>CM029601.1:51062627-51787015 GCA_017311375.1 Mytilus coruscus
AAATTCGCGCAAACTTAACGCGACGATTTTTAGAAATTCTGAATTAGTAAGATTTACAAACACTGCTTATTTACATGTATGTTTAATATCTTTGATTCGTTCACAAAAAAGGAATGACATTGTACAGGCCATTATTTTCTCTCAGACTGTTTATAATATCTTTACACTAAATCTTTTGGATGTGTATTGATTGTCTATTGTAATAAACATGGTTTATTATAATATCTATCAGTCGTAATTACATTTGAACTAGCTTTCAGTAACTGCTGGTACTCCTAGATCGATACCTTGTGTTTTCTCTCTTTGTTGAAGTTTGTCGTGTGCTTAATGACGATCTGACGAGTCGAGGCTTTTCCAACTGATTTATAATCTTGCTTTTATGTTGTGCTGTTCCAACATTGTCACGGGTTAGTGGGAGAGTTGAGAGCGCACAAATATGTTTGAACCCGACGCTTTCTTAATGTGTCTTTTCCAAGTCAGAAACCTATGATTTAGTGGTTGTCGTTGGGTTGCTGTCTGCCTTATTTGTTATTCGTTTGTTGTACTAAGAAAAAATAAGGCCGTTTGTTTTCTCTTTTGTATTGTTTTATATTTTCATGCTTTCTCTTTTGAATTGTATTATATTTTGTCATGTTGAGGCCTTTTTGTAGCTTACTATACGATACATCTATGGGTTTTGCCCGTGGTTAAAGGCCGTAAAATGCCTATAGGTGTTAACATCCTCGTCCATGGGTCTCTGATAGCAAGTTGTCCCATTGGTTATCATACCTTATATCCTTATCTTTATGCATGCTTACATCCACAACATTTAGTCTCTAGTTTATAGTTGTCTCATTGCCAATGATACCACATCTCCTGATTGTTATGCGCTTTTTAATTTTATGTTTTATCTCGACTGCTTGTTTATTTAGATTCCTATAAAAGTTGACATCTATAAATACAGAAAGCTATATGCATGTATTTACCTCCTTTTATGATCGTCTGCATCTGTTTTAGTATCACTTGAAAAGCAAGACATAGGGAATAATATTTTCCTCTTCTGTTATGTAGCTTTGTATTTCTGAACAGAGGCGTCAGGGGAAGCAATATAACCTAAATATTTAAACTAAGTATGTATCGAACCAATAAAACATGCTTAAAATGCACTTGTGATGGACGATAGAACATGCCTCACATTTGTTTTTCCAACGTTTAACACATGAAATAACTCGGTCAAATAATATATCAGAGGATAATAAAAGATTTCGATGAACGACAGCATATGGATTTACTGAAACTTTTTAAGGACTATATATACGGGTTGTTTATAAGAATGTGATGTATATCGAAACATTTGTTTAATGATAATGTGCAGTCACTTTTTAATTAAATCAGTAATTTGTAATCGAGATAATTTAAGACTTGTCTGTCCAATTTCTAATGCCCGTGTGACTAGAAATTATGCTGATACGTGAATGAAAAAATAACCAACCCTAACACGTAATTAAACTAGAAAATACATAAGTTTCTGTATCATTGTCTAACATCCCATATATATCGTATGCATAGCTGCAGCAACACACAATCTTCAACAATAAAAAAAGTGGCTATACATGTATGTCACACTTTAAATCTTCCCAAATCTCAAAGAGAAGTTGCAAATGATATAAAGAGAAACTGTTTTAGTCAATGACATGTTTATTTGGAAACTTGGTTCACTTTCCGATATGCTCGATATTTAAGTTAAACATGTATGTATATGAGATTGAATTTTTTTTCTGTGAGAAGAAACACACATATTATGAACATGGTAAAATTATTAGTGTTTCGTATCAGAATAAAGAAAACCCCAAATATTATAAATGTTGAGGTATATTATTAAAAGAATCAATTTTTTTTAATATTAATAGATTATCATAAAAATGAACGGACTCCTTTGTGAAATACTCGCTACAAATGCTACACATAGTCCTAACTTGGTACAATCATTGGGTATATATATGCAGAAGAAACTAGTATAACAATTTCATTTTTAATTGATAATATATATCTTATTTAAAATGACAATTGAAATAAGTTTCGTTCATCTTTGATAACATTAAGAAGCAACCCAGAAAATGTAGGAAATCCAGCAGCACGGTTTGCCATAAGATAATCAACCGTGTTTTTGTGCTGAACGTAGACATCATCTATTGAGGACAGTTGCAACAAGAAAGATTTCGAACTACATTCATTGTATGCAGTGTTGCCATCCAATACCTTTCCAACCACTACGGTGTTAACTGTTAGCTTCAGGACAATGTAATGGTTTATGCACATATTGTTACAGAAAACTGGTAGAAGCCGTTGACAGGAGCAATGAAGTTTCCATGTACACTGAAGTAGGCGTCACCAATGTTAAGCTTGACACTGTCGATTTGAATAATCTTGTTTTGAATGGTGACGTCTTTGGTAAGCTCTGCCAAGAGCGTGTTTGAGCAAAGCCTCAAAAGAAAAACGTACAGGTATTTAAACTTTTTACTATAACACACGTATACATTAACATATTGCATAAAGAAAGTCCTTTATTTTATCCAAATCTTCAAAACTGTACTGATATTGATTTATTGTCTTCCAGTACTCTTATTCGTCGACAGCTTTATGGAATGACCTTAACCCTGAAATCTTAGCAAGCGCAGAAGGTTTGCGAAATACTGCTCAGGTAATCTATCCTTGGGGTAAACAATTTTATTATATAAGGTTAGATAGAAAAGATATTCTCCATGTATATGAAATATTCTTGCAAAGAATTTTGTTTTGTTAGCAGGATATTGACGCCACATAGAATTCTTGCACACCAGTTTCTATTCCATATATTTCAAGATGCAAAATGAGGATACCAATTGAAGCAGCAAATCCTTTGTATACCCTTTCAAAATATTTAGAAATTGACTCCTCTCAGGACACATTTTTTTCTGTAACATACCTCTACCAAATTTAAAAGTCATTGGCCAGCTGTTCTCTTCTGTTCGACTCTGTATGTGTTTTATAAGACTTTTCAGATAATAATAGACTATGGTAGACGTTATTTCATTTTTTTTAAAGGGTACATTTTAGAAGTTACTGTAGATACATGTTTGATAACTAAAGCCTGCGTCTGTTTTTCTCTCGGAGTGGAGTGAAAATCAAACAAAAGAATGCGGACCCAAGTAGTAGTAGAATATGGCATGATGGTGGTCTCCCGTCATAAGAGATCAAAATATAGAAGATACTATAAGATGGATGTCACTTTCTATAATGTGTTTGACCGATATTTATTTGCACATAGGTTTTCTCTGAAGTCTGTCTAATTGGTCGTTTCTTATAGTTTTATTGTACTATGCATGTATCTTCAGTAATATTTTTTTCTTTCCATGAATCGCCGAGATGATCATTTTAGTGCTGTGGCAGCGTTATGCAAACACAAATCAATCAATCTTTACTTGAACAAGAAACATGATACGGGTATTTTGTACCATGTAACTAATATGTAAAAAGACTCACCATATTCCTTCTCTAGAGCATCGACTCTTTTCGTTAGATTGTCGATTTTTCTATTAAGTGAGTAATAGATTTCATCAACTAAAAGTCTACACAACTCGCACATTTTAAGTAACGTGTCGAAACATTCCCAATTTATAAATTTATATATATTTCGTTGATAAAAATTCAGTGCATCAATCTAATAAGATATATCTGGAAACGCCATAAGGTAATGTGTTAGGATCGCCAGTTATGATATTTTAAATGAAATATAACTAAAGCATCGCAATGAAAACTTATGTAAACTCAAGACGATCGTTCAAGTTGACCTTGACTGATGGTAGAAGGAACTGTGACAGAAAAAATAACTAAATGATTATGCCTTTTTGTAAAACATAACAGACAACTTTTATTGCAAAAATCAGTAAATAAATACTTTTCGTATTCTAGTCGTTTAGATTTCAAATCTTGTATACATGCAGTTACTATTGTTTTGATATCTTAAATTAGTGAAACAACTTCTTTGTAATTACTAGTACTACTGAACACATTTCTTTTCATACGTTCTTCGTAAGGGAGCTACCATTTGATTTTTATGGGGAGGGGGGCTAGGATGAAAAATTGTCCTGCTTTTTTTTTAGTTGTAATCTCTGTCCTGCCTTTTTATTTTTTACTCTATTTGGTCCTGCCTTTTTTTTTTTTACTAGTTTATCCTGAATTTTTTTACACAAATTGTCATCCTGAATTTTTTTTTACCAAGTTGCTCATCCTGCATTTTTTTTTACTCAAAACTCCTGTCCTGCCTATTTTTTTCAAATTTCATCCTAGCCCCATAAAAATCAAATGGTAGCTCCCTAACATTTGTTGTAATTTCACTAAAACTTAAGTATAGTTCTCCCTGAATATACAAGTAACAAACGATCATGGAGATAACAATTATCTTATTTCAGATGAAGATGATGAAGGTTCGCTGTTTTTGAAATGGATATTCAGGACGAAAACATGTTTTATATGATATAAAAATTAACCCTCACAAGGTAACAGTCCACTAAAAGTCGGACATATTATTCCGGTCCAGGACCAACCACTCTTACCCTAAATGCCGCGTTCTAAGCGGAGAAGCAACTATCAATTTTCAAGTCTTTGGTATAATCCGGCCAGGTTTTGAACCAACGACCTTCCGCGCTCGAGGAAAGAGAATCACATATATTATATTTTTCCAAAAGTGCAAACATCTTGCAATGAAACACATAAAAGAGATACTGTATACTGTGAATTTAGTTCTATAAACTACTTACTCGCTCACTTAGTTATTAATCCCAAGTGGAGCACGAGGCATTAATGCAAGCAAACATGCGTAAAATGCAAATGCGATTGACAATAGTACATGTCTCACTTTTGATTTTTCTATCATTAAATACACGAAGTAATTCGGCTCGAAAGTAAATCAAAGGAATTCATTGACTGACAGCATAGGGATTTAATCAAGGGATACTAAAAGTTTTATATGAAGGTGTTGTATAATAAAAAAGAGGCGAAGGATACCAAAGGGACATTCTAACTCATAAGTCGAAAATAAACTGACAACGCCATGCCTAAAAAGGAAAAAGACCAAGAAACAAACAACAAACAACAGAACACAAAACACATCATAGAAAACTAAAGACTGAGCAACACAAACCTCACAAAAAAACTGGGGGTGATCTCAGGTGCTCCCGAAGGGTAAGCAGATTCTGCACCACATGTGAGTGTAATGACAATACGCGGTCTCTAGAGTCACTTTTCATTTTGAATGACCAGATATCTGTGAATTAGATAAGACTTCAGTTGTCTGACCTATTTTTCATGCATATGCGACTGGAAACTATGGGCTACACATAAGGTAAATAAGACAACAACAAACCCGATGGGCAATAATGTAGGAAATACAAAACTTTCTGTTTCATAGTCAAATATCCTACATATCTTTTACGCATATCTACAGAAAACGCACAAGCTTCATCCAAAGAAAAAGTCCCTTAAAAGATGCATGTATTTCACGCTTAAAATCTTTCTTATTGAAATCTGAAAGAGAAACTATGAAGGATATTAACAGCGACTGTTTATAGTGAAGAACATTTATATTTGGACATTTACGTAACTTTTCGATATGCCTGGCATTAAAGTTATATCAGGTTGATTCGTATCTTTGAGAAGAAACACACATAATAGTAATATGGTAGAAATATGAGTGTTTCGTCTCGGAAAAAAAAACCAAATGTTATAAACTTTAACGGTATATTAATTTTAGAATCTATGTTCAGCGAATATTACAAAAAAATGAACTGACTTCTTTGTTAAACAATCCTTTCAAATTTTACACATAGTCTAAACTTGGTACTGACACAAGCATTGAGTATTTATAAAGCAGGAGAATTTCAATTCAATTTTCAATTTATAATATCTCCTTTTATTCAGAATGACTACTGAAATAATTTTGTTCATCTTAGGTAACATTTAGAAGAACTCCAGAAAATGTCGGTAATCCAGCAGCAGGGTTTGCTAAAAGATAATCTCCCACGGTTTTATGCTGAACGTAGACGTCATCGCCAGTAGAAAGTTGCAACAAGAAAGAATTAGAACTGCATTCATTGTATCCAGTGTCGCCAGCTAATACCTTTCCAACCACTCTGGAGTTTATAATAAGCTCTAGTACAATGTAATGATTTGTTTGTGCACATGCTGTTACGGAAAATTGGTACACACCGTTGACAGGAGCGATGAAGTTTCCATGTACACTGTAGAAGGCGTTACCGATGTTAAGCTTGACTCTGTCGAAATGGATTATTTGGTTTTGATTGGTGACGTCTTTGGTGAGCTCTGCCAAAAAGGCAACTGGTGTGTGTTTGAGTAAAGCTTAAAAGGAAAAAGGGTCGATATTTAAAACCTATTTAATAGTGTATATAATATGATAAATTATCTGAAATGATTTTGTTAGTTCTGACAATTGTATGCTCCTAATGCGTTAGGCGTAAAATGAACATTGTAAACATGGAAAGTGTATTGATTTTTTTAAAGAAATTTATACATTTTTCCAAAATGATAAAACTTCATGTTTAAATTTTTTCAGTCGTAAAAGTTCGATTGTACCTCGAAACTTGTCCTTTTAAAATCATAATATTTTACTTTGAAGAACTATTTTTCAAAAACTAAACTTATGAAATTTCAACTTTAAAATCAAAATTTTGACGTTTAATATCTGAACATTTTAACTTTAAAAACCTAAGAATTCAAACCTTCTTTAACCTCGAAATTTTGGCAGTTTAAGTTTTAAAAGTTATTTTCTAAATTAGAGTCGGAGGTGGAATACTTTGGAAAAAGGTTCGATGTCAATCTCACATTAGAAAGTTTTAATGTTCCTTATAATAACAAATAGGCACCTCTCGCAATTGGCTAACTAGAACCGCACTAGATAATCACCTACCCTGTCTGCTATCTGATATTCATATTCAGATAAACGAGATCAGCATTGTTGAGGTGGATGACTAAAAAAATCGCATAACTTTTAGTGTTTTCTATCATTTATGCATGTTTATGTTTATTTCCTGTGTAGAGCATGGTTACAATCCTTAAAAGAACATGTCTAAATCGGGAAATTTATAAATAAATTTTGGTCTTTTGATTTTGTGCTTTATTATTTACATAAAACTAGATAATCATACACAAGATTTAACTCATAATTAGTTAACTGATAACACTAATTTTCTACAAAACAAAAGTATTTTTTAGAATATACACGTAGATAAAAAATGACATTTATTTCGACTATTATCATAAAGTTACACCAAAAGAACAAATCGTTATATCTTAAATTAATCGTACGATATTAATCGTTTTCTTGTCCAGTCTAGACATTTTGACAATCCGGTTTCACATCATCCACAAATCGTCCTTTGATGGCAAGGTATAATATTAAACGTTTCTTATATGGTGTGTAATAATTTGAATATGCATGTGCTGAAGTAGAATAATTAGTCGTTCTTATTTTGGTTCGTCAGTACAATATTCACGTTGGTCGCACCGTAAGTTTTAATGTACTAATTGATATAATTTCATACAATTTCTTTTCTTTCCATGCGCATGAAATGATATTACGGTCTGATATAACTTAGAAATTAAAAGGGCTCACCATTTTCTTTTTCTAGAGCATCGACTCTCATAGTTAGATTGTCGACTCTACTACTTAGAGAATCATAATTCTCTTCCATTAAAATTCTTTTTAAAAGTGTTTTTTTATTCTCCGATTGGTTTTTGAATACAGAATTAGCATTGCAGACCTCAGAAAAATGCACAAAAAAACAGCCAGATCATTACCCCAATATTTGCCATGTTACACATCTCGTCCTCTTTAAGTATAATGTGTCAAACTATTATCTATTTGTAGATTTATACACAAAGTCATGTAGTTCGTTGATAAGAATTCACTTGATTATTCACGTAAGTTATATATTGAAACGTCATACGGTAAATTGGTATCAGATCGCCAGTTACATAACTTGAAAATTTAAAGGAATACGATATTAATTATTATCGCAATGAAAACTCAAGTCGAGTTGATCTTGACTGATGGTAAAAGTTACTGTTCTAGAAAAAAAAACGAAATAGTTATAATAAAATTGAGAATGGAAATGGGGAATATGTCAAAGAGACAACAACCCGACCAAAGAGCAGACAACAGCCGAAGGCCACCATGTCTTTTTTAAACCATACAGATAATTTCTATTTTCATATCCCAGTCATCTCGATTTCTACGTTGTACAATTACTCTTGGTTCTGACATCTGAACTCAGTGATGTATTTTTTTTAATGCGCAATACAACATATTACTGAACACATTTCTTGTCATGCGCACATCATATTGTTTTTTCTTATTTCATTTAAACTGAAGTTCAGTTTTCTCTGAACATACAGGTCCCAGAAGATCTGGACGAGAACAACATGTTATGATGTCATTAATTTGCAAACTAGAGGATGATGATGATGATGGATGGCTGTTTAACGTCTAGTGGCTTGTTAAATGCATATTCAGGTCGTGAACATTTTAAATTGAAATGAAATGAACCCGGCTTTGTACTAGACAGACACTTCTTTTTTTTTAACGTGCTACAGCTAGTTCACAAGGTAAGGCACATTTAAATGCAGAATCAGGACGAGAACATGAACCCTATCTTGTTCAAGACGGACACTCTGAGTCGGAAGTTTAACGTGTTATGCTAGTTCACAAGACAAGACATGTTTTCCTACCAGGACACATTATCTTAATTGCGGAGAAGCATCAAATATCAATTTAATTAAAGTCTTTTGTTTTACCCGTCCGATTGAACCCACGACCTACCGCACTTGAGGTGAGCACTCTATCACGAGACCATCTACGCGGTCTGTAAACTATAAGCTCAAACTTTAAAGACAATGTGTCCTTCCTTACCTAATACAGGATCGTGTTCCAATAGTAAGTATTTTTTTTCCTGGAAAATTCACGAGCAATAAAAATACCTATAGTTTTATACTTTTCTATTCCTGTTGCAGAATATTTTTGCTACATTGTGACATAATAACATTTAAGTTTCTGTGTACATGCATACTTGTTCATGTATTCTTGACTGACTTGTTAAAGTGACTATACGCTTGCTTTTTAAAAAATCTCACGATATTTACAATAAACTTTTCCCAGATTGTGACATCCCTGAATGAGACTGATAACCAAATTTGTACTTATCATGAGTAACATGACGGGGACCACATGTGGAGTAGGATCTGCTTACCAACAAGAAGCACATTAAATCACCCCCGGAATATATTTGGTGGAGGTTCGTGTTGCTCAGTCTCGTTTTTAATGTATTTTTTGTGGATTTGTTTGTCTTTTCGTGCTGTTAACATTTAGATATAGAAAATTTACCATTTATAAAGTAACTTACTTTTTGTTCCATACAAGTTGTAATCGGGATTCTATGTCAACTGTCTTTTACAGAAATTCGACAGGTGTGCGATTAAATATGAAGCACGAAATTGGGATTATGCGTCGAAAATTTGTAAAGTCGGGTTCTATATTCTAATCATGAAACGTATTAAACGGATTACATGGTAAAACACATTTCAATTTCTTAGAGGCGTTTCATATTCTTACAACATTGTAAAACCTATTTTAATCTAATTTGTATAAAATTAAAATATTTTGGTATTGTCTAAATCGGAAGTACCTAATCCAAACACAGACATAAACTACTGTGTTAATGTTATTGATGGGTTTCTCTCTTACATAACCGTCAGTTAAAGACATGATATATGGCATGTTTCTTTTGTTACTGATGTAGACAGTCTATTTACGGCACCATGACATTCAGAACTGTCATTTTAAGAATTGTTGCAGCCTGGTAAACATATTTCAAAATATTGGTATTCAAAGATTTATTGTTAAAAATTACGCCATTTTTCAAAATGAAGTCGTTCAAATATCCTGACAACTGATTTTTTTATTAATGCGAAAACGGCAAAAATAGTCTCGTCTTTCCAACACCCGGATTCACATGAGTCATTCATATCATAGAAGTAAAATGAAATATAATACTTCCATGTTCATATCGAGTGTACTGTACATTTGTCTTCATGTATTAGTCTATAATATATACATAAATATGAATGATGATAGCTTGTTTCATACAAGATATAATGGAGTATGTGTCAAAGAGATGTAGTAAACCGACATAAAAAAATTTCATCTGGTTAACGTTTTCGATTTCGCATTTTATTTGGTGACATAATTTTTTCTATAAGATAAAAGATAAAAAAAAAAAGGTAAAGATTGTGTTGCCAGGAAAAAAATGTTCATTTTGATAATTCATCATTTTAATTTAAAAGTTGTGAATGTGACTTGTGGTAAATTGGTTAGTCAATGAGAAGGCGTATCTATGCTATGAAATTAAGTGCTCAAGGCAAAGCTTCTCGAACTTAATTTTCGAGCTTAGAAACTACATTGTACCTTTCCATTGACCAACCTTTTCATAAGAATGCATCACTGGTTTAAGTAGTAGATATATGACAACAACAATTAAGCATCAATTTATCAGAAAAGTAAAAAAAAGCAACAATTTGTTCCGTATTTAAATCTGATATTTTCTTGAACATTTCCATCACTCATTTTTAATACCATATAGATTTATTACGAGGGTCTGGATTGGGTTTACTGAATAAAGAATATTAGACAAAACATAGAAATAAAGGGCAGATAAATAAGATAAGAGAAACAAAGACAAACAAATCCAGAATAGAGAGTAATGGGGTGCTCAGATATAAACAATAGACAAAAATAAGAACAGAGAAAAATTGCCTATAGTTTTAAGAATACAGAAATGAATCCACCCTCCTTAATCATCTCAAACTACCCCACCAGATCTGTTGTTGATTCGAGGATCAGTAATAACATCTTTTATTGTAAACAATATTTTATTATGAATTTTACGAATTACAATATATATTCACATTCACAAATAGGATTCAGAAACATGCAACATCTTTTGGTTTTAGATAAAAGTAACATTACGTTTATTACATATTCGACCATACTTGTCAAAATAACCAAAAAAGGGGAAACTCGACATTAATTTGACCCGACCGTTTGTTCTTTGCCTAAATAGACAATACAAAACAAAAACCCCGATATATTATAAACGTATAAACATCATGCGAGGATGAAACAACAGATACAGAAAAATAAACATCGAGACTGAAATCTACCGATTAATTGTGCTCCGAAGATTTACATATTCCGCTCCGCGTGCCGGTGCTCCGAAAGGATTACTTATTCCGCTCAGCGTGCCCGGTAGTTAAATGTAGTTATTAGTAAAATCTAATGAGCCCTAATGAACTCAATTTACTGCATAATGTTATTAATATGTGTCTCTGTTGCATAATTACTATAAGACAGTTTGTATCTGATACAGACACTTTATTGCTATTATATATACATTGTATCTATATTTGGTCAGAAATGTAGGACATAATTTAGCATATTTTGCATTATTTACGGGATTGTGTAGGTATTGTAGTCTTCTTGCCTGCGTGATTGGTTTTGAAGGTAAAAATAAAGTTTGATACGGAAGTGTTGTCCATCCTTTTATCCCTCAATATCGCCTAAAGATTGAAGCCCACTACGCCGTTTAAAGACTTATGCATAGCAGCTTTTATCGGAATTGATGACTGATTTTTTTTAACATCCATTGGGAAATAGTTCATGCATTTTAAGGACGAGAACATGTAAATTCTGTGAAGTAGGTCGATAGCATAACGAGGGGGAAATGCATTCCCCAAAAATTACTGCAAATCACGAAACGTCGGATTTAACTTCACCATACCGACCAGACAATGTATATACTAGACACAGTGATATAAATTCAAAATATAGAGTAATTAAACAGACAAAAAAGTGCAAAATGCAAATCGGGAAGTATTTAACAATACACTGAACAAACAGAATAATTTGTCTCATTCCGGATCAATTAAGACAGACAATAGACCACTTTCGAGTTCATCCTTCACCGGAAAAAACTCGTCAATTATGCGCGCCTTTATGACGTCATTTACCAGATAGAGGGGATCGCCTGTATCCCTGCACTATTAACGTTCATCAAGCGTCTTAGTGATCGTCATTGTGCAGGATAAACTAGAAATAATGTTTGTTCCGTATGTACTTAATCACAATTCCCTAATGACAGCAGTGCTGATTGTCAATTATGAGAATTCAATTTGCCGAATAATTCGTGCAATATAGCATCATAGTTCTCCAACCACTTGCTCAACATTGGAACGGAAGTGACGACGCCCCTAAATGCACGAATGATGTTCACTAAAACCAAAGTTTTTGACGGAAATGCATCGAACTCGAAAGTTGTCTATTGGGGAAGTTGTGGGTTAAACAATGTCTGACATCGCCAAATCATTTCTGTGAGCGTGATTGATTGATCTTTTAATTTTTTGTCTCTAATTTGCTCTTATGGCTCGACATGTGGTCTATAAAAATGTTCAATTTTCCAAAACTAATTTTAACAGGATGTAAAGACTTCCTTGTTGTTATTAGTTTACCGTGTAGATGAAAATTAAATATAGTTCTGTAGCTTACTATTTAAAAAGAATGCGGTCAATGGCCCTGCATGCTGCTCTCATACGTCATCGGGGACGAAATCGTAAGTTTTACGGCACTGAAAAGGTTTTGTTATACAATTAAATAATTTCTACAGGAAGAGTGTTTAAAGTTTGAAAGTTCACTAAATGCCTCAGTTTTACCATAAATAAATCGAAAATTAGCACATATGGAGCACGTTTCCGCAGCACTGGAATGCAAATATATGTCAGTGTATAATAATTAACACTTTATTTTTAATTGAAATGATGAATATATTCACGAGAGTTTTTATTTGAATCATTGCTTTCGATTGGTCATAATAGTTTGGCGGTCAAGTTTAGTTTTCTTTTGTTTTTGACTATGAGATTTACACGGGACTATGAACAAAATGGTCGTTTGAATTGTGAGTTTATCTAATATTTGTATTAGAACTTCCGAACCCTAGATATTGAGTTGGTTGATCATTTACCCGAAAGAAACCCTGTTACAATTATTTGGTTGACAGACAATTTCACGAGCTCGATTCCACGAAGGACGATACAAAAATCTCTCGTGCTCAACCATTGTAATCGTACTATGATAATGGATAACAAGGAATGTAATCTAGTGATATTGCTCTTTTATCAGATAATAAACTTTCAGTGTTATGTTTAAACGCGCTGTAGTGTAAATTTTAAATTGCCAATCATGATAATTATGAACTTCAATCGTATTAATTGTATTATTATTGAGTACTTCTTTTAGCCAACGGAAAGTTATCACACACACCAGGAAGTTGTTAATAAAACGAAGCCAGACAACGGGACAGTTTAATAGTGCAACAAAGAAGTTATTTTGAATTTTGTATGTATCCCAAAAAGAGTGTCCTAAATACCTCGAATATCTGCGAAAACGGTTGTTTATATTTTACGTGATTTCCAAAATTATTGCTATTCTAATTGTACTGAAGGGAATATCCGAATGTTGAATATAATGCCATTGTTTGCTTTGCTGTTGATTTGCATTCTTAGGGAATTTTTGAAAAGTGGTATAGCACTGAATATACATAAAACAAAACTGATATTTGTTCGTTTTGGGGTTAGGATGAGAAGTGTTTTGTCAATGTAAAACATACCTATTCTTAATATATTTTGAACTAAATTGAAGATGTATTTTTGTGTAAATTGTGTGTCCCCTTCGGAATGGTTGATTGATTGCTGATTGCTTTTACGCCGCATCAGCACAAAAATGCTATATCGCGGCAAGCAAAATGGAAATATTCTTATGTTTAATGTATGTGAAGTTAGCAGCCGGTTCGTTATTCGATATTCGATATTCAATATCCAACCGGCTGCTAGCAGTCGGTTCGATATTCAAAATTTAGTTGAAAATCATAATAAAAATAAATACTTGATAACATTAAAAGCATGAATTTCATAGTAAAGGGGACTGATAAGATACGTAGGAAATTGTTTAATGACCTCTTCAAGCTGTCGTAACTTTTCGTTGTTCTCGATTATGTTACATACATGTATTTGTCTTTATGAAATATAGATTTTTATCAATAAAACGACTTCAAAAATGTACTTTTATATATGATATTTCTTAAAACAAAAAGAAAAAAACCGTTATAACTCTAGAAACATTTAGAAATATAAATAGAAATAATTATGGAAAGCCAAAAAGAAATATATAGTGAAAACCTACCTGAGACCGCTTAAATGAGGGTGAGACCCCTCTGGTCTTTTGATGTCTATAAAATTCAAGTAAATCATAGACTCTGTATATATAAATGTTGTAATAGAAGGATTTTCCGGAATAATGTCATCTTCGATATCTATGGAGGGCTTAGATTGTCACTTTTCAGCTAAAAATTGTCAAAATCTTAGGACAAAGGGCACATGGCAATGGTGAGAGCCCCCTGATCTCTCAATCTTTCTAATATTATGCAGACTTTTAATTAATAGGTAGATACAAACGTGACTAAAAGGAATTTGGGTACACTTCCTGTTTTCTATGTTTACGGAGGGCCCAAAGTGCCAGTTGGATATTCAAAATATATAGTGAAAACCTACCTGAGACCGCTTAAATGAGGATGAGACCCCCCTGGTCTTCCAATGTCCATAAAATTCATTTAAACATAGAAGACAGGAAGTGTACCCAAATTCCTTTTAGTCACGTTTGTTTCTACCTATTAACTAAATGTCTGCATAATATTAGAAAGATTGGGAGATCAGGGGGCTCTCACCATTGCCCTGTGCCCTTTGTCCTAAAATTTTGACAATTTTAGCTGAAAATGACAATCTAAGCCCTCCGTAGATATCGAAGATGACATTATTCTGGGAAATCATTCTAATACAACCTTTATATATACACAGTCTATGATTTAGTTGAATTTATGGACATTGGAAGACCAGGGGGTCTCACCTCATTTAAGCGGTCTCAGGTAGGTTTTCACTATATATTTTGAATATCCAACTGGCACTTTGGGCCCTCCGTAAACATAGAACACAGGAAGTGTACCACAATTCCTTTTAGTCAGGTTTGTATCTACCTATTAACTAAAAGTCTGCATAATATTAGAAAGATTGAGAGATCAGGGGCTCTCACCATTGCCATGTGCCCTTTGTCCTAAGATTTTGACAATTTTTAGCTGAAAAGTGACAATCTAAGCCCTCCATAGATATCGAAGATGACATTATTCCGGAAAATCCTTCTAATACAACATTTATATATACAGAGTCTATGATTTACTTGAATGTTATAGACCTTAAATGACCAGGGGGTCTCATCCTCATTTAAGCGGTCTCAGGTAGGTTTTCACTATATATTTTGAATATCCAACTGGCACTTTGGGCCCTCCGTAAACATAGAAAACAGGAAGTGTACCCAAATTCCTTTTAGTCACGTTTGTATCTACCTATTAACTAAAAGTCTGCATAATATTAGAAAGATTGAGAGATCAGGGGGCTCTCACCATTGCCATGTGCCCTTTGTCCTAAGATTTTGACAATTTTTAGCTGAAAAGTGACAATCTAAGCCCTCCATAGATATCGAAGATGACATTATTCCGGAAAATCCTTCTAATACAACATTTATATATACAGAGTCTATGATTTACTTGAATGTTATAGACATTAAAAGACCAGAGGGGTCTCACCCTCATTTAAGCGGTCTCAGGTAGGTTTTCACTATATATGAAATTCATGCTTTTAATGTTATCAAGTATTTATTTTTATTATGATTTTCAACTAAATTTTGAATATCGAACCGACTGCTAGCAGCCGGTTGGATATTGAATATCGAATATCGAATAACGAACCGGCTGCTAACTTTACATACATTTATGTTTAAACATTTTCTTTAACATCTGATAACCTTAAATTAAGAATCGTTACGACAAATCCTAAATGATAAGAATTTTGTTTTCAAAATAATAATAATAACAATAATAATCTTTTATAATAACAATAGTAATAATAATCTTTAATAATAATAATAATAATAATAATAATAATAATAATAATAATAATAATAATAATAATAATAATAAAAATAAAATAATAATGATAGTAATAATAACTTTTTATAATAATAATAATAATAATAATAATAATAACAATAATACAAATTTGAAGCGTGTCCATTCTATAATGGCGAAACCTTTTATAACGAAATGCTTGTACCAAGTCAGAAATATGACAGTTGTTTTCCATTCGTTTGTTGTGTTTGAACCTTTGATTTTGCCATAAGATAAAGGACTTTCCGTTTTTAATTTTCCTTGGAGTTCGGTATTTTTGTTATTTTACTTTTTTCTTGATATTCGTACGGGTTGACAATTCAAGATGCGTAAATGGCCTGTACATAAATAAAATACATGTAATAAATATTAACTCACAAAATATTTAGCTACCTACTCAAAGACCCCCATCAATGATTGTTTTGCTTATATCAATATTTTTGTCCTTGAAAAAATCTGATATTAGCTGCAGGTCATTGATAATGTTTTTACCTTGTCTTATCTTGTCCTGTCTTGACATGTGACCGTTGGGAAGCACGAGTCAAAGGTATTTTTTCATAGATCTACTGTATCTTATCTCAACAAATAGCTTGTTATCAAAGAAGAAAAGATTTATTTAATTATTATTTTCTTTCGCTGTTTTAAAGATTAAAGAAGAAAACTAATTATTAAAAGCAACCAGCCTTCTAAAGTTCTGAGAATCCCAAGCTTACCTAGTTAATCCTCTAAATGGCTATCAAAGTAATAAAGAACTGAAGCCTGATAAGATGAACACCCATATTTGTTTTCATATAATTTCTCTGCTTTCAAGGTTATTATAACTACTTTCTTGTTTATATATGGATCTTCATTGTCATGAGCCGGAAGTACAGTTGTACAGAGAGATACACGAAAAGTAAATATGACTCTCAATAATGGAGAACTTAGTTTTATTTGCAAAACATTTTTCTCATTGTAAAAAGTTGTTTATGAACGGTTCCCTTGTTGTTCAGAACCTTAGTATGATAATAAAATCAATCATTTTGCAAACTCTGATGATACACAGAGCAAAGTTCTTTTTTTATGTATTGGTTGTATTTTTCAATCACTGTTAATATAAAAATAAGGATATGTGGTACGATTGCCAATTAGACAATTATCCGCCAGAGACCAAAGGATGTGGGTATAATAATATTTTCTCGCGGTTCTAAAGTAAAGCGGGAAAATATTGTATTGACATTATGGGTAATATGCTTATGGTCCAATCAGAGGGGTTGATTTAGATCCAGGTATATAGGCATGTTCGATTTTTTTGTCACTTTCTTGTCGCCGTTCGTACAGACAAGACTTAAAAATGGACGCCAATCTCCGAGAAATAATCCAAGTCGAAGTTCAAAGCGCCATACAAGGAACTCATGACAATCTACTGAACAGCTGAACGTCACTGCTTGACACACGATTAATGTTTTTCAACAAAACAGCCAGGATAGCCAGAAGGCATTGTCCGAGTCGCAGTTAGTCAAAATTGACGAGACCAAGACAGAGACCTTCAAGTGTCGAAAAAGGGGCAATGAAGAACAATATAAACACAACAAAAGGTCATCGTGAAATTTCTTAAAGCAAACAACCATTTGGAATCAGAAAATTTGACCAATGACAGCATCCAAACTGTAAAAGAAAGACTTCAGAAGGTATGGAACTAACTAAGTCAAGACAAAAGCTTATTGAGTTAGCAGATTCTTCAGACTCAGGATGGAGGGTTGTCGACAAAACACCACAAATCCATTAGCGGGGATTCACTGCTTGACACACGATTAATGTTTTCAACAAAACAGCCAGGATAGCCAGAAGGCATTGTCCGAGTCGCAGTTAGTCAAAATTGACGAGACCAAGACAGAGACCTTCAAGTGTCGAAAAAGGGGCAATGAAGAACAATATAAACACAACAAAAGGTCATCGTGAAATTTCTTAAAGCAAACAACCATTTGGAATCAGAAAATTTGACCAATGACAGCATCCAAACCGTAAAAAGAAAGACTTCAGAAGGTATGGAACTAACTAAGTCAAGACAAAAGCTTATTGAGTTAGCAGATTCTTCAGACGCAGGATGGAGGGTTGTCGACAAAAACACCACAAATCCATTAGCGGGGGATTCCAAAGATGAAAAAAGAATATACAAGGCATAGTGTAGAGCCGATTCGAAATGAAAGAAAGAGAAGGCTAAACGCAAGACAGCTTTAAGGCCAACACCTTTCAAGACAAATTAACTGGCCTTAGAGAATCCGATTCAAGTTAATACGAACAAGATGTTTCGCCCAGGAAGATGTTTCAATTGTAATGAAACTGGTCATTGGAGGAGACAGTGTCCACATGCTACGGTAGACCATACAAACAAGATTAAGTACCATAAATGTTTTTATTTAACGTTAGTAGTATTTCGAGCACACCTTTGTATACAAAACAAACGTTACGCAACACAACATTCGTTAGCAATACACATACTACGATTAATAATAATCGTATTCTTTCTGCATTTCACCTTTAGGTCGCTTATTGGAAAATGTCAATAACTGGACAAAGATAGGTGCTAACGAACACGTCATTAATGTTATACAAAACGGGTATGTGATTCCTTTTTTAACAATTCCAGAGAGAATAGTATTAGAAAATAACAAGTCCGCGCGTGACAATTCGATTTTTATTTCGGAAGAGATCGACAAGATGTTGAAAAAAGGGTGCATAAGCAGCGTAAATGAACAACCACATGTTATAAACCCTCTAACAGTAGCTAAGAATGAATCGAAACTAAGATTGGTATAGGACATCAGGACTGATATGCATAAAACTACTTAAGTCAATATTTGTTCCGAACGAACGGATTTTTCTTCATGTCCTACGATAAATTAGTACTACGAATGGATATCTTAACTTAAGTGGTTTTATGTATATCAGCCCAGACATATAAATCCACATTTGTTTAAATTCCGTCACAAATACGAAGACGCCGTTACAGCTAGACACATGTTTAACAGACAAGATTACATTTTTTCATATGATTTGAAAAGTGCATACCATCAAATTAGAATTTCACATTCCGATACTACACACCTAGGTTTCAAATGGGGATGAATATTAGTTTTACAATGTATTACCATTTGGCTTGACAACAAGTGGTTATATTATCAGTAAAGTATTTCGAGAAGTTTTTAAACATCGGAGAAGTAAATTGTTGAAAATAGTTATGTATTTAGACAATGGCTTAGGGAAGGTGCTTTATATTCAGAGGTATTAAACACTAGTGATACAATCAGGAATGATTTAAAAGATTTGGGGTTCGAAATTTTTTTTAATTTAATTTTGACCATAACTATTTGTGGTGCAGGTATTCAATGCATTTCAACCAATCAGCGGATGACCATATCTTTTTTTGATGCAGATATTCGCAGACTAAAATGGAAATTATAGTAAAATAGAACGCTTTTAGTAGATATAAAACAGGGAATAATGAACTCTTTTAGCAAAAGAAGGATTGGATTGAGGTTCTGTGTATTCACATGATTTGTATTTCTCTCCCTACTCTTGAATTTTCTGGTGGAATTTCCGACCCAAATAGTTCACAAAACATTTATTTTTTTTAATATAGTATAGTAATCATAACATATGTAAGATCTACAACCAGTGATCTGATAAGACTACAGTAGGGCGTTTGCCAACAATTCGTTGATCATAATGATTTAGATTGCTAAAATAAGGATAGTTTCATGTGTTTTAGAAATAATGTATTTCATCAAAGATAAATTTGTAGACGATGTCTTTATAGAATTAGAAAGTATTCTAATATTATACATTGGCTAGACACCACAAATTTCGAAACCATATAATCTATTTTGCTTGTTACATCATACTATTACGTAAAATATATACAGCAAAGGCAGACAATTTTGTTATAGTAATTGATTGATGCAGATGTTCATGTTCGTTTTTTTCTGAAATTACATGTCCATCCACATTTTGTTTGGATTTGTTTCATTGAAATACTTATTTTGAAATAAATGAGTTTATAAACGTAGTAGCTGTCAATGCTCGTAACCTCCACATTAACCGTTTTCCAATTATTTTTTTTGTCGAAATGCACCCCCTCTTTATAAGAAAATTTTTTAATTGCAATATTTAATGTACTACATTTTCAAGTTATTTTAAGGTTTATTGTGCTCATGATTCTGCTTCCTGTTCGCACTGGACAGCAGGTGACTGACACAAATGGTATGGTTGATATTTTCATTGGGCTGCAATAATTAAAATATATTCAATTTATCTCAAAATTAATTGTATTATTTAAAGATGAGACCTGCGTAAATATACAAGTTTAAACTCTGATGTTTGCTTTTTGGAGGGTTTTGAAGATTTTGTTTATAATCTTTTTATCCTATGTTACTTTAATATAGTTTACTATGTAAACTAATCTATTGTCATGTTGGGCATTTTACAGCTAACTATACTGTACGGATTTAGATGATTGTTGAGGTAGTACGTGACCTATGACTTCGAATTATCTATACGATCTATGCCTATAAACAAACAACAAAAACGCAAATATCAATTTTGCTGACAGCCCACCGTATTTGATAAAAATAACACAAAGAACGGGGGCCAGAATCTAAAAAGAGAAAAACATATATAATAGACCCAATTCTTCGAGATCTGCAAGCCTTTCTCTGCGGAGTCAACAATGTAACGATCTTTGCTAGAATCTGACTTGCACCGACCGTGTTTCTTCAAACACCTCTCGTTAACGTTTGCATTTGCCGAAACTGTTGCCCCACCGGCTCTGAAAGAACCAGAGGCGGATTTAGGAGGAGGGGGGGGGTGCTTTGGCCCCCCTTTTGGAGCTACATTTATGGTTAATACAGACTTTTTACCAGTTCTTCTCCAAACTTTGTCGTATTTGGGGCCCGCGGGCACCCCTTTTTCAAAATTCTGAATCCGCATCTGAGAATGTAGACCTTTATTACAATCTGGTGACACTAACCTAACTCTACCCAATAAAGCCTCCCTAGCCGCCGTATAGCTAAGTTTTTTTTATCTTTATCTATAGGGTGACAGTTTTTCCCAGGTCTGCAAATGGGCCTAAATAAAAACTAATTTGAGAAAAAATCAAAATTGGCCAATTCTAGATACTAGTATCCAATGAACATAACATATGGAAAAGCTATGGATAAACCTTTTGAAATGGGAATTTCGTTTCCTTGACGATACTGATAGGTTTATCTTTTGTTTGTATACGAATTCAAATAATTGTCATGTATAACGACGTCTTTAAAACGTAATGAACTAAGAAAAAAAAAAAGGAGATATGGTATGATTGCCAATGAGACAACTATCCTCCAAAGTTCAAATGAAGTGGATGTAAGCAATTATAGGCAACCGTACGGCCTTCAACAAAGAATAAAACCATACCGTATAGTCGGCTATAAAAGGCCTCGATATGAAAAATATGAAACAATATAATTAAGAAAACTAACGGCTTAATTCATAAAAAAACAATTTACGAAAAACAAATATGACAGACATAAACCAACGACAACCACTGAACTACAGGCTCCTGACTTGAAAAATGTGGAGGGTTAAACATGTTTGATTTCGATCGAATATGACTTTTTGTTCATGTATTTCAATATTTCTGGTTTTCTTTGGAGATGCTTTAGGTAAAAGTGTAGTTTGTCGTTAATACATGTGGAATGGTATGATAGCCAATGAGTTAAAATTTATTAAAGATCAAATGACAAGAATGTAAAAAACTTCAGGTACCATTGCTGCCTACAACAAATAGCAAAAGTCATACCTTTCAATGAGCTACCAAAAGCCCAAGATGACACAGTTTGAAAGAATTCAGCAGATGACTGATCAAATAACAATATGTACCTTCTAAAAATTATAAGTGTGAAAGAAACGTCATTTGCAGTCTGAGAAAAGCAAGTATTTGTCTTCTTAATACTTCACTATGGATTTTCTTTTGTAAAACAGCAAATCGATTATTTACTCTATTAGTCTTTAATCACCCTAATGATTTGTGTGCAGTGTTAAGAATCTTCGGGTTATATAACGCGCGTAATCGCAGTCATTCAATTATGCTTACATTACAACGCAGTTTACAGGTAAGGTTACTCGTGTATCTTTCTAGTCCTTAGTCTAGCTTGAATGCCAAGGAAAGTAAAGGTAGGATACATTCCTACAGAATAGATAGAGGAACTCTAAAACTGGTAAATGATTATGCTATGGATTTCATTAAGTTAACCTTTACCACAATGGTTTATACAAACAAAGATTTAGTTTTAAACATTGTTAATCAATATTTATTTTACTAACTAAATTGTTAGAGCAGGTGTTGGCAAATGGGAATGCTTGATGGGCGCGTACTCAACGGGATAAAACTCTATTTGCAAATCATATAAAATGTTTGGATGGGCTGTTGAAATGAATTAAAATTTCAGTCGTTCTTTACATTTTAAATAGTGTTTTCTGTAAGTATTACATAGTATAATTATCGCATACTATTTAGTGCTTTTCTGTAGGTATTACATAGTATAATTATCGCATACTATTTAGTGCTTTTCTGTAAGTATTACATAGTATAATTATAGCATACTATTTAGTGCTTTTCTGTAAGTATTACATAGTATAATTATCGCATACTATTTAGGGCTTTTCTGTAAGTATTACATAGTATAATTATCGCATACTATTTAGTGCTTTTCTGTAAGTATTACATAGAATAATTATCACATACTATATAGTGCTTTTCTGTAAGTATTGCATAGTATAATTATCACATACTATATAGTGCTTTTCTGTAAGTATAACATAGTATAATTATCACATACTATATAGTGCTTTTCTGTAAGACTAGTATTACATAGTATAATCATCACATACTAAATAGCGCTTTTCTGTAAGTATTACATAGTATAATTATCGCATACTATTTAGTGCTTTTCTGTAGGTATTACATAGTATAATTATCGCATACTATTTAGTGCTTTTCTGTAAGTATTACATAGTATAATTATAGCATACTATTTAGTGCTTTTCTGTAAGTATTACATAGTATAATTATCGCATACTATTTAGGGCTTTTCTGTAAGTATTACATAGTATAATTATCGCATACTATTTAGTGCTTTTCTGTAAGTATTACATAGAATAATTATCACATACTATATAGTGCTTTTCTGTAAGTATTGCATAGTATAATTATCACATACTATATAGTGCTTTTCTGTAAGTATAACATAGTATAATTATCACATACTATATAGTGCTTTTCTGTAAGACTAGTATTACATAGTATAATCATCACATACTAAATAGCGCTTTTCTGTAAGTATTACATAGTATAATTATAGCATACTATTTAGTGCTTTTCTGTAAGTATTACATAGTATAATTATAGCATACTATTTAGTACTTTTCTGTAAGTATTACATAGTATAATGATCACATACTAAATAGTGCTTTTCTGTAGGTATTACATAGTATAATTATCGCATACTAGTTAAATGGTGCACATGTGTAGTTAAGGATGTAGTTTGTCGTCTATACATGTGGAATTTTATGATAGCCAATGAGTTAACAATTCATTAAAGATAAAATGACAACGATGTAAACAGGTCCTACAACAAATAGAAAAGTCATACCTTACAATGAGCTACCAAAAGCCTGGGATGACACAGTTTGAAAGAATTCAAAAGATAAAAACAAAAACAAAAACAAAAAGACAACGACCTGATTTATATTAAAAATCAAAGCAAAACGTAGATGGTAAACATTATTCAATGAAAGACGCTGAATTAGAGGCTCCCGGCTCGAGACAGACCATTGAAGATGACAAAGACTTGAGATCGAAGTACCAATCTAAAAGGATTCGCATTTACGAAATTTTATTCGGATTTTAATTTCAACTATAAGATTAATTAGAGGGACACAGCAGTAAACCGATGTTCAAATCCCATAAATCCATTAAAAATAAAAATTAAAGTAATAAGCGAAAACTGAGGGAATCGCATAACCTACACAAGGAGCGATAAGTCATGCATCTCAGACTGATCAAATGACAATCAGTACTTTCTCAAATTATTAGTGTGAAAGAAACGTCATTTGCAGTCTGAGAAAAGCAAGTATTTGTCTTCTTAATATTTCACTATGGATTTTCTCTTTGTAAAACAGCAAATCGATTATTTACTCTATTAGTCTTTAATCACCCTAATGATTTGTGTGCAGTGTTAAGAATCTTCGGGTTATATAACGCGCGTAATCGCAGTCATTCAATTATGCTTACATTACAACGCAGTTTACAGGTAAGGTTACTCGTGTGTCTTTCTAGTCCTTAGTCTAGCTTGAATGCCAAGGAAAGTAAAAGGTAGGATACATTCCTACAGAATAGATAGAGGAACTCTAAAACTGGTAAATGATTATGCTATAGATTTCATTACTACAACTCGCTTTAAGTTAACTTTACCACAATGGTTTATGCATACAAAGATTTAGTTTTGAACATTGTTAATCGATATTTATTTTACTAACTAAATTGTTAGAGCAGGTTTTGGCAAATAGGAATGCTTGATGGGCGCTTACTCAACGGGACAAAAACTCTATCTGCAAATCATATAAAATGTTTGGATGGGCTGTGTAAATGAATTAAAATTTTCAGTCGTTCTTTGCATTTTAAATACTGCTTTTCTGTAGGTATTACATAGTATAATTATCGCATACTATTTATATGGTGCACATGTGTAGTTAAGGATGTAGTCCGGTGAAATTAAAAAAAAAACATCTCGAATTTAAAATTGATACTATAAATTAGAAGAGCATTAGTTAAGGGACAAAATAAGCTAAATATATTGATAGGTTAAAGAACTCCTTTTCGAGATAAAAAATGGCAGGAAAAGGCTGACTCAGACTTTTACCTTATATTAGCATTGGCATTATTTGGGTCTCAAATCCTGAGAAAAGAAATCTACAATCTGCTCAAATTTTGGTAAATGACCTTATATAAGCTATTGAAGTCTAAAATGAAAAGTTAAGTGGGTGATATGGGGTAAAATATTGCACCCTTTTCGTAGCAAATAACCATAGGAGTCCTTACATTTGACAAAAATTCCCGAACTTGACATGACTACATCCTTAAAATAAACGCAAACTTAGATCTTGTGTTTCCACACGTATCTGACAAACGTACACAAGTCATAAATTTTATTGAAATTTTCAATGAATCATTTATACTGTTAAATTCCGCTTCTACCATGCATGATCGCAATTAACCTTTTTTTGTTAAGACATTATCTTTTTTTTATGTGAACTAAGTAGGAATTCCAAAAGAAACATTGTATCTAATGTTTTGTTAACGAGGCCTGTTTGTTTGGTGTGAAGTTTTGAAACAATTTTCATGTAAATACACTCATCATGGATACTGGGCATAACATTTTGTACGCCAGACGCTCGCTTTGTCTACACAAGACTCAACAATGACTCGAGAATCAACAAAAGTAAAAAAAGGCCAAAAAAGTACAAAGTTGAAGAGCTTGAAGACCCAAACTTCCAATAGGTTTTGCCAAGTACAGCTAAGATAGTCTATTCCTGTGGTAGAAAATCCTTAGTATTTAAAAAAAATCAACGTTTTGTAAACAGTTAATTAAAATAGTAAAACGGTGGAATATATTTCAACAGTTTTATGTTTTGTAAACAAAAGTTAAGGCAAATTTGACCTTAGATGGATCTGATTAAAAACTGTATTTCACATCCTAAATTTTACGGTAATATTGTACTTAAAGCGCGGAAATCACTATGTGATCCGTGTAAACTCATCGAACCTTTAAATAAACTTATTAGTTCAGGTTATCTTACCAATGTTGTAATTAGATCTTTGAATATAGTTTACATTGGCACTAATATCGATTTTGTCATCAGCAAATTAAAAGATAACTATCCTACTGTCTGTCGATACATTTATTTTGGCATTGCACAAGTCATGTCTTCTTTGACTGTCCATGACGTTAAAATACTAAATCCCTGGGATGTGTTTTAGTTGATTTTAGTCTCTGATGCATGATGAAGTACCGATCTAAAAGATTCGCATTTACGAAATTTTATTCGAATTTTAATTTCAACTATAAGATTAATTAGAGGGACACAGCAGTAAACCGATGTTCAAATCCCATAAATCCATTAAAATAAAAATTAAAGTAAAAGCGAAAACTGAGGGAATCGCATAACCTACACAAGGAGCGATAAGTCATGCATCTCAGACTGATCAAATGACAATCAGTACTTTCTCAAATTATTAGTGTGAAAGAAACGTCATTTGCAGTCTGAGAAAAGCAAGTATTTGTCTTCCTAATATTTCACTATGGCTTTTCTTTTGTAAAACAGCAAATCAATTATTTACTCTATTAGTCTTAAATCACTCTTATGATTTGTATGCAGTGTTAACAATCTTCGGGTTATATAAAGCCCATCATAGAAGTCATTCAATTATGCTTACATTACAACGCAGTTTACAGGTAAGGTTACTCGTGTGTCGTTCTAGTCCTTAGTCTAGTTTGAATGTCAAGGAAAGTAAAAGGTAGGATACATTCCTACAGAATAGATAGAGGAACTCTAAAACTGGTAAATGATTATGCTATAGATTTCATTACCACAACTCGCTTTAAGTTAACCTTTACCACAATGGTTTATACGTACAAAGATTTAGTTTTAAACATCGTAAATCAATATTTATTTTACTAACTAAATTGTTAGAGCAGGTGTTGGCAAATGGGAATGCTTGATTGGCGCGTACTCAACAGGATAAAAACTCTATTTGCAAATCATATAAAATGTTTGGATGGGCTGTGTAAATGAATTAAAATTTTCAGTCGTTCTTTGCATTTTAAATACTGCTTTTCTGTAGGTATTACATAGTATAATTATCGCATACTATTTATATTTAACTATTATTTTTAGATTCTTTTGGTCAAATAGCTCTTCAACTGTTTCGGTTCTTATACATCCTGGCTTTCAAATATTCGACTTTGCACGTTCCTGATGAATGTAAATCCATAAAAGTGCTTCGAACGCATGCAATTTATAAAGTGTTGCTTTCATTTTTAATACAGGTTGTGGACACGAACATTTTTGAATTGTGTGATTTCTTTTGTTTATTTTTCAGCATTTATTAGAGTTCTTTAAAATGTAAATCGTCGGGCAAAACGACGTTACTCAAACCTATTGTTAATATTAAGGTGGTACCAAACACCTTGACTAAAATTAATTTGGCTCGTTTAATTTTCATAAGATTTTGACAAAATATTTACTTTAACCCTTTGACAAAAAAAAAAAAAAAAATAAATAAATAAAAATTTCAAAAACTTGAACCACACACTTTATCGGAGAAATTTCATTGGATATATAGCAGTTGGACAAACACAAATTTTGATCATTGAGAAGGTTAATATTTCCTTAACAATAGAACGTGATTAAAACGTTCAGCTGATTTGTACAGAGTTATCTCCCTGAAGTGTTACGTACCACCTTAATGTTCTTTTTCTTTTTGTTACTGGTAACCAACTATAGAAAAATTTAGATTCTTCTATGAATTCAAATTCATCATACAGGAAAATAATACATCTACAGTTTGAATAGTAATTTGGTATTTTTGATACGTACAGATAGTTATTATTAACACCTGTACCAAGTCAGGAATATAACAGTTATTTTCCATTCGTTTGATATGTTTGAGCTTTTGATTATGCCATTTGATAAGAGACTTTCCGTTTTGAATTTTCCTTGGAGTTCGGTATTTTTGGTATTTTACATTTTGCTAGTTATTTTTGAACTTTTGAAAATGAAGTTAGAATGCCGCCTATACATGTGCTTGCGTTTCTTTATTTGTTCTTGACTTCCTAATTATTAACCTTTTCGTGCGAACAAAAATTACAAGAAGTAAAATAATCACATTTTGTTATTTACATATAACAATATATTCCAGGTTCAAATTGTTCTAGTAAATTATGAGTTTCGGTATTAAATGTTGCTCTTAAAAGAGGGACGAAAGATACCAGAGGGACAGTCAAACTCATAGATTGAAAATAAACTGACAACGCCATGGCTAAAAATAAAAAGACAAACAGACAAATAATAGCACAGAAGACACAACATAGAAAACTAAAAACTAAGCAACACGAACCCCACCAAAAACTGGAGGTGATTTCAGGTGCTCCGGAAGGGTAAGCAGATCCTGCTCCACATGTGGCACCCGTCGTTTTGCTTATTTATTACAAATCCGGTAAATAGTCTAATTCGGTAGGTCACATTCGTAAAAAGGGAAGGGTATTGTAGTTACGACATAAGGAACATATCCGATATCATCTGTGAAATGGTTATTCCATAACGGTCAACCAACTCGTGATGGCGTCCGTAAAATTTACGAAAGGATGATTTCAACTTCACCATTTGGAACTCTTGGTTTGATAGCTTCCTTGTGAGCAGCAATCCTCTGTCAAGGAAATCATGATAGGAAATACAAGCCCGGGAATATCGTATCAATTGGGAGATATATACTCCGTATGAAGGCGCTGCTGGAATGTTGCTACATAGAAATGGAAAGTTCACAATTGGGAAGCTGAAATCATCTCTTTTGTCGTAAAGTTTTGTTTTCAACCGACCCTCAATGTCAATTTCTAGATGTAAGTCAAGATATGAAGCAGACTTATCTGTACCTGTAGTATCCTTTATCTCTAGTTCGATGGGATAGATTCGTTCAACATAGTCACCAAATTTTGTATTATTTAGTGAGAGAACATCATCTATCTAAACTTCGTATTTGATCGAGTGTCTCTAATGAGTCTTATGTAGACGAAACGCGCGACTGGCGTACAAATTTTGATGATTTTTACAACCAATGGGTCGATGCCACTGCTGGTAGACGTTTCGTTCACATGGTATCACTAGCCCAGTAGTCAGCACTTTTGTGTTGACAAAACTATCATTGATATAGATTTATAGATACCTTAGTCTTATGTGACACAACCTATCGGAAATTTCTGTTTTTAATGCTCTTCAACTTTGCCTTCTAACTGTTTTGGTGGAACATCACTAATGAGTCTGATGTAAACGAAACACGCGTCTGGCGTACCAAATTATATGCCTTGTATCTTTAATGAGATTTTACAACCACTGGCCTGGGTCGACGCCACTGCTGGTTGACGTTTCGTTCCCCAAGTTATCACCAGCCCAGTAGTCAGTACATGAAATATCAGAGATAGGTACTTTTTGTGAATGTACTGTTCTAAAATGTTGACCTATTCGAAAATCTAAGGTTTGTATACCCACAGACATAGATTGCCGTTGTCGAATTTGGCACATCTTTTCGGAATTGTGTTGTTAATGATTTTCAACTCTTTTTTTCGTTTTGCCTTTCAAATATTGTGGTTCACGTGCCACTGTCTAATGTAAACGAAACGTTCGTCTAGCGTAGCAAATTATATGCCTGGTATCTTTGATGAGTTTTTACAACCACCGTTGTTGGACGTTTCGTGCCCGAGGATATCACCAGGTTGTTATCACTTTTGTGTTTAAGATAAAATTGATAGGTTCTTTTTCTCTAAATTTAGAGAACTGCTGTTTAAACGCCACTTCTGAGTCCGATGTAGACGGAACTCGCACCTGGCTTACCAAATTAAAAACTTGGAATTATCAAAGTTAAAACGTAAAACTATGTTAAAACAATAGCGTTTAAACGATTGTGAAGTATTCACTTCAAAACAATTATTTTTATAATAGTTGTAAAAAAACTCACTTAAGGTAAATGGGGGTCTAAATTGAAATTCATAGAATATTTTGATAATTTGCCGAAATGTAGTTTATATTATGTCTTTCTCAAATATATCAAAAAATAAGGGGTCAGAGGGCTTTTTTTAAGCTATAGTTTGTGCAAAATTGTCAGATTTTGTACAGATTATTCATAGAAACACAATTTTTTGTGATAGAAAACTAAACCATACAATTTTAAGATGAAATAAGAGAAAATAGCTCTTATATTGGGCTTTCATAATATGAAAAGAAAATTAGTCACGTGACTCGTTTTCTTGCTACAAAACAAAATAGGTAAATTCATTACACATTCCAGTATATAAGTTACATTATCTGAGTTATCTCCCCTTATATGGCAAAGTTAAAAAAAAATGGAATCAAACAAAAAATATTTTGTATTTGTAAAAAACAGTCGCAAAAATATTATTAAACACATTATTGTCTTCATTCAGATGAAAGTCTAACAAATGAATGACATTAAAACTCTCAAAATTTGCACATTTCATTGAAGATGTAGACTGAATGTTTTCTGATATTTTACAATTCATGACAGCGGAGACACCCGAGCTACCTTAAGTGACACGTGAAGCCATCCGACCACACGATTGCAACATTTTTTCTAACATGAAATAACACTCAGCAAGATGTAAGATTACTGTTCCGTCATCAAATTGTCCAAAGTGGTGAATTGATTCCAAGAAAGTTTTGGTGTTGCCTTCTCTGAAATTACTTAACTTTTAAGTATAAAAAATTACGTTAATGAAAAGTACTGTGCAGTTTTCATTACTGGTGAACTGTGCATTTCATTGATGAGATGTTTGTTGACTGTAGTTAGGTATGCCTTCGCGTAATGTTTCAAAATGTGATTGACAGTTTACCGGTTTTTACTGGATCCTACATGGAATTTGGTCCTCCACCGTCGGAGATATCAAATATCAAGGGTACATATGTTTATTCGATCTTATTGATTTATGCCGAAAAACAATTCTAACATTAGCAGACTTTATGTACTGAAAACAAATTCTTTATAGAGGGAGGATATGGAACCAAAGGTTCCAAGTTGTAAATTTTAAGTCATTATTTCGAAAGTTTAACGGAAGCCATCACGAGTTGAATGACCGTTATGGAATATATACGTCACAAAACACCACTGATTTTTCCCAATTGTCGTAACAATAATCCTGTCCTCTTTTCCTCAGTTGTGACATCACCGAGTGAGACTTATCACAAAATGTGTACTTACCATGAACATCATGACGAGATCCACCAATGTCTGCTTACCCTACCAGAGCACCTTAAAACCACCCCTATGTTTTTGTAAGGTTCGTACTGCCAAGTCTTTAGTTGTCTTTGTAGTATTTTGGATCTGTTTGTCCTTTATTTGGATTTGTTCTATTAATAATAATATGATGTTCCTCTTGGTCGTATGACTCTAATGGTTAGGTAATTGTGCATCCAGGTTTCTGGTTTTTGGATTTAGATGTCCATAAGTACGATTCGGACGCATGGTGTTTTTAAAGTTATGTTTTCATTTTGTTTAGCCTTGTATTTATATGTTACTTAATTTGTACTTTGTAGGAAAGTGTATATGACATTATGATTACTATAATGCTGTATGTACTATCAACTACAAAATCCTTTTTAAGTCAGTGGTGTTGGATGCATGTATCTGTGATGTATGTTCATGCAGTTTAGGCTGCTGGGTCAAAATTATTGTCACGTTTCCCAATTATGTCTGTTTGGGTTTCTCAATTAATTTGGTCAATATAACGGAACAATACCACGTCCGGTCTGTGTTTTTTGTTAGATGTTTTTCTGCTTTGTATCCATCTAATGAGTAAGGCCTTTTTAAACTGATTTTTATATTTTTTTCTTATGTTTTACTGTAAAATTTCTGTCCAGGTTAGTGGAGGGTTAGCGCCTTAAAACATGTTTAAGCCCGCCACATTCTTTATGTGCCTGTCCAAAGTCAGGAGCCTGTCTTTTATAACCAACTATACGATATGGGGTTTTCTCATTGTTGAAGGCCGTACAATTGTCTATAATTGCCTACATCCACTTCATTTGGGTCATTATCCTTAATGCGCCTCAAAATGAGGAACTCAAAAGTTGTGTGTACACAAAAATCTCTGTGTAGTGATATTAGACATGTTTCTATTTTTAACAAGTGACTGAGCTTAACCATTTGAGTTGATTTGGAAAGTAGAGGAACATAGAATAAATGTTTAAAAATTATGGAGCTATTAAATGTGTTCAAAGTATTAAATTTTCAAAGAACTTATTGTGTTAAAAAAGGATTTTTACCACGAGGAGCCGCATCACGAAAAGATTTTCGGGGTATGCTAATTTACGAAAAAAGTAATCTCATTTCGTATCCCGAAAATTTAAACACATATATGAAAATGTCTCAGCTTCGAAACGAGCCATCATACAAATCCAAGTTTACGATATGGACTGAGCTACAGGAAAAAACGTTACCATTACCGCCTATGGGAAATCAATTAAGGATAGTGACCCATTTGAACTTTGGTGGATAGTTGTCTCATTGGCAATCATACTATAATAGCTGTTTTTTTTAAAATCATAACTGTCATGCAAGTGGGAGTTTTAGCTAGAAGTATTTATAAATGATCTTGTTAGTGCCAAAAGGTATTTGATTAAGACAGTGTGCAGGTGGAATAACTGACTGCTTGTATAGCTTCACTTGACATTTGTAGCTTAGACTTGTATTGCACTGTTGTAGAATATTGAAGTTAATGCTTTTCAACAGTAAAAATGCTTCTACGCAGACATGTTATAATATATTTGAATCAACTGCAAGTCATATCGTAATTTCTTTAGACAATTATGAGACAGTTAGGCATTGTGGTTCTTTCACGTCATATTGAATGTTATTCCTTTTAACTTTTTTAGATTTTTCAAATTTGGATTTGTATATGCTTGTTGTTGATCAATCCTTTTAGAAGTCCATTCAAATAGCTGATTTTGATTGTATTAATTTTCCATTACAATCATCTTAAATGTCATGATGCTTGCAATGTTTTGATTATAAATTGTTTTAAAATGAATAAAAGTTTAAAGTTCATCTCAAGGAAGTTCTCAAAAAAAATGTATACACAGTTTAATGAATGAAAAATGTTTTTTATTGTACGTCTGAGTTGTGACATGTAATTCCCCCTCGAAAGACACCTTTTATTATATACATCTTCATACATGTGCAGAAAGAATTACACAAAACTCTTTTACAAAGGAAGCGAAAAGTGTATCCACTTGCATCGCCTTTAAAGAAATCCGATAAAACATTGAAATACAAATAAATATGCTTCTTGTCCTTTAAAGTATATATCTATTCGAATCACATAAGAGCAGAAATAGATAGAAAAGTAAATTAATTATAAGATTAAATTTCAAGTGTGAGAATTTTTTTAGTACTAGAACAAGAATATCATTTCACTGAATGGTTGTTGTCATATTCTTCTTGGTATCTTCTAGAGGTAAATTTAGACACAGAAAGTTATTCATATTAGCTCTGTTCTCATTCACAATCCTTGGTTCCGGCGTGCACGGTCGATACCGTGACGATCTGTCGGATATCGATGACTTCAAGTTAGACGATGATTGGTCACTGTCTACTTCAACGTATGGCGTCGAGGTTGATTTTCGTAATGACGTCTTGAGCGGTGTCCTCTGAGAATTCACCTGTGGATTCCGGGTATTCTCTGCCATATGCCGACTCCTCCAACTTTTACTCAGACAGCAGCAGCATCTCAAGAATTCTCTTTTGAAGTTAATTGTAAACATCCCTGGAACAAAGGGAAATAACTCTTATTTGGATCCCAGGATGTTACATTGAATTGGGTGTTGGATTTGGGGCCTGTCTCTTCTACCTATTTGCACTTTAATCCAACGACCCCATTTTCGTGCCTCTCGACGGAAGGCTGTTGTAAACATCCCTGCAAGTAAAATGTGTTTCTTTTTTGAGTCTAGGGATCACTCCAGTTTCGGAAATTATAGTTACATTTTACGGTGGTTTTATTTGGGTTTGTTTGTCCGCTCAAGTGCGTATAAAAACAATCGTCGTCTTTTATTTTTGTTCAATACGACGAGTAATATTGGAAGGGTTTTAGCCGATGAAATTTCCCCAAGATAAAGAACTTCTGGTATTTAATTTCATTAAAATGCTGAAATGTTTTCAAAAATTAACGAAAAACTAAAAAAATTATAAAAGTTCGGTTTTCAATTGTTCGAATGAAAATGAAGCGACTGTATGTGGAAATTAGCGGACCCAAATATACCTCGGCTATTTTTGATTCGAAAGTTCTGTAAAATTTTAGGACAAAAGCAAACAAAACAGTGAATGATGAAAACGAACAAAAGGAAACATTGGTAACTCATGTTGATTGATTTAATAATTTATCAGGGTTCTCGAAGGCTAAGTTGTCAACGTAAAGTAGACGGATTTCTACAGTTTGAACATTTATTAAAAGGATTGAGTGTGATTGACCTGCCGACACGTGAAGTATTCTGTAAGTTACGCATCGATCGTTAAGTGTAACACCCCAGTTTCCTCCTCTAAAAACATAGGACTACATGTATCTCATTAGAGTATACGCATGTTTAAATGTTGGTGGGATTCGTGTTGCTCATTCTTTAGTTTTCTATGTTGTGTTTTGTGAACTGTTGTTTGTCTGTTTGTCTTTTTCTTTTTTACCATTGCATTGTCAGTTTATTTTTGACTTATGAGTTTGAATGTCCCTTTGGTATCTTTCGCATATCTTTTAAATGGAATTATACCGCAAAAGAAAGAAACTTTACCACAATTGTCTGTTGTCGGGCAAATATTGGTTTGGTTTCTAAACGACTTTATAATGCGTCATTCACAGATTCAACCCAACAGATTGACCTTCTAAGACCAGTACGTTCTTAAGTTTCAACTTATACATTATTCCGTAGCGATCTTGTCTTATATTTTGTTTACATCTATTAAACAACCTCTCTTTTCAATATATTTGTAATTGTAAACCTGCCGTTCTTTCATGGACCACTAATCATTCCATCGATCCAGATTCGAAGAGAGTATGAAGATCTCGAGAAATAAGGGCGGATGTGCCTTTCCCAAGTAAGGTATCTCGTAATTGGATGTCATTTAATTTATCTTATAACATTTGTCATTTGTGGAATCTGTTGCTGATGGCAGATTTTTTTAACTATCGCTGTTTTTATTCTCAACTTTGATATTAAAACCTCGAAATATTGTATAGTAACCTGTCTATTTTTGAAGACCATGTGAAGAATTGTTATTTTTAGAGTAACGATTGCAAGATTGATGAAGTAATGCTTCGCCATATTGAAGGAGGTATGGTCAACTCCCGTGAAATTATAACACTCAAAGAATCATCATTGTCAACTGGATGAAACATACAGGAATTGGAATATTAAGAGTACAGTATCTTTAATGTAGGATTTAATCAATTGACGCATATCCATAAACCATATTATAAATAAAACATGCATAATCCGACATATCATTCGGACTCTGAGCCGACCATTCTTTGCTCTTACTCCTAAATATGAATATTTAGCGAAGAAACAGCATATATCATGTTTAGAAGTCTTTGGATTGCCTCAGCCGAGGTTGGAAACCGCAGCATCCAACAGTCAAAGAGACAACCAAAGCGGTTCAAATAGAGTGGAGATTTTATATGAGATGTACATTGTAACCTGCCTTACCAAGCAGATCAATAATATTTAATGACTAAATATCTTATTTTCTTTATCATTATCATCAGCATTTAACTTTCTTTGTTTTTTAGTTTTTAGTTTATCATATCCATTTACTAAATCTGCTACAAATCGATTGTAAACTGCAATTGGTAATGTCTGGACGTTTTGCACAAAGCGAATCCGTATTCTCTATTCACAGATTTTTGCTTCTGTCAAACAGCCTTCACAGTATATAGTTAATATACTTGTATTCTGTGATAGCGGACATACCAAGTAAGGTAAAGAAATGCGTAAATTGCATATAGTAGCAAGATATATTCCCCTTTTGATAAGAAAGAAATGAATACACACGGCTTTCCTGCAATTCATATGCGAATGGTAATGATTATATTATGTATTATTGTATATTCATAATTGCTTTCTTATATACGGAAACCATAGCATACATTTATAAAATTTAAATTTTCAGGGTTTTGGTAATCAAGATTACGAAATAATTCTTTTTTTTTTGTGTTAGTTTGTTTTGATTTGTTTGTTTGATATTCTAATTGGAGGTTAAAATTGTCGTTGTAATAACTTACCATATACAATTGGATCCATACATGAATTAGATACAGCGAACAGGAATAAACCTTTCTTTATCTTAGAATTTAATCTCTTTGCTGATTCTCTGTAAAAGACATACAGATAATTGTTTAGATTATAAACACTGGAGAAATTGTATTGCATATGTATAACAGAGATATTGGGTATACGTCATTAACGACAAAAATAACATACGACATCTAGAGATCAACATAAAATCTCCAACAATAGGCAAGTGTCTTTACAAAATGTAAAGCCTTACATCGACCTGAGTCTATAAAAGTCGTGAATAAATTCCAAATTTACCCACTTCTCCAAGTAAAGAAAGATATTAAGAAAACCATATAAATTAGTATCCATATCTTTATCCAAAATGAAATTCCTTTACTTCAATGTATATCTAACGTATCGTAGATACACAAAGGTAGTGCTTATTGACAGTGGAAATGTATTAGAAATTATATGTAAAATAGCAAAGACAAATGTGCAAAACCATGTACCAAGTGGTTTTGCCACGATCTCTAACTTACATAGTTTAGTGATGACACTAATAGGTGTTATACAGATATGCAAACATATAGGGACAAAAACCACGTCAAAGAAATTTGACCATTAAATATTGGACAAAATGAATAAAAAACAACAGTCGACAAAACACACTACGCACAAAACTAATCATTGAGCTACAACAACCTCATTAGAACAGGTAAAGAAGCTCAAGTGCGTCCAAAGCGTTAGCAGTATCTGCTCCAATCGTCGTGTTGTTCATGGAAAGTACAAATACATTAATACGTTGCATTCGGTGATTTCACAATCAAGGGGAAAAAACTTGAAAAAAACATTTTTATTATATGCATTGATAATATAAATCTATCAATCATATTTTGCATACAAAATTGTTTATTTTTGCAATTTGGTGTTAAAATAAATCATCGTGTAAAACAGATGTAAATCTGCTGAGTAAACATTGTACGGTTAAAAATAAGTTTAACAATTGAAATATCAATTTGCAACAGCATCTCACCAAATAAAAACTGATTATTCTCTACAAAAACAGTAATAATAACACTTCAATAAATTTCAGGTTGAAATATATAAAATTGTTTTTCAGTTACTAAATTTGATTCAGTAGGGTTGAAACGTACATACATATTGATCTTATATTTATTGACAAAAGGCTAAACTATATTAAGATGTTTATCACATAACACAATTACTAACAGAAAATTCATTACTTATCTTTTTGTTCCTTTAAATTAATTTGAATCTTTTATATCCCTTTTATCCAGTTATTGAACGATCCTGATTTTACATCATGGTAATTCAAATCATTAATAAGATATATATAAGGAAAAAATATAAATTGTTATGCTCTTATTTAATCATTTTCACAATTTAAATCTTCGTAAAAGGATGAAATAAATATAACCTTTTGTCTGAAATGGTGCTTTGAGCTTTCGAGATTGTTGATATCATAGGTAGGAAATATTTATTATAAATCATGCTAATGATTGCAACATAAACATTTTTAAAACATGATGTCTTTCTTCGCCTGCTATTTGTCTTTTATCATTTTATTATTTGCAAAAATTCAAATTGAATATTTGAATTTATGCGGAAAAGGATTGTCTACTCTTTCGATGCACCTTACATGATCTCTCGGTTTCTGTGTCCATGTAACTCAATATTTAGTTTTTTTATGTTGTGTTTTTTATACTTTTATTTGTTGTATTTCGTGTTTTATGTGGTGTTTTATACACTGTTATTTGTTGTATTTCGTGTTTTATGTTGTGTTTTTTACACTGTTATTTGTCGTATTTCGTTTTTTGCAATGCATTTGTCGGTTTTTCTTCGGCTTATCAGTTTTTTTTCACACTTTGATTACCTACAGCATCTAACTCATATTGATTTGATATAGATATGTTTTTACTTTTAAAGAAAAATTAAAATTGCTGATTTTATATTCCCACATATGTGTATATCCTGGTAATGGGAACACCTTATTAGTGTACAGATGAAACTCAATAAATGGGAGAAAACTATTTTCTTTTTACAAAGAAGAATTATTAGTATATGATAAATAATAATATGGTCTAGACTAAGGTCTTTTTCATCAGATGTAAGATAAAAAAAGTCAATATTATACCAGAAAGAACTAATTCAATAATCGCGCAATACAATTACATCGAGGTTAATCAAGTATTATGAAAAGGTCACTTCTTTGTAGGAAAAACATCTATAACTTATGAATTGGCATTTTTGTTTGCCAAATCTTTTTTTAAGCAACAAATACAATCATGTTAATGTTTTGCATCCTGAAAACTAACAAGGTGCTACACTGAGGACAGTCAAAAGCGGAAAAATAATTTCAATTTAAGCTGGTGGAGTAAATCTTAGTTTTATATAGAATTTCACAGAAATTACAAAAACGACACTTTACCATCACCACGTATTTATTCAATCATGTCATTTTCTCCGGACTGATTACAACAGGGAATTAAAAGCGTATCATTCCAGTGGCTGTTATTGAAACTTATTGCACGACAAAGCTAAACGAGGAATATAGTATTATAGTGTATATTTATATCTTTTTCACATGACAATTATCCATAAAAACTGATAAATATAACAATAAGTCACCAATATGGAACAAATGGAAGACTGACTAGATTGATAAACTCATTTTCAAGATAATTGGTAGGAACCTTTAAAACTGTCCCGTAGATTGGCAAGTTTATATCCTTTGTAATTCGGTCTTTGTTTTGGTGTTGTTTTTATGCACAATATTCATGTAAATAAAAAGAGGTGCACAAAATACAGAAATTCAACAGCAACAACAAAATTACAAACCCAAATAATCATATATAAAGGCCATCACACTGTATTCAAGAATGAAGTTTACATGCATAATCAAGCTCTACGTTGCTTTAGTCTGAACAAATAAAGAATTATGTTTTCAGACTAACACAAGCTTCCTTATGAGTGCACTAGCTTCCACTTAATGGGTATACCAATAAGTTTAATGCAAAAGAACCCGAATGACCATAAATTCACATTTAGATATGTTTCCTATTCGTTTCAACAATTCCTTCCTCGTTTCTTCCATTTTGACATGACTAAATGTTACTTATTACGTATTTTACTTACAATGTGTAACACGATAGGTGACGCTAGTGGAGCATGAACTGTTTACACTTTCAGAGCAACAGAGTTCACTCTTGGTTTTTAGTAGTATTAGTTTTACTAAATATTTAGTATTTTGAGTAGTGTTTTGTAATAGTTGTTTATCTTTTCTTCGTTTATCATATTTTTTCTCGTTTTTCATTGGGCTTGTACTTATGATGTTGTTTTCCGCAGTAAAATCCCCTCTCTCTTTAACATTTAGTGTTTTTCAAATAAAAATAATCTTTTCCATCAATTCATCGCCAAGTATGAAACGAATTTCAAACATAGCAATCAGAACGTCACTACAATCGGCCACGTAACTTTTATATTTACTGCGTACTAATGTCTTGCATCTCACGTTACTACACGAGATTTCAATGTTCTTAAGACGGTATTACTTGACTTTGATCCTTATTTACGAATTGAGAGGTTGTGAAAAATTACATGGCTACCAAATTGGACTCATACAAATTTCTAGCAGATACATGTATAACTTTGTTACGTTAGTACACCTCATCTAAAAATTTTGTGGGACTTATCTTAATTTTCCGTGAGTCTTATATAATATTCACTAATATATATAAATACTTACATATCGAACCACCACCAAGCAGATATAACATAATAAGGCGTCCAACACATTATAAAAACACTAACTGAAATACAACATGAACATATTATAAGGAAATGTATTAGCTCAACTTAAATTTTACCTCACATTTTTAGAAATACTAACATGAACAATGTTACCTTCTGATATTAAGAACTCATCTGATGCTGTATGAATCTTCTGAGATTTAAAAAAAAAGTTCAAAAACCTTAACCAAAAGTTGCAGAATTACTTTTTAAAGTCAGATATACCTAACCTGCTGTGATTCCCACCAGCAAGTTTATTATACTCGACCAAAATAAATTCTGATTACTGACACCAGTCTGACATTTTACCATTCTAATATCCTTACAACCTTTTTTATGAACATGTTTACAATACTTATTCATATCAAACTATAAGTTTTCTTTTGATATTAGTAACTCGACCCTTTTCTGACATATTAATTCATATTAATTGCAAAAAAAAAAAAACCATTTATTCAATGTCATTTAAATGTTTTGAGGCACCATATGGCTGCTGATGTATGTACTCTTCGTCGTTTATATTAAACAGAAGAACTATTCGAACTTATTTTTTTAAGCGCTTGTAACTCAGCATTCTGTTAGGTTGAGCATCTTTTGTCACTATCATATAATAATTACTCTTAAATATAGATGTAGGAGTCTGGTAATCAAACCGAATTCATCTTCGTCGTCGCTAACATGTATTTGTGTAAAGATATTTTTCGCATTTCTGACAGGTGACATGTGCTCCTTTGCAACCAATTGAGGTTGTAGTTCGATGCGATTCAAATAACAAAATTAAGTAAACACTTATCGAATAAACACATTAATCATGAAATGTCAAAGTGTTAGTATTAAATATGTAAGTTCAGAAAGTCATTGAATATTCTAAGAAAATACATATATGAATTTACATATATTATTTCAAATGAAAATTTTCATAACATTTTCAAGTTTGGAAAAAGCATACATGCAAAAAAAAAAAAGGTGGCTTATCGGGTAACTTCGACAGAGTGACAAAAGCAAAGCGTAATATAATCTTATAAAAAGACATGATTGTACAAAACAGACAACAAAAAACAAAAGAGAAACATGGATGCGAAAATACCACGAGGTTATAGTTGCAGCATTTGTTGTTGTAGTTGTTGATGTTGGGTGATGGTGGGGAATAGGTTCGGCCAAAAATTATTTCTTCAATATAATACTTATAGCCTGCTTCTATTGACTTACGTAGATTTATAACTGTCTTCAATTTTAGAACTAGTTGAGTTCAAATTAAGCTCAGTTGGAAGAACAGCGGCTTACTATCCTAGATTTTCTAAGTTCTATATTGTCCTTAATATGCATGAAATCTCTGCATATGGGCTTAAACAAATGACAATAACTATCAGCTCATATCTGTTGACATTAGACCGACCCGTAGCCGTCCTCTGCATAATATCATGCATATCATGTACCTGCAATGAGTTTTTAATTCTCCTCCGTGTGACTATACTCATAAAAATAAGACAAGCTTAGTTTGAATCGATCAGTGTACATTTCAAGATTTTTTGCTGTTTTCTCAGCACCCAGCGCCATATCCTTTATGCACAAACAGGAAGATAACAAATTGAAAATTTATATACAAAAATGTCGGTTATACAGATGGAAACTGTGACGGAAGGCGATACATTTGGTCAGCCATTTCGAAAAGGAGGCATTGTTGGACACTAACAGAAAGGTGATCATGCAAACTGACAAGGAGATTTCAAGTGCATATAGTGTGGTACTCTTTACGAAACATCGTATTTAAGTACCTTTCCAATCGGAAGTGGCATTAAAAAAATATTCAGATCTGTTCAGTACATGTAGCTACTCTATTTGAGGAATTTGCAGCAATATATTTGTTTTTTTCAAATTTGATAATGGTAGTGTCATTTTATTGTAATATATCAAGGTCAGAGTCGAAACACTTTCTATTTTGGGACTTGATTGATGACGTATACACCGGCCGAATTTTATACAAAAAAATGAAATTCATAGAAATCACATACAGTAAAATGCAGCAAATGATTAGTAAATGGTAAATGATCATACATGTATATGTCAACCGATCTGACTTACGTCCACACATGGATCCTCTAAATTTGCAACGCAACAAAGTACCAACATCAAATTTGCCTACAAGGTGTTCTTTTTTGTAATTCGAATTTTTTTGATAATTGTTTAAAAAAGTTTCAGTTGAATAAATAGATGAAAGTACTTTCTTCGCCATCAATTTGCCTGTCACGTATTGCAGAAATAGGATTGACCAAATCGTATTGCTTATAATAATTTCATGAACTATAATATGCAGATTAAGTTTGGTTGTTATTAATTTGAAACGGTTGCATTCTTATAACACGCTGGGCAAACGGGTTCGTACAAAATATCTTGTTATTACGATCTGCTACTACAAAATTACAGGGGACAAAATAAAGTTCCAATTCAATTGGGTTTGAAGGATTCATGCAAGGGAAAAGAATTGATTTTTGTGGTTGGAACCATATAATGAATATAAAAAGAATACAACACAGTAGAGCGCTTGAAATGCAGTAAATTATGTATGAAATATGGTAATAATTATAAATAGTAATAACGATATATGGTTATAATGATATATATAAAGTCAATTATTACAATTTAGCGATACCACTTTCAAGCGGCTGATTTATTTTACAGAATATCAACCGCCGAATACACGCATTCCGAATTTACCACCACTGCAGACAATCGAATGTTTATAGCTATTTATTATTGTCGCAACTAAAACATAAAACGTAATGGATTAGGATTGATTGCTTTACATACGTCGTTAGGTTAAATTACGATTAAGGTCAATGTTCGTACAGAGCGGTTTATAATGTTCAGTTCAGAAACCTATTTTAGTATTTTCCTTTTATATCATTTTGGCGGATCATTCACTTCGAGCAGGGGAAACTGGGAATACATAGTTTTAGCCTATATCTAATAACCTTCTAAAAAAAAATTCTTTAGAGAAAAACTTGATGTGACTCTATTCTTGTCAACAGTTGATTAGCAAGTCAGAAGTTCATTTATATTAGAATTTATTACTCTCATGACAATTGGGGGGTTACCTTTTAGTTTCTGTAATAACATACTTTGAAGTTTCATAGTACTCTATGATTTAAAGCAGTTCTAACTAGTTTGAAAAGCCATGTATCGTAAATATTGACAAGGTTACATATTACGGATACGTCGGCATCATATTATGTGGTAAAATTTGGTTTTGATTATGAGTGAATATTTAATACTGTCACTAATGCATTATCATTCCGTGTTTAAAATAATAATAAAAGTGCGTTTCTCAAAAAAGGTCGTTCACATTTTCAAGCTATGGAAGAAACCTATTTACACTGCATGATACACTTTGTCACACTATCTTTTGGAAGAAGAATTTACAACAAACAAAGCCTGTGCTAACTACAAACAGGTGAAACAGTATTCTGTATGTGTAACTCATACTTTTAGTTTTCTTATCCACTTTAATGATACAAACATGGCTTATCCCAGCACGTAAATATTGTTGGTTTTATGGATAGAAATGACGTCATTGGAAACTTACTAAAATGAAGAATTTTTTATATTTTTGTTCTTCTAAACACCTTCCCTGAACTTAATTACTGCACAATAAATGTGATCTTTTCTCAAAAGGTTAGAATGATTCACATGTAAAAAAACTGATTTTTGTGTTTGGAACTATATAAATAAGAGACCAAATGACAAAACACAATCACGAAAGAAGAGCGCTTGAAATGCAAAAATATATAAAATGAAGTAATAATGATATATGACGATAATGTTAACTGTGACGGCTGATTCGACACCACTTCTGGGTGGTTAATATATTTTGAAGATATCATCTGCCCAATACACGAGTTCCGAGTTTTTCCACCATTGCAGACAATGGAATGATTATCGCAGTTTACTAACCTGTAACATAATGGATCATGAGTGATTGCTTTGCAAACGTCATTAGGTTAACTGACGATTAAGGTCAGTGCTACATACTGAGTGGTAATGTGATGTCTAGTCCTGTAACCTATTTTATGATGTTCCTTTTAAGTAATTTAGGCCGAGTAATCAATTAAAGCAGAGGAAACTGGGAATGCATAGTTTAATCGTTTATATATAGCCTTCTTTAAAAAACAAATTCATAGTTTCATCAGACAATTTTAGTAAAAAAGCTTAATATGATTCTATTCTCGTCAACAGTTGATAAGCAAGTCATAATTTCATTTATTTCTCCCATGGCATTTTGGGGGGAATTACATTTTTAGTATCTGGAATTAAAGATTTTGAAGCTTTGGCAAATACTTTATTATTTTAAGAAGTTGAAATTATTTTTAAATTACCGGGTCTCGTTAATATTGATAAGGTTTATAGTTTATTATACCGAAACGTCCACATCATATTAGGTGGTTTATTTGGTTATTTAATAAATGAAAATTTTATACGGTCACTAGTGTATTAGCATTTCGTGTTATAATAATATGAAAAGTGTATTTTTCAAAGAAGATCGTTTACAATTTCAAGCTGTGGAAGAAACTGTGGTGTGATAACTACAAACAGGAGCAAACAATATTCTGTACGTGTAACCACTTTTATGATATAAACATTACTTATCTCAGCACTTGAATATCTTTGGTTTTAAAGATAGAAATGACGTCATTGCAATCTTACTAAAACGAAGAATTTTGTATACTTTTTCTTTCTTCCTAACACATTCCCTGAACTAAATTATTGCACAATAAATGAGAACTTTCCTCAAAAGCACTTTTGCAATGGGAACAAACAACAGACCCATTCAAGTGCTTTGAATGATTCAGATGTAAAAGAACTGATTTTTGTTTTAGAACCTTCAAAAGAAGAGACCAAATTACACAACACAGGCACGAAAGAAGAGCGCTTGAATTTAAAAAAAATATAAGATATGGTATAAACAATATGGTAATGTTAATTATTACTGCTGAGGCGACACCACTTGGCTAATATATTTTGAGTATAATTCTATTCTCGTCAACAGTTGATAAGCAAGTCATAATTTCATTAATTTTTTACTCCCATGACATTTTGGCGGGAATAACATTTTTAGTATTAGGAATAAAAGACTTTGAAGCTTTTGCAAATACTCTTTTATTTTAAGCAGTTCTAATTAGTTTGACAGGGTTCATAGTATCCACATCAGATAAAATTGGTTTATTTGGTTTAAATTATGAATGAAAATTAAATATTCTCACTAGTGCATTATTATTCTGTTTTTGTAATAATGATATAAGTGTATTATTCTGCAACAGGAGTATAACCATTTTCAAGCTGTGGAAGAAACTTGTTGGCACTGCACGGTACTCTTTGTCCAACTACCTTTTGGAAGTAGAATTTACAAAAAAATGCCTGTTATAACTGCCAACAGGAGCAAACTTTATTTTGTATATAAACCTCATATTTTCGTAGAATTTTAGTAGTTTTTTTCCCCACTTTAATGATACAAACATGGCTTATATCAGCATGTGAATGTTGTTTGTTTTATGGGTAGAAATAGAATCAAGATTTTTGTATATTTGTTTTCTTCCAAACACAATTACTAAACTAAACTACTTCACATTAAATAATAACCCTACTCTTAAAAAAACTTTCTCAAGTAAGTAGGGCATTCTGACATGTCAATTGAAAAAATTATCATTGATGATTCAAAAGGCTATCTAGATAGAGGTTTCATGTTTCATGTTGTAGATCGTCCGGCAACTTTGACATAAAGCGCACATACCCCGTATTACCCCTTGGTTATATATATATAAACAGTTAAAACTATATAACTAGAAGAGTTTTAAATGTCCACAGGGCGCAAATTTATAATGAAAATACATTTCTGTGCGGGAATGTTTTAAAAAAGTAGTTATTTTGCAATTTTTACAGAGTACAAATTAAGAAATCAGTTTTGTATACTGTTTCGTTTTAACACGTTTCCAAAAGTTGCAACTTTAATTGATTTTGACATTTGGGATTACTAGTACCCATACTTGTACTTCATCATTCTGTACGTAGAATGTTAGAAAAGTACATTTATCTAAAAAGGATCGTGTACAACATCCATTTGTATTCGAAAGAAAACTAATGTTTTGTAGGAAATACATATTGAGAGTCGTGAACTCATCATAGATATCAGGATTAAAATTTTGTACTCCAGACGCACGTTTCGTTTACAAAAGACTCGTCTGTGACGCTCGAATAAAAAGTTTAAAAGGCCAATAAAATATAAAGTTAAAGAGCATTGAGGACTTAAAATTCCGAAAGGTTTTGCCAAATACAGCTAATCTTTTTGCTATAAAATATGTACTTACAGGATAGAACATTTACCTATAATTTTCGCCTTCTCATATATCAATATTGTCCAATAGAAAATGCTTACCAATTTTATACATTTGGTCCTGCTACCCTTTAAAACTTTTCTATTTGTGCAGTTTTGCCCCTACGTAACAGAAGTTAAGAGGTGTAAATATGGACTTTTTTTTTTAAACTGAGACAATAAAAACCGCCAATTAAAAAAAATTAACAAAAAAAAAAAAAAACGAACCCCAAGGTAAATACAATAAGGGATAGCCCAAAAAAACTGACAAAATCAAACGTTAGACTCTTTCAACCAACGCAAAGAATGGAAAACAACTGGCATATTCCTGACTAGGTACAGGCATTTTCCGAAGAAAATGATGGGATAAACCTGGTTTAATTATTGAACTGAAATAGTTTATGATTTTTGGATCAAAGGCGAAAAAACAGGACGAGAAAAGGGGATAAATTGCCAACCTGAATATCTTTGGAAGGTCTGGTGGGAAAAAGGGGGAGTAAATTATGTTCTTGTCCCAAATTATGAAGCCGAAACTTTAGGAAGGCATTAAAAAAATCCTCAATTGACCTATACTGCATATGCATTGGCTTTAAGAAAACTCGATTTGCTTATACTATCTATGTACCTGTAAATTAACATATTAACTGTCTATTGCATATCAATTTCAACTTTAACGTCCATTAACATATCGATACAGTTGTATTAGACATCCTCTTCGTTTAAAACAAATCTACAAAACAATTATTACCTATTACAAGAGTCATTTTTAATGTTCTCGATCTCGCTTTTTCTATATTTCCAACAGCAGATCGACGTAATCGAGATCTTCGTTTAGTTGCAAAACCAAGTGCCTCTTCTGAAATAACAAACATCAACATAAATCGTATTACAAAAGAAAATTAGTGGACGTAGTTTACAAAATTACAAACACTCCTATATATTATTTGTTAACACAAATGTACTTTCTGAAGGGGATGACATCAGTCATCAATTATGGTCCGCGTAATTAAAGAAAATAAAATTCCTTAGACAATTTTACATCTATAACAAACAAAATGTTAGAACTTTGATGGAATATGTGTAAAAACAGATAGATAATGAAGTAAAACTTCTCAATTAAGATGATAAATGTCCATTGTCTCATGTTTACTACGGAAGTCAAAATCAGACAGAAAATAACTCTGTATATTTGTGTGAAACACGATCATAATATTTGATTTATTAACTATAACACTAAATTAAAGATGTATGTAATATTCATATTATAACTTTGATGTTTTTATGTTCAATAATACAAAAGTTGTTTTCTAATGTCTCCCGGAAAATTGAACAAATATGTTTAGTTTTTATTACTAGTAATAAATAATAACACCTGCTAAGCTTCATGTACACAAAAAAGATATAATTTCATTTAATTGTTTTGTCGAGAAAACACCCAACAGTTTTTCCTTTGTATACAGGAATATTACTGTGCTTTCTATATACTGAGTGTTTTCTGGAATGGAAAACAATTCCAAAAACGCCTCTCTTTTACTAAAAAGTAAAGTCAAAGTACTTAATCTGGTGATACGAAAATAGCGACGTACGGAAAAAAACCAAAACTGTAATAAGAGAAGCGTTATTATTTCCAGCTTTGTTTTTATCTCCCGTCATGAGACCTTCCTAGTTGAATGAAGTGGACAACGACGCAATATAGATGAATAACCCTATGAAGTGTTGACAATGTATTTCGCCGCATCCAGTAGTAAAACATAGAAAGTACGAAAAATTTTCGGTACACATCTCCTGAATTGATTCCTGATTTGCAGAAATAACTTCTGAGAGATTCACTACTCAACGCTTAATTTAAGGAAATTTCGTAGGATTCGATATAAAACCTCATAAAAATACAAGGCTGATAATTTATGACGTCAGACGCGTTTCGTCTTCATAAGAATTGACGTCCGAGTTGAAACAGTTGCAAGGGCAAAGCGTATGCGAAGTTGAAGCCCAAAGACGAGTTTATAGTTATGAAATTATAGAAAAATAAAGATCCAAGCACTGATTTTGAAACTTAAACTATGTTTTGGAAAGATGATCGATGTATACATATCCCCCGTACTATAATCAATTATCTTCCTATTCTATAAATGCTTAAGGCAATAGTTTTGTCAACAGTTATAAACATACACTTGTAACGTATTAAGAATATAGATCCAGGCAATTTGAAAACGAAAGACATTCAACAACATCATCAGAGGTTACACAGTGTTTGAGGAATATGTGTTCAGACAATTTAAGAAAGACAGACGTTGAACAATTTTACCTCAAGAGGTTGATTGTTTTTGATAATGATCACAAAGAAATAGGGTTCAAATTCAATGAGAAACGATAGCTAACCTTTTATTTAAACGTTCGAAACTAAGTATTGATTAAAATGTATCTCACAAGGTATCTGTAGTATGCAAAGGAGACTTCCCTCATATTAAGCTTACCAATGTTTTCTGTTATGTTAATGCAGATGATTCACAGTGGTATTCGAACTAATTTTAATATATAGATCTCCGAAATAAGTGTAGCTCTGATGGCTCAGGGAACATTGTGATTTTGATTTCGACCTTCATTTAAGATAAAACCATGTAAAATATAGCAAAGGAAGTACAGAATACCACCATGCATCGTCAGTAAAGACAAATAACTTTGTAATATAAATTGTCATAATACATATTATTTTATATAGCATACAGAATTTGAAATTTTCATGAAATTATAATAATTACACCGCATTAGGACTTATATGGCGTAAACCATTGTCCTTCCTGTAAAAAATTACACTGAATTAAATACAACAGAAAGCCTTTTATTGGAAACATAAAATTGAGAATGGAAATTGGGAATGTGTCAAAGAGACAACAACCCGACCAAAGAGCAGAAAACAGCCCAAGGTCACCAATGGGTCTTCACCACAGCGAGAAAATCCCACACCCAGAGGCGGGCTTCAGCTGGCCCATAAACTAAAATGTGTACTAGTACAGTGAAAATGGACGTCACACTAAACTCCGAAACATATAATAGAACTATAATAATAATAAAAAAAAACATGCAAGATTAACAAAGGCCAGAGGCACCTGACTTGGGACAAGCACAAAAATGTGACGGGGTTAAATATGTTTTGTAAGATCTCAACCCTCCTCCAATACCTCCAGCTAATGTAGAATAAACAAACACACAAACGTTCTTTTGATCATATTTACGATGCTTGATTGGACAATCATTATAGTAACTGTAAACCAAATATAACTTTTTTGATTGGACACGTGTGAAATAGGAACACGTGCATTTATCTTGAAAAGATCTTCTTCTAATGAAAACGACTAACTTGTCTCTGCTCGTTGGCAAGTGATGCCTGCATGGCAGGAAACGCTTACCCTGTTGACACAGCCGGTCTCGCTTCCTTTAGAGTTCATTTGAATCCCTCAATTTTGTTTTATTGCCTTGATAAGTCTCTTTTAAGTCGATTAACGAGATTTGAACATCCGTAAACTACTGTCGCCTTAATTTATCTAACATTGTAATGTACTAAAGTACTTACCTTTACTTTGTCTTGTTTTCTTTGAAATTTGATATAAAATTGAGCAATATGACACAGATATAATAATTAACGGTAATCCATATAAAGTTGTTAAATTAAATAGATTATAGGCAAGTTCGTGAGCTGTCGTTGGAAAAAAATTAAATGTCACACACTGTGTAAACCATGTATATTTCGGATGTCTATCTACATGGAATATAACACTCTGAAAAAGAAGAAGTAAATAATGAAAGAAAGAAATGAAAAAGCAATACAGAAATTATGACGAGTCTTTAATCAAAATAAAGTAATGCCAGCACGAATATTTTTTCATGTTGTTATAATCCAGACAATCTATCTTCTGACACTTGGAAACTTTCAATAGGAATAGTTTAAAACGTCCATAGATAATAATGCTAATTCAATTAAACAAAATAGTTGAATTTATTTAAGAAAAGATAACCTTTGTTAGTCCCATGAGATAATAGACTAATGTAATATCACCAAGCAATGATACATTTTCGTTTAACTGTTATTATGAGAAGGGAGTGCATGTGTAAATTGGTTACAACAGCCGTTCTGATTTTTTGTTTCAACGTATAATCTTCAAGATTCTGTCTAGGTTATATCTTTTCTATCCAGAACTGTGATGCCGCAAACAATGAAAAAGACAGGCTAACCAGCCTTCTTTAATGGATTAAGACACAATATTCAATAAAAGAGGAATTCCTTTATCGTCCCCATTGTTGTTTTTGACGAGTTTTGATTGTCTTGTTAGACACTTTCTGTTTGAACCATAATTCTTTTGCTTTAGATTCATTGTATTTTCCTCATTCGTTTGTGCGTCGCAGGTACCAATCTCCAAGTAAAGACAGGGTTACAGTAATATCACACTGCGATTTGTAAATGATTACTTTAATTTTAATCAGGAATTGAACAAACTGAAATAGATTTTTACCATCAACTGCTTAATTTATTTTTATTTTTTTTGTGATATAGCTGTTGTCCCGGGTGTCAAGGATACTTCCTTTCTTTTGGTGAAGGATAACCAATAGTTACATTTTAAGTCCTCATCAAAATTGAACCAGATGAAGATTGCCTTTTGGTTTTATCAAGATGGCAGCAAACAAGTTTAAGTACATCAAATATACAGAGTATCATATAGTTACAAACCATTCTTATGCAGAAAAACAACTGATCAAAGAAAATGTGTTAAAACTAAATCGGCCGATCTTAAATTTGGAAACCTTATTGCATTGATAAATGTATGATATGCATTCATTCAGTACAATACAACAAAACATTTTTTTTAAATATCCCCGATTCCGTCTTAATAAATTCATCAGATATTGAAATGTTTTAAGCCAGACTCGCGTTTCGTCTACAAAAGACTCATCAGTGACGTTCGATTCAAAACATTTAAAAAGCCAAATAAAGTGCGACGTTGAAGAGCATTTAGGACCCGAAGTTCCTAAATGCACCCTTACAATTATGTGTCATTCAATGTTTCATTTAACAATGACGATTAATATGTGGTCATTGAATTCCATTTTAGCAAGTACATTTCTATACCATATTAAGTTTGCTTGAAATATGTAAGCATATGCAAATAATGATTCTGGTTTATAGTATATCGAATCTCAAATATTCAACTTTAATGTATACAAAAAAACCTTAAATACCATATAAAAAGACAGATTGCACCAGTTTATTGCCATTAATTTTATGGGCAAGGAGTAATTAAATTCGTTAAGTTATTGTTAGTAAATAACGGTGTCAAGACAGATCGCAATTAGTTGTTTTGATTGGTCATAAAACAGTTGATTACATTGTTATTTAACCATTAACGCCGTTTGTTCCGTCTGTTGGCTTTTGATCATTCTTTACGAGGAAACGACACGAATGTGATACGAATAGCTGTAATCGATATACAAAAGAACGGAGAATCTGCAAGTCAATTGTCGTCTAGACGTCACTTTACAACACAAAGCTTAAGTGCAATTTTCTTCTTTTTAAGGCTACTTGTCTTTCTTTTAACCACATTTCCTCTACATTTAGTCCATCAGAGGGTTATTGCGCCTCAAAGAATCGAGCCTGTAAATTTTTAAGCGGAATGCATATCCTTATTGTGATTTCCTTTTTCTATATCACTCTGCTCAGTAGCTCCAAAATTTGAGCTTAAAGACGTTAGCAGAACTTATCAGCAACGCTACAATGTCTGAGGAGACATTATTAGGCATGACTTTGTTTAACTGTCTCAAGAGTAGGAAAAGACCAGATTTAGCACGATCAACAGATTATCAGATTGTCTGCGTATAGATATTGTAAAATATCAGCCGTTCGAAACAATGTGAAGCTTTTGAGCTTGTTCGTTATGCTCACTCGCCTAAAAGGTTCACATTGTGGATTGCGGTGGATAATTTACGTTATCAATGTGTAGAAAACCCGATAATCTAAACTAATTTGTGAGTCAGAAATCTGATGTTCAGTAGTTTGTTGATGTGGTTCATAAGTGTTTCTCGTTTCTCCTTTTTAATATATAGATTTTTTATATAGATTAGACCGTTGGTTTTCCCGTTTGAATGGTTTTACACTAGTAATTTTTGGGGCCCTTTATAGCTTGCTGTTCGGTGTGAGCCAAGGCTGCGTGTTGAAGACCGTACTTTGACCTATAATGATTTACTTTTATAAATTTTGACTTGGATGGAGAGTTGTCTCATTGGCACTCATACCACATCTTCTTATATCTAATTTAATCATATTCAATATATAATGGAGTTAATTCCAAAGTACTTTTTATCTTTTCATTCAAGATGATCTCTTCCTTTCAAAATTTCAATAACATACTCGTTTCTTTATCAAGTTATGATTATTAAAAAAAATATAAGTATCATTTTCATTACTATGTTAAGAAGTAGTGCATATATTTGTCAAAAATTTTAATCAGTGTTTTCTTCCTTATTATTTCTTTTGAATATTTCGCATGTAGCCACGTGCACTCAGTTCTTGCTTATTATACATTTATTTTTGTATATTTCATATGTAGAAAAGTGACCGCATTTCTTCGTTCTACCATTTTCTTTTAATATTTCATGTGAAAAAATATGTATATGATAATGTTAATGTTAATCAGTTTTTGCTTCCTTACCATGTTTTGACATTTCGTTTGTAGAAACACTTTTTTATTCTTTCTTTCTGATCATTTTTCTTTAATATTTCCTACCAGTACGATAACGAATACCAGAATATAGAAATTTCACTACCATTTTTTTTAATGTATCACAAAATGTATCAGAAAAGTTCACTCAGTTCTTGCATCCTTACCATTATTTTTCATGAGTTTTAAAGAAGTTAGCTTTGATCGACTTGCGCCATCACAGTAAAAATAAAAATCATATGATTTGAGGTAAATAGCTTTTATTGGAAAGTTAAATGTCCAATTTGTCTCAGTTTTTGTAAAATGTTGGAATACACATCAAGATTTATTGGGACACATTGGCGTTACGTGTAGAATTTTACTGGCGGATGTTTGGTTTCTAACTCTTTTGTCTCCTGCGTAACCAAATGACAGTTATTAAAACATGTCTGGAACAATGAAATTAGTTTCGTGCGTTTTTATTTCAGTCAGTTCTAAATGACTTTATAAGAATACTTTTATTACTAAAACGCAACATTAAATGTTCATACAATTTATTGGTATTTTATATTCAATTATAAAACAAATTACAAACAAACACGGCAACAAGTACACAAACTGCTATTAAATGACTATCTTCAGTTAAACAAAGCTCTTCAGTATATAAAAATATCTAAATGAAACTGTAGCAAACTGAATGTAACAATGCAATAAAACGATAATTCAGTTTCTTTGTCCAATTCTTAACAAAAAAAGGGTTTTAATATTGTTATTTTGTTATAAACGTGGCTAGATGCATATAAACATTATGTCAAACCGGTTTTATGATGTTTTTGCACGACAATGAAAACATTTTATTCTTTATTGCTCAATGTGACATCATTTCAGAAGAAGCTACAAATGAAATCTTGTCTGATTTTGTGGCAATTGGTTATTGATGTGGCATTAAAAGGACATATATGTAGATAATCAATGAACCAAACGCTATGACATGATATTAGCAAAATAATATCATTATGGGCTGATGTCGATATCAATTGACAATGGTTCTAAAAACATTATTTGATATGGTTTAAGCTGTAAAAAAAAACATATTGGAATTTGGGTCCTGAATGCTTTTCAACTTCCTTTTAAATTTGGCCTTTTTAACTTTTTGATTCGAGCATAACTGATGAGTTCTTTGTACACTAAACATGCGTCTGGCATACAAAATTATTATCCTGGTATTTATGATGAGTTTATCAAAAAAATGGAATTACTTAGAATATATATTTGGAATCATTGATTGATGTATTTCCTCTCCAAATCGTACGATATTTTTAAAAACAGATAAAAGCATATATGTCCTCACCAAAAACGTGTACTCGACAGCCAAGCTAATCATAATTTAGAAGAGTTGAATTTGGTAGTACGTTGTGTAATTCTTCGTACCAAAGACCACTTGCATAAAAAATATACAAACAGTGTTGGGAAATAAATGATGTTTTTATACGATCTACAGATAAAGTATGAGAAGCGAGACTTTTAGATTTTAAATTTGTATTGTGTTTAGTCTAACAACCAAATGTCCACACTGAAACCCTAAGTGTTTAAAGTTATATTAAATACCAACCGATACCTATAATTTATGGTAAAAAAGTATCGAAAAATACCGAACGCTACGGTAAATTCAAAAGGGGTAGACCATAAAAACTGACAAAATCAACCTAAGACTTTATCAACCAACGAAAGGAATGGAAAACAACTGTCATATTCCTGACTTGGTGTAGGCATTTTCCGAAGAAATTGGTGGCTTAACTGTGATGTTAACGGTAATAAGTGTATTACAGTAAGGTTGTAATAAAATCTGAGTCACGAAGACGATATCAGTGTTTTTGTTGTGTTCATAATTGTTTGATTACAAATATGACCGATTGGATGATAACTGTATTGATGAAATTCATTGCACAATATTCCCACAAAAACACGGAAAGGCGACAATGAACTAGAAGTCGATTGTTTAGAGTGTAAAGTGATTTTGGCCCAAAGTAAAAGCAGAGTAGTCAAATGAACGCTGTCAGCATTTATTTCACATTTAATTCTGCAATAATGTTATCTTAATATACTCTCAACGGTTCTTTTATTTTCCAAAAAAAAAAAAAAAAATCACCATTAATATAACTGTTCTGTGGCATAACAATAATTTTTACTAAGTCATGTAGTGGTTTAATTATTTGATGATGGATGTAACTCTTGAAAACGTGATCTTTGATTGCCCCCTTGACACAGCTTGTCTGGTTATAATCACTAATTACGTTTAAACAACAGGCCATATTAATTAGAAATAAGAAGATGTGGTATGAGTGCCAATGAGACAACTCTCCATCCAAGTCACAATGTGTAAAAAGTGAACAATTATAGGTCAAAATACGGCCTTCAACACGGAGCCTTGGCTCACACCGAACAGCAAGATATAAAGGGCCCAAAATTGACTAGTTTAAAACAATTCAAACAGGAAAAACCAACAGTCTAATTATAATCTATATAAAAAACGAGTAACGAGAACACTTAAGAACCGCAACAACAAACCACAACCACTGAAACAGGTTCCTGACTTATGACGGCTGCAAACAAATGCAGCGGGTTTAAACGTTTTAACAGACGCCAACCTTCACCCTAACCTGAAATAGTAGTGTAACATTCAATATAGAAAGACACACTGGCATTGAAACACAAACAGTGTACGTCTTTTTACCATGTTAAATTTATTTTAATTTTTTCGCAGCAATGAATGCAAAATTAATTTATTTACTTTGATTGGATAACTACATAAATTTCAATGCGTCAATTCAAGGATTTATTGTCTCAAATTGTGTACAATAATGCGCCGTTAGTCATCTCAGTTTGTGATCCTCAAAACGCCAATTGATGCCAGCAAAATTTAATTTTTATATATAGTACTATTATCTTCTAACTATAATGACTAGGAGTATGTGGAGACATATTTATATGAGAATACTGCTCTTGGCTCCCGTCTCCAAATGTTTGAATTACTTGTATATATATTTTGTATCTATTTACTCTTGAAGCTAAATATAACGAATTCTTTAATAAATTATGTTTAAACTATAATGACTGTCATGCACTCATAAATAATGTCCAGTCTAACCTCTGAAATTCACAGAACAATACATTGAAAGTATGCTAAATCTCTATGGGGTTGATCGATTAATAATATTTTCTCAATTGTGAATACAAAATGTTTAATACAGATTAATTGCAGTAACATTATAGTTCAACAATCATAAAACAGATATAAAATCATCACAGTGGGATCATGTCATTCGTAATCGTTTATTGTGATAAGCTTCACATGGAAATGATATACTGTTAATGTCAATTGTAATTTCCAAGCCATTTGTTAACATGGAAAAAATTAAGAAAAATGGATTACAGTCATAATTTTGATTAGTATTGACAAAATAATGTAGCTTTGATAACTACAATGCACTTTAATAAAATCGGTTACCTGCATGCTTGCATTTTGAATTTAATGAAGGACTCATGTTTTGTCTATTCCTTTTTCTAATACTCTCGACGATTCTGTCATTTTGAAATGATTTCCCGTTAATATAACTGTGATCTGTAGCATAATAATGATTTTTACTCAGTTATGTGGTCTATGGATTACTTATTCAATATTACTAAAATAATAAAGGTGACCTTTTTATACGTTTAAAAAAAAACGAACGTATAAAAACAAAAGTATAGGCAATCATTCCATGAAAAAAAAAATGCAGACACACATTTATTATTTACCAAATAAAGTTGAAAACACTTTAAAATACATTGAAAAGAATACCTAAGTATAATAAGTTTTCCTTTTTCTCGTCCTTGTATAACAACTATTCAATGTTGACTTCAAAAATAGAAAAAATAAAAAATAAAAAAAATATACTTCAGACGTGTAGGTCCCCTTCAACTGTTTTAAAAGACTGTCTTACAACATAAACAAATTCTGAAAATACTTTGTGGTAAATTCTTTGTATGCTTAAAATAAATTTCAGATCCATACAGGTTGCCATCTTATTACATGTTAGTTCAGTCGCACTATATGGTGGGATTGTTAAAAATTACAATACACACAAAAACAGTTGTGGAACTGCTTTATTGAAAAATCTTGTTTATGCTTGTATTATATATCGACAAGGCTGTTATCTCACGCCACTTAACAATCTTATAATGTCAAGTATCTCATTATAACAACGTGACACGTGATAACGTTTTTATAATAAAATATCTTCCAGGATAGATCGGATTTTATAATGCCCTTTTGTTAATTGTAGTAACCTGCATCACAAAGCTTTTATTAAGAAGATAATCAGATCACTGTATAGAAAGGACTGTTAAATCGATCTTATGTAAGGTACATTGTAAGAATCAGATCTGAAGCACATTGAAAAACAGCAAAAATTTTATTTTTTATTGCAGTTAATCGAAATAATTCCCCTTATAAGGACTTTCTCATAATTTTATAGTCAACTGAATTTTTTTTACTTAATCTCTTCATCTGAAAGTAAGAAAATAACGCTCTAGACAAAATCGTATGGATTGAATAAATACAGAGTCAGATAAATACTAAGAAGTGCTGACTGCTGGCTTGGTGTTGACCTCCATCTACAAGAAATGGCAAAGATAAGGGTTTATTACTTTTCAACATATGAAATTGGTTATTATAAAAATGAGGAGATGTAGTATGACTTCTAATGAGACAACTATCAAACAGAGTTAAAATGAAGTGGTAGATACCAATTACAGGACACCACACGGCCTTCAATATCAATTTACACCCCGATTCAGCTTTAGAATACAATCGCTAATTTAAACATTCTAATTCGGCAAAATTAACGTCATTTGTCTTTTTCAAATAAAATAATTTGCTTCCATACATCTCTGCAAAATAACATTTCAAATTTACTCTTTTGTCCAGAGCAGTATTGTTCATATCAATAATTGCACTATAAAAGAGTATGAACACAAAAGTTTGTCAAGCGAGTTCATCAATGAATAGAAATTGAAAACATTCACCCTTAATGAAAATCTATAACACGTGTATTAATTTTCACTGAGACAACGTGAATTCTATATCAAGATACCTTCACAAAATAGATTTCATTTCGTGTGTGATTGTTTTTCAATTATCCGAATTAGAAAGTCAATCCTGTAATCATAGTGCATGTACCAATAAAGAGAAAGAGATAGTGTCGATTTGACATAACCGCACGAGGAGTGATGAAAACAAATGGTATTAAATAAAAGTTCTTTTTTTAAACACAAGTGTGAGGCAAAGTTGCTCATCCGTTTGACATTGCAGGAAAAGTACAAAAATTCATTTTTACATACAATTGTGAGGCAAATTTTGATTAGTCTTTATATACTCTACTTTCAAATATGAATAACCTCATCGTAGATACCAGGATTAAAATTGTGTACGCCAAGCGCGCGTTTAGTCTACAAAGACTCATACATGAAGCTCGAACAAAAAAAATAAAAAAGGCAAAAAAAAAAAAAAAAAAGCATTGAGGACCCAGAATTCCGAAAGGTTTTGCCAAATACAGCTACGGTAATCTATTCCTGGGGTAGAAAATCCTTAGTAGGTCAATATTTCAGTTTTATTGAGAGTTAATTTATAATTTTGACCATATCAATGATAATTCATGTCAAATCAGAAGTGCTGGCTACTGGGCTAGTGATACGTTTTTAAAACGATTTTACAAACGAGAACAATCCAATCATATTACGATGATAATGATTGATTTAAAGTACAATTTTCTGCTACAGTTCTCTGTTTTCGTCCAAAAAATCTCGTTTGCATAATGAAAGCCCATGTGATCCATTATTACGTTTCAATGAAAATTCAAACAAATTAATGTCAAATTAACTTTGATTTTAACCGCTCAGCGTGTTAAATTGGGTTAAATAGTTGAAGCTTTTCAGCAAAATATATTTTCCCATTATGAAAATTACTATTGATGGCATTTCTGTAATAAAATCTAGTTTAAATTAATTAGCAAAGTCAGACGCTATTCAATAAGAACTTGGAAGATTTTGAACTGGTCACGCGTCAATCATTGAAGATTTTTTTGTCCACTAAATGCTGTTTTGTACATTGGTGTTTAAAGGTTGCATATTTGTTGTGTAAATAACTAATTCTTAAAATGATACGGTAGTTAATCGCGTATTTTTCTTTTGTAACTAACCGATTAACTGGGTTAATGTAACAAATCCAGAAACAAAATATATTAGATTTCTATAATAGAGAAATGCATTGTCGTTGAAAACTCTACATATTATAGCTAAAATGCCCTTAATTCAATTACAGACTGTAAATCTATTTCATTACAGACAAAGTGATTTTGAAAATCCAGCACAACATGGTGATTAACGAAGATTTAGTCATGAAATATGAGTATTTAACTTAAGCTAGATATATTGGAAAGTAATCTAATGAGTAACTGTATGATGTTATAATCTAAAATATAATGTTTTATGTTTTCTCGAGATACATGAAATCGTTTCAAAAGACGCGACTGCCATGGCTTACTTTGTTCTGCCGTTTATGCGAAAATTACCCAGAAGACAATAAGTCTCATTCTTGTTCAGGAGCACTCACTACAATTTGCAGTTGTTATAATTATAATTTTATTTTATTTTCAACTGCTGGCTTCACCTTAAACATTGGTTGATATGCAGTGTTTCCTGACTCACAGAAGATAACAGATGTAGTGTAACCAGTTCAGTTTCGTTGCTGCACAATGGAGGCTTACTTCATATACGGTACCAAGAAAGAACATAGGCTTTGGCAACATAAAAGTATACAACCATTTTCAATTCAAAGGGTTGGAAACATCAAAACCAAACTAAAACAGAGGTCAAGTATAGAGTAGTTTCAAGGTCAGAAGACAGTGATTTCATGAATACTATTTAATATGGCCTAGTTGAAAATTAACGCATATTGCACTGAGTCTATTACTTTTCTTTGATAAATTATAAAAATAATTAATTGTTGTGTTGCATTCCCGATTAAGCTACATGTCACAAATTATTTGTGTCAAATTACTTGTTAATTAAGGTATCAGATACGTAAATAAAAGATGTCTCGAAATTTTATGATATTCTGCGTACAACTAGAGCAAGAGAAACTGCACATTAAGATCAGGGAATATAAATAAAACTTTTATACTTTCTGAGATATAGCCTCCCCAAAAAAACCTGAAAATAGTAGTGCAATTGCATAGAATACATGTAATTATCGTAAACAAGTTTAGCAATTTGACTTAAAATTAACCTTTCTCGAAATCCTGTCCTATGAATTTCGAGAATTCTTTAAAAAGTTATATTCAATTGCTACTGAATTTTCCGTTTTATTGGTATAAACTTTATAGGGGTTCACCAAATTCGTTTTTTGAGTATGAATAGTTGAATCTTCTGTACAGCGTTTGAAAAGCGTCAAAAAGGCAAAAACAATCGTGATATTGTGGCTAGAAATCTAATTTTTCGAGGGTTTTAAATATTACAGGGACACTTGAATGATTTGAATGATTTGTACAGCAAAGACAAATTCGGTGACCCCTTATTACTTTCATATCAATAAAATGGAAATGTAAGTAGCAAAAACATATAAATTTTAAAGAAAATTCGTAGGACACGTTTTTGAGAAGACAATTTAAAGCCTATTTTGATAAATATCCGATCTTAAAATTGTACATGCACTTTTCTTTGTGAGCTATGTTGATATGACATTTTGAGAAACATTAAGTTATAAACTATTGTATAAGATATCCATTAAAACGGAAATGTATTTTCAATGAAATGGCTACAGGATCATTAAATTGTTCTTGGTTTACTCTATAGGTCATTCAGTAAAACCTTAATGGAGAGTAGATGAATCGTTGACATCAGCCCGATTGACGTTAAACAGTAACTCATAAAGTTTTATCGTTTGTAATTGATTAGATATATATCAAATATTTTGCTTTTTACTGAGGTCCCCACAGTATATATTATTCTGTTTTACAGACACTTTCTCTTAGTTCTGTGCATTAGATACATATGCAAATGTAATCTTTTTCCTAATTTCACTACTCCTAGCTTTTCTACTTTTCCTTGAAATTCCGTGTCTGTAGGTAAAATATTTAGTCAGACATCGAAATTTCATGATATGGCATAAAATTGCTATTTTGACAATATAATGAGTTATACCTATTGATACAATTGCTAGGAGATGAACATATAACTTCTATTTTCAAGTGGAGAGTTGTCTCATCGGCAGTCGTATCACATCTTCCTGTTTTTATATAAACCGTTTGTAAATATTGATTTTTTTACACTCAGTTAGAAGTACGCAATAGTCGTCATGATCTGTATCATCAAAATTATTGAACATATTCAATGACGTCAATAAAGGATATATTCACCTTGAGTTCAACATAGTAAAAACTACCAAAACCAATTTCAAAAATAAGAGTCATGTCAAGAGGATCTTCTAGTATAAGCTCGTGTTTCTTTATGATTCCAATATACGCTTAAGGAGATGTAATATGATTGCCATTGAGACAACACTTCACCAAAGACTAAAGGACAAGCAATACTGAAGGTCATTGTACGGCCTTTTAGGAAGTTCGCTTCTCTGTTTCAAAATTACAAGCTTTTCAAAAGACTGTTATAAATTGATAGTTTATAAATAAAGGAACCAAAAAACCAGATAAAAATGAAGGGTCCGTGTGCTTGTTTTCAAAATATTAGCCATTGAAAATTTGGCGGGAAATAATTCTCTCTAGACTTTTCATATATTTAACATTGGCACCCTTTTTATTTCAAAAACTATGAAAAAATAACAAGGATTCTATAGGATTTTCAAATATGGCTTTTTAAATTATATGTTATAAAATTATGAAAAGAAAAGTAGGGGTTAGCGGGGAAATTTTTGTAATGGCACTTCATTGATAAAACCAGAGGATTCCGAATATCTGGCAAAAGTTCAAAAACAAGAGGAGCGAACATCCTTAAAACTGAACAAGAGGCATATCTCTGTTAAATTAATTTGCAACTATTCTAAACTCAGGCTGATTTAGGGCTTAACCTATTAAATAGACAAATCTCGTTATTGAAGACAAAATACATGTACCTATATCTAGATGTCTTGACTTGTTTTGGCATTGCTGGGATGCTCTAACTTTTCCTTTTATTCATATGTAAATTGTTTTCTTTTACAAACCATTCAAAACAATTAGTTGCTTTCCCAAATTATCTCAAGATACCGATGTCAGTGCGTAAAGAACGTGTTTCTGGAATAATCTCAAAAAGGTTTACTCAAGATTAAACGGTTAATAGGGGCTTTGTTGGCCGAGTGATCTGAGTAGCCGGTCAACACTGAGGTTGTTGGTTCGAATCCCGCACGTGGCAGGTGGGCTCGACTACAATCTTAATTGACAAGGGCTCTCAGTTTTCGAACCGAAGGTCGTTGGTTCTCTCCGGGCACTCCGACTTTTTTCCACTAATACAAACTGACCGCCACGAAATAACACAATAGTGCTGAAAGTGGCGTTAACACTAATCAATCAAATCAAAAGGCTAACATAATGATTGTGGTGATGGTAATAAAATACTATGTGTAATTTCCGGTGAAAAATACAACATCCATTTAAGGATGCAAAATAATTATTAACACTGTTATTTACTAGACTAACATGTTGAACTTGTTTTCTAAAGTGTTAGTTAACAAGGTCTGTAGGAAGACATGTCATCCTACCTGGATACATTTATCTTACTCCAACATACTGTGCTTAGCGGATGAGTAGCAAATAACAATTTTCAAGCATTTTATTTGGCCCGACAGGGGATTAAGCCAACGAACTACATCAAGGCCAACATGCTTCCTCGATACACCTATGGTGGTTCAAAATTAAATCATTAATGTTTGTGAGCATATAAATCAAATGTACTCGAACAGAAAAACTGGCCAATTTGTCTGAAGATGCTTTAATCATAGTTACACTTTTTTTTCTGTAATTCCATCTTTCACACACACACATATATATTATTAGATTATTACATCGCATTTTTCATATCAGATGTACAGATTATCAGCCCAAGAGCCGAATGCTCGAGGACTGATATTGACCGAGGGCTGATAATACATCTGATATGAAAAATTACATGTTATGATCTTTTTATCATATGCTTCAACAGTTTTATATATTGATCCTTTTAAGTGGTTCTCAAGGAGATGTTCAAAAAGTGAAAAGTTTACGGACGACGGAGGCCAATGTAATACATCCGATATGAAATCTTTCTATCATATGACTCAACAGAGGAGAAAAATAACAGTATAATATATTTTATATTGACGATAAAAAAAAAATCAACAAAAGATAATGAAAAGTCAACATTTGTAAAGTAACTTGCTAAATTATGCTGGAAACTTTGAAAAATGTTTTTATTGTATCATTTGTTTTGCATTTTACATGATATATTTTCCTGTTTCCTAATAATTGTTTTTATCTTACTTTGTTATGTTTTCACTGAAAACGTACCATTGAGGTGTATTTTCCGGAATTTGCCAAGTAACGTCGGAATGCCATGCGATAACTTTACGGAAAGGCTTGCGATAATAGCCGGCAGCAGTTGATAAATTTTTCATATCAGCCCGCTAAGCAGCATTTCGGAAAATATGGAATTCACGTTAATTTAATGCTATTATCATACTGTAAAAATATTAGTTATTTACTCTAAGCATATGATAAATATATATATACACTGCAATTTCAAACTCAATTTACATTTCAAAACTAATTTAGAATGGTTCATTGCACTTTAACAATTGCTTGTTGAACTAGGTTAATGAGTAATTTTTTTCAAAAGTTTTAATTGATACTCGAACTTATAAAATATGTAAATAGCTAGAAATATATTACACGTCCCTGATAATGAAACGTATTCTACATAAATAATATAGAGGATTTTTCAAGTAAACTATATTCAATTACTGACTTAATATCTAATTTAGGACATAACTGATGTAATTTTGAAAATTAAAACATTCTCTTTATGTTTCGTTCTTTGCACAAATAATAGAAAATTGCGCGTGGTCCTATTTTAAAAATGATTCTTTTACCCTTGTATTTCAGTTAAAGATACTTTCTCTGAATAACAAGCCTCAGGTAAAACTATGGTTGTTTTAATAAAGTCTTGTGGTTATACTGCGCCCATTATTATTGGTATATATTAGATAATTAATTATTATTCTTTATGCTTATCTTTGCAGTAACCTATACTAGATATGGGTTATTTTCTTTGTTTTATGATGATTTCGGTTAATCATTCTTAAGAAGAAGAAAATAGGTCATTATTTGTACCATGGAGTCGACAAATTCAGTAGTTGTTGTGACCAAAGTAGTAGATCCGAATGCAGAATTACTTAATGATTATTATGACATACAATCCAGGGTCGCTGTCAAAGTCATATAAAAACCATATAGACTTACTACTGATAATGCATTTTTAAATGCATTTTGAAAGAGATCCTGTTAAGTATAATTTAGATCCAATGAGGTCATATTGCGTATGGCAATACACAAAGTAAAGAAAACTTCATATAAACTAAAAGCATTTGCCGGAAATTCGTCTTCAATTATTGTAAATATAACTCTTCTATACTCATGAAGCAGTACAGCAAGGTCGTCAAATTCTCTGTCGGAAGTGAGATTAATGAAACTGATTAAGTTTCCTACATGTACTGCACTTTCACAATTGCTAGTTGAAGTAGGTTAAAGAAGCAAATGTTCATAACCTTCAATTGGCTTTTGAAAAAGTAAAAAAATGCAAATGACAAGATCTTTATTTCCCATTCATTCAAATGAAATGTTTCCTAAATCAGATGTCTGTATGATTGTTAAATTACACTATATTCAATTACAAACTTAAATTTAATTCAGTAAAAGCTAATGGAATTTTAAAAATAAGGACATTTGTAATTTAACTAAATGAATTTCGGTAAGTTCAGTTCTTTGCATAAGTAATAGATGACTTCGAGTGGTTTGTAGTTTTAAACATGTTGTTAATTCATCCTCGAAATTAACTGTATATAACAATAAGAAGATGTGGTATGAGTGCCAATGAGACAACTCTCCATCCAAGTCACAATATATAAAAAGTTAACAATTATAGGTCAAAGTAAGGTCCTCAACACGGAGCCTTGGCTCACACCAAACAGCAAGCTATAAAAGGCCCCAAAATGACTAATGTAAAACAATTAAAAAAAAAAAAAAGGTCTAATCTATATAAAAAACGTGAAACGAGAAACACTTATGAACCACACCAACAAACGACAACCACTGAACAACAGGCTCCTAACTTAGAACTAGTGCATAAAAATGCAGCGGGTTTGAACGTTTTGAAAGGGGCCAATCTTCACCCTAAACTGAGACAGTAGTGTAACATCACAACATAAAAAGACACACTAAATATCAATTGAAATGGCTAACTCGATCAAAAAGACATTTAAACAAAAAAAGTAAACATACACTGAACGAATAAGTTTGATCTATGACATAATATAAATACAATATTAAAACGTAGGTGCCTATATAACATAGACGTTACAGTAAGTAATAAAAAAAATGTAGTAAGAGTGTCAAAAAGACAACTCTTACCTGGGACAAAATGGCGTTAAATAAAACAACGTACACAGGTAAATTTAAATATAATAATTTTGTTGTTAGGAGTACGGAAGTAAACATTTTTTACAAAATTAATAAATTTGTTGTCCAGAGTACGTGTACAGAAGTGAAAATTCATCGTCATACTAAATACTTATCAACGGTGGTACATATTAAAAAAAAAGCGAGACGAGATATAACACAAAATTAGTAAACTTTAAATTACAGAAATGCATTACAAATTGTGTCAACAGGTCAAATAAACACGAAAGTACGATTTGATAGTACTCGCAGTTACTGAAAGCTAGTTAAAAGCGAAAAAACAATTAACAATAAAAATTCATGCATCAAAGACTAAAATCAATTAAAACACATCCCATGGATTCAGTGTTTTAACGCCATGGACAGTCAAAATAGGTATGAATTGTGCAATGCCAAAATAAAAGTATCGACAGGCAGTAGGATCGTTATGATTTAACCTTATAATAAATATGTATCATGTTATATATAGATAAAGCAATCTCTAAATAGAAAATTAACATGGATGTATAATATACATCCCAAAAACCAATCGAAAAGAATACAAATTTAGTTATGTTTTAATATATTGATGAAAAAATCGATGTAAGTGCCAATATAAACAATATTCAAGGATCATATTACAACATCAATAAGATAACCGTTACTTATAAGTTTGTTTAAAGGTTCGATGAGTTTACACGGATCACATAGTGATTTCCGCGCTTTTAGTACTTTATTACCGTAAAAATTAGGATGTGAAATACCGTTTTTTTAAAGTCTTCTACAGGTACAGCCAAATTTACTAATCAATTTTTTGTATCTATGAAAGAATTTAGTAAAGTAATTTATGGTAACAAAATCCCTGACTCAATAATTTACCATTGATGCATTGATTGCGTTCGTTAAAATCTATGACATCACTACACACACGGGCATAACAAACGAGTTGGGATATATAAACACCGTGTGATGGATCCAAAGGAACATCGCCGTCTAAAAAAGGAAAATTAACAATAGGAAATGAAAAATTGTCTTTTTTGTCGTAAATTTTAGTATGGAGTTTCCCTTTAGAAATTGAAATGTATAAATCTAGAAAAGGATAACTACTGCTGTTTATGTTAGATTTATAAAGTTCCTGTGGGTAAATTTCGGTAATATATTTAGAGAACTCTGGATTATTTAACTACGAAATATCATCTAGATAACGGTAGGTATTGTTGAATGTGTCAAACAAATGTAACAATGACGTGTCTTTACTGAGTTTGGCCATAAACTGTGATTCATAGCAATACAGGAATAAATCTGCTATTAAAGGGGCGCAATTAGTGCTCATAGTAATACCTACTACTTGTCGATACAGATACACTTTAACGCTGAAACGTACATATATGTTGTCAAGGAGAAAATCTAAAGCTTCAATCATATCTTCACATTTCCAGTAAGTGTATCTAGCATACTTTCCTTTATCGTTACAGAAAAAGGCTTAAAACGAGTTACAGCAAATAAATTTTTGCAATGAGATTTTTCAAAAGACCATTTAATTAAATATGAAAACATTTTCTTGATAAGATTGTGTGGAAGTGTAGTGTAGAGAGTAGAAAAATCATAACTGTCAACAGAATTAAAAGGATCACCAAAAGCACATATTTTATCTAAAACCTCTATAGAATTTTTAACACTCCAAAAATAATTAATACCATTTTTTTCATAACCTTTATTACAAAAGTTAATAATAAGTTCTTTGATAGTAGTAAGGTAGGTAGTTAGAAGCACTGACAGATTAGAAGTAGAACACTTACTAGATGCGGAGATGAAACGAAATTTAAATGGTTGTTTGTGTACTTTAGGTAGCCAGTACATAGTCGGGACTTTCAAATGTTCGGAAAAGGTTTTAAGCTGGGTAGTGGCGGTGATATGCTTGTTTACAATTTGACTCTCTGTGGAGCGTACGGACCTGAATGTAGAAGAATTGATAATTCCGTTTTGCAGAACTTCCGTGTAGTATATGCGTCACACCACCAATACAGTATTGGCTGCTTTTTCTGTCGGTACGAACACAAAACGCGTTGCGAGTACTTGGAGTTTATTTTTTATTCTAGAAATAGGTATATCATGAACCCTATTACTAATTTCAGAATTGTACTTTATGTTATGCAATATGGGTTAAAAGATCCTTTCTCTACATAACAAACCTCATCTAAGCCTGAAAAGTTACCTTTGTTCATTGGGCACTGTTGGTTATAATACGCCTTGCATTTCAATATAATAATTGAATTATAGTTGGCTTTCTAGACTTTTGCTGTAAACTATAGATATTTTGTTTTTATTTATCAAGATGTTTCGGAATGCAATCTTCATTTCGGGTCTTTTATTTCACCCCTGAAATATCTAAAAATTAAGATAATTGAATAGTAGTTGTGGTCAAAATAGAATCTAAATGAATAACATGATATTCAATCCACAGAACATGTCTTATACATGAATTATTATTTTTACTTTCTGTCGACCCATAATGTATTATCAATCGTCATGTATCGGGGTTTGACCTTTTTATCCTTTTAGAATCTTTTAGAATCTTTTATAAATTGTGTGATTGGTAAAGACCCGCCATATTTTAATCCTTATCCGTTTTGGTCTTCTTTCGTAAGGCAATAAATTGTTTGGTTAAAGGAAACTGAAAGCTTTGACCGGAAATTCGTCTATAATCGTTCATATTAATTTTAGATACTCATATAGTACACTAAGGTCGTCAAACCTTTATCACGCAAGGACACCGAACATGCGCACTGTCAGCAGAAATGGGTACAATAACCTTTTTAAAATGTAACTTTGTGAAAGAAAAAAAAACAAAAAACAAAAAAGATACGAAAACAAAAAACAAATCTTAATTAATTAGAAAAGTCATTGTTAAAACATAATGATCTGAGGAATAGTTAAAAAAGGTCTCTCAAGAGGGGTAAATGAAACTAATTAAGGATGATTAAGCCGTTGTTCTTAAAACATGCCTGTTGAACTATGTTAATGAAGCATCTGTTTAATCATTTTAAAAGGCATTTAGATTTATTAAAAATACAATCGACAAAAAAATATTTTTCAAATTCATACAAAATGCAATGTATTCTAAATAAAATCAGTGTAGAATTGTTTTATAATACTCAACAAATATAATTCAGTTAATATTTGATAGAATTCTTAAAAAGAAGATTAGAATCTTTGGGTTTAGTATTTTCATAAAAAAAAAATAGATAATTAGATTTGCAAGGTGTATGTTATTTAAAATGCGATGTTCATTCATCCATGAAGTACTTAATCAAGTGATACTTTCTCTTAATAGTTAGTCTCTGGTAAAGTTGGCAAAGTAAAGGCTCCGTGTTGAAGGCCGTACATTGACCTATAATGGTTTACTTTTATAAATTGTTATTTGGATGGAGAGTTGTCTCATTGGCACTCACACCACATCTTCCTATATCTATGGAACAGACACGGTTATTCTGTCAGGCACTGTTGGTTACACAGGTTATAGAATTCTTAGTATCATTATTAATTTTTGGTTTTCTAGACTTTTCCTGTAAGCTATAAATATGTGTGATTTTCATCATGATGTTTCTTACTGCTAATTTCCTTTCGGGTCTTTTATTTGATTCACTTTAGTGTCCGTTAGAAATTGTATAAAAGTCAATATTTGAACCATTAAAATTTTAAGATAGTAATACATTTTGGTTGTTGTTGTGACCAAAATAGAACTTTATGGAAAAATACTTAAAAATTATATTCAGTTAGTGAATTTGACTGCAACTTGTTCAACATATATTTTATTAATAAACTTATAATACATCATTTATCGTCATGTTTCACATTTTATTTTGTTGATCTATCATAAAAGTTGTGTCGTAATTGAGAAGACCCTACAAAATCTAATTTTATCCATTGTTGTCTTATCTCATATGACAACATTAAAAATCAAATGTATAGGGAGCTATAGGCCAACTTTTAAAAGCATTAGCCGGAAATTTGTCTAGAGTCGTTGTTGATATAACATTCTTAACTCTTGAAGAAGTATACCAAGGTCGTCAAAATGTAATTAAGAAAGGACACTAAACACGTTAAAATATACAAGAAAAGAATACAATGACCTTAAATACAACCTTGAGCAAAAAAGGCATAATTAAAAGAACTGATGTCGTCTCATTAGTTGTTACAAAATAATGAACTTAGGAATAGTTTGAAACATCTCTTTAATGAGATTAATTAGAATAGTTTAAATGGTGTATGTAATATATCATGTTGTTAACGTTAGGGTTTACTGGGAAATTTAATATGTAATGAAATATCAAAAACTATCGCCTACCATGACTCACTTCAATTATAATTCAGAAAACAAAAATGTATTTTAAAGAAATAAATACAAATTGGAGGTATGTTGCTTATTTTGTTTGTTCATTTTATCTTAACAGTACCTTCATTCCTTTCATTATTAGTCATATTATTTATGCTAATCAGGTAGAATGTTCAAATATGTAAAAACTCATTAAATCATTACACTTATATTTTAATACCAAAGGTATGCGTTTTGTCAACACAAAACTCATCAAATGCGAACCCAACCTTGAGGTACGCCAAATAAAAAACGAAGTTAAAGAAAATCGAAATTCTTAGATGTGTGCCAAATCTTGCAAAGACTATCTATGCCAAAGGGTACAATATCTGTATAATACTATTGGAATTTGTCATGACACCATTTAATTAGAAATCTATTGATAGAATTTGAGATTCAGTTTGATTGTATTTGTTTACTTCTGTCGGATTTGATTTAATTACTGAAAAATACCTCGACAGATTTTGTTGTCGTACACAATGTATATGCTTTCATATTAATCTACTTTAAATTCAGTGAATTGCACAAACATAAAGCATTTTTCAAAAGATAACTTTAAATTCTTTCAGATATTTTTTTATAAAAATCATTTATTAGTACAGTTGTAAATAAGGGCATCATATAATATCACAAAATAGAATATTGACCATTACCAAGGACAAAAGACAATAATTTGACTAAATCTTATTCAACAGGTATACATTAGGAGGTATCGACTACTGATCCGCTAAAGTCTTTTCAATTCAAATTTAAAAAAAATGTTACATCTCATTCAAAATTTGTACGATCACAGAAAAAAATAGAGTTGAATTGGATTAAAAAATAATCCTCTAGGTCTTAATGATAATATCATGGGAATTGGTAATATATCAAGAACCGATTCTGTTAACATTTTGGATATAGTTTCTAAAACTGTTCGTAAAAACCGTTCTCATTGACGTAGAACACTTTTTACTAACAATACAAACATTTCGGACCTAAAAACTATTTTAAAAACAACGGCAGACATTATCTCATAACCAAGGTCTGTTCTTTACCTGTTAATACATTACATCAAATTTTGGAGGATTGCAACACAATTCCATATTGCAGTCCTAAGTGTGAAATCGTCCAAATTACAATTGCATATTGTTATTCTAAATTGTTTCCCAAAATTGATCGCCCTGAAGATCATAAAAACATTTCATTAAAATCAAATATGTCAATAAAGTTTTCGATTTTGTAAATATTGCCGGTATTCTTAATGATCATCCCGTAAAAGAACAAATTCCTTGTTATTTTGGTTATATTGAGCTCCCTCTTGTTTGTTATGTTTACAAAAAATCGACCCGGAAATACGTGTTTGATTTTAGCGAAGTGTGTAAAGATGTTAATATCAGTAACAATACACATACAATGTAAGTTATGAAATTGCAGTAATTCAAAATACATTTATGGCCCAATTCCCATGTTATAACAGGAGACATTAACATTGTCCAGGACCGAGAGTTGTAATCATTCCTTAGTAACGGACCTAAATATCGTATCCCGATTGGAATGAGTGTCGTAACATCATCAATGACTCACTCCGTACTTCCTGTATGAAATGGATAAAAGGAGAAAAAGTTGACAAAAAAATCCTTAGGTTCTTGTTTTAATTCAGTAATGAACATAGTTAATATTCATATTTAACATTTTAATGAACATTTCACTTCTAACAACAACCATAATAGCCTTAGTTCTTGTATCAAACATAAGCTAAAAGAACTCGCCAAGAAATTTGTTTTTGTCCCAGCTTATAAGGCTGCCAATAATATCCTTTTGTTTAACGTTAATTTTATATTGCAGTTCTGCAAAACGAAATCATGAATTCACCAACATTCCAACTGACTCAATTTTCAGAGAATGACATCTGTAGCAAACATAAACTTTTAGCTACCTCTTTACAAGCAGAACCGAATAACATGACAGTTCCAACTATGTACTGGCTTCCGAAGCTGCACAAAACATCTTATAAATACAGATTCATTTCGTCTCTAAGCCATTTTTTCCAACACTTAACTGGCTATTCTACGTTGAGATATCACCAAAGATGTTTTGCGCCTGTCCCAAGTCAGGAACCTCTGGCCTTTGTTAGTCATGTATGTTTTTTTTCAATTTTGGTTCATTTATATGTTTCTGAGTTTAGTGTGACGTCCATTTTCGCTGAACTAGTATACATTATTGTTTCGGGGCAAGCTGAAGCCCGCCTCCGGGTGCATGATTTTTTTCGTTGTGTTGAAGACCGATTGGTGGCCTTGGGCTGTTTTCTGCCCTTTGGTCGGGTTGTTGTCTCTTTGACGCATTCCCCGTTTCCATTCTCAATTTTAAAAGTTTTAAATCCATTCGATATTTAGTTAACCAATATTGAAGATACAGAATAAAATTGATCGGATGTGCTGCAGGGGTATTCCATCACTATAATGAATAATACATACAATTGGTATCTTGACAGGAAGATAAGATTGTTTTCTGATTCAAAAGAGGGAATTTTAACAAGAAATGGTCATAAATAGTTTCGTTCAAAGCAAATTGAAATATGCATAGCTTGTTTATCAAATCTTACTTGGTATGCAAATGATAATCGGATTTCAAACTATCGTATTTTTTGAGAAAATAAAATTTCGATCGATGGCTTAGAAGTTAAATCTATATAAATTCACGAAGTGTAGTGGCTACGCAAATGCAAATTTAATTGTACGTATACATTGGTATTTAAGAATGTACTTAGGTGAGGTTTAGGAATTTTTGTCAGATGTTCGGACTCCTTGGTTTTTTTCTGACGATACAGGGTAAAATATTTTGCCCCATAACACCCATTTTCCTTTTCATATAAGACTTCAATAGCTCATAAAAGTTCATTTACCAAAAAATAAGTAGATTCGAGATTTCTTTTCTTTCGATTTGAGACCCAAATAATACCAATGCAAATATAAAGGTAAAAGTCCGAGTCAGCCCTTTCCCGCCATTTTTAAACAAATTAAACACCTCGAAAAGGAGCTCCATAACCTATTAATATTTTAAGCTTTTTTTTTGTTCCTTAACTAACGCTCTTCTGACTTATAGTGTCAATTTTTAATTCTAGATTTTTTGAATTTTACCTAAGTACATCCTTAAAAAGGATTAAAATGATTTGCAAATAAACAATATGATAAAACATTGTATATAGTAAAGGCAAACAACACCCTTTTGTTGTGACACTTTATAAACCTAGAAAGAGTGTTGATATTTCTATCTACAAAGAATTTTCTGCAGGCAATTTATATGTTTAGCTGATGAAATATTTGGGAGATATGATATATATATTATTACTAATTAACTGCGAACATTTCTTAGGTTGATAGAATGTAACAGGTTGTCTTGTAATGAAAAGAAATACAACCTAGGTGTACTTGAAACAACATTTAATTAATACCTTTTTATGCTGATCAATACCCTACTGATGGAACTGTACTTTTGTTTCTGTTTTTCATCTTACAATTAACTAAAGAAAATTATGCAGCCCCAGAGCTTTGTTTGCTTGCCATCATACACCATTCCAAAATACCCCATTATACAAGATATTCAATATTATCCATCAAGTAATTCATTTACAAAGAGAGCGTGCGAGTTAAAATTTCATTATTTAAAAAACGAAAATGTAAACCCCTCACACCGGTTCCAAACAAACAAACAACCTACCAAATGAACTATTTGTGTAGCAATTTATTTCTTGGTTTATTTTTTCAATATGGAAGGATTGACCATTTAAATGAAATCACCGCTGGTTTTTGGTGGGGTATGCGTTTTCTAAGTTGTGTTTTGTGTATTGTTATTCGGCTTTTTTGACGTTTTTCGTTTTTTGCTATGACATTGTTTATTTGTTTTCTACTTGAGAGATTGAATATCCCTTTGGTATATTTCGCACCTCTTTTAAAATCTTTAAAGTTTACAGCATAACTGTATCTCTTAGAACTTCATCGAACTAGTAATACAAAACTGCCAGAAAAGTAGTTTGGATTTCCAAATATGAACGATTAAAGCCGAAAACTCCGGGATAGCGTTTGTCTTTCCCAGTGCATACTTTAATTTACCAAGGAGTAAATAAGGTACACCAAAGCGGTAAGAATAGTCTGTCAAGTGTGCGATGTGTTAAATGTAAAAAATATCACATGTACTATCAAATGGATTTGAAGGTGACATTCTAAAATATCTTTCTTATAGTTTTGCACTGACGCACACCAGCTTCTATAGGCAGGATTGGTTATATTTATCGTATTATATGGCGTCACATTTTTCAATGTCATGTTCCAAATTGACAGTCTTAAACTCAAGAAAATCACACTGTCTGCCCTTTATTTCATTTGGAATTGTTTCCATTTTTGTTTGCTTTTTTTAATGTTCTTGAAAAATGAAGTATTAATTAATGTCAATCTACTTTTATAACAACGTGACTTCTTATTAAGTTTTTGCACCGCATGCAACAAACCCTTAAAATAGATATCTAAAATTTAAAATGATTATGGAAGATTTTGCTATGACGTCTTGTGGTCATTATAGATTCTGAGAGTTATTAAGTCTTGTTATTATTGAAAACTATTTAAAAACCTTTCGCGCGAGTCTTAGAAATTACGTGTGAAAAAAGAAAGAGATAAAACATAGGCACTTTATTACGTGCACAGCCATAACAGAGGAATAAGTCAAAATATAATTAGGAAAAAGAAGGTTACATGACATACATACTTCTGATCTAGACAAGACACATAATAGGGATGGATGAACGACATAAACACATATGTGTTTTTACCGTTTCAGGATTTTATACAATCTGTGTAATATTGTATATCATTATGTTATTTTTATGCTCAAACAATTATCTATAAAACCTAAGATTCTATACAAATAGCAAGGAAGTGGAATCAGGTGCATCGATATTTTCAATATAATTACCTATGCATGCAAAATACGTAAAGGAAGACAGAAATACTGTGCCTGAAACATTTCTTTTTTTCCACTACAGAATTTTCCGTCTACATTATCTCACAACCTTTGAGGTTAAAATTACCCTTTGATTTTCTTTCTTTACTTAGAAATACGTAATTTGTACTAAATAACTTTTAGTATATTTATATTTTGAATTTACAACCACTGGGTGGACAACATCTTTTTCTATAAATTTACTGTTTATCAAAAAATGATTATTATCGAAATAGTACGGTTTTATTCCGCAAGTCAATCATGGCCTTAGCCTGCTTTTCAGTGAAACCGTAGCCTGATATAAATCTACGAGAAAAACAATGACAAAATATTCTGACTTATACTCCATAAATTCTGTTCTCAGCAGGAAGGACGCTATTTTATTCTGGTTCGATAGGAATGTTTGGCGATATATTCCGTCGTCTATACGTCTAATGAAGTGTAATAAATATATTCATTATTACAGATTGAATATTTCTTTTTTGATAGGAAAGAGGTATGGGACTTTTTCAATGTATTTGTGTCAGTCATTCGGTCAATATTGGAAATTTCATAATGAATAAAACATCCAAATGTTGGTAGTTATTACCAAAAAAAAAAAAAAAAGCAGTACAACTGACCATGAACAACATCAAGACCGGACTCCGCCGATAAAACAGACATACACGCATAAATAATAACGAACAGCACTTGTCGAGATAGCCCAAAATCGTACAGGTACATAATACGAGGTCTTTTAACCTACTTTTCCTCACAAACCTCTCCATTTACCTTTTTAGACCATCTGTCCGAATTTTAAAACACACAATAAAAACCTGTGTTGAGACTGAATATAATATAGTCTAAATATTAACATACCTAAACCCTTAAAGTCAAAAGTGTGTGTTCCCCTTTCCAATGTTGTTGGAAAACAACTCTGAAAACAAATTGTAAATTTTCACTTGTTTCTGTACTATTTTGAAATAAAAACCTCCAAAACCATAAGGATTTTTTGTTTATCTGAGAGAAATGTACGGTTTCATATAATTGCTTACATTTGAACTTTGGTAGATAGTTGTCTAATTGCAGTCATACCACATCTTCAGAATTTATACATTTTAACTGTCATTTCCGTAAAGCTATGTTTTTGGGTTAGGATGTACTTTCTTTTCATATTAGCGATAAATTCTCGATTTTGACAAAATGTTCGACAATAAAAATTTGCAGTTACGTGCTATTTTAAGCATTAATTTGATTATTTAATGAAATATTCAGAAACATCACGAAATCTTGCCATACTTTATAGAAACATATTAATTTACTTGATAGGAATAAAAATTTATATGAAATTATTGAATGCAAACAGAACTCAAAGGTAAACTCAAAAAAGCGTGAAGTCCATAAAAACTTGTCAAAATAAAACGTTAGACTATATCAAGTAAGATGGCTTTAAAATGACTTCCATAAACGTAGTGTACATAAACGAGTACCTTTATGTCACCTTATGTTAACAAACATCGCATGAGATAATAGTTGACTAAACTTTTGAGTATTTATAAAAGGTAAACACCAACAAACCAGCAAAAAAACCTAGACAAGAGATCTATAGGTTAGAGGTATATAGGTTAAGATTTCGTCTCCAAGAACAGGTAACAATACCATAACTCGAGCTTAAAGATTTCCGAGAAGAGACAAGTTGTTAATATTTTTGTGAGATAGTACATGTATTAAGGAATTGCCATCAACATCCAGTTTTTTAAATTAATTGTTTTTGCATTGCACTTTTCGAATTATCTAATATAAAAAAGGAGACGAGGTGTAATTGCCAATGAAACAACTAACCATCAAACGTATAGTAGTTTTTCCAAATAACGCTCTGATGATTAAAATGTTTCTGCAATGAAACAAACGTTTAAGAATAATAACAAGATATTCAATAGAAATACATCTGCCATTTGATATTTAAAACAATGCAGCCATTACATTTAACATCCTGTTGGATGTAAAAGTAATAAATTAAAAAATCTGTGAGAGATGAAAGGCATTATCAAATATTCGATACTATTAAGATTCAATATTACTGACATATTTTTCACCAAATTGCAATAAAAGACAAAATCCTGTATATTTATGAGACGTTTACCATTTCTCGTAAGCCCTGGCATGAATCCTTAATTTGACACAGCTGTTCTTAGAATTCTAATGTAATTTAGATGCGCAAGTAGAGAGCCAAGTGAAATAACTGATCTCGAAAAAAGTAAGAGTGGTACTGCGAGCAAAGCTAAAACCCAGTTATTTTGTGAATAGCATGTTTAATGTGGTTAGAAACTCAACCGTTTATCCGTCTAAAATGGCGGCAAACCAAAAAACACTTAGTCAAATTAGGTCATTCGAAACCTATCCATCAGCGTATATATTTTGCAACAGGTCATCCACATAATGTTGTTTTAAGCAGGCTTTTATAGCTAACTATGTGGTGTTGGATTTGCTCATTGTTGAAGGCAGTACGGTGACCTATAGTTGTTAATTTCTGTGTCTTGTGGAGAGTTGTCTCATTTGCAATCATACCACATCTTCTTATTTTTATATAAAGAAAAATGCACAGGTCAACAAATCAATACTCCACTAGTTTTGTTGTACAATTTAAAAGACAATTTAAACAGATTAAAAAAAACATTGTATTTCCTTGGACAAGATTTTTTTTTACTTTTGGAATTGTAAGTTGAAGGTTGCTTTTAATACAAAGGAGAACGTAACTTAGAAATAAGGCAACGAAACTAACCTTGGGTAGAATGGCTATAACCGAATATTTTTATAATAGATAGAAAAAATTTCATAACAGCGTGGACATGGACACATAGTAATTAAATGATATCGTGTGTATCACTGGCTGTCGACAACAAAGACTACACGCGATAACAGTATGTCAGGGGCCTCTAAATGGGGATATACATAATTACTATTTTTACACATATCCATTCATAAAATAAAAGCTTTTGCATGAAAGTTTATAGGAATTTGTTCTGAATATATTTATATACTCACAACAAAAAGTTTCTTTTGACAGAATGAGTATATTCAGAGGTGATATCACCAAGTAATCGAGAAAAAAAAAGATATGTTTTTTCTTGCACAAACGTTGTGTGGCTCTTTAAAAAAAACATTTATTCGTACGACTTGATGTAGAGAAACCTACGATCAACTTTCGTACTAATAATATTTTTGTTGGTAATAAGAACCCCTGACCTTCATAAAAAATCATTTTAGTCCATTGGGCTGCATATTTTTATTGCATGGAACAAATTTGAATTCCAATCGAAGATTCCAACGATCAGATTTTCGTGAACATTTAAATATCATTGATTCTAACAAAAAATAACTCGTGAAAATAGCAAGAAGCATATGAATCCGGTCTTGTGTGTAAAATTTACGTTGATTGGAGTCAAAGTAGCTTTTGTGGAAACATTGATATTTATTTTAGATTTTGTTATACCTGAGCACGTATAACAAAAGTTACGGGATCTATATTCTTTTACTACAAATTAAGCAGGTAATTTCAATGAATTTGGTCTTACTCAACTATTCTTTTTTTTGTTATTTGAGGACGCATATTTGAGACAATTTTGCATAAATGATTATTTTGCAATTTGATTCATGCTGATTTCAAAAACCTCTTGCATAGCCACCCCCTCCCTTATTTTAACTGAATCAGGAATGGTCGCCACCTTACAATTTGAAATTGTACTCACTTCTTTTTCGGTTTCTGTGTTTCAATATCTATCCATGAATTTAAAGATATGTTCACAATACATCTGTTTTGGAATAATAAATTATGTGCACAAAACTAAACCGGTCAACTGTAACACGTGATAATGTACGGGTTATTATGTCAACATAACAGTAACAGTGTAATAATAACCTTTTAACTGGGTGCACTCGTTTAATTATTCTATTATAAAAGGTATTGTAAATATATTTAATTCATGGATAGATACTGAAACACAAATTAAAAAAATTAAGTACAATTCTGAATTAAGGCCGTACATTGACCTATAATGGTTTACTTTTATAAATTGTTATTTGGATGGAGAGTTGTCTCATTGGCACTCACACCACATCTTCCTATATCTATAAACCGCTGTGATCCGTCCATTCGTTTTTCAAATCAACAGAACAACTGCATTGATCAGGTCGGACACATTTCCTTGTATTATTTGGCATCCTTATGTCCCCATCAATGCATGCAATAGTATTTGTTTACAAATAAAGCATTTCTGTTTTTATTTTTGCGATTGACCACTTCACTGAATGATTTGCAATGCATGATGGACTACTTAAAGTAACTTTTTTCTCTCGATTACTTGGTGATATCACCTCTGAATATACTCATTCTTTCAAAAGAAACTTTGTGCTGTGAGTATATAAATATATTCAAAAGAAATTCCTATAAACTTTCATGCAAAAAAAATATTTTATGAATGGACATGTTTAAAATAGTAAGTATGTATATCCCCATTGAGAAGCCCCTGACATACTGTAATTGCGTGAAGCGTCGACAGCCAGTGACCGACACGATATCATTTAAATATCAGGTGTCCATGTCCACACTGTAATGAAATTCACTCTATATGATATTATTAGATTCACGTTATTTACATGAATCGAGACTAACAATCAGTAGTAACAATAAATCACAATGATTTTAATAAAAGAGAAATTAAACCCATTTCTTATGTAGATAAGACAGGAAAGCATTAGTTATTCGAAAATAAAGAATCAAATTGACTATCGCTGTTAAATCTTAACCAAAAAATGTCGAGATTCGCATCATTTTCTATTTAATTTTGGAAACTAATTTACCGCAAAGAATACAACCAACTTTGTAATTTCTTGAAAAATTGATTTTTAAAATGTCAAACGGGAAAATTGGTTTCGTATTATACGTAGTATCAAATGCAACAAAATAGATTAACATGGTGACATTGGTGTACTGAATTCTATCTTTATCAGGCGTCTTCTGCAATGTTTACGTGTCTAATTCAAGTCAAGAAACTCGTCAGTGGTTGTCTGGGTTATGTTTTATTGTTGGCTTTTTTTCCCTTTCAGGGAAATTTGTGTTGTGGTAGATCTGTCAGTCTTTATATCTGGTGTTGAAGGCAGTATGTTGCCATCAAGATGTCTCTGGTTGTGTTTTATATATATATATATATATATATATGGCTGTCTAATTGATGTATATCTTATGTCTCATTTTATTCAAATTAATGTGTCAAACCAGTTTTTGTATTTATATTTTGTACAACTTCCTGTGTTTAAGATAATTCTTACAAAGAAATCTCGAAAAGTACTTGTATTCATCAAGTTATTTGGTTTTATTTGCTAAAATAGCTGCTATTATTTTGGAAATTTATTTAGGTCCGTCAACCTATTTAAACGTTTTTTAGCCATGGCGTTTTCAGTTTATATTTTACTTTGAATGTCCCTTTGGTATCTTTCGCCTCTCTTTTACCCACAATGTAGTAAATATGGTCCTTTTGAGAATAAAAAAAGCCCAGTTAACCGATAAATGAATAGTCATTCCATTGTTATCATGTATGGACGGATATAATTTTAGAGTATATCTTTTTATTCTAATATATTTTGTAAGTAAACTTTAACAATCGATGATTTATAAAGTACATTTGTTTGATTTTGGATCTATACTATTGATACATTAACTGTTGAATAAATAAAATCAACAAATTAATCATCTTTTGTTTATTACATTCCAATCATTTTAATATATCATTTGAAGATATGTTGCGTTAAAATAATTGAGCTGTTATTATTTTGTCTAGTTGCAACAAACGTTTTATAATAATAATTTAATAAAATGCACCGTACTTTGAATGCACCGTACTTTGAAGTCTTTATGAACATGACCATTATATTTTACTACCCAAGGCGATACATTCCTCATTTTTTGACGTTTTCTATCTCAAAGATAAAGATCAGTCAAATTCAATTATATTCTGACAATTTAAGTAACCGATAAAATCTTTTTCTGCATATCAACAGCAGGGAGGTTTAGTTATCAAATTGATAATAATCATTAATTATTACTTTTCATGTATCAATTGCACAGAGTGTTTGCCACCAAGTAAACATGTTCTTTAAAATGATTATTCAATTGAATGTAATATTTCACCCTCATTTTTCTGTATTTAGCCCAACAATGTTAGATCTTCAAATTTGCGTTGGCAATTTTTTGGTCTTCCCTCCGCAGGATTCGAACCCTTGCGTCTTTGACATCGTGGCAACACCGCCTGCACCGTGTCCAGTTCCCTAGACCACTCGACCTACCAGGCTACATGGATCCCGCCGAGGGAAGAACAAAAATTTGCTAACGCAACTTTGAAGATCTAACATTGTTGAGCTAAATTTGAGACGAATTATATATATATGGTGTTAGCCCTGTATAACCACGTGTTATCCGATGGAGAATGTCTGTCATAAAGTTGTCATGTGTTTAGACGTGTATACATACAAACGATATTATATACATAGTTTATAATAACGACCAACCAGCAAGTTTAATTGGTATCGGATCGTCTAGGATAGACGATACTACACAATTAAGAAAAATATTAAAGTCTTAAGGTTTGTGCAACGATACTGATATATGATAGTAATATACAAACAAAATGTAATAAAATCGTGTAGTCAAAAAGTTAGGCTCAATAAACTGAGATCTTGAGTGTCAATGCTTTCTATTGATAAACTTTCCCTGAATATTTGCCGTCATATCTATTTTTTTTTTTACAAATCATTATTTACAAACTTGTAGTATAGCATATGAAGTATACGGGTCTTGTATAACCATTTATTAAAATAATTGGTTTTGTATAAGATTTTGTTGTGATACGTTTTGTTTATTAGAGATATGTAAAAAAAAATAAATATATAGGAAATATTCAGAAAAAAATTGATCATGAAAGAAAAAAACTCATTTAACTAAAAGAAATAAGATTTATTAAAGAGCAACATACGATCCACTGTACGTTGTGTTAGTTAAGCTGGATATATCTGATGTGTTGCGTCAAGTCAAGTTTTCAAATCTACCAGCCAACCAGGTGAAAACACACGAACAAAAATTAATAATGACCCGTACACTAAAGATGGCATACAGTTTGATGTCATTTTAATGTCAAAAAATTTGTGTTGTTCATAAATTTATCTAGTAAGCAACACATTATTATTGAATGTTTGTCTTTGAAAGGGGCATTAGCTCTCAAATTCATGATCACCGATTTGACTTACATTTTCATATTTGATTCATATCATACTTGAACGTTTATCCAAATTACAATAATTTCAAAAGAAACAATTAACAATGCATGGACTCGTGAGAATGTATCAGCATTCCGCGCGTATTTTAGAAAAGATACCATCTAATTAACTATCGAAATTACCTCCGAACACTGTCGATAGTCATTCGCCTCGGTATAAATATAAATATCAATATAAATAGACGGAGAAGCACATGGAGTTGTGTAATTACGATTTTTCCTGATTTGTTGATTTCATGTCATAGATTTAAAGAATGAAAATCACCGTTTTACCTGTGGATGACGGATTTCTTGTGGGTCGAATCGGTCAAAGAAATCTTTTTTGATGGTTACTATCTTGTTTCACTTTTCAATATTGACATTCTTTTCTTTTTAATAACTGAACACGCTTAGGGCATACGTATCTGATCTTCAACTAAAGGCCACGTAAGGGTTAATAAATACGGGTTTAAGTTAGATTAAGTTATTGACCTGCAAGTCAATAAATACATTTGCGATGTTTTTAATCTTATTTTGACCAAATTGACTGTTAATAGCGAAATATTATTTCAATATTCCGCTTTAATAAATGTTTGAAATAAAAACAATTTGTCTATAATCACAGCTTATGTCCTTTCAACCAAATTATAGATGATTTCAGACATACATTTGAAATGTCACATAAAACACATAAAGGGTCCTAATGTCTTGATTTTCCAAAAAAATTGTGTGTTTTGTTTTTGATCTAAGACCACCAAAAGCCTACAGTATCAACAAACGATATTCAAAAACCGAGATAAATACACGTTTGGCCTTATATTAATAAAACACCTGCAAAAGATCTTGTCAAACAAAAAAGTCGGACATTGCATAGCATGGGGATATTATGATTAGTTTATCAGCTGTCAAAGATAACTCAGTATTTGAGCACAGCTGTCAATTTCGCCTTTGACAGGAAACGAACAAATTAAGTAGCCGTGAAAATTACATAAAAAGAAAGTACATATTTTTTTTATTTTTGTCACTTAATAATTTATTTCTGTGATTAATACAATGAAAAGGATATTGGACTTTCATTACACCCACTAAAACATATGGGCTATGCATTAGACATGAACAAGATGTGATTGACAAAGGCACTGAAATACTATATATATATTGAAACAAACGTGATCAAAGATACCGTCCATCGATTTTAAAAATGTTTTTCATATTAGGAAGAATCGCCTAACATTGATGGATATATCAGAACTATATGAAAACGAGATTTTGTATGATCGCCATAGTATCAATGGCATTCACACAAAAAGGAGGAAATGATAGAAACAATTGCAAGTCATCGTATGGCCATAATCAAGTATACAGTTTACATGAACGCTTTCTGAATTAATTTTATTGTGCGTTTTACATGCATATTTGTCTGTCGCTGATCCTGATGATAGATAATGATACCCCATAAAACTAACGCTAACATGTGTAGATGTGAATGAGCTTAATCAGGAATATCGCCAATGGCTATTATTGTTATATATTACTTATTAAGTGTTGGTGTCTGATATTTTTCACAGTTTGTCTGCACTGGAGGCGATTTGATATTTGATAAAGTAATACTTTCTTTTAAATAAATAAACTGTTTTATATTTTCTTTTTTATGGTTTTGGTTTTTAACAGACCTTTTATGAATGATTGAAGAAACAAGTGTCGTGCGCACTTAAATCTATATACCATACTCCTACTGGGTCGGTATCGTTAGGCGCTGCTGGTTGAACATCCACGGGGATTCCACCAACTTCGAAACCAGTACTTCGGTACTTGTATAGAATAAATGATGTTTAAATTAAATTGTTTGGATATAGATTATCTGTTGTATTTGTAAAACCTAAGGGTGAAATTTCCTCAGCAAAATAGATCTTGAGCGGTTTAAAATTTAAGTTGTACTTCTAAGGTCAATCTGGTTTGAGTGATCATTAACATTTTCAAGTATTTGTTTCTTTCTGAATCTATGCACTTTTACACGACTTAACAAATTATATGTCTAATATCACTTCCACGTTGATGCAGCTGCAAAATTGTCAAAAACATAGAGTGACATTAACATTTACTGTAAAAAATAGAAAAAAAAATGAAATTCAATATGGAATGAAAATGGATGGAATTATATTCCTTTGCTAAGCTGTGTATTTATAATCTTACAGTAAACGCGAGACATGTCGGAAGTGTGGAAAAATCAATCCTTAATGAGACTGATTGAACAACTTTTCTGACATGAGGAATTAATAACTCTTTGTAAAAAGATAGTCTAATGTCTGACTTCATATGTTTTATCACAAGTCTACGTTTTCTGTTTCTTAGACTAAATTTAAGCTGTACTTTTTTTTTATTCATATTAAACCAACATTCACTCGTTGTTGCAAACAACTTATAGATCATGTGGATATTGAGATGATAAAAATAGTAGAGACTAAGTACAAAATTCCATAAAATTGCAAATAACTGGCCTTACTTTAAATGCTTCCTCAAAACGAATGGTCAAAGATAAATGAGATTATTAGTTTAAGGTAGAATAGTGCCCCAAAATGCACTTTTCCTGAAAAGAAAGCATTTAAACTATAATATCTTAGAGTGTAAATTACAAGTTTTAATTGGTGAATTTCAGACTCTCTTTAAACTTTGCTTCATAGATGTAGTTATGTCAAAGACAAAATGAAACAACATTTATGAAGTTAAATGCTGTTATTGAATAATTAGCATCAAAGGTTTTCCTACTATCAAATATAATGACATTGTCCTTTTGTGATAAGATTCATACATGCTTCTACGTTTATCAGCCTAATATATTAAGGAGGAAATACATACACGTAATGTTGCAATAAACTTTTAGAACCTTTTAAAGAAACAACACGTTGTTATTAAGGTAATAAAAAATTGAATAGACTGGTAAGTTCAAAATTCCATAACTATGCAGATATTTCGTTATACTTAAAAGGCTTCTTCAAAGCGAATGGTCGATGGTAAATGATATTAGACTACGACGGATAATTGTAGTTTTAAGTAAAATAGTGCCCCCAAATGCACTTTTCATCAAAGGAAAACATTTAAACATTAATAATCTTACAGTGCAAATTACAAATTCTAATTAGTGATCCAAAGACGCTCTTTCGACTTTGCTTTATCAATGTAATAATGTCAAAGTAAAAAAGAAACATTACATTAATGAAGTTGCTGTTGTTATTTAATAACTATAATCAAAGGTTTTGCTATGATCAATATAATGATAATGTCCATTTGTGATAAGATGAATGCACCCTTCAAGGTTTATCAGACTAATATGTTTAGCAGAATATGAATCCAATATTGAAGAATGCTGAATATGATAATACAGATAAAAGTGGACTCATTGTTGCTTTAATGATTTTTTTGAAATATAATCCTGTATTCGTGATCCAAACTATGCAGAGATTGCATTTTAGTTGTATATAAACTTAAATCGCTTTAAAATCGTACAACGACCACTTTTATTTCATTTTTATGGGATAAAAAGCTATTTGATAATATTCTGATATGTGCGAGGAAGACATACAATGTATTTATGAAAATATGTTTTTTGCTGTTTTGTCCTTCCTCTTTAATAAAAACATATTTGATGATTGTATTTTAAAACTAGATTTTTATATAGTAGCAAAAAAATATTTCAAAATGATTTTGATAAATGACATCTGATTGTAATTTTTAGAACCTGATCGACTATAATATTACATTTGTACTAAAAGCTAATTCACCCATCAATCATTCTTATCATTATTTACTCATAATTCATGAGAAGATTAAGAAACTAGACAGTGATATTGTAAGTTTCAACCTATATCATACATTCTATATTAAAACTAATTCATCAATTTTCTAAGTGTAATATTGACGTAAATATGGTAAAAACAAAGCACTAGGGTTTATAATAATATAAGATCGAAGACTTGTTTCTAATTCCCAAATCAGCTGATATGTCAGAGCTTTGAATGATTGATGTTAAAACCGAAGAAACCTAAAGTGTTTATTTACGAGAAAAAATATTTTTGAGTTTTGAAACACAGAACGTACATACTGCTTTAGCTATCACAGTTTGAGAAACATATACTACTTCCATATTTTAAAATTCGGAAAGAAAAATGTTGGTAATAAATTATATAATACTGAAGAAAGATTTCTTGGTTGACGATTGATCAATTGATATCTTTTTTTTATAATCATACAGAATGCAATTGCTTTTCTGTACACAAATGAATCAAATTAAAGTAGACATTTTTGTAAACAACAATTGTATAGAAGTTAGTACTCTAAATACTTAAAATTTTTATTTTTTAATTTTCATCACATCATGACATTCATATTCCTGTTATATACGGATAATTAGTTTTAATTTCAAAACAATTGCTTTTGTATGTGATACTTAAACATGTTAAAGATATTGAAAAGTTTAAACTACTGAAATCAAGGGTTGAAAACTTATACAAAAACACCATGATTATAATTTAGTACGGCATACGTACAAGTTGTCTACATAAGATTCATCAATGGCACTCGAATAAAAACCGTTGGAAGGCCAAATTAATTACAACTATGATAGCAAAGAAAAACCAAATTCCGTAAAATTGCACCAAATCTGGCTATTAGTAAGTTCATCTTTGACTGGAGAACCGTTCATTAGTGTTCTGAATAATTCTAACATTTTTAAACAATTTATTGGCAAAAGGGGACGTATTAATGCTTGCACAGAAGTGCTGTCTGCTGAGCATGTGAAACCCATTGGGACGAAGCGACCATCAGCATTGTCATCGACCCAATGGTCGCAAAAAATCATCAAAGGTACCAGGCTTATAATGTTAGAACCCACACGCCCGTATTGTATGTCAATACAATTAGATGTTCTATAAAAAAAGAAAGGCGAAGGATACCGCAGGGACATTCAAACTCACAAGTCGAAAATAAACTGACAACACCATGGTTAAAAAGAAAGGTGTACCCTTTCTTAGCAAAAGCTCTAAGACGTTCGTAATTCCTGAACATTGCAGTATACTTTGCGCTCGAAATTACGTCTAATAAAATGAAAACAACAGTTTATAAATGTCATGCTACCGAAGCGCTTGTCTGGATTTATGCCGTAGATGTATAAGAACACAAACAGTTGAAGAGCTATGTGACCGAAAAGACCTACATATAATAGTCAAATCCATGTAATGTTAATTTTGCCTGAGCGAGTTGAAACCATAGTTTCTTACTGTGACTTGACTGTAAGTGTTGCTCTCCATCTATTGCAAGTTATTCAAAATTCTGACTAAATTGCAATTTGATTTATAAAACCAAACTGTTCAACTGGTCAGAAGTTTGAACAAACTGCTGTAGAAAACCACAGTCAAGTCGTGAAAGTGCAAGGTGATAAAATAAAGCATACTTACAATCATATAAGACTTCAATTCCACTTCAGTGATATTATGAAAAATCAGTCTAACAATTTGTATACAAACTTTTGATGGTAATTCTAACTGTGTCAAAAGAAAAACATCGAATTGTGTGTATCGCCGCAATTTCTAACTTTCAATTAACCTCAATTATAACAGTCATTCTTAGTTTTACATTTAGAAATAACGTCATTTCTTCATTTTGAGAAAAGATAAAAAAACAAGTTCCCATATCTTTTTCTCATGCATTTTTTTTCGAAAACAATGTCTATTGAGAATAACACTATCATTGTTGAAATGGCTGATTCTGGCTTTCTACAACTTAATGTGACAGGTATTGTCTTGTTAATGATTTTGGATTTATCTTCTGACACTTTTCGTTTGTTTTGATGAAAGTTAGTTCGAAATATATAATAATTTACTGCTATCGATCATGTTCTTCAAACTATAAGAACATACTTCAACACACAACGACATTACTTTAACATTTGAACACAATTCAAAGTTTTTCAAATTCCAGGGCATGCTATAGTAACTATGACGTTTTCTTTTGCAGTAATATGTATGACTCGGGAATTACATCAAAGTATTTGATTTTATGTTGCTGTCACCACCCTTTTATTATATCTTCCGGTAAAATGAAATAAGAAAAGATTATTTGACTAATTTAATAGTAAACGGCAACGGAAGTTCTAAAAGGAAAAGGAAAACTGCAAAACCACCCTTCATAATGAAAGTTTAACATACTCGGATGTTTAAAAAAAATGTTTTTACAGTTTTTCATATGAATACCAAATGAATGAACCAGATTTGAACTACATTATGCCAAAAAATAAAGGTAAAAGAAAAAACAGCACCAAATTGCAATAAGAAGTTACAACTGTCAAGTTTCATCGGAAACGTATCGTACAGCTATTTCTGTCTCTATTTATTATGTTATATATGTGAAATAAGTGCTATTTTGTCTTTAAGATAAAGATTTTCTCAAATATCTACATTTATTTCGTTATTTCTGAGCCCCGGAATGGGATAAAATAAAATTATAGACAATTGGTTTTACTGGAACAAACGTATACTTATAAATTAATTTAATGTAATATTTGTACACTAGAAAAACATGGCAATAACTTTTCTAGAACTTTGGAAAGTCCTATGAAAATTGCACCAATTCATCCTCTGCAAGTTTTGATACCTAATGCCATTACACAAGCCAGCTAGCTAAAATACTTATTCTAATATAAATGTTTTATTTAGCAAATGAAAAGAAATAAAATGTTAAAAAAATACTTGTAGTGATTAAATTGCTATTTCCTGGACATAAGAATCAGACTTCAAACGGTAAATTCTAATATGTATTAAAGATAACGCGAAGCAAATATCTTCAGGAACATCATGCAATTATCACGTACATAAACAAGTAATTAAACCCGATCTATTAAACGCTGCAGTTGATACACAAATAGAAATATGACATCGAAGTATTTTGTTATGTATTTTGCTGTGGTGAACTTCTGACGTTTATGAAATTGCAAATATATAAGATATCTCAGAAATTTCATTACATTTGATTCTAAATTTTAAACACGCTTTGTTTTGGGAAATTGATCGAGTTTAAAATGTTTGTTTCCAATATTGTCTTCCTTCAGTATTTGATCTTGATATTTCTTTTTTTTTTTTTTTTTGGCAGAGAAAATAAAACGGTCAACTCTCTCTGTAACTGAATATTCAAAACATTTGTTATTCGTAAGGTGAGGTAATTCAACGTAGTTTTACAGCCTGTCCAGTCATGTTAAGAAGAAAAAAAACATGTCTGCCCTAAAGAACCATTTTCCTGCATATTTAATGTCTTTTGAATATTAAATACACCGAAAAGTGCATGTACCCTTTGCGTATTGAAAAGAGCGTGTAACTGGACACAATGTAGATAGATGACCTATTGGTCCCTTGTTATTACAAAATAACTAACCCCATCATGATTCTGTTCACCGTAAACCGTAAAATACATTAATTAATTACAGAAGGAAAAACTGTGATATCAGGACTGACACCATATCTTCGCCCCATACCAGAAACTTGCTTACGCCTTCAGTTTTTCACATTTTTCCATTTTTCTTGTCGGGGCCTTTTATAACTGACTATACGGTACGGATTTTTGTCATTGTTGAAGGTTGTACGGTGGCCTATATTTGTTTACAACCACTTCATTTTAACTCTGGTGGATAGTTGTCTCATTGGCAATAATACCACGTTTCCTTATTTGTATATTGAAGTGTTTGGTATGATATCAGGACTGATGCCATCCTTTCATTTTATATCAGTCTTTGTGTACGTAAGAGGGTGATATAGAAGTTTTAGTATGATATCAGGACTAATAAGGAGCATGATGTATCACATCGAATAAATAACCCAATCGTATGTAGCACTTGATAAAACATACACTTATTCCGCTAATGCCAACCAAAGGAAAACTTATATGTTGCCTTGAGCTATCCTTGATTAAGCTTGACCAGTACCAATGAAAGCAAAAGAATCGGAAACATAAAAATTAAACATACATTAGAAACTACATGAAGTCATAAAAAGGCTGAAAGTATCTAGACTTAATTTTCTCTAAGGCTTTTGGGTCATCTTGTGCGCTTGTAGCTAACTGGTTAATCGGTCAATACATTCAAATTAGCGTCAAGTTGAAAAACAGCTGCAGTAAATGCGCAAGTCATTTTATAAATTATTATAAGTATTATTCATATAACACTATGTTGCTCGTCCTTAATACGCATGAAATATATGCCACTGGGCGTAAACAAATGGTAATCAATCTAACATACATGAGATTGACGAGGCTAATAATATGTTTTCCAATCTATACGCCAGAACATATAGGAAAGGCTCAAACAAGGGTCAAGGCAATGCTCAATACTGATGTCATCTCTTATAATCTAAGTCAATGTCACATTGAGGCTTGACTTATGACATTAAATCAAATATACTCATAATTCAAGGTTCAGTTTCTCATTACAAGAAAAAATCTTCATACATATATGTACAGAGATATCTCAAAAAGACATTATCTTGTTCCTATCTTAAATGAAGATTTAAAATGTTTTTTTGTCTGATTCCTAATAATCAATCAAATTGACAATTACATGTCTTATTTTTGTAAATATGGAGAAAAAAAAAAAAAAACAGCGATATAAAAGTATTTGTAACAAAAGAGAAAAAAATGCAAATCAAACACATCGTAAAATTTGCATAATTGTTTATAGTTGCTTCATTTCCAAAGTGATCAAATGCATTGCAAACCTGGTAAGTGCATTAAAGAAAAAAACGCAAAAAACTTAACTATATATAAATAAGTTACACAAAGAAACACTGACATTAACGACTACTTAAAACCCACAAACTAACGGTTTTATAGCCAATAAACAGATAGTTTTAAGATAATACAGAAATCTTTGCAATAGCTCATATGAACTTGTGACCCTTTTGACAGAATTCTCAGTTAAATGCAATTAGTTAACGTCACTTTCCACGTGTGCATTCAGTTTTGCAAACTATAATCACTTTTATTTATAAAAAGGCACAGATATTCAGGAAAACCTGCTAGTGTCAACAATTAAGTTACTTGCAAGAGGGTCTGGATAGGGGGTCTATTAGTTTCTGTATTCTTTAAATATCTAGGGGATTTTTTTCTGTATCTTTACAAATAATGCTTATTTTGTAAAATTCATATAATAATAATTTTACAGTGATTTTTTTCTGTAATTAGATGATTTGTTTATTTTGTATATCGTTTTTTCTGTAATCAGTATTACATAACCTTGCTCTTTTATTTTCCACAGATATTTTTTATACTTTTGAATATTACCTTTACTCTCTATTCTTCATGTTTTTGCTCTATTCTGTAAAACCCATCTAGACCCTCTTTCAATGGATCAATGCACTTACTAATTTTACATTCACTATTGAACAGCGACACTCAGACTGAAGCAATGTGAGCAAATGTCTGTAGAACCTCATAAGAGATACCAGGCTATGATTTGGTACGCCAGACTCGCTTTTCGTCTACACAAAACTCGTCAGTGGGGCTCAAAATAAAACAGTTGGAAGGCCAAATCAAATACGAAGATGAAAAGCTTTAAAAATCGAATATTCTAAAAAAAGTTGCGCCAAGTCACGTTTCGTGTTGCCTGTCGTAGTAATTGTCAGCCATCTATTCAGATTTTTGTAATATTCAAAAATGGTTCACTGTATGTTGAAAATATTGGTTGTTAAATTTATCTAGTATTAATAATAAAAAAAAAAAAAAACACTTGCTACATATTTTGTAAGAAAGGAAATGAGTACTGTTGAGTAGAATAAAAATAATTTATTGTTATTATATATGTAGCGATAAACAATATAAAATCTTATTAAGATAGCTTCGTGTGATTAGTAATTTACAAAATTATGGACAACTCGTTTAATACTTATCAAAGGTACCAGGATTACATTTTAATATGCCAGACGCGCGTTTCGTCCACATAAGACTATCAGTGACGCTCGGATCAAAATATTTATAAAGCCAAACAAGTACAAGGTTGAAGAGCATTGAGGACCCAAAATTCCAAAAAGGTTTTGCCAAATACGGCCAAGGTAATCTATGCCTGGGATAAGACAAACCTTAGTTATTCGAAAAATTCAATTTAAGTAGAGTCAAAAAGGAAGGAATTGTTACAGGTTTTTGTTGGGGTTCGCGTTGATCAGTCTTTGGTTTTCTATGTTGTGTTTTATACACTGTTGGTTGTCTTTTGATCTTTTTCGTTTTTCGTTTTTCGCCATGGCGTTGTCAGTTTTTTTTTTCGACTAATGAGTTGAATGTCCATATGGTATCTTTCGCCTCTCTTTTGTAGCGATACACAATATAGAATCTTTTAAAGATATTATTGTTTCTCCAGTAATTTAACAAAAAGTACACCTCTATTAGATAGGGTCAAAAAGCAATTGTTATAGCGATACACAACATATAATCTTTACCACATAGTTTTGTGTCGCCAGTAATTTACCAAATTATATACAAATCAATTTTACAAGTGGAAAATGTTTTCTAATCTTCTCCTGTCGAGTTCATGGTATCAAATACTACTCTAGTAATTGCATCGAAAAAAGCAAACAGCATTTCTCGATAAAATATCGAAAAGAAACTAGAATACAGCATATGGCCATGCATTGTTTTACGAATTTCATCAGTACCACTGTATTCCACTGCATAGGCAATAAAATATCAAGGTTCATGACTCCAGTTTGTCAATACAAGTCCTTCCTAGAAAGGAGACACTTCCTTCTATTTAGTTTTAGACTAAATAGTAATATAGAAAATTAGTTTCTGTTTTAAGAAAAACCAATTTTTTGATAACAGCCATCTTGAATTAAAATTCATACTTTAGTAATACACCAAACACATGCTTAGGACAACTTCATTTTGCGACGTATTGAAATGATTGTTCAATTGATTTGATAGGAAAATTAGTCTTTACATTTCTAAATGATTCTAGGTTACGATAGGCAAATACATGTATGAGTTGAAATTAAATGAACTCCAAATAAAGAGAATCAAATTACATATCTTGCTATGAATCATTCGTTCCTCCAATCAATGAAGAATCAACCCTTTTAATTTTGATGTTGAAAACCACACAAGTTAATACTGCATTTGACAATAGGCAGAATTGTATAAGGCAATAAAAATGCCACGAGGAAGTAATAAATTGTTTTGACATTAATTGAACATTTTGAGGAAATTAAAAAAAAAAGTTCTTTTATAAATTAAATCAAGAATGTTACAGTTTACGTCATCCTTGTAAGACGCAAGTGCAAGACTTTAATTACTCTCGGAGGTGCAATATATCGAATTCAAACTAATTTTTATGTATGTTTCCTATAAAGATTAAGTAGCAAAATAGTGAAATAGATATGATCTGTCATCTTACGCGTTCCTAATCACAAATAAATTTGTAAGAAAGATTTCATGGGTACTCAAATTTGAATTAAGCTCCAGCAGAGAAGTCGTTCTGGTTATATACGTTAGCGTAAATAACCAATTAAAGGCTATACCGAATAAATGAAAGAAACAATGTTATAGATTGCAATACTAGTATACTTTTTATGTAAAATAATCATCTTTGACATTAAATGTTGTAACGACTAGGAAAGTCGTGACATTTTACATATTGAATTTGTTCCTACATCGTGGGCTTATGTAAGAGCGACCAACGAATGAAACAAATCAATTCGGTTCCACAATAACAGTTTAAGAATGGTTGAATACCACTAGCATGATGATTACTTTTTCTTACTTCATAAAATGTAAATATGACATCATTGCCAAACTACTAACATACTTTTTGCATTAGCATCGAGCGAGCGAAGCGATAATGTACAATAACAACTTCCGATTTTTCATAATTTCCATGTATTCAAAATTAAGGAAACAAATATTGACACTAACATTTTGCAGAAGGTGCAATGAATACTAGTCATGGAAAACTCTTTCTAAAAGTTAGACAAAACAAAATATGCAATGAACTGCAACTCTGTATATTTATACAGTTTTATGTAAAATCTTTATCACGATGAATAAATAAAATCATTACCATTTAATACTAAAGTAATTGCATGCTTCTTTTTGTAGTTTTTTAGGGTACAGACTCGTTGACCGAATCCCAGTTTGTTTCCGCGCTTCAAACTAAAAATGTGCGCATTGTCAAAGTTTTGTAAATCTAAAAGTTTTCAAAAGCGAAACATTCAGTTCTTATAATAACATTGTAATGCTAAAACCAGGAGTTTACAAAAGAAGCGGGATACACCAAAAGGACAATAAAAGTTTATTAGTCGAAGAACAACCAAATACTAAGACTACAAATCACTATATTTAAAACTACAGACTGAAAATCACGAATCCGGCATAACCCAGGGGTGATCCCACGCACTCCTGAATGGCAAGAACGTCGTGTTTCACAAGTGGAACCCGTCGTGTTGCTCAATGCAAGAACACATTTAATGAAAAATCTCATTCGGTGATGAATCAAGGGAAAAAAGACGAGATTATGACTACGACGATTGGAACATGTAGTAATACGTTGTCATCTGTGAAATTGATCATATTAAACCGTAATGGTCAAACAAATCATGATGAGCTTAAGTATAACATAATTATGTACTATTATCGCTATTTTACGAATTTTTCCTTTGATCTTGTGGACTGATAATTTCCGTTCTCAGCGGAGTCGAGTGATATGAAAACGGAGTCGAGTGATATGAAAATTATCGCTAGAAACTAAGGGAACACGTGCCGTTGTCAAGGAAATTAACAACGTCTTCATAGGTAAAATAGCGATAAACAGATTATCATTGGTCATCTCAACTCGATTGGTTTTCTCGCTTTCGCCGTACCGGCTCAAGCGAGAAAATCAATCTCGTTGAGATAACCAACGATAATCTATAAGTATTGCATGTAGTGTATTCATATTTCAGTTATCAAATTGATGTTGTTACCAAGTATGTGGTATATTTCAAAAGTTGACACGAGTCTTTAAGTTAACTGGTACATTTTGTACAATAAAATTATTCTATATATATATACATGCATGTATTGAAACCTCTCAATAGGAACAGCTCATCGATCAATGTTTCCCATTGGATTGCAAAGGCGACAAATACACAGAGTCTTCACAGTTTTTTATGTATGTGAAGTTAGCAGCCGGTTCGTTATTCGATATTCGATATTCAGTATCCAACTGGCTGCTAGCAGTCGGTTGGATATTCAAAATTTATTTGAAAATCATAAAAAATTAAATACTTGATAAAATTAAAAGCACGATTTTAATAGATAAGAGGACTAATAAGATACGTAGGAAATCGTTTAATGACCTCTTCAAGCTGTCGTAAATTCTCGCTGTCGTAAATTCTCGTTGTCCTCGAATATAAACCCTTTTCTAAGTTGCATATTTGTCTTTATGTAATATAGATTTTTATCAATAAAACAACTTCAAATATGTACTTTTATATATGATATTTCTTAAAACAAAAAGAAAAACCTATAACTCTAGAAACATTTAGAAATATAAATAGAAATATTTATGGAAAGGCCAAAAAAGAAATATATAGTGAAAACCTACCTGAGACCGCTTAAATGAGGGTGAGACCCCCCTGGTCTTTCAATGTCCATAAAATTCAACTTAATCATAGACTCTGTATATGTAAAGGTTGTATTAGAAGGATTTCCCAGAATAATGTCATCTTCGATATCTACGGAGGGCTTAGATTGTCACTTTTCAGCTAAAAATTGTCAAAATTTTAGGACAAAGGGCACAGGGCAATGGTGAGAGCCCCCTGATCTCTCAATCTTTCTAATATTATGCAGACATTTAGTTAATAGGTAGATACAAACGTGACTAAAAGGAATTTGGGTACACTTTCTGTCTTCCATGTTTACGGAGCGCCCAAAGTGCCAGTTGGATATTCAAAATATATAGTGAAAACCTACCTGAGACCGCTTAAATGAGGGTGAGACCCCTGGTCTTTCAATGTCCATAAAATTCAACTTAATCATAGACTCTGTATATGTAAAGGTTGTATTAGAAGGATTTCTCAGAATAATGTCATCTTCGATATCTACGGAGGGCTTAGATTGTCACTTTTCAGCTAAAATTGTCAAAATTTTAGGACAAAGGGCACAGGGCAATGGTGAGAGCCCCTGATCTCTCAATCTTTCTAATATTAAGCAGACATTTAGTTAATAGGTAGATACAAACGTGACTAAAAGGAATTTGGGTACACTCTCTGTCTTCCATGTTTACGGAGCGCCCAAAGTGCCAGTTGGATATTCAAAATATATAGTGAAAACCTACCTGAGACCGCTTAAATGAGGGTGAGACCCCTGGTCTTTCAATGTCCATAAAATTCAACTTAATCATAGACTCTGTATATGTAAAGGTTGTATTAGAAGGATTTCTCAGAATAATGTCATCTTCGATATCTACGGAGGGCTTAGATTGTCACTTTTCAGCTAAAATTGTCAAAATTTTAGGACAAAGGGCACAGGGCAATGGTGAGAGCCCCTGATCTCTCAATCTTTCTAATATTAAGCAGACATTTAGTTAATAGGTAGATACAAACGTGACTAAAAGGAATTTGGGTACACTCTCTGTCTTCCATGTTTACGGAGCGCCCAAAGTGCCAGTTGGATATTCAAAATATATAGTGAAAACCTACCTGAGACCGCTTAAATGAGGGTGAGACCCCTGGTCTTTCAATGTCCATAAAATTCAACTTAATCATAGACTCTGTATATGTAAAGGTTGTATTAGAAGGATTTCTCAGAATAATGTCATCTTCGATATCTACGGAGGGCTTAGATTGTCACTTTTCAGCTAAAATTGTCAAAATTTTAGGACAAAGGGCACAGGGCAATGGTGAGAGCCCCTGATCTCTCAATCTTTCTAATATTAAGCAGACATTTAGTTAATAGGTAGATACAAACGTGACTAAAAGGAATTTGGGTACACTCTCTGTCTTCCATGTTTACGGAGCGCCCAAAGTGCCAGTTGGATATTCAAAATATATAGTGAAAACCTACCTGAGACCGCTTAAATGAGGGTGAGACCCCTGGTCTTTCAATGTCCATAAAATTCAACTTAATCATAGACTCTGTATATGTAAAGGTTGTATTAGAAGGATTTCTCAGAATAATGTCATCTTCGATATCTACGGAGGGCTTAGATTGTCACTTTTCAGCTAAAATTGTCAAAATTTTAGGACAAAGGGCACAGGGCAATGGTGAGAGCCCCTGATCTCTCAATCTTTCTAATATTAAGCAGACATTTAGTTAATAGGTAGATACAAACGTGACTAAAAGGAATTTGGGTACACTCTCTGTCTTCCATGTTTACGGAGCGCCCAAAGTGCCAGTTGGATATTCAAAATATATAGTGAAAACCTACCTGAGACCGCTTAAATGAGGGTGAGACCCCTGGTCTTTCAATGTCCATAAAATTCAACTTAATCATAGACTCTGTATATGTAAAGGTTGTATTAGAAGGATTTCTCAGAATAATGTCATCTTCGATATCTACGGAGGGCTTAGATTGTCACTTTTCAGCTAAAATTGTCAAAATTTTAGGACAAAGGGCACAGGGCAATGGTGAGAGCCCCTGATCTCTCAATCTTTCTAATATTAAGCAGACATTTAGTTAATAGGTAGATACAAACGTGACTAAAAGGAATTTGGGTACACTCTCTGTCTTCCATGTTTACGGAGCGCCCAAAGTGCCAGTTGGATATTCAAAATATATAGTGAAAACCTACCTGAGACCGCTTAAATGAGGGTGAGACCCCTGGTCTTTCAATGTCCATAAAATTCAACTTAATCATAGACTCTGTATATGTAAAGGTTGTATTAGAAGGATTTTCAGAATAATGTCATCTTCGATATCTACGGAGGGCTTAGATTGTCACTTTTCAGCTAAAATTGTCAAAATTTTAGGACAAAGGGCACAGGGCAATGGTGAGAGCCCCTGATCTCTCAATCTTTCTAATATTAAGCAGACATTTAGTTAATAGGTAGATACAAACGTGACTAAAAGGAATTTGGGTACACTCTCTGTCTTCCATGTTTACGGAGCGCCCAAAGTGCCAGTTGGATATTCAAAATATATAGTGAAAACCTACCTGAGACCGCTTAAATGAGGGTGAGACCCCTGGTCTTTCAATGTCCATAAAATTCAACTTAATCATAGACTCTGTATATGTAAAGGTTGTATTAGAAGGATTTCAGAATAATGTCATCTTCGATATCTACGGAGGGCTTAGATTGTCACTTTTCAGCTAAAAATTGTCAAAATTTTAGGACAAAGGGCACAGGGCAATGGTGAGAGCCCCTGATCTCTCAATCTTTCTAATATTAAGCAGACATTTAGTTAATAGGTAGATACAAACGTGACTAAAAGGAATTTGGGTACACTCTGTCTTCCATGTTTACGGAGCACCCAAAGTGCCAGTTGGATATTCAAAATATATAGTGAAAACCTACCTGAGACCGCTTAAATGAGGGTGAGACCCCCCTGGTCTTTCAATGTCCATAAAATTCAACTTAATCATAGACTCTGTATATGTAAAGGTTGTATTAGAAGGATTTCTCAGAATAATGTCATCTTCGATATCTACGGAGGGCTTAGATTGTCACTTTTCAGCTAAAAATTGTCAAAATTTTAGGACAAAGGGCACAGGGCAATGGCGAGAGCCCCCTGATCTCTCAATCTTTCTAATATTAAGCAGACATTTAGTTAATAGGTAGATACAAACGTGACTAAAAGGAATTTGGGTACACTCTCTGTCTTCCATGTTTACGGAGCGCCCAAAGTGCCAGTTGGATATTCAAAATATATAGTGAAAACCTACCTGAGACCGCTTAAATGAGGGTGAGACCCCTGGTCTTTCAATGTCCATAAAATTCAACTTAATCATAGACTCTGTATATGTAAAGGTTGTATTAGAAGGATTTTCAGAATAATGTCATCTTCGATATCTACGGAGGGCTTAGATTGTCACTTTTCAGCTAAAATTGTCAAAATTTTAGGACAAAGGGCACAGGGCAATGGTGAGAGCCCCTGATCTCTCAATCTTTCTAATATTAAGCAGACATTTAGTTAATAGGTAGATACAAACGTGACTAAAAGGAATTTGGGTACACTCTCTGTCTTCCATGTTTACGGAGCACCCAAAGTGCCAGTTGGATATTCAAAATATATAGTGAAAACCTACCTGAGACCGCTTAAATGAGGGTGAGACCCCCCTGGTCTTTCAATGTCCATAAAATTCAACTTAATCATAGACTCTGTATATGTAAAGGTTGTATTAGAAGGATTTCTCAGAATAATGTCATCTTCGATATCTACGGAGGGCTTAGATTGTCACTTTTCAGCTAAAAATTGTCAAAATTTTAGGACAAAGGGCACAGGGCAATGGCGAGAGCCCCCTGATCTCTCAATCTTTCTAATATTAAGCAGACATTTAGTTAATAGGTAGATACAAACGTGACTAAAAGGAATTTGGGTACACTCTCTGTCTTCCATGTTTACGGAGCACCCAAAGTGCCAGTTGGATATTCAAAATATATAGTGAAAACCTACCTGAGACCGCTTAAATGAGGGTGAGACCCCCCTGGTCTTTCAATGTCCATAAAATTCAACTTAATCATAGACTCTGTATATGTAAAGGTTGTATTAGAAGGATTTCTCAGAATAATGTCATCTTCGATATCTACGGAGGGCTTAGATTGTCACTTTTCAGCTAAAATTGTCAAAATTTTAGGACAAAGGGCACAGGGCAATGGTGAGAGCCCCTGATCTCTCAATCTTTCTAATATTAAGCAGACATTTAGTTAATAGGTAGATACAAACGTGACTAAAAGGAATTTGGGTACACTCTCTGTCTTCCATGTTTACGGAGCGCCCAAAGTGCCAGTTGGATATTCAAAATATATAGTGAAAACCTACCTGAGACCGCTTAAATGAGGGTGAGACCCCTGGTCTTTCAATGTCCATAAAATTCAACTTAATCATAGACTCTGTATATGTAAAGGTTGTATTAGAAGGATTTCTCAGAATAATGTCATCTTCGATATCTACGGAGGGCTTAGATTGTCACTTTTCAGCTAAAATTGTCAAAATTTTAGGACAAAGGGCACAGGGCAATGGTGAGAGCCCCTGATCTCTCAATCTTTCTAATATTAAGCAGACATTTAGTTAATAGGTAGATACAAACGTGACTAAAAGGAATTTGGGTACACTCTCTGTCTTCCATGTTTACGGAGCGCCCAAAGTGCCAGTTGGATATTCAAAATATATAGTGAAACCTACCTGAGACCGCTTAAATGAGGGTGAGACCCCTGGTCTTTCAATGTCCATAAAATTCAACTTAATCATAGACTCTGTATATGTAAAGGTTGTATTAGAAGGATTTTCAGAATAATGTCATCTTCGATATCTACGGAGGGCTTAGATTGTCACTTTTCAGCTAAAAATTGTCAAAATTTTAGGACAAAGGGCACAGGGCAATGGTGAGAGCCCCTGATCTCTCAATCTTTCTAATATTAAGCAGACATTTAGTTAATAGGTAGATACAAACGTGACTAAAAGGAATTTGGGTACACTCTCTGTCTTCCATGTTTACGGAGCGCCCAAAGTGCCAGTTGGATATTCAAAATATATAGTGAAAACCTACCTGAGACCGCTTAAATGAGGGTGAGACCCCTGGTCTTTCAATGTCCATAAAATTCAACTTAATCATAGACTCTGTATATGTAAAGGTTGTATTAGAAGGATTTCAGAATAATGTCATCTTCGATATCTACGGAGGGCTTAGATTGTCACTTTTCAGCTAAAATTGTCAAAATTTTAGGACAAAGGGCACAGGGCAATGGTGAGAGCCCCTGATCTCTCAATCTTTCTAATATTAAGCAGACATTTAGTTAATAGGTAGATACAAACGTGACTAAAAGGAATTTGGGTACACTCTGTCTTCCATGTTTACGGAGCGCCCAAAGTGCCAGTTGGATATTCAAAATATATAGTGAAAACCTACCTGAGACCGCTTAAATGAGGGTGAGACCCCTGGTCTTTCAATGTCCATAAAATTCAACTTAATCATAGACTCTGTATATGTAAAGGTTGTATTAGAAGGATTTCTCAGAATAATGTCATCTTCGATATCTACGGAGGGCTTAGATTGTCACTTTTCAGCTAAAATTGTCAAAATTTTAGGACAAAGGGCACAGGGCAATGGTGAGAGCCCCTGATCTCTCAATCTTTCTAATATTAAGCAGACATTTAGTTAATAGGTAGATACAAACGTGACTAAAAGGAATTTGGGTACACTCTCTGTCTTCCATGTTTACGGAGCGCCCAAAGTGCCAGTTGGATATTCAAAATATATAGTGAAAACCTACCTGAGACCGCTTAAATGAGGGTGAGACCCCTGGTCTTTCAATGTCCATAAAATTCAACTTAATCATAGACTCTGTATATGTAAAGGTTGTATTAGAAGGATTTCTCAGAATAATGTCATCTTCGATATCTACGGAGGGCTTAGATTGTCACTTTTCAGCTAAAATTGTCAAAATTTTAGGACAAAGGGCACAGGGCAATGGTGAGAGCCCCTGATCTCTCAATCTTTCTAATATTAAGCAGACATTTAGTTAATAGGTAGATACAAACGTGACTAAAAGGAATTTGGGTACACTCTGTCTTCCATGTTTACGGAGCGCCCAAAGTGCCAGTTGGATATTCAAAATATATAGTGAAAACCTACCTGAGACCGCTTAAATGAGGGTGAGACCCCTGGTCTTTCAATGTCCATAAAATTCAACTTAATCATAGACTCTGTATATGTAAAGGTTGTATTAGAAGGATTTTCAGAATAATGTCATCTTCGATATCTACGGAGGGCTTAGATTGTCACTTTTCAGCTAAAATTGTCAAAATTTTAGGACAAAGGGCACAGGGCAATGGTGAGAGCCCCTGATCTCTCAATCTTTCTAATATTAAGCAGACATTTAGTTAATAGGTAGATACAAACGTGACTAAAAGGAATTTGGGTACACTCTCTGTCTTCCATGTTTACGGAGCACCCAAAGTGCCAGTTGGATATTCAAAATATATAGTGAAAACCTACCTGAGACCGCTTAAATGAGGGTGAGACCCCCCTGGTCTTTCAATGTCCATAAAATTCAACTTAATCATAGACTCTGTATATGTAAAGGTTGTATTAGAAGGATTTCTCAGAATAATGTCATCTTCGATATCTACGGAGGGCTTAGATTGTCACTTTTCAGCTAAAAATTGTCAAAATTTTAGGACAAAGGGCACAGGGCAATGGCGAGAGCCCCCTGATCTCTCAATCTTTCTAATATTAAGCAGACATTTAGTTAATAGGTAGATACAAACGTGACTAAAAGGAATTTGGGTACACTCTCTGTCTTCCATGTTTACGGAGCGCCCAAAGTGCCAGTTGGATATTCAAAATATATAGTGAAAACCTACCTGAGACCGCTTAAATGAGGGTGAGACCCCTGGTCTTTCAATGTCCATAAAATTCAACTTAATCATAGACTCTGTATATGTAAAGGTTGTATTAGAAGGATTTTCAGAATAATGTCATCTTCGATATCTACGGAGGGCTTAGATTGTCACTTTTCAGCTAAAATTGTCAAAATTTTAGGACAAAGGGCACAGGGCAATGGTGAGAGCCCCTGATCTCTCAATCTTTCTAATATTAAGCAGACATTTAGTTAATAGGTAGATACAAACGTGACTAAAAGGAATTTGGGTACACTCTCTGTCTTCCATGTTTACGGAGCGCCCAAAGTGCCAGTTGGATATTCAAAATATATAGTGAAAACCTACCTGAGACCGCTTAAATGAGGGTGAGACCCCTGGTCTTTCAATGTCCATAAAATTCAACTTAATCATAGACTCTGTATATGTAAAGGTTGTATTAGAAGGATTTCTCAGAATAATGTCATCTTCGATATCTACGGAGGGCTTAGATTGTCACTTTTCAGCTAAAATTGTCAAAATTTTAGGACAAAGGGCACAGGGCAATGGTGAGAGCCCCTGATCTCTCAATCTTTCTAATATTAAGCAGACATTTAGTTAATAGGTAGATACAAACGTGACTAAAAGGAATTTGGGTACACTCTGTCTTCCATGTTTACGGAGCGCCCAAAGTGCCAGTTGGATATTCAAAATATATAGTGAAAACCTACCTGAGACCGCTTAAATGAGGGTGAGACCCCTGGTCTTTCAATGTCCATAAAATTCAACTTAATCATAGACTCTGTATATGTAAAGGTTGTATTAGAAGGATTTCAGAATAATGTCATCTTCGATATCTACGGAGGGCTTAGATTGTCACTTTTCAGCTAAAAATTGTCAAAATTTTAGGACAAAGGGCACAGGGCAATGGTGAGAGCCCCTGATCTCTCAATCTTTCTAATATTAAGCAGACATTTAGTTAATAGGTAGATACAAACGTGACTAAAAGGAATTTGGGTACACTCTCTGTCTTCCATGTTTACGGAGCGCCCAAAGTGCCAGTTGGATATTCAAAATATATAGTGAAAACCTACCTGAGACCGCTTAAATGAGGGTGAGACCCCTGGTCTTTCAATGTCCATAAAATTCAACTTAATCATAGACTCTGTATATGTAAAGGTTGTATTAGAAGGATTTTCAGAATAATGTCATCTTCGATATCTACGGAGGGCTTAGATTGTCACTTTTCAGCTAAAATTGTCAAAATTTTAGGACAAAGGGCACAGGGCAATGGTGAGAGCCCCTGATCTCTCAATCTTTCTAATATTAAGCAGACATTTAGTTAATAGGTAGATACAAACGTGACTAAAAGGAATTTGGGTACACTCTCTGTCTTCCATGTTTACGGAGCGCCCAAAGTGCCAGTTGGATATTCAAAATATATAGTGAAAACCTACCTGAGACCGCTTAAATGAGGGTGAGACCCCTGGTCTTTCAATGTCCATAAAATTCAACTTAATCATAGACTCTGTATATGTAAAGGTTGTATTAGAAGGATTTCAGAATAATGTCATCTTCGATATCTACGGAGGGCTTAGATTGTCACTTTTCAGCTAAAATTGTCAAAATTTTAGGACAAAGGGCACAGGGCAATGGTGAGAGCCCCTGATCTCTCAATCTTTCTAATATTAAGCAGACATTTAGTTAATAGGTAGATACAAACGTGACTAAAAGGAATTTGGGTACACTCTGTCTTCCATGTTTACGGAGCGCCCAAAGTGCCAGTTGGATATTCAAAATATATAGTGAAACCTACCTGAGACCGCTTAAATGAGGGTGAGACCCCTGGTCTTTCAATGTCCATAAAATTCAACTTAATCATAGACTCTGTATATGTAAAGGTTGTATTAGAAGGATTTTCAGAATAATGTCATCTTCGATATCTACGGAGGGCTTAGATTGTCACTTTTCAGCTAAAAATTGTCAAAATTTTAGGACAAAGGGCACAGGGCAATGGTGAGAGCCCCTGATCTCTCAATCTTTCTAATATTAAGCAGACATTTAGTTAATAGGTAGATACAAACGTGACTAAAAGGAATTTGGGTACACTCTCTGTCTTCCATGTTTACGGAGCGCCCAAAGTGCCAGTTGGATATTCAAAATATATAGTGAAAACCTACCTGAGACCGCTTAAATGAGGGTGAGACCCCTGGTCTTTCAATGTCCATAAAATTCAACTTAATCATAGACTCTGTATATGTAAAGGTTGTATTAGAAGGATTTTCAGAATAATGTCATCTTCGATATCTACGGAGGGCTTAGATTGTCACTTTTCAGCTAAAATTGTCAAAATTTTAGGACAAAGGGCACAGGGCAATGGTGAGAGCCCCTGATCTCTCAATCTTTCTAATATTAAGCAGACATTTAGTTAATAGGTAGATACAAACGTGACTAAAAGGAATTTGGGTACACTCTCTGTCTTCCATGTTTACGGAGCGCCCAAAGTGCCAGTTGGATATTCAAAATATATAGTGAAAACCTACCTGAGACCGCTTAAATGAGGGTGAGACCCCTGGTCTTTCAATGTCCATAAAATTCAACTTAATCATAGACTCTGTATATGTAAAGGTTGTATTAGAAGGATTTTCAGAATAATGTCATCTTCGATATCTACGGAGGGCTTAGATTGTCACTTTTCAGCTAAAAATTGTCAAAATTTTAGGACAAAGGGCACAGGGCAATGGTGAGAGCCCCTGATCTCTCAATCTTTCTAATATTTGCAGACATTTAGTTAATAGGTAGATACAAACGTGACTAAAAGGAATTTGGGTACACTCTCTGTCTTCCATGTTTACGGAGCGCCCAAAGTGCCAGTTGGATATTCAAAATATATAGTGAAAACCTACCTGAGACCGCTTAAATGAGGGTGAGACCCCTGGTCTTTCAATGTCCATAAAATTCAACTTAATCATAGACTCTGTATATGTAAAGGTTGTATTAGAAGGATTTTCAGAATAATGTCATCTTCGATATCTACGGAGGGCTTAGATTGTCACTTTTCAGCTAAAATTGTCAAAATTTTAGGACAAAGGGCACAGGGCAATGGTGAGAGCCCCTGATCTCTCAATCTTTCTAATATTAAGCAGACATTTAGTTAATAGGTAGATACAAACGTGACTAAAAGGAATTTGGGTACACTCTCTGTCTTCCATGTTTACGGAGCACCCAAAGTGCCAGTTGGATATTCAAAATATATAGTGAAAACCTACCTGAGACCGCTTAAATGAGGGTGAGACCCCCCTGGTCTTTCAATGTCCATAAAATTCAACTTAATCATAGACTCTGTATATGTAAAGGTTGTATTAGAAGGATTTCTCAGAATAATGTCATCTTCGATATCTACGGAGGGCTTAGATTGTCACTTTTCAGCTAAAAATTGTCAAAATTTTAGGACAAAGGGCACAGGGCAATGGCGAGAGCCCCCTGATCTCTCAATCTTTCTAATATTAAGCAGACATTTAGTTAATAGGTAGATACAAACGTGACTAAAAGGAATTTGGGTACACTCTCTGTCTTCCATGTTTACGGAGCGCCCAAAGTGCCAGTTGGATATTCAAAATATATAGTGAAACCTACCTGAGACCGCTTAAATGAGGGTGAGACCCCTGGTCTTTCAATGTCCATAAAATTCAACTTAATCATAGACTCTGTATATGTAAAGGTTGTATTAGAAGGATTTTCAGAATAATGTCATCTTCGATATCTACGGAGGGCTTAGATTGTCACTTTTCAGCTAAAATTGTCAAAATTTTAGGACAAAGGGCACAGGGCAATGGTGAGAGCCCCTGATCTCTCAATCTTTCTAATATTAAGCAGACATTTAGTTAATAGGTAGATACAAACGTGACTAAAAGGAATTTGGGTACACTCTCTGTCTTCCATGTTTACGGAGCGCCCAAAGTGCCAGTTGGATATTCAAAATATATAGTGAAAACCTACCTGAGACCGCTTAAATGAGGGTGAGACCCCTGGTCTTTCAATGTCCATAAAATTCAACTTAATCATAGACTCTGTATATGTAAAGGTTGTATTAGAAGGATTTCTCAGAATAATGTCATCTTCGATATCTACGGAGGGCTTAGATTGTCACTTTTCAGCTAAAATTGTCAAAATTTTAGGACAAAGGGCACAGGGCAATGGTGAGAGCCCCTGATCTCTCAATCTTTCTAATATTATGCAGACATTTAGTTAATAGGTAGATACAAACGTGACTAAAAGGAATTTGGGTACACTCTCTGTCTTCCATGTTTACGGAGCGCCCAAAGTGCCAGTTGGATATTCAAAATATATAGTGAAAACCTACCTGAGACCGCTTAAATGAGGGTGAGACCCCTGGTCTTTCAATGTCCATAAAATTCAACTTAATCATAGACTCTGTATATGTAAAGGTTGTATTAGAAGGATTTTCAGAATAATGTCATCTTCGATATCTACGGAGGGCTTAGATTGTCACTTTTCAGCTAAAATTGTCAAAATTTTAGGACAAAGGGCACAGGGCAATGGTGAGAGCCCCTGATCTCTCAATCTTTCTAATATTAAGCAGACATTTAGTTAATAGGTAGATACAAACGTGACTAAAAGGAATTTGGGTACACTCTCTGTCTTCCATGTTTACGGAGCGCCCAAAGTGCCAGTTGGATATTCAAAATATATAGTGAAACCTACCTGAGACCGCTTAAATGAGGGTGAGACCCCTGGTCTTTCAATGTCCATAAAATTCAACTTAATCATAGACTCTGTATATGTAAAGGTTGTATTAGAAGGATTTTCAGAATAATGTCATCTTCGATATCTACGGAGGGCTTAGATTGTCACTTTTCAGCTAAAATTGTCAAAATTTTAGGACAAAGGGCACAGGGCAATGGTGAGAGCCCCTGATCTCTCAATCTTTCTAATATTATGCAGACATTTAGTTAATAGGTAGATACAAACGTGACTAAAAGGAATTTGGGTACACTTCTGTCTTCCATGTTTACGGAGCGCCCAAAGTGCCAGTTGGATATTCAAAATATATAGTGAAACCTACCTGAGACCGCTTAAATGAGGGTGAGACCCCTGGTCTTTCAATGTCCATAAAATTCAACTTAATCATAGACTCTGTATATGTAAAGGTTGTATTAGAAGGATTTTCAGAATAATGTCATCTTCGATATCTACGGAGGGCTTAGATTGTCACTTTTCAGCTAAAATTGTCAAAATTTTAGGACAAAGGGCACAGGGCAATGGTGAGAGCCCCTGATCTCTCAATCTTTCTAATATTATGCAGACATTTAGTTAATAGGTAGATACAAACGTGACTAAAAGGAATTTGGGTACACTCTCTGTCTTCCATGTTTACGGAGCGCCCAAAGTGCCAGTTGGATATTCAAAATATATAGTGAAAACCTACCTGAGACCGCTTAAATGAGGGTGAGACCCCTGGTCTTTCAATGTCCATAAAATTCAACTTAATCATAGACTCTGTATATGTAAAGGTTGTATTAGAAGGATTTCAGAATAATGTCATCTTCGATATCTACGGAGGGCTTAGATTGTCACTTTTCAGCTAAAATTGTCAAAATTTTAGGACAAAGGGCACAGGGCAATGGTGAGAGCCCCTGATCTCTCAATCTTTCTAATATTATGCAGACATTTAGTTAATAGGTAGATACAAACGTGACTAAAAGGAATTTGGGTACACTTCCTGTCTTCCATGTTTACGGAGCACCCAAAGTGCCAGTTGGATATTCAAAATATATAGTGAAAACCTACCTGAGACCGCTTAAATGAGGGTGAGACCCCCCTGGTCTTTCAATGTCCATAAAATTCAACTTAATCATAGACTCTGTATATGTAAAGGTTGTATTAGAAGGATTTCTCAGAATAATGTCATCTTCGATATCTACGGAGGGCTTAGATTGTCACTTTTCAGCTAAAAATTGTCAAAATTTTAGGACAAAGGGCACAGGGCAATGGTGAGAGCCCCCTGATCTCTCAATCTTTCTAATATTAAGCAGACATTTAGTTAATAGGTAGATACAAACGTGACTAAAAGGAATTTGGGTACACTCTCTGTCTTCCATGTTTACGGAGCGCCCAAAGTGCCAGTTGGATATTCAAAATATATAGTGAAACCTACCTGAGACCGCTTAAATGAGGGTGAGACCCCTGGTCTTTCAATGTCCATAAAATTCAACTTAATCATAGACTCTGTATATGTAAAGGTTGTATTAGAAGGATTTTCAGAATAATGTCATCTTCGATATCTACGGAGGGCTTAGATTGTCACTTTTCAGCTAAAATTGTCAAAATTTTAGGACAAAGGGCACAGGGCAATGGTGAGAGCCCCTGATCTCTCAATCTTTCTAATATTAAGCAGACATTTAGTTAATAGGTAGATACAAACGTGACTAAAAGGAATTTGGGTACACTCTCTGTCTTCCATGTTTACGGAGCGCCCAAAGTGCCAGTTGGATATTCAAAATATATAGTGAAACCTACCTGAGACCGCTTAAATGAGGGTGAGACCCCTGGTCTTTCAATGTCCATAAAATTCAACTTAATCATAGACTCTGTATATGTAAAGGTTGTATTAGAAGGATTTTCAGAATAATGTCATCTTCGATATCTACGGAGGGCTTAGATTGTCACTTTTCAGCTAAAATTGTCAAAATTTTAGGACAAAGGGCACAGGGCAATGGTGAGAGCCCCTGATCTCTCAATCTTTCTAATATTATGCAGACATTTAGTTAATAGGTAGATACAAACGTGACTAAAAGGAATTTGGGTACACTTTCTGTCTTCCATGTTTACGGAGCGCCCAAAGTGCCAGTTGGATATTCAAAATATATAGTGAAAACCTACCTGAGACCGCTTAAATGAGGGTGAGACCCCTGGTCTTTCAATGTCCATAAAATTCAACTTAATCATAGACTCTGTATATGTAAAGGTTGTATTAGAAGGATTTCAGAATAATGTCATCTTCGATATCTACGGAGGGCTTAGATTGTCACTTTTCAGCTAAAAATTGTCAAAATTTTAGGACAAAGGGCACAGGGCAATGGTGAGAGCCCCTGATCTCTCAATCTTTCTAATATTAAGCAGACATTTAGTTAATAGGTAGATACAAACGTGACTAAAAGGAATTTGGGTACACTCTCTGTCTTCCATGTTTACGGAGCGCCCAAAGTGCCAGTTGGATATTCAAAATATATAGTGAAAACCTACCTGAGACCGCTTAAATGAGGGTGAGACCCCTGGTCTTTCAATGTCCATAAAATTCAACTTAATCATAGACTCTGTATATGTAAAGGTTGTATTAGAAGGATTTCTCAGAATAATGTCATCTTCGATATCTACGGAGGGCTTAGATTGTCACTTTTCAGCTAAAATTGTCAAAATTTTAGGACAAAGGGCACAGGGCAATGGTGAGAGCCCCTGATCTCTCAATCTTTCTAATATTAAGCAGACATTTAGTTAATAGGTAGATACAAACGTGACTAAAAGGAATTTGGGTACACTCTCTGTCTTCCATGTTTACGGAGCGCCCAAAGTGCCAGTTGGATATTCAAAATATATAGTGAAAACCTACCTGAGACCGCTTAAATGAGGGTGAGACCCCTGGTCTTTCAATGTCCATAAAATTCAACTTAATCATAGACTCTGTATATGTAAAGGTTGTATTAGAAGGATTTTCAGAATAATGTCATCTTCGATATCTACGGAGGGCTTAGATTGTCACTTTTCAGCTAAAAATTGTCAAAATTTTAGGACAAAGGGCACAGGGCAATGGTGAGAGCCCCTGATCTCTCAATCTTTCTAATATTAAGCAGACATTTAGTTAATAGGTAGATACAAACGTGACTAAAAGGAATTTGGGTACACTCTCTGTCTTCCATGTTTACGGAGCGCCCAAAGTGCCAGTTGGATATTCAAAATATATAGTGAAACCTACCTGAGACCGCTTAAATGAGGGTGAGACCCCTGGTCTTTCAATGTCCATAAAATTCAACTTAATCATAGACTCTGTATATGTAAAGGTTGTATTAGAAGGATTTCTCAGAATAATGTCATCTTCGATATCTACGGAGGGCTTAGATTGTCACTTTTCAGCTAAAATTGTCAAAATTTTAGGACAAAGGGCACAGGGCAATGGTGAGAGCCCCTGATCTCTCAATCTTTCTAATATTATGCAGACATTTAGTTAATAGGTAGATACAAACGTGACTAAAAGGAATTTGGGTACACTCTCTGTCTTCCATGTTTACGGAGCGCCCAAAGTGCCAGTTGGATATTCAAAATATATAGTGAAACCTACCTGAGACCGCTTAAATGAGGGTGAGACCCCTGGTCTTTCAATGTCCATAAAATTCAACTTAATCATAGACTCTGTATATGTAAAGGTTGTATTAGAAGGATTTCAGAATAATGTCATCTTCGATATCTACGGAGGGCTTAGATTGTCACTTTTCAGCTAAAATTGTCAAAATTTTAGGACAAAGGGCACAGGGCAATGGTGAGAGCCCCTGATCTCTCAATCTTTCTAATATTATGCAGACATTTAGTTAATAGGTAGATACAAACGTGACTAAAAGGAATTTGGGTACACTCTCTGTCTTCCATGTTTACGGAGCGCCCAAAGTGCCAGTTGGATATTCAAAATATATAGTGAAAACCTACCTGAGACCGCTTAAATGAGGGTGAGACCCCTGGTCTTTCAATGTCCATAAAATTCAACTTAATCATAGACTCTGTATATGTAAAGGTTGTATTAGAAGGATTTCAGAATAATGTCATCTTCGATATCTACGGAGGGCTTAGATTGTCACTTTTCAGCTAAAATTGTCAAAATTTTAGGACAAAGGGCACAGGGCAATGGTGAGAGCCCCTGATCTCTCAATCTTTCTAATATTAAGCAGACATTTAGTTAATAGGTAGATACAAACGTGACTAAAAGGAATTTGGGTACACTTTCTGTCTTCCATGTTTACGGAGCGCCCAAAGTGCCAGTTGGATATTCAAAATATATAGTGAAACCTACCTGAGACCGCTTAAATGAGGGTGAGACCCCTGGTCTTTCAATGTCCATAAAATTCAACTTAATCATAGACTCTGTATATGTAAAGGTTGTATTAGAAGGATTTCAGAATAATGTCATCTTCGATATCTACGGAGGGCTTAGATTGTCACTTTTCAGCTAAAATTGTCAAAATTTTAGGACAAAGGGCACAGGGCAATGGTGAGAGCCCCTGATCTCTCAATCTTTCTAATATTATGCAGACATTTAGTTAATAGGTAGATACAAACGTGACTAAAAGGAATTTGGGTACACTCTCTGTCTTCCATGTTTACGGAGCGCCCAAAGTGCCAGTTGGATATTCAAAATATATAGTGAAAACCTACCTGAGACCGCTTAAATGAGGGTGAGACCCCTGGTCTTTCAATGTCCATAAAATTCAACTTAATCATAGACTCTGTATATGTAAAGGTTGTATTAGAAGGATTTCAGAATAATGTCATCTTCGATATCTACGGAGGGCTTAGATTGTCACTTTTCAGCTAAAAATTGTCAAAATTTTAGGACAAAGGGCACAGGGCAATGGTGAGAGCCCCTGATCTCTCAATCTTTCTAATATTAAGCAGACATTTAGTTAATAGGTAGATACAAACGTGACTAAAAGGAATTTGGGTACACTCTCTGTCTTCCATGTTTACGGAGCGCCCAAAGTGCCAGTTGGATATTCAAAATATATAGTGAAAACCTACCTGAGACCGCTTAAATGAGGGTGAGACCCCTGGTCTTTCAATGTCCATAAAATTCAACTTAATCATAGACTCTGTATATGTAAAGGTTGTATTAGAAGGATTTCAGAATAATGTCATCTTCGATATCTACGGAGGGCTTAGATTGTCACTTTTCAGCTAAAAATTGTCAAAATTTTAGGACAAAGGGCACAGGGCAATGGTGAGAGCCCCCTGATCTCTCAATCTTTCTAATATTATGCAGACATTTAGTTAATAGGTAGATACAAACGTGACTAAAAGGAATTTGGGTACACTTCTGTCTTCCATGTTTACGGAGCGCCCAAAGTGCCAGTTGGATATTCAAAATATATAGTGAAACCTACCTGAGACCGCTTAAATGAGGGTGAGACCCCTGGTCTTTCAATGTCCATAAAATTCAACTTAATCATAGACTCTGTATATGTAAAGGTTGTATTAGAAGGATTTCAGAATAATGTCATCTTCGATATCTACGGAGGGCTTAGATTGTCACTTTTCAGCTAAAATTGTCAAAATTTTAGGACAAAGGGCACAGGGCAATGGTGAGAGCCCCTGATCTCTCAATCTTTCTAATATTAAGCAGACATTTAGTTAATAGGTAGATACAAACGTGACTAAAAGGAATTTGGGTACACTCTCTGTCTTCCATGTTTACGGAGCGCCCAAAGTGCCAGTTGGATATTCAAAATATATAGTGAAAACCTACCTGAGACCGCTTAAATGAGGGTGAGACCCCTGGTCTTTCAATGTCCATAAAATTCAACTTAATCATAGACTCTGTATATGTAAAGGTTGTATTAGAAGGATTTCAGAATAATGTCATCTTCGATATCTACGGAGGGCTTAGATTGTCACTTTTCAGCTAAAAATTGTCAAAATTTTAGGACAAAGGGCACAGGGCAATGGTGAGAGCCCCCTGATCTCTCAATCTTTCTAATATTATGCAGACATTTAGTTAATAGGTAGATACAAACGTGACTAAAAGGAATTTGGGTACACTTTCTGTCTTCCATGTTTACGGAGCGCCCAAAGTGCCAGTTGGATATTCAAAATATATAGTGAAAACCTACCTGAGACCGCTTAAATGAGGGTGAGACCCCCCTGGTCTTTCAATGTCCATAAAATTCAACTTAATCATAAACTCTGTATATGTAAAGGTTGTATTAGAAGGATTTCAGAATAATGTCATCTTCGATATCTACGGAGGGCTTAGATTGTCACTTTTCAGCTAAAAATTGTCAAAATTTTAGGACAAAGGGCACAGGGCAATGGTGAGAGCCCCTGATCTCTCAATCTTTCTAATATTAAGCAGACATTTAGTTAATAGGTAGATACAAACGTGACTAAAAGGAATTTGGGTACACTCTCTGTCTTCCATGTTTACGGAGCGCCCAAAGTGCCAGTTGGATATTCAAAATATATAGTGAAACCTACCTGAGACCGCTTAAATGAGGGTGAGACCCCTGGTCTTTCAATGTCCATAAAATTCAACTTAATCATAGACTCTGTATATGTAAAGGTTGTATTAGAAGGATTTTCAGAATAATGTCATCTTCGATATCTACGGAGGGCTTAGATTGTCACTTTTCAGCTAAAATTGTCAAAATTTTAGGACAAAGGGCACAGGGCAATGGTGAGAGCCCCTGATCTCTCAATCTTTCTAATATTATGCAGACATTTAGTTAATAGGTAGATACAAACGTGACTAAAAGGAATTTGGGTACACTCTCTGTCTTCCATGTTTACGGAGCGCCCAAAGTGCCAGTTGGATATTCAAAATATATAGTGAAAACCTACCTGAGACCGCTTAAATGAGGGTGAGACCCCTGGTCTTTCAATGTCCATAAAATTCAACTTAATCATAGACTCTGTATATGTAAAGGTTGTATTAGAAGGATTTCAGAATAATGTCATCTTCGATATCTACGGAGGGCTTAGATTGTCACTTTTCAGCTAAAATTGTCAAAATTTTAGGACAAAGGGCACAGGGCAATGGTGAGGGCCCCCTGATCTCTCAATCTTTCTAATATTATGCAGACATTTAGTTAATAGGTAGATACAAACGTGACTAAAAGGAATTTGGGTACACTTTCTGTCTTCCATGTTTACGGAGCGCCCAAAGTGCCAGTTGGATATTCAAAATATATAGTGAAACCTACCTGAGACCGCTTAAATGAGGGTGAGACCCCCCTGGTCTTTCAATGTCCATAAAATTCAACTTAATCATAGACTCTGTATATGTAAAGGTTGTATTAGAAGGATTTCAGAATAATGTCATCTTCGATATCTACGGAGGGCTTAGATTGTCACTTTTCAGCTAAAATTGTCAAAATTTTAGGACAAAGGGCACAGGGCAATGGTGAGAGCCCCTGATCTCTCAATCTTTCTAATATTATGCAGACATTTAGTTAATAGGTAGATACAAACGTGACTAAAAGGAATTTGGGTACACTTTCTGTCTTCCATGTTTACGGAGCGCCCAAAGTGCCAGTTGGATATTCAAAATATATAGTGAAAACCTACCTGAGACCGCTTAAATGAGGGTGAGACCCCTGGTCTTTCAATGTCCATAAAATTCAACTTAATCATAGACTCTGTATATGTAAAGGTTGTATTAGAAGGATTTCAGAATAATGTCATCTTCGATATCTACGGAGGGCTTAGATTGTCACTTTTCAGCTAAAATTGTCAAAATTTTAGGACAAAGGGCACAGGGCAATGGTGAGAGCCCCTGATCTCTCAATCTTTCTAATATTATGCAGACATTTAGTTAATAGGTAGATACAAACGTGACTAAAAGGAATTTGGGTACACTCTCTGTCTTCCATGTTTACGGAGCGCCCAAAGTGCCAGTTGGATATTCAAAATATATAGTGAAAACCTACCTGAGACCGCTTAAATGAGGGTGAGACCCCTGGTCTTTCAATGTCCATAAAATTCAACTTAATCATAGACTCTGTATATGTAAAGGTTGTATTAGAAGGATTTTCAGAATAATGTCATCTTCGATATCTACGGAGGGCTTAGATTGTCACTTTTCAGCTAAAATTGTCAAAATTTTAGGACAAAGGGCACAGGGCAATGGTGAGAGCCCCTGATCTCTCAATCTTTCTAATATTAAGCAGACATTTAGTTAATAGGTAGATACAAACGTGACTAAAAGGAATTTGGGTACACTCTCTGTCTTCCATGTTTACGGAGCGCCCAAAGTGCCAGTTGGATATTCAAAATATATAGTGAAAACCTACCTGAGACCGCTTAAATGAGGGTGAGACCCCTGGTCTTTCAATGTCCATAAAATTCAACTTAATCATAGACTCTGTATATGTAAAGGTTGTATTAGAAGGATTTTCAGAATAATGTCATCTTCGATATCTACGGAGGGCTTAGATTGTCACTTTTCAGCTAAAATTGTCAAAATTTTAGGACAAAGGGCACAGGGCAATGGTGAGAGCCCCTGATCTCTCAATCTTTCTAATATTAAGCAGACATTTAGTTAATAGGTAGATACAAACGTGACTAAAAGGAATTTGGGTACACTCTCTGTCTTCCATGTTTACGGAGCGCCCAAAGTGCCAGTTGGATATTCAAAATATATAGTGAAAACCTACCTGAGACCGCTTAAATGAGGGTGAGACCCCTGGTCTTTCAATGTCCATAAAATTCAACTTAATCATAGACTCTGTATATGTAAAGGTTGTATTAGAAGGATTTCAGAATAATGTCATCTTCGATATCTACGGAGGGCTTAGATTGTCACTTTTCAGCTAAAATTGTCAAAATTTTAGGACAAAGGGCACAGGGCAATGGTGAGAGCCCCTGATCTCTCAATCTTTCTAATATTAAGCAGACATTTAGTTAATAGGTAGATACAAACGTGACTAAAAGGAATTTGGGTACACTCTCTGTCTTCCATGTTTACGGAGCGCCCAAAGTGCCAGTTGGATATTCAAAATATATAGTGAAACCTACCTGAGACCGCTTAAATGAGGGTGAGACCCCTGGTCTTTCAATGTCCATAAAATTCAACTTAATCATAGACTCTGTATATGTAAAGGTTGTATTAGAAGGATTTCAGAATAATGTCATCTTCGATATCTACGGAGGGCTTAGATTGTCACTTTTCAGCTAAAATTGTCAAAATTTTAGGACAAAGGGCACAGGGCAATGGTGAGAGCCCCTGATCTCTCAATCTTTCTAATATTAAGCAGACATTTAGTTAATAGGTAGATACAAACGTGACTAAAAGGAATTTGGGTACACTTCTGTCTTCCATGTTTACGGAGCGCCCAAAGTGCCAGTTGGATATTCAAAATATATAGTGAAAACCTACCTGAGACCGCTTAAATGAGGGTGAGACCCCTGGTCTTTCAATGTCCATAAAATTCAACTTAATCATAGACTCTGTATATGTAAAGGTTGTATTAGAAGGATTTCAGAATAATGTCATCTTCGATATCTACGGAGGGCTTAGATTGTCACTTTTCAGCTAAAATTGTCAAAATTTTAGGACAAAGGGCACAGGGCAATGGTGAGAGCCCCTGATCTCTCAATCTTTCTAATATTAAGCAGACATTTAGTTAATAGGTAGATACAAACGTGACTAAAAGGAATTTGGGTACACTCTCTGTCTTCCATGTTTACGGAGCGCCCAAAGTGCCAGTTGGATATTCAAAATATATAGTGAAACCTACCTGAGACCGCTTAAATGAGGGTGAGACCCCTGGTCTTTCAATGTCCATAAAATTCAACTTAATCATAGACTCTGTATATGTAAAGGTTGTATTAGAAGGATTTCAGAATAATGTCATCTTCGATATCTACGGAGGGCTTAGATTGTCACTTTTCAGCTAAAATTGTCAAAATTTTAGGACAAAGGGCACAGGGCAATGGTGAGAGCCCCTGATCTCTCAATCTTTCTAATATTAAGCAGACATTTAGTTAATAGGTAGATACAAACGTGACTAAAAGGAATTTGGGTACACACTCTGTCTTCCATGTTTACGGAGCGCCCAAAGTGCCAGTTGGATATTCAAAATATATAGTGAAAACCTACCTGAGACCGCTTAAATGAGGGTGAGACCCCTGGTCTTTCAATGTCCATAAAATTCAACTTAATCATAGACTCTGTATATGTAAAGGTTGTATTAGAAGGATTTTCAGAATAATGTCATCTTCGATATCTACGGAGGGCTTAGATTGTCACTTTTCAGCTAAAATTGTCAAAATTTTAGGACAAAGGGCACAGGGCAATGGTGAGAGCCCCTGATCTCTCAATCTTTCTAATATTATGCAGACATTTAGTTAATAGGTAGATACAAACGTGACTAAAAGGAATTTGGGTACACTCTCTGTCTTCCATGTTTACGGAGCGCCCAAAGTGCCAGTTGGATATTCAAAATATATAGTGAAAACCTACCTGAGACCGCTTAAATGAGGGTGAGACCCCTGGTCTTTCAATGTCCATAAAATTCAACTTAATCATAGACTCTGTATATGTAAAGGTTGTATTAGAAGGATTTTCAGAATAATGTCATCTTCGATATCTACGGAGGGCTTAGATTGTCACTTTTCAGCTAAAAATTGTCAAAATTTTAGGACAAAGGGCACAGGGCAATGGTGAGAGCCCCCTGATCTCTCAATCTTTCTAATATTATGCAGACATTTAGTTAATAGGTAGATACAAACGTGACTAAAAGGAATTTGGGTACACTCTCTGTCTTCCATGTTTACGGAGCGCCCAAAGTGCCAGTTGGATATTCAAAATATATAGTGAAAACCTACCTGAGACCGCTTAAATGAGGGTGAGACCCCTGGTCTTTCAATGTCCATAAAATTCAACTTAATCATAGACTCTGTATATGTAAAGGTTGTATTAGAAGGATTTTCAGAATAATGTCATCTTCGATATCTACGGAGGGCTTAGATTGTCACTTTTCAGCTAAAATTGTCAAAATTTTAGGACAAAGGGCACAGGGCAATGGTGAGAGCCCCTGATCTCTCAATCTTTCTAATATTATGCAGACATTTAGTTAATAGGTAGATACAAACGTGACTAAAAGGAATTTGGGTACACTCTCTGTCTTCCATGTTTACGGAGCGCCCAAAGTGCCAGTTGGATATTCAAAATATATAGTGAAACCTACCTGAGACCGCTTAAATGAGGGTGAGACCCCTGGTCTTTCAATGTCCATAAAATTCAACTTAATCATAGACTCTGTATATGTAAAGGTTGTATTAGAAGGATTTTCAGAATAATGTCATCTTCGATATCTACGGAGGGCTTAGATTGTCACTTTTCAGCTAAAATTGTCAAAATTTTAGGACAAAGGGCACAGGGCAATGGTGAGAGCCCCTGATCTCTCAATCTTTCTAATATTAAGCAGACATTTAGTTAATAGGTAGATACAAACGTGACTAAAAGGAATTTGGGTACACTCTCTGTCTTCCATGTTTACGGAGCGCCCAAAGTGCCAGTTGGATATTCAAAATATATAGTGAAAACCTACCTGAGACCGCTTAAATGAGGGTGAGACCCCTGGTCTTTCAATGTCCATAAAATTCAACTTAATCATAGACTCTGTATATGTAAAGGTTGTATTAGAAGGATTTCAGAATAATGTCATCTTCGATATCTACGGAGGGCTTAGATTGTCACTTTTCAGCTAAAATTGTCAAAATTTTAGGACAAAGGGCACAGGGCAATGGTGAGAGCCCCTGATCTCTCAATCTTTCTAATATTAAGCAGACATTTAGTTAATAGGTAGATACAAACGTGACTAAAAGGAATTTGGGTACACTTTCTGTCTTCCATGTTTACGGAGCGCCCAAAGTGCCAGTTGGATATTCAAAATATATAGTGAAAACCTACCTGAGACCGCTTAAATGAGGGTGAGACCCCTGGTCTTTCAATGTCCATAAAATTCAACTTAATCATAGACTCTGTATATGTAAAGGTTGTATTAGAAGGATTTCAGAATAATGTCATCTTCGATATCTACGGAGGGCTTAGATTGTCACTTTTCAGCTAAAATTGTCAAAATTTTAGGACAAAGGGCACAGGGCAATGGTGAGAGCCCCTGATCTCTCAATCTTTCTAATATTAAGCAGACATTTAGTTAATAGGTAGATACAAACGTGACTAAAAGGAATTTGGGTACACTCTGTCTTCCATGTTTACGGAGCGCCCAAAGTGCCAGTTGGATATTCAAAATATATAGTGAAAACCTACCTGAGACCGCTTAAATGAGGGTGAGACCCCTGGTCTTTCAATGTCCATAAAATTCAACTTAATCATAGACTCTGTATATGTAAAGGTTGTATTAGAAGGATTTCAGAATAATGTCATCTTCGATATCTACGGAGGGCTTAGATTGTCACTTTTCAGCTAAAATTGTCAAAATTTTAGGACAAAGGGCACAGGGCAATGGTGAGAGCCCCTGATCTCTCAATCTTTCTAATATTATGCAGACATTTAGTTAATAGGTAGATACAAACGTGACTAAAAGGAATTTGGGTACACTCTCTGTCTTCCATGTTTACGGAGCGCCCAAAGTGCCAGTTGGATATTCAAAATATATAGTGAAACCTACCTGAGACCGCTTAAATGAGGGTGAGACCCCTGGTCTTTCAATGTCCATAAAATTCAACTTAATCATAGACTCTGTATATGTAAAGGTTGTATTAGAAGGATTTCAGAATAATGTCATCTTCGATATCTACGGAGGGCTTAGATTGTCACTTTTCAGCTAAAATTGTCAAAATTTTAGGACAAAGGGCACAGGGCAATGGTGAGAGCCCCTGATCTCTCAATCTTTCTAATATTATGCAGACATTTAGTTAATAGGTAGATACAAACGTGACTAAAAGGAATTTGGGTACACTCTCTGTCTTCCATGTTTACGGAGCGCCCAAAGTGCCAGTTGGATATTCAAAATATATAGTGAAAACCTACCTGAGACCGCTTAAATGAGGGTGAGACCCCTGGTCTTTCAATGTCCATAAAATTCAACTTAATCATAGACTCTGTATATGTAAAGGTTGTATTAGAAGGATTTTCAGAATAATGTCATCTTCGATATCTACGGAGGGCTTAGATTGTCACTTTTCAGCTAAAATTGTCAAAATTTTAGGACAAAGGGCACAGGGCAATGGTGAGAGCCCCTGATCTCTCAATCTTTCTAATATTATGCAGACATTTAGTTAATAGGTAGATACAAACGTGACTAAAAGGAATTTGGGTACACTCTCTGTCTTCCATGTTTACGGAGCGCCCAAAGTGCCAGTTGGATATTCAAAATATATAGTGAAACCTACCTGAGACCGCTTAAATGAGGGTGAGACCCCTGGTCTTTCAATGTCCATAAAATTCAACTTAATCATAGACTCTGTATATGTAAAGGTTGTATTAGAAGGATTTCAGAATAATGTCATCTTCGATATCTACGGAGGGCTTAGATTGTCACTTTTCAGCTAAAAATTGTCAAAATTTTAGGACAAAGGGCACAGGGCAATGGTGAGAGCCCCTGATCTCTCAATCTTTCTAATATTAAGCAGACATTTAGTTAATAGGTAGATACAAACGTGACTAAAAGGAATTTGGGTACACTCTCTGTCTTCCATGTTTACGGAGCGCCCAAAGTGCCAGTTGGATATTCAAAATATATAGTGAAAACCTACCTGAGACCGCTTAAATGAGGGTGAGACCCCTGGTCTTTCAATGTCCATAAAATTCAACTTAATCATAGACTCTGTATATGTAAAGGTTGTATTAGAAGGATTTCAGAATAATGTCATCTTCGATATCTACGGAGGGCTTAGATTGTCACTTTTCAGCTAAAATTGTCAAAATTTTAGGACAAAGGGCACAGGGCAATGGTGAGAGCCCCTGATCTCTCAATCTTTCTAATATTATGCAGACATTTAGTTAATAGGTAGATACAAACGTGACTAAAAGGAATTTGGGTACACTCTCTGTCTTCCATGTTTACGGAGCGCCCAAAGTGCCAGTTGGATATTCAAAATATATAGTGAAAACCTACCTGAGACCGCTTAAATGAGGGTGAGACCCCTGGTCTTTCAATGTCCATAAAATTCAACTTAATCATAGACTCTGTATATGTAAAGGTTGTATTAGAAGGATTTTCAGAATAATGTCATCTTCGATATCTACGGAGGGCTTAGATTGTCACTTTTCAGCTAAAATTGTCAAAATTTTAGGACAAAGGGCACAGGGCAATGGTGAGAGCCCCTGATCTCTCAATCTTTCTAATATTATGCAGACATTTAGTTAATAGGTAGATACAAACGTGACTAAAAGGAATTTGGGTACACTCTCTGTCTTCCATGTTTACGGAGCGCCCAAAGTGCCAGTTGGATATTCAAAATATATAGTGAAAACCTACCTGAGACCGCTTAAATGAGGGTGAGACCCCTGGTCTTTCAATGTCCATAAAATTCAACTTAATCATAGACTCTGTATATGTAAAGGTTGTATTAGAAGGATTTTCAGAATAATGTCATCTTCGATATCTACGGAGGGCTTAGATTGTCACTTTTCAGCTAAAATTGTCAAAATTTTAGGACAAAGGGCACAGGGCAATGGTGAGAGCCCCTGATCTCTCAATCTTTCTAATATTATGCAGACATTTAGTTAATAGGTAGATACAAACGTGACTAAAAGGAATTTGGGTACACTCTCTGTCTTCCATGTTTACGGAGCGCCCAAAGTGCCAGTTGGATATTCAAAATATATAGTGAAAACCTACCTGAGACCGCTTAAATGAGGGTGAGACCCCTGGTCTTTCAATGTCCATAAAATTCAACTTAATCATAGACTCTGTATATGTAAAGGTTGTATTAGAAGGATTTTCAGAATAATGTCATCTTCGATATCTACGGAGGGCTTAGATTGTCACTTTTCAGCTAAAATTGTCAAAATTTTAGGACAAAGGGCACAGGGCAATGGTGAGAGCCCCTGATCTCTCAATCTTTCTAATATTAAGCAGACATTTAGTTAATAGGTAGATACAAACGTGACTAAAAGGAATTTGGGTACACTCTCTGTCTTCCATGTTTACGGAGCGCCCAAAGTGCCAGTTGGATATTCAAAATATATAGTGAAACCTACCTGAGACCGCTTAAATGAGGGTGAGACCCCTGGTCTTTCAATGTCCATAAAATTCAACTTAATCATAGACTCTGTATATGTAAAGGTTGTATTAGAAGGATTTCAGAATAATGTCATCTTCGATATCTACGGAGGGCTTAGATTGTCACTTTTCAGCTAAAAATTGTCAAAATTTTAGGACAAAGGGCACAGGGCAATGGTGAGAGCCCCCTGATCTCTCAATCTTTCTAATATTATGCAGACATTTAGTTAATAGGTAGATACAAACGTGACTAAAAGGAATTTGGGTACACACTCTGTCTTCCATGTTTACGGAGCGCCCAAAGTGCCAGTTGGATATTCAAAATATATAGTGAAACCTACCTGAGACCGCTTAAATGAGGGTGAGACCCCTGGTCTTTCAATGTCCATAAAATTCAACTTAATCATAGACTCTGTATATGTAAAGGTTGTATTAGAAGGATTTTCAGAATAATGTCATCTTCGATATCTACGGAGGGCTTAGATTGTCACTTTTCAGCTAAAATTGTCAAAATTTTAGGACAAAGGGCACAGGGCAATGGTGAGAGCCCCTGATCTCTCAATCTTTCTAATATTAAGCAGACATTTAGTTAATAGGTAGATACAAACGTGACTAAAAGGAATTTGGGTACACTCTCTGTCTTCCATGTTTACGGAGCGCCCAAAGTGCCAGTTGGATATTCAAAATATATAGTGAAACCTACCTGAGACCGCTTAAATGAGGGTGAGACCCCTGGTCTTTCAATGTCCATAAAATTCAACTTAATCATAGACTCTGTATATGTAAAGGTTGTATTAGAAGGATTTCAGAATAATGTCATCTTCGATATCTACGGAGGGCTTAGATTGTCACTTTTCAGCTAAAAATTGTCAAAATTTTAGGACAAAGGGCACAGGGCAATGGTGAGAGCCCCTGATCTCTCAATCTTTCTAATATTAAGCAGACATTTAGTTAATAGGTAGATACAAACGTGACTAAAAGGAATTTGGGTACACTCTCTGTCTTCCATGTTTACGGAGCGCCCAAAGTGCCAGTTGGATATTCAAAATATATAGTGAAAACCTACCTGAGACCGCTTAAATGAGGGTGAGACCCCTGGTCTTTCAATGTCCATAAAATTCAACTTAATCATAGACTCTGTATATGTAAAGGTTGTATTAGAAGGATTTTCAGAATAATGTCATCTTCGATATCTACGGAGGGCTTAGATTGTCACTTTTCAGCTAAAATTGTCAAAATTTTAGGACAAAGGGCACAGGGCAATGGTGAGAGCCCCTGATCTCTCAATCTTTCTAATATTATGCAGACATTTAGTTAATAGGTAGATACAAACGTGACTAAAAGGAATTTGGGTACACTTCTGTCTTCCATGTTTACGGAGCGCCCAAAGTGCCAGTTGGATATTCAAAATATATAGTGAAACCTACCTGAGACCGCTTAAATGAGGGTGAGACCCCTGGTCTTTCAATGTCCATAAAATTCAACTTAATCATAGACTCTGTATATGTAAAGGTTGTATTAGAAGGATTTCAGAATAATGTCATCTTCGATATCTACGGAGGGCTTAGATTGTCACTTTTCAGCTAAAATTGTCAAAATTTTAGGACAAAGGGCACAGGGCAATGGTGAGAGCCCCTGATCTCTCAATCTTTCTAATATTAAGCAGACATTTAGTTAATAGGTAGATACAAACGTGACTAAAAGGAATTTGGGTACACTCTCTGTCTTCCATGTTTACGGAGCGCCCAAAGTGCCAGTTGGATATTCAAAATATATAGTGAAACCTACCTGAGACCGCTTAAATGAGGGTGAGACCCCTGGTCTTTCAATGTCCATAAAATTCAACTTAATCATAGACTCTGTATATGTAAAGGTTGTATTAGAAGGATTTTCAGAATAATGTCATCTTCGATATCTACGGAGGGCTTAGATTGTCACTTTTCAGCTAAAATTGTCAAAATTTTAGGACAAAGGGCACAGGGCAATGGTGAGAGCCCCTGATCTCTCAATCTTTCTAATATTATGCAGACATTTAGTTAATAGGTAGATACAAACGTGACTAAAAGGAATTTGGGTACACTTTCTGTCTTCCATGTTTACGGAGCGCCCAAAGTGCCAGTTGGATATTCAAAATATATAGTGAAAACCTACCTGAGACCGCTTAAATGAGGGTGAGACCCCTGGTCTTTCAATGTCCATAAAATTCAACTTAATCATAGACTCTGTATATGTAAAGGTTGTATTAGAAGGATTTCAGAATAATGTCATCTTCGATATCTACGGAGGGCTTAGATTGTCACTTTTCAGCTAAAATTGTCAAAATTTTAGGACAAAGGGCACAGGGCAATGGTGAGAGCCCCTGATCTCTCAATCTTTCTAATATTATGCAGACATTTAGTTAATAGGTAGATACAAACGTGACTAAAAGGAATTTGGGTACACTCTCTGTCTTCCATGTTTACGGAGCGCCCAAAGTGCCAGTTGGATATTCAAAATATATAGTGAAACCTACCTGAGACCGCTTAAATGAGGGTGAGACCCCTGGTCTTTCAATGTCCATAAAATTCAACTTAATCATAGACTCTGTATATGTAAAGGTTGTATTAGAAGGATTTCAGAATAATGTCATCTTCGATATCTACGGAGGGCTTAGATTGTCACTTTTCAGCTAAAATTGTCAAAATTTTAGGACAAAGGGCACAGGGCAATGGTGAGAGCCCCTGATCTCTCAATCTTTCTAATATTAAGCAGACATTTAGTTAATAGGTAGATACAAACGTGACTAAAAGGAATTTGGGTACACTTTCTGTCTTCCATGTTTACGGAGCGCCCAAAGTGCCAGTTGGATATTCAAAATATATAGTGAAAACCTACCTGAGACCGCTTAAATGAGGGTGAGACCCCTGGTCTTTCAATGTCCATAAAATTCAACTTAATCATAGACTCTGTATATGTAAAGGTTGTATTAGAAGGATTTTCAGAATAATGTCATCTTCGATATCTACGGAGGGCTTAGATTGTCACTTTTCAGCTAAAAATTGTCAAAATTTTAGGACAAAGGGCACAGGGCAATGGTGAGAGCCCCTGATCTCTCAATCTTTCTAATATTAAGCAGACATTTAGTTAATAGGTAGATACAAACGTGACTAAAAGGAATTTGGGTACACTCTCTGTCTTCCATGTTTACGGAGCGCCCAAAGTGCCAGTTGGATATTCAAAATATATAGTGAAACCTACCTGAGACCGCTTAAATGAGGGTGAGACCCCTGGTCTTTCAATGTCCATAAAATTCAACTTAATCATAGACTCTGTATATGTAAAGGTTGTATTAGAAGGATTTCAGAATAATGTCATCTTCGATATCTACGGAGGGCTTAGATTGTCACTTTTCAGCTAAAATTGTCAAAATTTTAGGACAAAGGGCACAGGGCAATGGTGAGAGCCCCTGATCTCTCAATCTTTCTAATATTAAGCAGACATTTAGTTAATAGGTAGATACAAACGTGACTAAAAGGAATTTGGGTACACTCTCTGTCTTCCATGTTTACGGAGCGCCCAAAGTGCCAGTTGGATATTCAAAATATATAGTGAAACCTACCTGAGACCGCTTAAATGAGGGTGAGACCCCTGGTCTTTCAATGTCCATAAAATTCAACTTAATCATAGACTCTGTATATGTAAAGGTTGTATTAGAAGGATTTTCAGAATAATGTCATCTTCGATATCTACGGAGGGCTTAGATTGTCACTTTTCAGCTAAAAATTGTCAAAATTTTAGGACAAAGGGCACAGGGCAATGGTGAGAGCCCCCTGATCTCTCAATCTTTCTAATATTATGCAGACATTTAGTTAATAGGTAGATACAAACGTGACTAAAAGGAATTTGGGTACACTCTCTGTCTTCCATGTTTACGGAGCGCCCAAAGTGCCAGTTGGATATTCAAAATATATAGTGAAAACCTACCTGAGACCGCTTAAATGAGGGTGAGACCCCTGGTCTTTCAATGTCCATAAAATTCAACTTAATCATAGACTCTGTATATGTAAAGGTTGTATTAGAAGGATTTTCAGAATAATGTCATCTTCGATATCTACGGAGGGCTTAGATTGTCACTTTTCAGCTAAAATTGTCAAAATTTTAGGACAAAGGGCACAGGGCAATGGTGAGAGCCCCTGATCTCTCAATCTTTCTAATATTATGCAGACATTTAGTTAATAGGTAGATACAAACGTGACTAAAAGGAATTTGGGTACACTTTCTGTCTTCCATGTTTACGGAGCGCCCAAAGTGCCAGTTGGATATTCAAAATATATAGTGAAAACCTACCTGAGACCGCTTAAATGAGGGTGAGACCCCCCTGGTCTTTCAATGTCCATAAAATTCAACTTAATCATAGACTCTGTATATGTAAAGGTTGTATTAGAAGGATTTTCCAGAATAATGTCATCTTCGATATCTACGGAGGGCTTAGATTGTCACTTTTCAGCTAAAAATTGTCAAAATTTTAGGACAAAGGGCACAGGGCAATGGTGAGAGCCCCCTGATCTCTCAATCTTTCTAATATTATGCAGACATTTAGTTAATAGGTAGATACAAACGTGACTAAAAGGAATTTGGGTACACTCTCTGTCTTCCATGTTTACGGAGCGCCCAAAGTGCCAGTTGGATATTCAAAATATATAGTGAAACCTACCTGAGACCGCTTAAATGAGGGTGAGACCCCTGGTCTTTCAATGTCCATAAAATTCAACTTAATCATAGACTCTGTATATGTAAAGGTTGTATTAGAAGGATTTTCAGAATAATGTCATCTTCGATATCTACGGAGGGCTTAGATTGTCACTTTTCAGCTAAAATTGTCAAAATTTTAGGACAAAGGGCACAGGGCAATGGTGAGAGCCCCTGATCTCTCAATCTTTCTAATATTAAGCAGACATTTAGTTAATAGGTAGATACAAACGTGACTAAAAGGAATTTGGGTACACTCTCTGTCTTCCATGTTTACGGAGCGCCCAAAGTGCCAGTTGGATATTCAAAATATATAGTGAAAACCTACCTGAGACCGCTTAAATGAGGGTGAGACCCCTGGTCTTTCAATGTCCATAAAATTCAACTTAATCATAGACTCTGTATATGTAAAGGTTGTATTAGAAGGATTTCAGAATAATGTCATCTTCGATATCTACGGAGGGCTTAGATTGTCACTTTTCAGCTAAAATTGTCAAAATTTTAGGACAAAGGGCACAGGGCAATGGTGAGGGCCCCCTGATCTCTCAATCTTTCTAATATTATGCAGACATTTAGTTAATAGGTAGATACAAACGTGACTAAAAGGAATTTGGGTACACTTTCTGTCTTCCATGTTTACGGAGCGCCCAAAGTGCCAGTTGGATATTCAAAATATATAGTGAAACCTACCTGAGACCGCTTAAATGAGGGTGAGACCCCCCTGGTCTTTCAATGTCCATAAAATTCAACTTAATCATAGACTCTGTATATGTAAAGGTTGTATTAGAAGGATTTCAGAATAATGTCATCTTCGATATCTACGGAGGGCTTAGATTGTCACTTTTCAGCTAAAATTGTCAAAATTTTAGGACAAAGGGCACAGGGCAATGGTGAGAGCCCCTGATCTCTCAATCTTTCTAATATTAAGCAGACATTTAGTTAATAGGTAGATACAAACGTGACTAAAAGGAATTTGGGTACACTCTCTGTCTTCCATGTTTACGGAGCGCCCAAAGTGCCAGTTGGATATTCAAAATATATAGTGAAAACCTACCTGAGACCGCTTAAATGAGGGTGAGACCCCTGGTCTTTCAATGTCCATAAAATTCAACTTAATCATAGACTCTGTATATGTAAAGGTTGTATTAGAAGGATTTTCAGAATAATGTCATCTTCGATATCTACGGAGGGCTTAGATTGTCACTTTTCAGCTAAAATTGTCAAAATTTTAGGACAAAGGGCACAGGGCAATGGTGAGAGCCCCTGATCTCTCAATCTTTCTAATATTAAGCAGACATTTAGTTAATAGGTAGATACAAACGTGACTAAAAGGAATTTGGGTACACTCTGTCTTCCATGTTTACGGAGCGCCCAAAGTGCCAGTTGGATATTCAAAATATATAGTGAAAACCTACCTGAGACCGCTTAAATGAGGGTGAGACCCCTGGTCTTTCAATGTCCATAAAATTCAACTTAATCATAGACTCTGTATATGTAAAGGTTGTATTAGAAGGATTTTCAGAATAATGTCATCTTCGATATCTACGGAGGGCTTAGATTGTCACTTTTCAGCTAAAAATTGTCAAAATTTTAGGACAAAGGGCACAGGGCAATGGTGAGAGCCCCTGATCTCTCAATCTTTCTAATATTAAGCAGACATTTAGTTAATAGGTAGATACAAACGTGACTAAAAGGAATTTGGGTACACTCTCTGTCTTCCATGTTTACGGAGCGCCCAAAGTGCCAGTTGGATATTCAAAATATATAGTGAAAACCTACCTGAGACCGCTTAAATGAGGGTGAGACCCCTGGTCTTTCAATGTCCATAAAATTCAACTTAATCATAGACTCTGTATATGTAAAGGTTGTATTAGAAGGATTTTCAGAATAATGTCATCTTCGATATCTACGGAGGGCTTAGATTGTCACTTTTCAGCTAAAATTGTCAAAATTTTAGGACAAAGGGCACAGGGCAATGGTGAGAGCCCCTGATCTCTCAATCTTTCTAATATTATGCAGACATTTAGTTAATAGGTAGATACAAACGTGACTAAAAGGAATTTGGGTACACTCTCTGTCTTCCATGTTTACGGAGCGCCCAAAGTGCCAGTTGGATATTCAAAATATATAGTGAAAACCTACCTGAGACCGCTTAAATGAGGGTGAGACCCCTGGTCTTTCAATGTCCATAAAATTCAACTTAATCATAGACTCTGTATATGTAAAGGTTGTATTAGAAGGATTTTCAGAATAATGTCATCTTCGATATCTACGGAGGGCTTAGATTGTCACTTTTCAGCTAAAATTGTCAAAATTTTAGGACAAAGGGCACAGGGCAATGGTGAGAGCCCCTGATCTCTCAATCTTTCTAATATTATGCAGACATTTAGTTAATAGGTAGATACAAACGTGACTAAAAGGAATTTGGGTACACTTTCTGTCTTCCATGTTTACGGAGCGCCCAAAGTGCCAGTTGGATATTCAAAATATATAGTGAAAACCTACCTGAGACCGCTTAAATGAGGGTGAGACCCCTGGTCTTTCAATGTCCATAAAATTCAACTTAATCATAGACTCTGTATATGTAAAGGTTGTATTAGAAGGATTTTCAGAATAATGTCATCTTCGATATCTACGGAGGGCTTAGATTGTCACTTTTCAGCTAAAATTGTCAAAATTTTAGGACAAAGGGCACAGGGCAATGGTGAGAGCCCCTGATCTCTCAATCTTTCTAATATTATGCAGACATTTAGTTAATAGGTAGATACAAACGTGACTAAAAGGAATTTGGGTACACTCTCTGTCTTCCATGTTTACGGAGCGCCCAAAGTGCCAGTTGGATATTCAAAATATATAGTGAAACCTACCTGAGACCGCTTAAATGAGGGTGAGACCCCTGGTCTTTCAATGTCCATAAAATTCAACTTAATCATAGACTCTGTATATGTAAAGGTTGTATTAGAAGGATTTTCAGAATAATGTCATCTTCGATATCTACGGAGGGCTTAGATTGTCACTTTTCAGCTAAAATTGTCAAAATTTTAGGACAAAGGGCACAGGGCAATGGTGAGAGCCCCTGATCTCTCAATCTTTCTAATATTATGCAGACATTTAGTTAATAGGTAGATACAAACGTGACTAAAAGGAATTTGGGTACACTCTCTGTCTTCCATGTTTACGGAGCGCCCAAAGTGCCAGTTGGATATTCAAAATATATAGTGAAACCTACCTGAGACCGCTTAAATGAGGGTGAGACCCCTGGTCTTTCAATGTCCATAAAATTCAACTTAATCATAGACTCTGTATATGTAAAGGTTGTATTAGAAGGATTTTCAGAATAATGTCATCTTCGATATCTACGGAGGGCTTAGATTGTCACTTTTCAGCTAAAAATTGTCAAAATTTTAGGACAAAGGGCACAGGGCAATGGTGAGAGCCCCCTGATCTCTCAATCTTTCTAATATTATGCAGACATTTAGTTAATAGGTAGATACAAACGTGACTAAAAGGAATTTGGGTACACTTTCTGTCTTCCATGTTTACGGAGCGCCCAAAGTGCCAGTTGGATATTCAAAATATATAGTGAAAACCTACCTGAGACCGCTTAAATGAGGGTGAGACCCCCCTGGTCTTTCAATGTCCATAAAATTCAACTTAATCATAGACTCTGTATATGTAAAGGTTGTATTAGAAGGATTTTCAGAATAATGTCATCTTCGATATCTACGGAGGGCTTAGATTGTCACTTTTCAGCTAAAATTGTCAAAATTTTAGGACAAAGGGCACAGGGCAATGGTGAGAGCCCCTGATCTCTCAATCTTTCTAATATTATGCAGACATTTAGTTAATAGGTAGATACAAACGTGACTAAAAGGAATTTGGGTACACTCTCTGTCTTCCATGTTTACGGAGCGCCCAAAGTGCCAGTTGGATATTCAAAATATATAGTGAAACCTACCTGAGACCGCTTAAATGAGGGTGAGACCCCTGGTCTTTCAATGTCCATAAAATTCAACTTAATCATAGACTCTGTATATGTAAAGGTTGTATTAGAAGGATTTTCAGAATAATGTCATCTTCGATATCTACGGAGGGCTTAGATTGTCACTTTTCAGCTAAAATTGTCAAAATTTTAGGACAAAGGGCACAGGGCAATGGTGAGAGCCCCTGATCTCTCAATCTTTCTAATATTATGCAGACATTTAGTTAATAGGTAGATACAAACGTGACTAAAAGGAATTTGGGTACACTCTCTGTCTTCCATGTTTACGGAGCGCCCAAAGTGCCAGTTGGATATTCAAAATATATAGTGAAAACCTACCTGAGACCGCTTAAATGAGGGTGAGACCCCTGGTCTTTCAATGTCCATAAAATTCAACTTAATCATAGACTCTGTATATGTAAAGGTTGTATTAGAAGGATTTCAGAATAATGTCATCTTCGATATCTACGGAGGGCTTAGATTGTCACTTTTCAGCTAAAATTGTCAAAATTTTAGGACAAAGGGCACAGGGCAATGGTGAGAGCCCCTGATCTCTCAATCTTTCTAATATTATGCAGACATTTAGTTAATAGGTAGATACAAACGTGACTAAAAGGAATTTGGGTACACTTTCTGTCTTCCATGTTTACGGAGCGCCCAAAGTGCCAGTTGGATATTCAAAATATATAGTGAAAACCTACCTGAGACCGCTTAAATGAGGGTGAGACCCCTGGTCTTTCAATGTCCATAAAATTCAACTTAATCATAGACTCTGTATATGTAAAGGTTGTATTAGAAGGATTTCTCAGAATAATGTCATCTTCGATATCTACGGAGGGCTTAGATTGTCACTTTTCAGCTAAAAATTGTCAAAATTTTAGGACAAAGGGCACAGGGCAATGGTGAGAGCCCCCTGATCTCTCAATCTTTCTAATATTATGCAGACATTTAGTTAATAGGTAGATACAAACGTGACTAAAAGGAATTTGGGTACACTTCCTGTCTTCTATGTTTACGGAGCGTCCAAAGTGCCAGTTGGATATTCAAAATATATAGTGAAACCTACCTGAGACCGCTTAAATGAGGGTGAGACCCCCCTGGTCTTTCAATGTCCATAAAATTCAACTTAATCATAGACTCTGTATATGTAAAGGTTGTATTAGAAGGATTTCCCAGAATAATGTCATCTTCGATATCTACGGAGGGCTTAGATTGTCACTTCAGCTAAAAATTGTCAAAATTTTAGGACAAAGGGCACAGGGCTATGGTGAGGGCCCCCTGATCTCTCAATCTTTCTAATATTATGCAGACATTTAGTTAATAGGTAGATACAAACGTGACTAAAAGGAATTTGGGTACACTTTCTGTCTTCCATGTTTACGGAGCGCCCAAAGTGCCAGTTGGATATTCAAAATATATAGTGAAACCTACCTGAGACCGCTTAAATGAGGGTGAGACCCCCCTGGTCTTTCAATGTCCATAAAATTCAACTTAATCATAGACTCTGTATATGTAAAGGTTGTATTAGAAGGATTTCCCAGAATAATGTCATCTTCGATATCTACGGAGGGCTTAGATTGTCACTTTTCAGCTAAAATTGTCAAAATTTTAGGACAAAGGGCACAGGGCAATGGTGAGAGCCCCTGATCTCTCAATCTTTCTAATATTATGCAGACATTTAGTTAATAGGTAGATACAAACGTGACTAAAAGGAATTTGGGTACACTTCTCTGTCTTCCATGTTTACGGAGCGCCCAAAGTGCCAGTTGGATATTCAAAATATATAGTGAAAACCTACCTGAGACCGCTTAAATGAGGTGAGACCCCCTGGTCTTTCAATGTCCATAAAATTCAACTTAATCATAGACTCTGTATATGTAAAGGTTGTATTAGAAGGATTTTCAGAATAATGTCATCTTCGATATCTACGGAGGGCTTAGATTGTCACTTTTCAGCTAAAAATTGTCAAAATTTTAGGACAAAGGGCACAGGGCAATGGTGAGAGCCCCCTGATCTCTCAATCTTTCTAATATTATGCAGACATTTAGTTAATAGGTAGATACAAACGTGACTAAAAGGAATTTGGGTACACTCTGTCTTCCATGTTTACGGAGCGCCCAAAGTGCCAGTTGGATATTCAAAATATATAGTGAAACCTACCTGAGACCGCTTAAATGAGGGTGAGACCCCCCTGGTCTTTCAATGTCCATAAAATTCAACTTAATCATAGACTCTGTATATGTAAAGGTTGTATTAGAAGGATTTCTCAGAATAATGTCATCTTCGATATCTACGGAGGGCTTAGATTGTCACTTTTCAGCTAAAATTGTCAAAATTTTAGGACAAAGGGCACAGGGCAATGGTGAGAGCCCCTGATCTCTCAATCTTTCTAATATTATGCAGACATTTAGTTAATAGGTAGATACAAACGTGACTAAAAGGAATTTGGGTACACTCTGTCTTCCATGTTTACGGAGCGCCCAAAGTGCCAGTTGGATATTCAAAATATATAGTGAAAACCTACCTGAGACCGCTTAAATGAGGGTGAGACCCCTGGTCTTTCAATGTCCATAAAATTCAACTTAATCATAGACTCTGTATATGTAAAGGTTGTATTAGAAGGATTTTCAGAATAATGTCATCTTCGATATCTACGGAGGGCTTAGATTGTCACTTTTCAGCTAAAATTGTCAAAATTTTAGGACAAAGGGCACAGGGCAATGGTGAGAGCCCCTGATCTCTCAATCTTTCTAATATTATGCAGACATTTAGTTAATAGGTAGATACAAACGTGACTAAAAGGAATTTGGGTACACTTTCTGTCTTCCATGTTTACGGAGCGCCCAAAGTGCCAGTTGGATATTCAAAATATATAGTGAAAACCTACCTGAGACCGCTTAAATGAGGGTGAGACCCCTGGTCTTTCAATGTCCATAAAATTCAACTTAATCATAGACTCTGTATATGTAAAGGTTGTATTAGAAGGATTTCCTCAGAATAATGTCATCTTCGATATCTACGGAGGGCTTAGATTGTCACTTTTCAGCTAAAATTGTCAAAATTTTAGGACAAAGGGCACAGGGCAATGGTGAGAGCCCCTGATCTCTCAATCTTTCTAATATTATGCAGACATTTAGTTCGAATTTTATGGACATTGAAAGAACAGGGGGTCTCACCGTCATTTAAGCGGTCTCAGGTAGGTTTTCGCTATATATTTTGAATATCCAACTGGCACTTTGGGCCCTCCGTAAACATAGAAGACAGGAAGTGTACCCAAATTCCTTTAGTCACGTTTGTATCTACCTATTAACTAACTGTCTGCTTAATATTAGGCAGATTGAGAGATCAGGGGCTCTCACCATTGCCCTGTGCCCTTTGTCCTGAAATTTTGACAATTTTAGCTGAAAAGTGACAATCTAAGCCCTCCGTAGATATCGAAGATGACATTATTCTGGGAAACTTTTGATACAATCTTTATTTATACAGAGTCTATGAATTCGTCGAATTTTATGGACATTGAAAGAACAGGGGGTCTCACCGTCATTTAAGCGGTCTCAGGTAGGTTTTCGCTATATATTTTGAATATCCAACTGGCACTTTGGGCCCTCCGTAAACATAGAAGACAGGAAGTGTACCCAAATTCCTTTTAGTCACGTTTGTATCTACCTATTAACTAACTGTCTGCTTAATATTAGGCAGATTGAGAGATCAGGGGCTCTCACCATTGCCCTGTGCCCTTTGTCCTGAAATTTTGACAATTTTAGCTGAAAAGTGACAATCTAAGCCTCCGTAGATATCGAAGATGACATTATTCTGGGAAATCCTTTTGATACAATCTTTATTTATACAGAGTCTATGAATTCGTCGAATTTTATGGACATTGAAAGAACAGGGGGGTCTCACCGTCATTTAAGCGGTCTCAGGTAGGTTTTCGCTATATATTTTGAATATCCAACTGGCACTTTGGGCCCTCCGTAAACATAGAAGACAGGAAGTGTACCCAAATTCCTTTTAGTCACGTTTGTATCTACCTATTAACTAACTGTCTGCTTAATATTAGGCAGATTGAGAGATCAGGGGCTCTCACCATTGCCCTGTGCCCTTTGTCCTGAAATTTTGACAATTTTAGCTGAAAAGTGACAATCTAAGCCTCCGTAGATATCGAAGATGACATTATTCTGGGAAACTTTTGATACAATCTTTATTTATACAGAGTCTATGAATTCGTTGAATTTTATGGACATTGAAAGAACAGGGGGTCTCACCGTCATTTAAGCGGTCTCAGGTAGGTTTTCGCTATATATTTTGAATATCCAACTGGCACTTTGGGCCCTCCGTAAACATAGAAGACAGGAAGTGTACCCAAATTCCTTTTAGTCACGTTTGTATCTACCTATTAACTAACTGTCTGCTTAATATTAGGCAGATTGAGAGATCAGGGGCTCTCACCATTGCCCTGTGCCCTTTGTCCTGAAATTTTGACAATTTTAGCTGAAAAGTGACAATCTAAGCCTCCGTAGATATCGAAGATGACATTATTCTGGGAAATCCTTTGATACAATCTTTATTTATACAGAGTCTATGAATTCGTCGAATTTTATGGACATTGAAAGAACAGGGGGTCTCACCGTCATTTAAGCGGTCTCAGGTAGGTTTTCGCTATATATTTTGAATATCCAACTGGCACTTTGGGCCCTCCGTAAACATAGAAGACAGGAAGTGTACCCAAATTCCTTTTAGTCACGTTTGTATCTACCTATTAACTAACTGTCTGATTAATATTAGGCAGATTGAGAGATCAGGGGCTCTCACCATTGCCCTGTGCCCTTTGTCCTGAAATTTTGACAATTTTAGCTGAAAAGTGACAATCTAAGCCTCCGTAGATATCGAAGATGACATTATTCTGGGAAACTTTGATACAATCTTTATTTATACAGAGTCTATGAATTCGTCGAATTTTATGGACATTGAAAGAACAGGGGGGTCTCACCGTCATTTAAGCGGTCTCAGGTAGGTTTTCGCTATATATTTTGAATATCCAACTGGCACTTTGGGCCTCCGTAAACATAGAAGACAGGAAGTGTACCCAAATTCCTTTTAGTCACGTTTGTATCTACCTATTAACTAACTGTCTGCTTAATATTAGGCAGATTGAGAGATCAGGGGCTCTCACCATTGCCCTGTGCCCTTTGTCCTGAAATTTTGACAATTTTAGCTGAAAAGTGACAATCTAAGCCCTCCGTAGATATCGAAGATGACATTATTCTGGGAAATCCTTTTGATACAATCTTTATTTATACAGAGTCTATGAATTCGTCGAATTTTATGGACATTGAAAGAACAGGGGGGTCTCACCGTCATTTAAGCGGTCTCAGGTAGGTTTTCGCTATATATTTTGAATATCCAACTGGCACTTTGGGCCCTCCGTAAACATAGAAGACAGGAAGTGTACCCAAATTCCTTTTAGTCACGTTTGTATCTACCTATTAACTAACTGTCTGCTTAATATTAGGCAGATTGAGAGATCAGGGGGCTCTCACCATTGCCCTGTGCCCTTTGTCCTGAAATTTTGACAATTTTTAGCTGAAAAGTGACAATCTAAGCCATCCGTAGATATCGAAGATGACATTATTCTGGGAAATCCTTTTGATACAATCTTTATTTATACAGAGTCTATGAATTCGTCGAATTTTATGGACATTGAAAGAACAGGGGGTCTCACCGTCATTTAAGCGGTCTCAGGTAGGTTTTCGCTATATATTTTGAATATCCAACTGGCACTTTGGGCCTTCCGTAAACATAGAAGACAGGAAGTGTACCCAAATTCCTTTTAGTCACGTTTGTATCTGCCTATTAACTAACTGTCTGCTTAATATTAGGCAGATTGAGAGATCAGGGGCTCTCACCATTGCCCTGTGCCCTTTGTCCTGAAATTTTGACAATTTTAGCTGAAAAGTGACAATCTAAGCCCTCCGTAGATATCGAAGATGACATTATTCTGGGAAATCCTTTTGATACAATCTTTATTTATACAGAGTCTATGAATTCGTCGAATTTTATGGACATTGAAAGAACAGGGGGTCTCACCGTCATTTAAGCGGTCTCAGGTAGGTTTTCGCTATATATTTTGAATATCCAACTGGCACTTTGGGCCCTCCGTAAACATAGAAGACAGGAAGTGTACCCAAATTCCTTTTAGTCACGTTTGTATCTACCTATTAACTAACTGTCTGCTTAATATTAGGCAGATTGAGAGATCAGGGGCTCTCACCATTGCCCTGTGCCCTTTGTCCTGAAATTTTGACAATTTTAGCTGAAAAGTGACAATCTAAGCCCTCCGTAGATATCGAAGATGACATTATTCTGGGAAACTTTTGATACAATCTTTATTTATACAGAGTCTATGAATTCGTCGAATTTTATGGACATTGAAAGAACAGGGGGTCTCACCGTCATTTAAGCGGTCTCAGGTAGGTTTTCGCTATATATTTTGAATATCCAACTGGCACTTTGGGCCCTCCGTAAACATAGAAGACAGGAAGTGTACCCAAATTCCTTTTAGTCACGTTTGTATCTACCTATTAACTAACTGTCTGCTTAATATTAGGCAGATTGAGAGATCAGGGGCTCTCACCATTGCCCTGTGCCCTTTGTCCTGAAATTTTGACAATTTTAGCTGAAAAGTGACAATCTAAGCCCTCCGTAGATATCGAAGATGACATTATTCTGGGAAATCCTTTTGATACAATCTTTATTTATACAGAGTCTATGAATTCGTCGAATTTTATGGACATTGAAAGAACAGGGGGGTCTCACCGTCATTTAAGCGGTCTCAGGTAGGTTTTCACTATGTATTTCTTTTTTGGGGCTTTCCATATATATATTTCTATTTATATTTCTAAATTTTTCTAGTGATCGGTTTTTGTTTTGTTTGAAGAAATATTATATATAAAATTACAGTTTTGATGTCGTTTTATTGATAAAATCTATATTACATAAAGACAAATATGCAAATTACATAAGCATTGATAAGGGTTTATATTTGAGGACAACGAGAGTTTAAGACAACTTGAAGGGGTCATAAAACGATTTCCTACGTATCTTTTCACTCCTTTCAACTATAAAATCATGCTTTTAATGTTATCAAAATATTATATTTTTATGATTTTCAACTAAATTTGAATATCGAACCGACTGCTAGCAGCCGGTTGGATATTGAATATCGAATATCGAATAACGAACCGGCTGCTAACTTCACATCCATGTTTTTTTAACTATATACTGATAAGAGATATCATATACGATGAAAATTAAAATATCGTGTAGGAATTATTTTTTTCGGAATATTTACAATGATCTTTATCAATGTCGATCTTTTTATTTACGATGACAGTACTCATATCCATGTAAGTTAATTTTGTGTTGAAAGTCTTGAATCTCATAGTGTACAAAGACAATTCAATACGTGTTTCAATTAGAAATAATTGTTTTGACTATAAATACTTCAATTGATTCTATATTCATACAAAGTACATGTATTTATACATTATAGAAGTAGTTTTACATCACAAATCCATTCTTATAGAGATTACCTACATAGACATGAGTACATTCTTCTTTAGTGAGAAGAGGTAATCACGACATTTAGTGCACACTATAAGTGTTGGATGCACTTTAAAAAATGCACGATATTAATATTAAGCACTAAAATGCTCCATATTACTCTTAAGTATTAAAATGCACCCTATTGATATCAGACTTTACAAAAAGTCTAAACTGTTCTCTCCTCATTTGAGTCATATACGAATAAGCATACAATTTTAACCGAGTCTCACTGTATTTAAACGAATCACTATGCATGCATCTTATGCTTGTCGATTAAGGCTAAATCTTGCTCCACCGAACTTAAACTCTTCTTGATATTGTATCTTTTAATATACTTGGTAGATTTTAATTAGTTCATACTTGGTATTATGAGACAACTATGATTGCCAATGAGACAACAATGTTGTTTACAGTTCAGTACAGTTGAAACATAACTAAATTTAAATTGAATACAATTCAGACCTTTCTAGGACAGTTCAAGGCAAATCAAGTACAGTTTGAACTTCATATTAGGTTATTTAAGTCTTTTTCTGGAGTATTGAACACAGATTTGCAGTAACGTCATCGTCCAATAATCTGATCTTACAATACAGTATTAAAGTAAATTTTTGTTTAAACTGAATCTGCAAGGACTTCTTTCATTTGTTTCCGAACCTCAGTCATGTTGATGACTACTGCTGTATTTTATGCCCAATATGACTAATCGGTAAAAAAAATTCAACAAAATAAGTTCAAATACATACAATAAGCTCAAGAAGCGACATTTCATTTCAAGTAGTGATGTTTTAGCAACTTTTGACTTACATTGTATCTTAACAAAATTAATGTTAGCGAATGTGTAGATGAAATAGAAAAAAAACTCTATAGAGAAAGAAATAATGTAAGTTGACTGGTTTCAACTGATAAGGTATCATATTTCACATAGACCTACATCTAGATCGAAAGTTCATGTGTGAGACGTGACATTTGTTTTTATAAAATGGGAGAAACACCAGTCATTTTAACTTAATGAGTACAAATCGAAATAGATTGTAGTTTCCAATGTAGTGGATTATGCATTTCCACTTATTATATAAAAAAGGAAACTAGATTAATTTTACTCAATGAATTAAAAGAAAATCAAAAACATGCTTTGTGTAAAAGAAGATTATGTTTTCCATAAAAGAATATCAAATGTTCTGTTACTGGCATTGTGACTATATGTCGCTAAAACGTATTCGAGTTTGACTAGTAGACAAAAACAGCTATTATTACCAGTGTCATTTCTGTAATGATGAATGCGATTTGTTTACAGATTTCAATTCGCTCATCAATTCTGGTGTCAAGGCAATAAGCCCTCCACCGAAAAGATATAATGTTCACATCTTATTTTTGTCTGGCATTAATTATTTTATCGACCGCTGGTAAAACCAAAGTCACTATCTAAAATAATATATTCTCAACATAAGGGTCACTGACTCGCACTTTATTACGAGTTTGTGGATATCCAGTTGTAGAAAATAAATGACTTTTCAAAATGTATCTTTTCAAACTTTCATTTTGTCAATTCAAAATTAATTAAGATGGGTCATGAAAAAATCGTCAAGAAATTACATCATTTGATCATTTCTCAATTTATATTTCCGAAATGATATACTTATTGGTTAGGTTTTCAAGGCTTTGTTCATTAACTACGTAATCTTTTGAAATTTTATTTAACCAGAGCATGAAAAACGTTACAACGGCAAGAATAATTATATTTCTTAGACACAATTTGAAAACAAATATTGCTTTAATTTGGCTTGAACATTCAAAAAGACAAATGAATTGCCAATCACTTACAAAATTAAAAGTGATAAGAATAATCAATTATTAAAATTCTTTTTGATTGCAGTTAATTCAAATTTGTTCAGACACAAATTCAGTTATAGTCAGACGTACTAATTCTGCTGTGACTAAAGCGCATTTTCATAGGGACCTCAAATGATAAGGTAAAATTTGTTGAGGTAAACTCTGCCTGAGGGAATTTGACATACATACTTTCGTTTTGAAATAAATGATGGTAAATAAATCGACAGCAAGTGTATTTATGTGCCTGTTATAAATGAAGACTCATGTCGGACCAACAATCATACAATTTAGATTGTGTTTGCCATTGAGGAAAATCACAGATTTCTCGTATTTCGTTAGCATTACAACAGAACGCGTTTTACACCATGTTTTGCAAAGGTCATCAGTACAGTATAAAAAATAAGGCGATATAGCGGTAAATTTGTCAATGAGACATAAATCTACCAAAGACCAGCTAGATTGACAATTACTGACAAGTTTGTTTAGAGGTTAGAACTAATTCCAGATAAATAGAGCCCTGCTGTATGAGAAGCAAATTACATAAAACATTTAAAAGCTTCGAAAAACAAGTAAAAAGAAATTAGCTTTGCTGTTTTCCTTTGATTGTCATACGTGTATATGATAAACTGGACTCGTCATCATCACAACAGGTGATTCCTGGTCACGATTTATTAATGGTACGTATTCATAGCTTAACTGAATGCAAGTCAGTTGTCATTCTTGTTTACTAATATCTTCATATAATCAATAGTGGTCTTTAAAGTACCCTGTTTGCATTATGACCGATCCTGAGACAAAATTAATCAAGTAATTTGCAATTTAACAAATGATTCTCGAACGTCGTTGTACTTATTTTTTTAATATTTGTATACACTACAACACATTAGTGTCATTGACGAAGTTTCTTCGGTCTTAAAGGCTGAAGGCAGGTTATTTACTATCTCCAAAAAAGCATAAACTTTATAGATTTACTCAAACAATTGAAGTTTTAAAAAAATGCAGCTTTACAGGGTGTTTATTGTGGTTGTGTGCATGTTCATTTATGAATTTTGTTAGGTACAATAGGAATGTATAATGGAAAAGAAGGGAAAAGGTGCATCAATTTAAAACGTTAACAAATACGCACTTAACAAACCAAAAGCTAATGTACGACGCTTATATTGCTGTTCTTCCTCTTAACGTCATAGTGAGGCTTTCAACCAGTAGAAAAAAACTCACAAACCGGTGCAAATTCAAGTCCTGTTGTCCACATAATTCTTTTTTTTTACGTCGAAAACACTTCAAACAGACAGCAACAGGGCACACCAGGGTATTTCATTTTTTTATTTTTTGTTAGTTACCTAATCTATTAAAAGGACAAACAAATCGGATGGACAGCATTGCAAGGCAAAAAGAGAAAAAAGTAATTTCAAAACACAAACAGGCCGAAAGAGAAAAAGGGAAATAAACAGAACTTATCTTAAGAATAAAAACACCATTTCTTTAGAAATATGAAACCTTTTAAAAGAATGGGAAAACATTCTATTGAGTCCCAATATAAATATACAATGTACTCTGATTGGCAATGCTACATTTGCAATTGCTCTGGTTTACGATATGTAAAAATTAAAATAAACTACCCAGTTTTATAAGGAAAGTATATGTTGCATTTATAAGTTGGAATACGTCAAAACTTAATTATATAAGCGGCAGAAAATTGCATTAACAATTAAGCGATACAACGTCAACTACTATCAAAAAGATGAAAAAATTCCACAGCATAATTAATCGATAGATTGCTAATTCTTTCAAGTAAAAAAATTAAATGAACAGGCATTAATTCAATTTTGAGGCCGTTCAATGCAAGGTTAAATCTATTACGTAAGAAAAACCTATAATAGTCAATATAGTCTGTTCGCAACTCAATTAGTGCTAAGTAAATTACCAAATCTAGATAGCATTGAAGTAGAAAAAGGGGGATTAAGGTACATGAGACCATACAACGTATTTGAAGTAAAAAATAAATTAAGCTTATTGACGCGAAAATCATTGTTAATGGAACATGACACAATCAATGAAAACGTAAGCCTCTTTCTGAATTTATTTCTTAGATTCAATATTTCAGTCACGAACAAGAACAAAAATTAACCTTTTATGCAAGAGAGGCTATAGAAGTAATGTTGGAAACCACAAGTTGATAACAAACCGATACGCCATAACAAACAGTGAAAAAAGACGAAGAGACAAACAACAGTCTACAAAATTACAACAATGTACTAAACACATACATGTACATGTAACAATATAAATCTTTTATTGTAATTCTAAATTCATTCAAATAAGTTGCATTTATATATCAAAGTTTACTAATTTCTAGTAAAAATAAAATTTATACCAATCATTTGAGATTAAAAACGGCCACCATGATTTTTGGTTATCCGAACTTGAACTTATAAATATTAAATATGTATGATTTGAATCTCAAAATTCATATTGGCCCCAATTAATGGGTTTTCCTCTCCTTTTCTTTTTAGTTTTCTTTCCTTGATGGCAATATTCCGATGGCACCTTGTTACTCTTTTAGTTGATTTGATATGCAAGTTTTTGAATAAATGTTTGAGCTTTAAAAGCATACACATTTGTATTACTGAAAAATTACAAGAATGCAACTAAAGAAATCGGCTGCAAGTTTAACTAAATTTCTTAAAGAATATCGAAATTTATTCTGGAACCACAGTGTAATTCCACTTGTATGAATTCAATTAAAACTAACATTTCACATCTATATATCAATTGTTACCGTACATATTCTTTATAATTGCTCATAAATTTAAGACTAAAACATAAAATGTGTCGACATGCCAATATTACTCAATATACCAAGGGCGAGAAAAGAATTGACTGCCTTCATTAAAAAAGTTAAAAATTATCCATATTGGGTTTTTAAAACCATATAAACTCAAGAAGAGAACCAAAAACCTTCGACAATAAAACTGGCAATCATAGTCAATTAACATGGATGGCTAACGCACCTTACCACGCGCGGCAACCTCAACGTCACACAGATGAACTACTTAGACCAATCGGCCACCAGGGTCTCAAGAATTAAACTATCTGAACTTGTTATTACTATCAGTTCTAGTTGTAGAACGACTAGTATACTAAATAGAAAGCCTGGTAAATTAACCAATGGACTACCTAGAATTTCACTGTTTCTAAATAAGCTAGATAATCAACACGCCATTTTGTTTAATGTTCGAAATAGGAGAGACATTACCATGACAAAATCGAAAGGGCGAAAAGGCAAATAATATTACATTTAAAACCATTTCACAGAACACAAATGAATGAGCAGCATTTACGGCATCAAAAACTATCAATGAACCTCAACTCAACATTAGACAAAAAAAAAAAAAAAAATAAATAAATAAATAAATAAATAACAAAGAAAATAAATGATATAAAGAGATATAGTATTTCTTTAAGACGCTTAAACGTTTTGAAAATAATAAACATTATCTGCTCGAAGGTAAATGTTTAAAAAATCAGAGCTGCACTTAGTTATATACACAGCGACACAATCAACTTTGTCACATCTGTTCGTACACAAAAGGATTTACCTAAAAAAACGTTGACTTTTTCCGTATCCTACATAATGGAAATGTCATCGTATACTATTGATATTTTCATAATATCTAATCTGTATTTAAATTCGTAAATGGAGGAAAATATGGTTGTTATAACATAATGTCATGCTTTTATACCATAAAACAAGCTTTAGCGTAGGAGATGAAACCATAAAATATACTTTGAATGAAAGGATTTGATAATAAGAGACACTCTTGATGTCTTGATACTGTTATGATAATTAATACGTTAGGAAAACGTACTTGGTAAATAGGAAATGATTAGTCAATTTTTTTTTCATATACGTGTTTCAGGTTTGATCAAAGTCTGTTCAGTTTCTTCTAACTTTTCATTTTGTATCGTCTAATCAAATTATGCCTTGATATTTGTAAAACACGGAGAGGTGATAGCAAGGTGCAATCAGAAACAGAAGTCGAAGAAAAAACAGTTTTAACTATAGACAAAGGAAAAAAGGACAGGCAAATACCAATCAACTAAACAGAGAATTAGAATTGAGCTGAAAGTATTCAACAACAACAAAAAATCTAACCAAAAATCAAACAATAAAAAAATCAACAATTACCGGAGATGAACTCAAATATTCCTGCTTTATACGAAACAGGTGCCGCAACTGCTGTATACGAAACAGTGTCGCAACTGCTTTATACGAAACAGATGCCGCAACTGCTGTATACGAAACAGGTGCCGCAACTGCTGAATACGAAACAGGTGTCGCAACTGCTATATACGAAACAGATTTCGCAACATCACATTAACTTTTATCGTAAAATATGAAAATGTAAATAACACTTTTTTGGAGTCCGAAGAAGTTTTCTTGATTTACCTTCATCGTGAACACTCAAACCCAGATATTGTAAACCAAAGGATGTATTAGTACATGAACACACGAAAAGTTAAATGACGAAAAGGGACATAAAATAAAAAGTCAAAATCATATATGGTGAACTTAACCGTAGATAAACGGAATCATATGCAGTATACTTTGCATACTAGGATTGACTAATTGCTTGATTGATGGTGTTTAACGCCACTTTCAGTTCTCTTGACAATTTCATGGGTGCCAGTTTCTATTGGTGGTTGAAGCAACCAAAAAATCCACGAATATAACGAATAAATCACCCGGACCACACATGTATTATTTGGGGAACTTTAAGTTTTAGAGTTCACGGAAATTACTGCCGACCTTCGGCAGGAGAATTGAATTAAGATCGGAGTCGAGAGCACCTTGAAACAAGCGGGGTTCGACTCGCAACCTCATTGTTGACAGGTTAGAGATCACTTTAGATGAACTACTTAAACCTCTGTGGGATGTTGTTAGAGGATGCACACCCTATTCTAGCATGATTTTCTTCTATTTCAAAAAATTGAGAATGGAAATGGGGAATTTGTCAAAGAGACAACAACCCGACCAAAGAGCAGAAAACAGCCGAAGGTCACCAATGGATCTTCAACACAGCGAGAAAATCCCGCATCCGGAGGCGGGTTTCAGCTGGCCCCTAAACACAAATGTGTACTAGTTTAATGAAAATGGACGTCACACTAAACTCCAAAACATATAAATGAACTAAAAATTAAAAAACATAGAAGACTAACAAAGGCCAGAGGCTTCTGACTTGGGACAGGCGCAAAAATGCGGCGGGGTTAAACATGTTTTGTGAGATCTCAACCCTCCAGCATGTTTTTTCTATTTCATACATAGATTTTTTTCTTTTTCATTATCATACTACATTGGATAATCGGAAATCAGCCACTTAAATTCCAAAAGGAGCAAAATTTAATAAGAACAATTACAGATTTCCCTGAACGTAGGCATAATTTCCTGTAACACATATAAATGGCAGGCAACGTCATAAAAGTATCTCACTGGGGTACGGAAACAACAGACTTAATTAAACATATTCCCTGCAGTTCGAAAACAATAGCCCACTATTTTCCTTTTCTTGTTTCATAAAATTGTGTTCATCAGACTGTTTATCACTGTATGATTGCATCGCGAAATCACAATCGATCACGTATAAGTTATTTGTTAACATGTCTTTATTCGGCACATTGACGCTTGTCCAGTTGTTATTAAGGATACATTTTCTGACGAAGAGTGGCATTCACTTGTACTAATATAGACAAGTCAATTAATCTGGCCAGCAATACTCATTCAATCAAGACAGGTTAGGTTTGACTGTAATAGGGTCACGGCTGTACTGTAATTCAGAATGTGTTATGTGAAAACTCTGTATAATTTCTATTCACGAATATAAAGCATTAATCAAGTCATTCACACAAACATGATTTGGCGAACTCTATGTTACCTCCGAGTCTGGTAAAAATAAGAAAAAATATATTAATAGAAAATGACAAACTCCGCAGGACACCTTGTCATTAATTCGAATTATCAGTCAAACGTGGCAAAGCATTGCGACTTTCGATTAATTATAAGCTACTTTAATGAACCAACAAAATCGAGTTATGTCACTGCAAATGTTTTGAGGGGTTTAGATCCAACTGTATTTTATCTAGATTAATTTTAAGCGTTGCTCATTAGATTTTTGTTCAGCCCAATAAGCAATTAAAATGATAATTTAATACACTATATGTGCAAGCATCCTTTATGATCACGGTGTCAATGATTATAAAGGTAATGCCTAAATAAGACAAGCGTCACATGCACAAAGTAGATGTATATACTCATTTCGAATAACAAGAGTTTAAAACCTTCTTTTTATGCCCAACCTACGATAGTAGTAGGAGCATTATGTTTTCTGGTCTGTGCGTCCGTTCGTTCGTCTGTCCGTTCGTCCGTCCGTCTGTCTGTCTCGCTTCAGGTTAAAGTTTTTGGTCAAGGTAGTTTTTGATGAATTTGAAGTCCAATCAACTTGAAACTTAGTACACATGTTCCCTATAATATGATCTTTCTAATTTAAATGCCAAATTAGAGTTTTAACCCCCAATTTCACGGTCCACTGAACATAGAAAATGATAGTGCGAGGGGCATCCGTGTACTATGGACACATTCTTCTTTTTTTTTTTCTTTTTTTCTTTTAGTTATGTTAGTTTCAATTAAAAGAAATAGTTTTGATGCATTAACATCAAACACATGCGCAGATATGTTCAAGACATACATTATCATTCCAAAATATTTCTGATAAAAAATAAATGATATCAGTCAAATACTATTCTTTTTCAAAGTATTATAAATAATAAATTATTTGTGCATATTGTTTGTCATCAAGAGGACTTTAATATCCATATCATATATTATTCAATCAATCCTTCAGTCAATAGCTTTTTTTTCTTGTCGTTGTTTAGTCTTCAACATCGACAACACACGATCATAAATATGAGGGAAAAGATTGAATTACTCAAAGGTTAATTTGTTATACTTTTATTAAACCCTAGTAGTTTTTTTAAAAGATACAGTGCGTTAAAAAATGAATTGTTTTTATGAAGATCACACACAATGTGCATACTAATGTTACAAAATGGTTTTTCAATTAGAGATGAATAATTATAAACAAAACAAAAGACAATAACACAGTTCACAGATGTACAAACTATTGGCAGTTAGGTTGTAATAGATAACAATTACTTTTACTATAAAAACAGCCTTTATAATCTCAGCGATGTTTAAAACACAGCCAATAAACAGTTTTATACTCTCGTTGTGAATGAACTGAAATCGTTTCTGGAAAGAACAACGCTGTACGTCTATAGTAGTTCTTTTTATTTATTGACATGGTCTACGAACAAAACAGAATTATAAATCAGGAGTAGAAGAAACAGGATTTATCGAATTTAAGGAATAAATGGATAAAGGTCTAATTGAATTTTATAGATTAATACGATAGGGTTAGACATTGAAACCTTATTTAATTGTCATCTGATATATAGTATAGGTTTTCTTTGTAACCTTGATGAAAGTACAGAATACGATAGATATACCAACACTGTTATTTGCTTTCACAAATCAAATCAAGGATAGAAGAAACCTTTCAAACATAATCTTGAATCCATACATTTTTCGTATATACCACTCTATTCCTGTTGTTATATAACATTTTCTGGCTAATTGTGAATCATTGAAAACACAGTCGATTTCTTTAAATTTTTATTTACAGTTAAAACAACAATTTTATAGCGAGGCATACTGTCGAAAAAATCCAACAAAATTCATCTACAGGGCAACCTTTAGTCTTGAACAATAGGCAGATGTTCGAACAATATGATTAGCTCTAACTTAATCGTTTAAAAATAGAAGCTATCCCAAGATATGACTGCCGCCTACACCAATTTTCAAAAAAATAAACACATTAACGTATGACTTTAGACTGTTTAGATTAATGACATGGTAAATGCACATGACTAAGTCACCGTGTAAACTATTTGTTAGATACCAAACCCTTTCCCTGTCATCGGAATAACAAAAGATACATATTAAAAAGAACATAGTACGATAAAATTAATTACAAGAAAAGCACTATCTTTTGATACTCCGACATCCCCCACCAGTACAAAACTGGTTGCCATGTTATAGCCAAGAGTTAAACACAAGCAAGTAATCAATCAATCAATCTGTTCAGACAAGTCGTTAACCTATCCTAAAAGAAATGCATTCAAAAGGATAAACGAGTGGAAGGACGAATCGAAAAGAAATTGCAGTCGTTGATGTGCAGCGCTCTATAGTTATAAAACAGCAACTCTAAAATGTGTATTCAGCTGGAATTCCAAAATATAATACAGTGATATCACTTGATGCAACATAAGAACTCATACTCAAAGTTTTACGAAGTTTACTCAAATATTCGAAGAGATAAGTCGAACTCCAACTCGAATTTTGACTCAAACTCGAAGTCTTACTCACAGTTTAATACGAAGTTTAAATCGAAGAGTAACTTGAAGCGTAATTCGAAGTGCAAGTCGAACTCTAACTCGAACTCTAGCTCGAACTAGAAGTATACCTCGAGTTTTAGCTCGAAATTAAAGTCGAACCCTAATTCGATGGTTAGCCACACTCTCTCGCATACTTCGCGTCTATTTTTTTCTCTCGCGGTTTACTATCTTTATTAATGCATAAAAGTTTAAACATATTTTATTGTCGAAATAATAGATGACAAAAGGATCGGATATTGATGTAATCTAACAAGAGAAAGTTGTTGTTTGACACGCTCGTGCTAATTTTTATTTGCGTTATTCTTCTTTTCGCGAAGTTATTAATTCTTTGGCAAAAGTTCTTTTCAATATGTCCCGCAATAGAATTGTTATAACACTATAAGAAATGAAATTCGTCCTTAGATGATATTGTACAGACGTCTTTTAAGGTGTTACAATATTTTAGCACTCTAATTCAAATAATGACTGCACGAAGCACTCATAAATTACATCGGTTATTACGTACTATTTGCTAAAAGTACAGCAAAAATAGCTTTATAGAATTTGTTTAGTATTAGTCTGAATAATTAATAGGTAGGACGTTTTGAAGCTAAATCTAAATTATACCAAAGTAAAGCTAGTTATTGCGTTTAATATACAAATAAATGTACCATTAAAATTGTAAGTCCTTCAACAGCAATTTTACATTTTGATTCAATATCTTGTTCATTTAAATGTTGGAAAAATTTTCAGTGCAACATTGACTCTTCGATATTGACCCAGTGAGTGAGATCAATACAAGGACGATTGAGTAATATTGCGATGAATTATCGTAAAAAGTTAAATTGTAATTTGCACACATAAAATCACAAATTGATGTTCGGAATTGTAAAAAGCAATATTGTGGTAACCCCTATAATGTAATAATATGTTTTTATGTACAAACTTTTTGGGACGAAGCAAAAAGAACATATATAATTGATATTGAAGAAAAAAAAACATACGATACTTAGCAACGTTCGATAAACTGTCTTTTAGATTGAAGACAATTTGAGCGATATATTGTGTTTTAACATTGACTGCGCCTTTTTTTTAATTTCTTTGTTTTGAAATAAGGTACCAAGTAATCATGAGTTGAAGAAAAATTAACCAAATTAATGTACAACGAACGAAAAGACAAATAACAGTATAAAGAAGATTAAAGACGGATGCATATGTGTCCTATGCAGATCCTGCTTAACTAGTCGCACCCGTCATGTTTTTCCTAGTAATTAAAAAATCGGGGACGGGTCGCATTCACTGATGTTATAACCGAGGAAAAGTGGGCGCGATTGTGGCAATGACAATTCAAACATATTCGTGGTCATCTGTGACATAGATATTTCATAACAGTCAACCAAATCACGTGACATCACTAACGAGAACAGATGGACGGGATTGTGGCAGTATGCGTGGTCATCTGTGAAACTGATATTTCATAACAGTTAACCAAATCATGATGGCGTACGTAAAATTTTAGAAATGATTACTTCAACTTTACCAATTGGAAGCCTTGGTTTAGTAGCTTCCTTGTATGCAGCATTCATTGTCAAGAAAGTCATGATAGGAAAGTTAGCGCAAGCTCTGTTACATCAAAGCAACTGGGAGATATATTCTTCATATACAGGGGCTGACGAATTAACAATTGTACAAGTAAAATTATGTTTAAATGGTTGAGAACCATTTTCTTTTCTGAATACCTCAATGTTATTAATGAATACATTTATGGATACCACAGAGCTGGCTTTAAAGTGCGAATCAGTCCGAGCTGAATAATTTTTTTTAATGTTCAGCAGCTTTTTATTTGGTAAAATCCGGTTTCACTTTTTTGTTTTTGTGATGTTTGAGCCACATTAATTAGGTACTGTAACAACTTAACATTAAATTTGCAAAAAGACCAATTCAAGATTGATTAATTCTCAAAACCCGTTTTGTTGTACATACACAGAGGCAGACTGAGATGTGAAAAAAATGCATTAAATTTAAAACCATTTTAGAATATTACTAAGTTAATTTTGCCCCCCCCAAAAAAATTAAATTAAATAATAATCCTTTCTTGATTACGTAGATGAAGTTAAAACCTTGTTGATATTTGACAGTTCCAAGTTTGATTCAACTATATTACGAGATGGAACTGAGAAAGGTCAACTAGGCAATGAGAAATGTCAAGTTTTAGATGAGAAATTTTAACAACAGAATATCACTTAATTCCGGTCTCGAAATTATAACATCATTGATCCTCCACTTGCAATACTGTTGCACACATATAACTATAAAAGTTTGGTTTCAAATTCGACAAGTGATCAATTTAAAGATTGAATGCTATCATTTCCCTAATAAAATGTACAAAAGGCAAAGTTTTAAAATTTTGTGAAAAAGATGTTATCATAAGAAATGTATTTTATTTAGTATATCTTGGTATATAATGTGAAGTTCCCAAAGTAAGAGGAAACTTTTTAATTAAAAGCTTATAGGAATTAAGCAAAATTGAATTGTTCCAACAACTTTGTACTCAAAGACGAACATACATAGGTGACCGGCCTTCATACACTCCCTGACAAGCCGTTCCTTTTAACTTAACTATGAAAATTGAAAAAAAAAGGCTACGACTTAATCGTGACAATATTCTATTCCTGGCATCTCACTTACAAAAGACAATATTTTCAAGGAGGAATATGGTATTGGAATTATCTCAGTTTTCAAGACAAACTTTTCATCTTTAAATCTAATCATATTTCAATGAGTCTCGACATTGTAATAACATGTAGACAACTAGTATTATAAGTAAAAAACCAATATCACAAGGACAATATACGGAAGTTACAATTGAAAGTTAGCTAGAAGTATACAGATCGAAAAACAAGAAAAACGTATACCAACAGCTTACAATTAAAACTATAGGACGTTGGGCAATACGAGGTCCTTTAAAAATACAAACACATTGAAACTTACCTGAGGGAGACTGGCTATGGCCGAGAATATCCAGGCAAGGCTTAACATAATCTTCCCTCTTTTGTCACAGTCATTTAAGCTCAACGGATGGACTATGGCAAAATACCTATCTAAACTTATCACCACAAGAATAAACGACGAGAGATAGAGGCCAAACGTCCGAAAGAACATCATAAAACGGCACATGAAGTCTCCACCTTTCCATGCCACAGTAGCATTCCATGTTATTTCCATCGGCAGTATGACGAATGCTACTATCAGGTCCGCTATGGACAGGTGTAAAATGAAAAGATTTACTCTTGATTTAACATGTCGGTTCCTAAATAAAGTTATAAAAACAGTCAAATTTCCACAAGCTCCAATGACAAACAGTATAGGATAGCCTGTTACGGCTACTAAATTTTCTTCAGTAAAAAGAAGGGCACCTGGTATAGCTGGCGGTTGTCCGAGAGAGGAGGAATTTGTTAAATTATTAGTTGACATATTTTTAATGTCATCCAAATCATATTTTCGAACAGTTTGGTTGAAGTCATCACTTTCCATGCTGTGGAAAGTTATTTACATACATCGTCAAGCATACAAGTTAAATCCATTTAAAATATTGCAGCTTTTCTACAGTTTTCTTTTTCACGAATAGTTCCAAAGTACCTTTTCAGAATCTCTCGACTACAGAATATTCATAAATAGATTGCTAAACTCTATTTATCGGAAATACCGATCATGTATATTTTTCCAAAAGATTTGATTTAATGAAACAACGGCTTTAGCAACACGTCAATGCTTTAAGGCTGTACGAAGTTTCAAATTGGTTGGAAGATAGATCAATGAACCTTGCGCATGACAAAATAAAGAATCATATCGAAGTGTTAATAAAAGACAAAATTTTCGAATTAGCCTTAATTATGGACGATGGATGAAATCTTGACTTTGATTTTACCTTCCAATTAGACCAATTAGACAAAGTAAGATATTGCTGTAAACAGTCAATAATACACTTACATTCAATCAATGTAGCAGATATACTAGGCTATATATCTTAGACGTAGTTTGAAACAAGAATAATTCATTACTCAGACATTTTGATATATATTATCAAAGAGCGAAGATATATAATTCTTTACACAATATATTTTCTTTTCTATTAATATTATTTTCATAGCAATGTATTAAGGAAATGAGAACTATTTCTTTTCTTTGAAATTATTTTTTTTTACATTTTTTTAGTATATGCTTATGATTAGTATCCTTATAATATAAATGAAATATAAAAGCCAAAAAAAAAAAAAAAAATATGTTGGTGAGTCAAAGCAGCCTTTCCACAAACGCCTCAATGGCCATAGGAGTGATATCTCTAAGAAGCCACTTCTCCCAGTTTCTCAGCATTTCAGACAGTCGGGTCACACACTTGATGACTTTAACCGCATGAAAATCCTAGTGATTGAACAGAACATTCACTGGAGTGATGCCCAGCGACAGGTTCGGGAAAGCTTTTGGATAAAGGAACTAAATGTACATCATCCAAACGGCATCAATAAGAAATACTAGCAGTTTTATTTTACACTCATTTTGGGATGTAAACAGTCACGTATATTTGAGTATCGAGTTTTGTTTTATATTATGATATTCAAGATTTTGGATTAAATCAATAGACCAAAACTTACCTGTATTACTGAGCTATTTTACACGTACAATTAGTAAGGTTAAAATTATTGACACTGACGAAGGCTATTTGTTAAGCCGAAATATTTGTCAACACGATTTATAACATCATCTTCGTATATTACCATCTTATATTAGTACCGTTGTGCATATCTTTAGACTTATATAATTTTTCCTAATCTGCGCAGTATCGTCTATTCTAAACGATCCGGTACATATTAAATTTGCTGGTTGGTCCTTTTTGTAGACTTCTAATATATATATATATATATATATACAAGTCTAAATTGAAAACAACGTTCAAACCTATGATTGCGTTGGATAAAAACCGCAATTTTTATACGTGTGCATGCAAAACAAATTTCTTGTTAGAGGGGTCTAAATACAGCACAAACACGATTGCTCCTATATTTTGGTATTGACGTCATAGATTATCTGGTTTGCTTCATTGATTTAATTAGTTATTGTGTTTTGGTTATTTTGGTCATCATTTGTGTAAATATGATCAGTCAGACTTGAAGCAAGTACAAATGTTTAGTTGTTTATACTGTTGTGTGATAATTTGATGATTCCAATTTACGATGGCTGATTCGCTTGGTTCGATCTGTCTCCTTTATTTTGGTAACTTAAAGGTTGACACGTTGAAAACAAATATGATTGAGATAAGTATCAATCAATTAACTTTAACTGAAAGGTTGATAACATCACTGATTTGTAAATTCAAACAAACATACACTGTTATATAATAACGATCAAACAAAAGAGAGAATTGTATCCAACTTTACAAGGACTATCATAGTTCATTTATATACATGTAGTTGCAAAGTTCTGTACCTGATTGCACAACACCTACTGATATATGCCTCAAATATAATGATACAAAAAATAGCGTTTCATTGAACACAATTTTCTTTATTTCTTATTTCTTTCTTTTCATTTCTTTTTTAGGGTATCGCCAGCCCAGTAGTCAGCTGTTTTTTCTACTTCCAAGAAATGATTGCCTAAGCCAAATTTGGAACTACATTTTAGAAATTTTCGGTTTTTAATGATCTTCCGCTTTGTATCTGATTTTGCCTTCGAACTGTTTTTTTTTTTATTATTTAAACGCCACTGACGAGTCTAATGTAGACGAAAAGCTCGTTTGATGTCCCAAATTAGAAGCCTTGTGTCTTTTTGTTTTACCATTGGAAAATGAGAATTATTGATCGTTGTATCCCTGTGTAATAATTTGTTGCTGCAAACGGGTTTAACTTTGTACCGTCCGATGGGAGTGAACGACGGATAACACACATTCTCGACATGAAAAAGAACCAGACATTATCGAAAGTCGTAGAAAGTAGAGCGTAAATTGTATATATTTCTGAATTCAAATAAATTCCATGTTTAATATCTAATTTGGCAGGATTTTACATGAATGGCCCTCATCTTAAAAATAAACCCAATAACCTTTAGTTTTTATTATAACGTTATGCATTCTTGATTTTAAACTATTGTCTTTTTGCCAATTGAATGACTATCAATTGAGTGATAATGTTGATAGAAGTAAGTAATATCCTTTTAATCCAATATCTTTATTTGACAGCATCTGTGTAAATTTAGGACTATGTCGGTCATGTTGCCTTTTCCGTGTTTACTAATGGACATGACTTACTGCCTAATTAGTAACACGGTGCATGTCCTCAAATTATTATATTAAATACCCACACATTTTGTGAAAACGAATAAATGGATTATAGATCTCATGCTGGTTTCCTCAAGCAAGTCATAAAATAAAGCCAGACGACAATTATAATAGGAAGTTAATGTTTCGTAATTTTGTTTAAAAAATATGTGCTAATTATTAAACATCCGATATTTCTAAATGTAAGTAGAATGTTGTCTGATACAAATGACCAAAGGTCATTCAGTAAAAGACGTGCATAGTTTATAAAACTTTCTTTTAAAAAAAAAAAAACAACAAATGTATGAAAGTTATACTGGTATCGTATGTTTTAAATACTCTAATGTCAAAATAAAAAAAGTATAATACGACTTCGAAAAAATAGTCCGTTGGTCAGAATGGCGAAACTGACATTTATCATGGTAATCGAGACTACATTTCATAAAATCTGTCACTGACAGTTAATTATAGAATTACAAAAGTAGAGAATTGCTTCTATTGTAAGCTGAAATTGGAGAGATGTCATGGCCGCATTATTTCAATTATCAGTTTTGCATTCAAGGCAGTCATAATCATAAAGTTTGTCAATTGGACATTGTATCAGTTTTTATTAAAATAGCTATTTTGGAGAACCTTCAGCTGTTTTTCGAATCTGTGGATTTATGAAAATGTTAAATGGGATTTGTGGATAAATATGGAATCGGATAGGTTTGTGATACAAAACTAAAACAAAAGATCTGCATCCTCCTCTATACTATAAACAATTTTAAATAATCTCTTTTGTGACCAACATAATGTAAATATATGTGTTTCTAGAACATTTTTTAATCTTCAATTCCAGTGTTTTATACAGACATAGATGCATGGATTATTAGTCCAGTAACGCCCTGCAGCTTAAATTGCACGTAAATTTTGGACAGAAATCACGGATGGTTTTAATCAACATAAATAAATCAATTACAATTTCCCGTAGATTTTGAAAATGTGAGTTTATGTATTTCTTGAAGTCGCTTTGTGACATTGTAATAATTTGCAGAAACTTGTTTCTTAATGAATTATAATAGATAAACATTGTTGAGCTATATCTGTCTGTCATACAGTTAAGCTATAAGACAATAAGTCTAAGAAAATAAGTTTGTAGAGCCGTTTGTTATAGGTGCATATTAAATAAGTGTCTTCCCTCTAGGCCAACGTCCCATTATTCCGATTCAACAATTCAATACCATGAGACCACAAACAAATGGCACAATTGTCTAACAACCCATGAGTGGGACAAACATGTAACTATTATAATTGTCAATATTGTTAATAATTTTTGAAAAAAAAATTAGATTTTCGCATAATCGCGGATTATACTTCACAAATAATTTGATGTTATGATAAAATGTAATGAGTTTGCTACTTAGCACACTCATTCGGCATAATTGTGTAATACATTGTTTTTATTGTAAAGCCTATCAAACAATCGCAAACTTAGTAATCTACTGAAAGTATAATAAGAGCGGGAAAGTCAGTTGAAAAGTATGTGCCGAGTTACATTGGAGAACGTTATAATATTGCAAGAAATATAGATGATATATTAACCATCTACAATGTATTTTAATAAATTATAATTTAAAACGGTAATGAATAAATTATGATTATTTTTTTGGAATAAATGTTTTGATCGAGACAACAATAACAGTCATTATGTCTTGAGTAGAATTTTCTAGTACTGTACAACTATTTCGACAATTTCAACCCCTGTTTTTGATGGGGTCGTGTTGCTCAGTCTTTAAATTTCTATGTTGTGTTTTGTAGACTATTGTTTGTCTTTTGGTCATTTTTCGATTTTTGTGATGGCATTGGGTTTTTTTTCGACTTGTGAGTTTGAATATCCCTTTTGAATCTTTCTCGCCTTTGACAAACAATCAAATGCATAGAAACAGTTTGGAGAACGTACTGTTTAAAACACAATGTATACATCAAAGAAAAGATATAAAAATATAGATGTATTTTGCTGGATTGCTTTTGTCGTCGGGGTATCATTAACGGACACACAGCATTACCTAAAACAACTACATTTCTTATGTAATTCTCATCAGAATCGCTGCCTTTTTAAGAAGCAAATTAAATATATATAATATTTTATAGATTAAGCAACACGAACCAAAACAAAAACTACGGAGCTTCGAAAGGTTGAGCACCACTTTGAGTATCAGTAACACTAGCCGTGTTGCTCATTTCATCAAATGACGCAATATTTGACTGTAAGTCATAAACGAAAGAAGGAAGAAATGTACAGGTCAAATGGAACAAATCATGCATGGTTATTTGCGCGACAAACTTTCCATAGCGGAAAAAAAAAACGCCATATTTAATCAACTTATGTTGCTTTTATTTTGTATTATGGGGTTTATGACGACAATAAAAGTGTAACAATAGAACACTGCAGCACAAGTACCTATACGTTTTACACAAGAGACCAATAGTCTGTATATAACATTTTTATTAGAAGAATAATTACTCCCTTAATTCAGTTTCCGTCTTGTGTTCACAAGTTTAAATCGGTCATCAAGCGATTTAATGGTCATTTGAATCATATATATATATTTTGTATATAATCACACCTCTAACGCTCAGTTGTCTAATTATAACTCCTTTGCCAACCAAAATGATATTGTCAGTGTATGGACATTGACTATGATTGAAGACTTTTGAGATAAATTATTAGAACAATACGATCCTTTTAGCGATATGCTTTCACAACATTTCAAACTTGAGAAAAAGAAGTTTACGACTGTATAAATGATCTACTTTTCAAACATTTTGGGAAACGATGGCACATATGCAAGGAGATAAGTAAGTGAAGTTTAATTCCCTATGGAGAAGGAGATAATCCAAGAATGGTATGTCGCTATCAACACCACTCACCTGTAGAAGATTTAAAAAAAATCGTTGAGTGATTGTCACTAATGTACAAATGGTTGATGAGTTTGCTTTTTTGACTTTTGTGAAAAGAAATAATTGATATAGAAAAAAGAACAGTCAATTTGCACTGAATTCATTCAATACACAGGCATTTTTCTATAAAATCATCAATCTTAATGTAGCACACTTTGGACGAGGCATTTCATTTTCATCTTTGAGAAGAAATTGTCAACTCTCCGCAAAATAATTTCCAACGTATTGTAGAATACAGTTGTACCAAATACCCGCTTCCAATAGTTTGTTAAAAACAGAAAGCATAACAATATTTCCAGACTATCTAATGCAGTTACAGAAGATTTTTTATCATAAAATAACTCATCAGTATCAGTACGTTTGAAGTGCAGACCATTAATATTTTTTAAATGGAAAAGTCAATTGCAAATACTCGGCTTTTTATTTTCCTAAATTGATGTGCACTCCATTTTGTTTTCATAAATTGATTCTGCAGTCGATTGTAACGCACTGTCTAACATCAAAATGGAAATTACTAATGTTTTGGACTTTTGTACAGGAACAAAAAAAAAAAAAAACTGTTAGAGAGTAAAAGCCAAGTCCGCATGATCGTGTTTGACATGCGTGATGGCAATTGACCGATTTTTTGTTAGGTGCGCTTTCTTGTCTTTTCATATTTTTTTTATCTAAGTTATATAGAAATAAATATATTCTATGTTCAACCAGTGCAGTACTGACATGAAATTGGATCCGCACTGGCACTGCTAAATTCAAAGGTTTAGATTGGCAGTAGCTTCTTAGAATCAATTAAAAGAAACTAGCGCTATCCCATATACCAATAACTTTACGCAATAAAGTGATGCCATCCACCGAATCATTCAACGTTTGGTTACCATGATATTAATAGCTGTTATACCATTTTACTTGAATTAAAAGATACCACTAATACAGTTAGGCCTGATACATATCATGATATGCACCTGGAAATTGGCACCGAAGGTCGATTGACAACTAAACTTTACACTTTATAACCAAATTTCCCTCGTGACTTTTCTTTTTTTTTTTGTAGTAGCATTCCAGCCGATCCGCTTATGGAGTACATATATCTCCATGTTAATACGAAAATAAATGTTATGCGTTGTTATCACGATTTCATTAAGAAGTTTTTGCTGATAAATAGAAGCTATTGAACTTCAAGCAAAATTTTGAGTCATCTCTTCTAAAGTTTCATGGACGCTTTCACAAATTTTTGACTGCCATGAAATATTTTTGTCTTTATACATGTTACATTGTATATGACTACGGCTTTATTCCACCTTTCGTAGCTATCAAGCCGTCTTTGCTCGTTTGTTGAATCACAGAACGCAAAACCATTATTTTTTTTTATAAGCAACACCGGGGGTATACCTGGAGAATCACCATAGATCAACCATGCAGTGTATAGGTGATCACGTCGATCAATTTTTCTGTAGTGTTTTGTTAACTGCTTTTTCTTTTGGCCATTCAATGGTCGGTCTTTCTGCGACTTGTAGTTCAATATTGCCATTCCTATCTTCTTCGTTTGTTTTTATAAATAGTTATCACCAGTCACCAAAAAGAACAAAATAACATGAATTTGGTTGTTAACAAAATGAGCAAAATCTACTCGGATCAATTCCAAAATTAATGTTTGACTAGCACTCGCGCTGTACTTTCTTTTCCTTGGCTTTATCTTTATTCGCATGAAACAAACTTCACTCAGGCTTTTCATATGAAAAACGAAAAGAAAGGGAAATAGATGAATGTACGATGAGAATGTTACACATGAATGTTCGAAGAAAAAGTGACACGAATGAATATTCGAAATGTTCTTCAAATTGAATTATCAGTTCATTGTTATTTGCTTTACTGTTCAGTAACAAATTTTGGATTTTATTCGGAATTTCTCCGATTTGCTATAATACATTTTCAAATTAATTATCTTAGTTTCTTTTTTTCAGAGCTTTTTTGCAAAGGGAAACAACTCATTGGAAGAGTAAACTGGTCCTATTCAAAACAAATGACACGAGCCTGGTATATTGTGCCGGATGTACAGTCGCTGAATCTCATATTTATGGTGAACAGGATACTGCAAAATTAGTGATAGAGTTGGTAAGGAAGGATAGTTCGTAATAGCTGACATACATCAAAACCAATTCCACCATTAGGTCTACATTGGCGTGGAACAAAATCTGTCGTACTAAAGAGGTTTTTTTTAGATTATGTAATAAATTCTATAACTGGAAATAAAGTCGATAATATGGAAGTCATTGGGTGTTAATAACATTATATCGGGGCATTAACCGGTGAAAATATTGTAATTCTGCCTGTCAACAAAACTGTCAATGTTTCTCAAAATGAACAAACCTAATAGTCAAAGTTTCTTAATATGATATTACATTATTTGAATAGAAAAATAAAATTTAATTGAGAATAAATAAAATTATACACTGCTAAATAAAATGTAATAGAAGGGACAAAGACTCTAAACCTGATGAAACTATATGGACTGCCATTGTAAGTAAGGTTGGGATTATAATAGGACATAACACATTCTTATTTTTTTTTCTTGAAAAAATATTGAAAGGTTAATAATAAGTTTTTTTTTTTTTTCCTTGTATAATCAAGGAAATTACGGTTAATTCAGGCGACAGTAGTTTATTGATGTTCAAATATCGTAAATATATATATGGAAACGGCTAATCAATTTAACGAACACCAAGAAACGAGCTGTCAAATGTACAGCAAAGCTTTCTGTATTTTCAAGGCGCTTTCAAGCTTTCAAGCTTGTTCGACCTGCCATAATTATATGCCTATTTTACGAATCTATTAAGGACAATAACTTCTTGACGGCAAACATTAAAATATTTCAATCTAACTTTACCTTCATTTGTCATCAGTAACAACATATTCAAATTTGAAAAGCATTTCAGTTTGGTAGAACGGTTAATAAGTTATTGCACGAAAACGACATTTTCCAATCTACCAAGGACCATAACTCCTGAACCGTAACAGGGAAAATCGTCATTATCGAATTTCACTTCCATTTCGTCATCAACAATCATAACATATTAAAATTTGAAAATCATTGGTGGAATGGTTCATAAGTTGTTGCATGAAAACTGTTTGCTTCCGTCCGTCCGCCGTACTACGCCATTTCAGTAACTGGATGTTTTCCTACTGAAAACCCATTGTATGAACCCCGAAAGGAGCGAGACCTTACGTTTTGTAGTTCATTAAAATAAATATAGCTCTTGATTTTTCATTTATTTTACAATCGGATAAAACTACACGTATTTTTATCCACCAATGAATTACAAATGTGGCAGCCTTTGGTCTTTTGAAATATTAAATATGCTCTGTGGACACCAACCTTGTTACGGACCTACCTAATACATCTATCAATTCCTGTCACGTCTATCGATAACCTTTCACTCACTACAGAAATTAAGTATTGGACAGCGTTAGAAAACAAATTATCTTAAGAAGATCTCATCCAAGACGTAATTATAGGTATTAATCATTTCCAACATCACTGGTAAACAAACAACGAGCAGACAAAGTCAAGGTGTTACAAATTCTAATACAATACATCAAAGAAAACGGACCGATAGATGATAGGTTATTGGAAATAACGGAAGTATGAAAAACTGTCAGACGTCAGAGGAAAAGGGGTTTTGGAGAAATCATTGGCAATTCTGAACCCTGCCCTTATGCTAGACAATCTGGTTTTGTGATTGATTTACATGATCCCTGTAGAACAAATGAACACAGAACATATACGAATCCTCTAGTTCATAATATAGGTTAATATGACAAATTTCCGTTTTTCATTGCAGAAAACTTTCAATACGTCATGCTATTGTTTTCTTTGTTTATAAATCAGAAATTTATTTATTTAAGTCGACATACTAATCCTCAAAAATTAAACAAACAATAGACTCCGAAATCCTAGTATGTTTTTCCCTGTAAGTAAGTCAGTGTGAAAAGATAAAAAAAGATATACATGTATATTGTTTTTTCTATTTGGTTCTTTTGCACTTTGCTTTGATAAATCAATAAAATATCGATTTTTCGCTGTGTTCGTTTGTCATTAAGAGATGAATCGTTATCAGAAACACTCAAGACTAAACCATGCAAGTACAAAAGAAGCAATTTTTGCCTACTGAGAACAAAATCAAATAAACAAAATTATAAAAAGGATAATGTATTAATACCGCACAGCACGATCATGACTCCTCATATTTTGCAGCATGTTGAATAAACGATAATTGCTTGAGGATCATGCGTCATGTTATTATATCGAACAAACATAATTTGATATTTCCATTTCTTTAAAGGGTTATTGAAGTCTTCTAGAAGTTCAAGAAGGACAAGATTGTTTCTACTGAATTGACGACAGAGTAGTCAATAGGCTCATATAACACAACTGAGTATTATTGTTAGATAAGTTCCGATTATCAGGTTGTCTGGATATTAATATTGAAAAATATCAACTGCGAGTCACAATATGACGTTTTTGTCGAGTGATATAAAAATAAGGAGATGTAGTATGATTTACAATGAGACAACTATCCACAAAAGTTCAAATAAAGTGGATGTAAGCAATTATAGGCAACAATACGCTCTTCACCAGTGAGAAAAGCCCATACCGTATAGTCGACTTTAAAAGGTCCTGACATGAAAATATGAAACAATTCAATTGAGAAAACTAACAGCCAAATTCATAACAAAACAATTTGAGGAAAAAGAATATGACAGACATGAACCGACGACAACCACTGAACTACAGGCTCCTGACTTTGGACAGACACATACAGAAAGTGGCGGGGTTAAACTAGTTTGACAGCGTCAAATCCTCCCCCTAACCTGGGTCAGTGGTGTAACAGTACAACATAAGTACAAACTATAAAATCAGTTGAAAAGGGCTTAACTCATCAGATCGATACAACAGAAACATCCACGGAAAACACAGACTTGACGTGGCAACGTATCTATACATCCCACAACAAAAAAGACACTAAGTAAAGATCTGAGAGTTCTCGCAGTTATTGACAGCTAGTTCAAAGTCAATAACAACTAATAAAAAAATCATGTATCTAAGACTAAAATACCGATCAGTACACATCCAACATCCAATGGATTTAGTGTCAAGTCGTCATTTTCAGTCAGAGAAAAACATGATCTTGTGCAATGCCAAAATATAGGTATCGACAGACTGTAGTACCATGAATATGCATATGTGTATAACACTAATATTAAGTATGGTTTGAGGCCAGCGAACGAGTTCAAAAAGCTTCATATTGTGTCGAGCAGCAGATATTTTACAATATAGATATGATGAAAATCTGATAATCGATTTATCGGATTGTATTTGTGTATTTTGCATGATTAAAACAAGTGTTTTTCTTTGTTTTACCAGCTAACCGGTAGATGACTTGATAAGTTTGGGTCAAACTTATCAACGTCGGTTCATTCATTATGACATCGATGATATGTCCGGGTCAAAGTTATTTACATATTCACACAACACATCATACCTGTCGGACGGACATTTTACACTTAATAATGATTCGTGTTTGCTCAATCTTTGATTTTTTATGTAATGTTTTGTTTTTGGTCGTTTTTATATTTGGCTATTGTGTTTCCTTTTTTTATTGGATTTATGATGTTTGATTGCCTCATAGTATTTTTTCTCTCTCTCTCTCTCTCTCTCTCTCTCTCTCTCTCTCTCTCTCTCTCTCTCTCTCTCTATTATATTAATATAAGAATATTGTTTAGTACTTCAAAGCGAAAATTATTCCAAATACTTTAATTTGACTATCAAGATAAGGTTAAAGCCATGTACAATAGCTGATAAAAAATATCATACAAACTATGTTATTTACATTGATAAGATCTTCTGGAATGATCTGTGAGAACCAGTCGCATAGATCTGTTATAGATATGTAATTAAATCTCATGATCGTATTGTTTACGAGAAAAAACGAGAAAGGTGGCTGACATTAATTACTTCTAAATACCATATTATAGAACACAGAAATTGAATCAAGCATTCAATAGATCCTGATTCAGATTTGACAAACGATGCTGATGGTATGAATTGGATGTCAAAAGTCTTGTGAAGCATTTTTATACGACCGCAAAAAATTTTTTGTGGTCGTATATTGGTATGACGTTGGCGTCGTCGTCGTCGTCGTCGTCGTCGTCCGGCGTCGTCGTCGTCGTCCGAAGACACATTGGTTTTCGCACTCTAACTTTAGTTTAAGTTAATGGATCTCTAGGAAATTTTACCATAAGGTTCAATACCACAAAAGGAAGGTTGGGATTGATTTTGGGGGTTATGGTACCAACAGTTAAGGAATTAGGGGCCAAAAAGGGGCCAAAAATAAGCATTTTTGTAACTTCCAGACAATAACTTGTGTGTAAGTGTATGGATCTCTCTGACATTGTACCACAAGGTTCCATATCACAAAGGGAATGCTGGGATTGATTTTGGGGGTAATTGCCTCAAAATTTTAGGAATTAGGGGCCAAAAAGGGGCAAAAATAAGCATTTTCTAGTTTCAGGACAATAACTTGTGTGTAAGTGTATGGATCTTTCTGAAATTGTACTACAAGGTTCCATATCACAAAGGAAAGCTGGAATTGAGTTTGGGGTAATTGCCTAAACGTTTAGGAATTAGGGGCCAAAAGGGTCAAAAATAAGCATTTTCTAGTTTCCAGACAATAACTTGTGTTTAAGTGTATGGATCTCTGAAATTGTACTGCAAGGTACCATACCTCATTGAAGGCTGGGATTGAGTTTGGGGTGATGAATCATAAGGGGTTCAAAACTTGGGGGATTTTTTTTCCCTTTTTCTTCCTTTTTTCCTTTTTTTTCTTTAAAATTTTCCATTTAAGTTGGTTATTTCTGATTTATATTTAAAAGCAAATAATAATGATATGGCAGGAGATACACACCAAACAGGATATGTAAATTATTATATAATAAGTATTGTGCAATAGCAAGAAATTTTCAATTGCACAGTATTGCGCAATAGCAAGAAATCTTCAATTGCACAGTATTGCGCAATAGCAAGAAATATCCAATAGCACAATATTGCACAATAGGAAGAAATTGTCAATTGTACAGTATTGCACAATAGCAAGAAATATTCAATTGCACAGTATTGCGCAATTGCAAGAAATATTTAATTGCACAGTATTGTGCAAAAGAAGATTCTTTGTATAAATTGCTTATTTCTTGACCAATTTCAATGGGGTTTTATTGTTGAATTCTTGGGGTTCTTTAATATTCTGAATCTAACCGTGTATTAAGTTTTTGGATTTTGGGCCCCGTTTTTAAATTGGTCCACATTGAGGTCCAAAGGGTCCAAAATTAAACTTTGTTTGATTTCATCAAAAATTGAATTATTGGGGTTCTTTGATATGCCGAATCTAACCGTGTATTTAGATTCTTAATTTTTGGTCCCGTTTTCAAATTGGTCTACATTAAGGTCCAAAGGGTCCAAAATTAAACTTAGTTTGATTTTAACAAAAATTGAATTCTTAGGGTTCTTTGATATGCTGAATCTAATCATGTATTTAGATTTTGATTATGGGCCCAGTTTTCAAGTTGGTCCAAATTGGGTCCAAAATTAAACTTTGTTTGATTTCAACAAAATTGAATATATGGGGTTCTTTGATATGCTGAATCTAACCATGTATTTAGATTCTTAATTTTTGGTCCTGTTTTCAAATTGGTCTACATTAAGGTCCAAAGGGTCCAAAATTAAACTTAATTTGATTTTAACAAAATTGAATTCTTAGGGTTCTTTGATATGCTGAATCTAAACATGTCTTTCAATTTTTGATTATGGGCCCAGTTTTCAAGTTGGTCCAAATCAGGGTCCAAAATTAAACTTTGTTTGATTTCAACAAAAATTAAATATATTGGGTTCTTTGATATGCTGAATCTAACCATGTATTTAGATTTTTGATTTTGGGCCCCATTATCAACTTTGTCCACATTGAGGTCAAAAGGGTCCAAAATTAAACTTTGTTTGATTTCAACAAAATTGAATATATGGGGTTCTTTGATATGCTGAATCTAACCGTGTATTTAGATTCTTAATTTTTGGTCCCGTTTTCAAATTGGTATACATTAAGGTCCAAAGGGTCCAAAATTAAACTTAGTTTGATTTTAGCAAAATTGAATTCTTAGGGTTCTTTGATATGCTGAATCTAATCATGTATTTAGATTTTGATTATGGGCCCAGTTTTCCAGTTGGTCCAAATTGGGGTCCAAAATTAAACTTTTGTTTGATTTCAACAAAATTGAATATCTGGGGTTCTTTGATATGCTGAATCTAACCATGTATTTAGATTCTTAATTTTGGTCCTGTTTTCAAATTGGTCTACATTAAGGTCCAAAGGGTCCAAAATTAAACTTAATTTGATTTTAACAAAATTGAATTCTTAGGGTTCTTTGATATGCTGAATCTAAACATGTCTTTAAATTTTTGATTATGGGCCCAGTTTTCAAGTTGGTCCAAATCGGGGTCCAAAATTAAACTTTGTTTGATTTCAACAAAATTGAATATATGGGGTTCTTTGATATGCTGAATCTAACCATGTATTTAGATTTTTGATTTTGGGCCCCATTATCAACTTTGTCCACATTGAGGTCAAAAGGGTCCAAAATTAAACTTTGTTTGATTTCAACAAAAATTGAATATATGGGGTTCTTTGATATGCTGAATCTAACCATGTATTTAGATTTTGATTTTTGGCCCCATTATCAACTTTGTCCACATTGAGGTCAAAAGGGTCCAAAATTAAACTATGTTTGATTTCATCAAAATTGAACTCTTAGGGTTCTTTGATATGCTGAATCTAACCATGTATTTAGATTTTGGATATTGGACCATAATAGGTGAATGTCCAATTTAAAATTTTTAAGTTCTTAGACCACATTCATTCTGTGTCAGAAACCTATGCTGTGTCAAATAGTCAATCACAATCCAAATTCAGAGCTGTATCAAGCTTGAATGTTGTGTCCATACTTGCCCCAACTGTTCAGGGTTCGACCTCTGCGGTCGTATCAAGCTGCGCCCTGCGGAGCATTTTTTTTTATTTAGTTGTTATATATGATTTCATCGGATGTAAACACAGATTTAAAAAAAAAGAAGACGAAGTCGTAAAAATGATAAAAGAATGTACAGAGATCCTTACAAACACAATGACTGAAAAAAAGCGCTTAAGACTTTGACTAAAAGAAGATGGAAGCTGTTAGAAGACTTTAACCCCCAAAAAGATGCTCTGATAAGATTATAATACAAAAAGATAGAAGATGTAATAAAACGTGTTTTTGCCGAAAAACAGAAAAAGTCTAATATATGACCCGTCTATGACCAAAAATAGATGACATGAAAAGACTATTACCGAAATAGAGAGGCCATAATAAGACTATAAACGAAAAAGATAGAAGCTATGATTAAACTATGGCCGATAAAAACACAGCCAATGATCGTACTACACAGACAATAATAGAGGTTGTTCTAAGATTATGACCGAGGTAACAATAAGACTATAATCGAAAAAAAAAAAAAAAAAAAAACTCAAGATAATAAGAGACAACTATTACAAAAAAAAAGAGTAACACATCATCTAAACATGGCTTGTGACCCGATTTACAAGATGGTTATTGTATTGTCAATACAGAATCAGATTGTAAATGTGTTCCATCACGTAGTCTCGATGTACTATTGGCGTACGTTGTGCAATAAAGAAACAAGACATAAAACGGTGACAAAATCTGTCAGACTAAGTATAACTTTGTACTGTTTTAAGACATTTCAATATATTATGTTTTCAAGTACTACTGAACTTTGCTTGCTTGCATAACCATTCTTTTTTTAACTTAAGTTTATATTTTGTTGATGTTCGTGCTGTTATGACGCATTTTCTTATCTGCAGTCTTCACTTGCGGGCTCCTATGGTTTTAATTCTAGTCAAAAGTCCAACACCATATTCATAAATACTATAATTGAATATAACACAAGTGTTAATTCAGTTCTATTGATTCAAGATACCAGCTTATAGCGTATATAGTTAACTGATCATCATCCTAAAAAGTGTCTATAATTGAATTGCTATAATTTCCTAATCAGATGTTCAGTTGACATGCAGACTTGTTCAGAATTCGGTCGCCATTCTTTCTTTTATAATTGTACGAGTTAACCTTTTATCATGTATAAATAAACGTACTTACCACGCTAGTGTTGTTTTGGGGTCTTCAGATAATTTCATTATTTCCGTTAAACCATATTTTTGTAAATAAAGCATGAGTTTATTTTCAACAGGAAATGCAAAATGCAGAAAGAACATAGTTTTATCAATTTGTTAGCAGAATTCATGTAGACGTTAGATTTAAATCAGATTAGCTGCTCTCAGGACAGTAATTACCTCACACATTTACACTTTTATTGCTATTTTTAAGCTTGCAAAGGGGTACTTGAATCACATATAAGTTTACACTTAACGCAAAAGTGTTCTCCAGTGTTCAATTGTTTGCATCTTATGATCGAATTGAAAATTCATCCAATATGGGAGGACATTTTTAACTGATTAGTTTTGTTTACAAACGTATGTCAAAAGTGTATGTCATATCGTTTCTTGAGCAATATATATATATATATGAGCCACACTTGTTTTAAATATCCAAAAATATGTTTTGTAAGCAAATTTTTTATTGCATAGGGCTATTTTCATACAGACTACCCAAACAGAAAAATAAATGAACAAATTGCTTTCAAATCGTATTCAAATCTCTTTCAAATCGTGATTCTGCGATTTGTTAGTACCATTTCCTTGCGATTCATTAAACAAATTATAAACAAATCAGAATTTGCCAAATTTCCTAAACTGATTTCTTTGTGATTTCTTTCAATTGTATGATTTGTAAGCAATTTGTTTCTGTTTTTGTGTGATTTCTTTATGATTTGTTTACTTAGAATATCATATGAAATGATTTGTAAATGATTTGTTAACTTTGTTAGCTATCATGTTGTGATTCATTGATGATTTGCTACAATGAATAAAATGTTAATACATTCGAATTTTCTGTGTTTATCTATCTCTCTGACTTCCGGTTGAGATCAAATTCAAACTTCAAATACTGTTCTATATTAACTGAACAAAGAAGGTTGCAAGATGGGGACTTTTACTGTCAATGATGACAGCGTAAGGAATCTCAGTTATTTGTTTATAATTCACACATTCAGTTGATACTATTAAACATGTAAAAGGTGTTTTAAATTCAGAAACTGTTCATTTCAGTATCTCGTTATAATTTTGTACTGTCAGGATTAATTTTCAAAATAAAAATGTGTAAAAGATCGAGACATGCATTTAAAGACTAGCTTTCCGAGTCAGCAGACAAAATTCACTGGCAAGTTTCATGTTCTAATTTTTCATGATGTTTACTGGCCAGATCCCGGGCAGTAGGGGCAAAGCTACATAAGCAGATTTGGACCAAGACTTAGACCCATCAATTATCCGACATCCTTTTAGTACACGTACGTGGTTGCCCATGTTTTGTCAAATCTCGTTAGAGTCAAATTCGTCCCTCATCGCAACAAAAGATGGTATTCCTTTTTACAATTAGAGGAGTAGCTAAGGTAAAATGAAGACAAACGCACTTCATAGTTTGGGGGTCTCAGGGGCGGAAAATATTTTTGATCTAGGTGTAAATGATTTAATTTGTGAATTGATGATTGATGCCGATTTATTGACGATTTGCTTGTGATTTGCTTGAGGTAGGAATATATGATTTACTTCTGATTTGTTATAGATTTGATAACAATTTGTTTATAATTTCTTCATAATTTGATAACAATTTGTTTGTGATTTGCTTGAAATAGGAATATGATTTCCTTCTGATTTGTTAAAGATTTGATAACAATTTCTTAACAATTTCTTTACAATTTGAAAACAATTTGTTTGTGATTTGCTTGAAGTAGGAAAGCAATGATCTCTGATTTGTTATTGATTTCAAAACTATTTCTTGACAATTTGTTTGTGATTTGCTTATGAATTGTAAGCAATTTGTTCCTGATTTGTTGTTGTGATTTGTTAGCTCATTTGCAAGTGAAATTTGATCACTTTCAAATCATAAAGAAATCATACGATTTAGTTATCATTTGTTACCATGATTTGTTCCTCATTTTTTTTATGTTAGGGAACGCCCCAGTGGTAACATTACTAGGTAGCGCGACCGCCACAATTGTGGGAGAGCATACGTTCAGTTCTCGTTATGGCCAATTCGAGGACGTTATTAATAACATTGATATTCGATACTTCCCCTTAAAAATATGGGTTAACATTTTAAATAAAAAGAATTCCTGGGCTGCCAGACGACAAAAAAGTAATGCTGCTTTCGTCTCTCGTTCCATGTAGTTATAGAGTTTTCCTCGTCATCATTTTACAACTTCACAATCGATAAATTTTTGTCAAATATAACTCACGAGCATATTATATTTTTATGAAATACATTATCATACCATAAAATCCCGCCAATATACTACATGTATCAACAAACTAATCTAATTTTGCTTTAGAGAATTTAATAACTGGTTTTCATTTAACGAGGTTTTTACACAGAACCGTTAAATTCTAGATACTTTTAGAATTATTCTCTTGTACGTGTTCAGGGACTTGAATCATTTCTTCAATAAATTAAATGTATCTCTAAAAATTGTAATAACATTACGTGTAAGCGGACGAATATTGCAGAGTGCAATTTTTATATTCTATGGGGTAGGGATTATTCGTTCAATAGTCTCTAAACCTAATAACATTATTTTCACTTTACGATAATGTCATCTGTTTTATGCTCCATCACTTTGTAATAAAGTACATGAAAAATGTAAGAATGGAAGGAAATGTGGTATACATGTCAATGATGCGGCAACATAAAACTCTAGTCTGCCAAAATAGGTCATCACCCTGCCTACAGGACTATCGAAATAGAGAACTGATGGCGTAAACGACATAGTGGTTGGTCTCGATTATGTATACCATAATGGGTTTCGTATGGCCCTATTATATTAAATATAGAAGAAAGCATTTGATATATCAGCAGGTCAAACCTGTGAATTCCTGAACAAGAGGCTTACGAGAACATGGATCGCATACTTGATATTGAAATTGATTATACATACCTAGATCAAATGATTGCCATAGCAATCATCAACAGCAATGTGGTGCAGTTGTCTGGGACAACAAAGTTAGGCTTTAGCATTACCTTAGGAGCATTCCAGTCGCATTTCAATTATTTAGGTTTCTTAGCTTTATATGAGATTAATTGTCAAAGATATGCATTGGACCGTTATGTTCTATTTAAAGTCGCCGCAGCCATGCTATTATGTCGACGGGCAAAATAGACAAAATTTCCGAACTAAACCCTTTAAAAAAACGATTTTGACCAATACTGGTGTAAATTGACCTACTGGTTTCAAGGAGAAGATTATTGTTCATACATTCACCTTTAAGTGTCTATATAGAATAAAAAGTTAAGTTCACCGGTGACGGTTATGTTGTACAAGTGGTGGACTCACCAGCTATTTTTATTAAGAGGGTGGTATATAGACTATTCCATTCTCAATTCTATTTCACATTTTCAAATTGATTTTGTAAGAAATTTTGTACAGATTATTTAACTGTAATTTCTTTTTTCTAGTACATCCATTTTAATCGGTAAACACTGATACCAGTATATATTATGAAAGAAAACTATTAGAGAACCATATCAACAACATGTCGGTCATTTAAGTTGCAGAGCTGCAGAAAATTGACGATTATTGTATTTGATCCTTACGTTCTATTATAACAGCGGCCATGTCAGCAGACCGACGGGCATAATCCCTAAAAAAATTAAAAAAGAAAACAACGTAAGGATGATCAGGCCTAATTTGGTGTAAACTAGCCAAGTGGTTTCAGAGAATATCTTTTAAAAGATTATGACGCCAACGGACTCTAGTAATCGCAATAGCTGAAATGGGACCAAAGGATCTATAACCACTCCTCGGTTTACATTAATTGAATAGCATTGACCCGATTTACGAATGTGTTTAAACGTGTTAAACACAAGAAAACACAGCGGGTTTAAACGTTTTAACAGGCGCCAACCCTCACCCTAACCTGAGACAGTAGTGTAACATTACAACATAAAAAGACACACTATAAAATATCAATTGAAATGGCTTAACTCGATCAAAAAGACATTTAAACAAAAACAAGTAAACATACACTGAACGGATAAGTTTGATCTATGACACAATATAAATATAACATTAAAACGTAGGTGCCTATATAACATAGACGTTACAGGTAGTAATAAAAAAGATGTAGGGAGAGTGTCAATAAGACAACTCTTACCTTGGAAAAAATGGCGTAAAATGAAACAAAGTACACATGTAATTTAAATATAATAATTTTGTTGTTAGGAGTACGGAAATAAACATTTTTTTACAAAATTAATAAATTTGTTGATCAGAGTACGAGTACATAAGTGAAAATGTATCGTCATACTAAATACTTCTCGAAGGTGGTACATATTAAAAATAGTTAGACGAGATATAGCACAAAACAAGTAAACATTTAATTACAGAAATGCATTAGAAATTGTGTCAATAGGTCAAATTAACACGAAAATACGATTTGAGAGTACTCGCAGTTACTGAAAGCTAGTTAAAAGCCAAAAACAATTAACAATAAAAAATCATGCATCAGAGACTAAAATCAATTAAAACACATCTCAAGATTTTAGTTTTTTAACGCCATGGACAGTCAAAGAAGACATGACTTGTGCAATGCCAAAATAAAAGTATCGACAGGCAGCAGGATTGTAAGGATTTAACCTTATAATAAATATGTATCATGTTATATATAGATAAAGCAATCTCTAAATAGAAAATTAACGTGGATGTGTATTTATACATCCCAAAAACCATTCGAAAAGAATACAAATTTAGTTATGTTTTAATTTGTTGATGGCAAAATCGATGTTAATGCCAATGTAAACAATATTCAAAGATCTTATTTCAACATTAATAAGATAACCTTTTATGGTAACGAAATCCCTGACTTAATAATTTACCAGTGATGCATTGATTACGTTTGTTAAAATCTATGACATCACTACACACAAAGGCATAACGAACGAGTTGGGATATATAAACACCGTATGATGGATCCAAAGGAACATCGCCGTCTAAAAAAGGAAAATTAACAATAGGGAATGAAAAATCGTCTCTTTTGTCGTAAATTTTAGTATGGAGTTTCCCTTTAGAAATTGAAATGTCTAAATCTAGAAAAGGACAACTACTGCTGTTTATGTTAGATTTATTTAAAGTAAGTTCCTTTGGGTAAATTTCGGTAGTATATTTAGAGAACTCTGGATTATTTAACGAAAAATATCATCAAGATAACAGTAGGTATTGATGAATGTGTCAACCAAATGTAACAATGACGTGTCTTTACTGAGTTTGGCCATAAACTGTGATTCATAGCAATACACGAATAAATCTACAATTAAAGGGACACAATAAGTGCCCATAGGAATACCTACTACCTGTCGATACACTTTATCGCCGAAACGTACATACATGTTGTCCAGGAGAAAATTTAAAGCTTCAATCATATCTTCACATTTCCAGTAAGTGTATCTAGCATACTTTCCTTTTTCGTTACAGAAAAAGGCTTTAAACGAGTTACAGCAAATAAATTTGCAATGAGATTTTTCAAAAGACCATTTAATTAAATATGAAAACTTTTTCTTGATAAGATTGTGTGGAAGTGTAGTGTAGAGAGTAGAAAAATCATAACTGTCAACCGAATTAACAGGACCATCAAAAGCTCATATTTTATCTAAAACCTCTAAAGAATGTTTAACACTCCAAAAATAATTAATACCATCATTTACATAAACTTTATTACAAAAGTTAATAATAAGTTCTTTGATAGTAGTAAGGGAGGTAGTTAGAAGCACTGACAGATAAGTAGTAGAACATTTACTAGATGCGGAGATGAAACGAAATTTATGATTGTTTGTTTATGTAATTTAGGTAACCAGTAAATAGTCGGGACTTTCAAATGTTCGGAAGAGGTTTTAAGCTGGGTAGTGGCAGTGATATGCTTGTTTACAATTTGACTCTCTGTGGAGCGTACGGACCTGAATGTAGAAGAATTGATAATTTCGTTTTGGAGAACTTCCGTGTAGTATATGCGTCACACCACCACAACATTATTGGCTGATTTGTCTGCCGGTACGAATACAAACCGCTTTGCGAGTACTTGGAGTTTATTTTTTATTCTAGAAATGGGTATACCATGAACCCTATAATTAATTTCAGAATTGTTTTCAAAATGAGATGTACGAATATTAACAGTATTCATAATTTTATTCAAATGACTGTCTAGAGATTTTTTATCAGATTTTTCACGTTTATACCAACTTTTACAGTAATGACCTGACGACGCTGTTTCCAATCTATAATAGATGGAGGACGATATTTATGTCCTTTCTTAAGAAAAGTTGACCTCACGGTCTTCAACGATGTTGAGGTCTCCTGTAATGACATGACCATGGGGAACATTATTTTCTATATTGACGTCTGATGTTACTACGTATAATTAAAAATCAAACTTCTGCTGGCTTTTTTGTACGAATACAAAATAACAGTTGGTTCTGTATTATCAAAATATGGAGGTATTTGGCTACGGATGGTAGAGTCATTGAATATACTAGATAAGTTAATAAAATCAATACTTCTATTTATATATTTTAATTTAAGAAAATGCCGTTTATGATTTTCAGGTTAATCGACACTAGGAAACAGCCTGTGATGACAAAAGGCTGTTATAATACGTGTGATTTTGATTTTTGGTATTTTTACGCCACTTTTAAGCGCCGCTTTTGGGCTATTTCGTGGCGGTCAGTTTTTATTGGTGGAGGAAGCCGGAGTGCCCGGAGAAAACCACCGACCTTCGATAGGAAAACTGACAATCCTAGTCAATTAAGATTGGAGTCGAGTGCACTCGCACGAGCGGGGTTCGAACTCACATCCTCAGTGTTTACTGGCTAGTGATTACAGTAGTAACTACTTAGACCACTCTGCCACCGAGGCCCCTCAATATAATAATAATACGTGTGTATTCATACAACGAGGCTGTGGACGTCATACTAAACTCCAAATTATACACAAGAAACTAAAAGTAAAAATAATACAAGACTAACAAAGGCCAGAGGCTCCTGACTTGGGACAGGCGCAAAATGCGGCGGGGTTAAACATGTTTATGAGATCTCAACCTCCCCTATACCTCTAGCCAATGTAGAAAAGTAAACGCATAACAATAATTAAAAAGTCCGAGTCCGATTATCATGACAATAATACATAAATAACAACAGACTATAGCAGTTAACTGACATGCCAGCTCCAGACCTCAATTAAACTGATTAAAACTATCATATAGTTTACTTATTGGTATATGACCAAGTTTGCATGATAATTGATGTCTACCATTATTTTTTTATTATAGATAACAGATCAGCAAGTGTACATGTATAATTTTTACGATGTTTAATACGTAGATTACGGTTTTTACGTTTACCATGAGACCTATTATTTCTTAGCCGTTTATTGACAATATTCATGACATCGATAGAAGTTTTATATATGTTCCCGTGTCCCAATATTTTGTCATTGAGACCGAGAAGAAAAGCTGTTTGAAGTCTTTTCATCCAAAATAGTTCGCGAGTGTGATTGTCCTGGTTGTTTCTGAACGTTTTCAAGTGGTTGGAATTTTTTAAATTTAAGATTGTGATGATGCTTATCTAAATGTTGGTATATCAAACTTTTGAATTTTTTAGGTCTACAAAAGTGGTAAAGGTGCTCTTGATTTCTTTTGTAATATTTTCGTGCCGTCTGTCCCACATATTGAATACCATACTTAGGCTGGGCTCAAGTTACCAGATAAATAAGGTTTTGGGTTTTTCAGGTAATGTGCGAAAAAGCTCTCCCGTTCACAGTTGACCTAACAGTATTGTGTGAAGTTATTCTAGAACAGTTAGTCATTTTCTGGCATTGCACAGGAAAATTTGTGGATATCCAATTGCATTTAAGCTTGATAATGCATGACAAGTTCAAAATGATATTTTAATTTCAAAGTGTAAATATGTCATATGTCTAACACCGAAAAATAATGACAAAAACACTTAATCTTGATAAAATTAGAAAACGATTTTACATTATTTGTCTTGCGTAAGAAAGAATCCAATCATACGCCTAGCAATTCGATAATTCTTCATAGTAAAGTAGAGCAGCAGTGCTTGAAGGTTATGAAAGCACATCAAGGAATCACCACGGACTCAACAACAGACAATTACAGACTAAATAACACAGAAAAGCACTTAGCCTTAAATACATTTATGAAGGTACCATGTACTTCGTGTTTTCGTCAATCGCAGTGATTGTTTCTATTCTGAAACAATAAATAAATGGGCGAAAATATCCTTTTGTAAGTCGTCAATTATTCCAACCTATTTACATCAATTACGAAAATGACATAACCCACAAAATGTTTCCGTTATTGCATGTGGGCTTTATAATCCGGTTTATTCTCAGACGTCTATAACTTATAATATAAAACTTACTTAGTTGTCTAGGGTGTTCTTTATTGTCAAATACATACAATGTACAAACAGAAATGAAGCAGAAGTAACCGTTTCAAAGAGTCCAAAGAGTGACCGAGAAAGACCTAATTATCAAACTCGATATAATCAATGATTTTGTTGTGTGCACAGATCAAAATTTGGCAACGCATATAGTCAACGTATACTTTTTTGTTGGATGTTATTAATTACTGATGGCATATTTTTTTGTACAATGTCTACTAAAATAAACCTACTAAAGCATACAAAACCATATTTTTGTAAACGTTATTCAGTTACAAATACAAAAACACATTGCTTTAACTTAAAATACTACTAGCTTAAGTTTCATCAGTGGTGTAACGGATACAAGTGGGACAAGGGTACAGATGTCTTCTCAATTTCAAAAAAGGGACAAAAGTAGGAAAGGCACCAATCAATTCACGATGGCTAAATTGTTGTATAGCCTACATGTAGTTGGCCGAGTGATCAAGGTTGCTGGAAACAGTACAGGCAGGGTTGCCACCATGACACAAATGCAAAGGTGATCCCGCTGATTGAAGAACAAAATTTCTTCCTGCAAATTTGTAGATATAGCATAGTTCAGCTAAGTTTCAGATTATTCTTGGGTTTTTTTCACACACGATCTTATTTCGTAGGTGATCAAAATATGACGGCAATCAACCTCTCATAAATCAGTCAACTTCTATGTCAATGTAATGGAATAGTCAAAAGTCTCAGACAGTATTCATGCAATGTCTTTGAAATATTTGTTATATACTTTATTCTGATAGACCGTTGTAAATACAAAGGTACACAGAAGAACATAGACATTTTACAATATTACAAAGGTACATATGTTGAGGAAATAAACAATACAATAGAAATACATGAGTATGTTTACACGTTAAAAATGTGCGGTGTATATTAAATGGAAGACCTTAAAATATGACAGAGGAGGGACCCCTGCGAAATGTTCCATGGTTGACCATGCTTAACCGTGGTCAACCATGGTTATATGACCTATGGTTGACCATGGTTAACCATGGTTTGTTAAATGAGACTCCATGGTTGACCATGGTCAACCATATGACCATGGTCAACCATGGTTTGTTGCAGAGGTTAAATTGAAAATCAACCATGGTTGACCATGGTCAACCTTAACCATGGTTTGTGACAATTCCAATTGTAAATTATAGCCATGGTTGCCAGATGGTCGCTGGCAACCATGGTTTACAATAGTAATTTACCACTGCCAAAAACCATGGTTTACCATGGTAGACCATTGTCCCCAGAATATTTCATGAGCAGATTAATATCATGAATGTAGTCAGTATTTTAAGACACAATAAAGATCATAAATAAACTTCTCTTCCTTTCTGTAATTAAAATTAGGATCCGGACTTCCAACTAGAAATGTTCTGCTAAAAATTCTTTACAGTTTTCTTGGCAGATCATGCACCAGTTTCCCCCTACAAAATCAAAAATCACTCCACAAAGAATCAATAGTCCCTGATATTTTGTTAAAAAAACAGATTCTTACAAGTATAATTACTTAAATTCAAAAAAATTCAATGGATTAACATTGTCATGTGTATTATTAATACTTTTATTGCAGGACATTTATAATAATTTTATCCCTCCCTTTTAATTTCCCCATACACAATAAGTATGGCTGCAGCTGGAGCACCTTTCACCTTTCCATACAAATCGCTCAGTTAATCCTGATTTGAAATTAAAACAATGCTGTCTGGTGTTGATTTGATCAAATGAAAGCCATTTCACAATGCTTCAACAAAATATTAATTTACCTTGCAAAGAAAATATCAAAAATATTTCAAATATACTTATCTGATAACAAATCTGCTTTATATGACAGCCAGATTTAATTCACTGCTCATCAAACATCAAACATCGTCTTCATCCTTTAATTTAAGCGCCAAATCACATTTTCTATTCCCTGAGTCATTCACGCGCTTTTTTATTCCATCAACTTCCATCTGTAATCTTTTTTGATCCAAGTCATTTAAATGCTTTGTAAACATATGTCAAAGTCATTTAAGCGTTTTACACGAAGTAAAACATAATTCACTGATGATGATAATTTTTGACACCGGTCAGCAATGTCCTGAAGGAATGATTGTCATTTATCTGTGATTTTTTTTCAAGTTCTTACATATGCCGTATGATGATTAAGAAATGCACCTGTTTGAACTTGGAGAGACAATCAGAAATAACATCTTTGGAATAAAGAAATGATAATTTGGAAGTTTATCATTGTAAAAACGAAATATGAGAAACATCTCTAACTTAAGTTACAGAACTTAAAAGTTAGTCCCAAATTTTATATGACTGTCATATTACTTATTTATAACCATTCATATATAATTAACCATTGTATTTGTACTTAACCATGAACAAGTCAGATTCAGCCAGGGTAGTGACAGTGTAAAACCTGATGTCTGTTGTTTGTGAAACCATGGTAAGACCATGGTTGACCATGGTGCACTTAATACAAATCATGGATAACCATGGTTAACCATGCTTTTGACCATGGTTGATGTTTGTGAAATCATGGTCAGCATAATGGCCATGGTTGACCATGGTTGACCGTGGTCAAACCATGGTCAAAAGCATGGATAACCATTGTCAACCATGTCTTGACCATGGTCAACCATGGTTGTCCATGCCTTATCCATGGTTAACCATGGTTAACCATGGTCAACCATGGTCACGTTTCGCAGGGGGAGAAAGTTAATTGAGAGAATCCACTTCATCGTTTATAACTCTAATAAAACTGCTCATTTCTAAGCTTTGACTGTTTTGATATATTCATAAGTTCCCTGAACTTAAGAATATTACAATGGTTTGTGAACTTTTTATCTAAATATTTATGTTAAACATCAAAATACCATTTGTAGTTTGAGCACGCAAAAGTATATTTTATACACGTGAAGTATCCACTTAATAAAAATCTGTATTTCTGAATGATGAAAATAAAACTAGGTATAAAGCTAAGTATTGTGAAAAACTAAGAACATTAAGAAGTATATTATTTTCATTTTAATGATATTGAAAAATATAGAAGTATTAAATAGAATAAGACATTTCCTAAAAATTCCTTAAAATTATTTTGATTTATGGTATATCTGGTTATTCGAGAGATTTTTATAAAAGATTTGATCCAAAACACATTTGCCTTCCCATAAGCCTAATCTTCCTATCTATGTAATATTTTCCACTGGACATTAAATACCATCCTTATCACTTTACAACTGTATTAAAGTGATATTTGAATAAAAAAAAAGTTTGGCTGGTATAAGCTACTACGATTTTTGCTGCAATGATCATCTTGTATTTCTGAATGGATGAAAGATCCCTAATAGAGGCAAAATCCAGGCATTTAATAATATATTTTCAACAATAATACATAATGGACATTGTAATATTCTTATATGTGCTAATTTAATTTGTTACTATACATAAAAGTTAGTCCCGCAAGTTTAACAATATATTATATAAACCATCATAGACTCTGTTTATAAAGTTTGATATTTTATGATTTCCGACATTTGGTTTCGAGCACCGCTGACGTGAAATAAATTTTGATGTTGTACACATGTTGCATCGGGTTAATTTTAATCATTTATGGTGTTACTACTATTTGGTCGACGCGGTGGCTGGTGTACTGAAAGTTTCGAGGTTGTTAAAAACCAGTTTTCCAATATATAATTCAGAAATTATTGCGTGCATTTATTATTGCGATTCTTTGAGGTATTACAAAAATGCTAGATTAATTATTGCGATTTCAGACACATCTGCATAACGATATATGTATCAGATTTATGTATCACCCAGTCGCATTATTCGCATTAATAAAAACCTCGCATTTATTTCTGAATTTACAGTAATCAATTTCTTTGTACTAGCTTGACATTGCATAAGTATTGGTACCAAGAAAACCACTAGTTAACAAACAGAATTAAATTTTGTTCAGTTTAAAAGATAGGCTAGATTATCCTCCCCTTTTTTAAAAGTTTATTACGTTTTAATGACTAATACATTCAGATTACTTATATTTGTTTTCAAGCATAACAACATAGGCGCATCAAGTTGATTTTGATATTCTTAAGATTGTGTTATAATTAATTATGACTTACTCAGTGCCACTGCTAATGAATTAAAGTCTCTAAGTTTTATCACGATAAGACAAATTTTAATAATTTAAAAGAGATGTGATATGATTGCAAAAAGTAAAATCACAAAAATAATGAACTCCGAGGAAAATTCAAAAAGGAAAGTCCCCAATCAAATGGCAAAATCAAAAGTTCAAACACATCAAACGAATGGATAACAACTGTCATATTCCTGACTTGGTACAGGTATTTTCTTATGTAGAAAATGGTGGATTGAACCTGGTTTTAAAGCTAGCTAAACCTCTCACTTGTATGACAGTCGCATATTATTCCATTATATTGACAACGATGTGTGAAAAAAAAAAATAATAAGACACCCATCTTCCAAAGACCAAGGACAAGAATGTAAATAACAGTTCACCGTACAGCCTTCAACAGCGGGGAAAATCCATACTGTATAGTGAACTATCAAAGACTAACAGATAAAACATTCACGTAGATAGAGCTTTTGTATTTTATAGACTGTATTGATATTGCTTCGCTATTGATACTAAATAAATTTTGGGTTGCCAAAAAGATTCAAAATTTGTTTAATTCTGCGGATATCTTCCAGGTACCATTACATTAATTTAATGATTTTAACATAAGTCAATTATTAATAGTACTTTCTTTGCGGTTCCCAGACAAGAAATAAATATCTAAGAAGATCAAGTTAATTTCTGTATCTTGTAATTTTGTATATTAGTTACTCTAACTGGTTCCATGTAAATGCTGGAAGATTGCTAATTCCTAAAGATATCAAAAAGCCCGGTAGTCAGGAAACTATGACCTTTGTTAGACTTGTACGTTTTTTTTTTTAATTTTGGTTCATATATATGTTTAAGAGTTTAGTGTGACGTCCATTACCTGAAATAGTATACATTATTGTTTAGGGACCAGCTGAAGCCCGCCTCCGGGTGCGGAATTTTCTCGCTGTGTTGAAGATCCATTGGTGGCCTTTGGTTGTTTTCTGCTCTTTGGTCGGGTTGTTGTCTCTTTAACGCATTCAACGTTTCCATTCTCAATTTTATTTTAAATTGGTATGTACGCCAGACGCGCGTTTCGTATACATAAAGTTCACCAGTGGCACTCGAAACAAAGCAGTTCAAAGACAAAATCAAACAAGACGCTAAAGAGTACTGCAAGCCAAATATTCCGAAATATTGTACAAAATTCGAATATACCTTTTATGTCTAGGGGTAAAATAACGTTGCCATAGTATTTTGAAAAAATTAAATTCTTTTACAGAAAAAATTCAGAAGATCAGTATATCAATGAAATTTCATGTCCTCACAAAGTTGAAGGTATTTCGAGTGGACAAAATGATACAAAATTATTTGAATTCTTAGGATATCATCACAATGCACAGATGTTCCTTCAGAGGTTTGGTGTCCTTTACAATTTATTTTTTTTTAATTTGATTCGTATAACAAATAATTTCGTTGCATTTAACCTATAATTAACGTTTTACTCTATTAGATCATGATCCTTACAGTAATCGTTTTCAACATCAAATCTTAAATCGTATGTTATCTAATAAAGTGTACATGTCTGAGATTTTGGATAATTTTTTTCTGAAAAAACATTTTGTTTTTAATTTATGACATTAAACATATGTATCTGTTTAAAAGGAAAAAAAAAACTGCTATTGATTCGAGTGTTAAATGCTATTCTTGAATTTGATACACTTTGTTTTGTCTCAGCGTAACAAGGTGAATTAAACTTGTTTTCCATTTGATTCATGCATGCAGAACATGGATTGTGATGATAAATAAAATGATATCTGTTTTTGTCATTTCATTGAGAGATGTTAAAAGTTTGAATTTAAAAGCTATACAAAATTGTAGGGACTAAAACACTCGGAATTACAGCAAAGTAGCAGCTGACTATACAGTTAAGTTTCTCCGAAGATAATTCCTTGAATAAAGCTAATATAAATTGTAGATAACTATTAGTTCCAGAGGTGCGATTTGAAAGAAACGATCCATCAAATTCACAAATTAGTATAAATTTCATTTTTAGCATGCGTAAAATATTGATCACATTTTTGCAAAACATTTATAAGAATTTACAATATTTCAAAGTTTTCGAAGATGGTCATATATTTTTTTTTTTTTTTTGGTGCACAAATTTTTAAAGTTAATTGCTGTATCAAAGGGTCAAAATTTCCATTAAAAAATGCAGACAAAATAGTTATGAACCAACCTCTAGCGACTAAAATATTTCATGACATTTAAATCTTTATGACAGAACTTTTTATGCTGTTTACTCAAAATGATATTTAAAAACTTGTTTTTGTCTCAAAATTGCTTATTAATCTATTTTCATGATTTAATAAAGTTTTAAAGGTCACAGTAACTTTTATTAGTACAATACTGATTAAAACAATAACTTTGTTACATAGAAATCTTAATCTATTATATTGTAAAAGAGCTTCAATTTGAAAAAGGGTGAAAATAAATTTCAAAGCTAAGCTTGCGATAAACATGATAAAGTTTCAATTGACTCTTATGATTTGATTTTGTGCTTAATCGTATTATCAAATCACATAGAGTAAATAGAATATAACGTTACAATTGTTCCCGGTAAGTGTGTCACAGATTTGACTGTAATGTGTATTTATTAGAACAACATCACTAATGTAGCTAATTGCAAACTTTAAATGCGAATGTACCAATCACAAATTCTTTGAGAGCAATTATCACTTTTTCCATTTGCAATTGCATCAAAGCTAGACGTCTCTTGAAATCAAACACTCCACAATTGCATCTGGAAACACTATAATCGTTTATAAATGAGGATCAACTTTCACTCATTCCTAATGTCTTTGAAGTGAATAAATAAACTCCAATTTATTATCATTTACTTTAAGAGATGAAGATTTCAGAGATATTTATTACCTTCCCTCCAAAATAATAAAAACAAATGATCTTGCATAAGATTACAAAACATTTTGAAAACCTTTACCATTTATCACAATCGAGAGGTTTAGGTACATTTAGCTATTGAACCAGGTTCAACCCACTATTTTCTTCGGAAAATGCCTGTGCCAAGTTAGAAATATGGCAGTTGTTTTCCATTCGTTTTGTTAGTTAATACTTATTAAAATGGAGGCGAATTTCAGGGGTCAGATAATGGCTCTTCTCATACATTCTACTTCCACATCTTTATCACCAGTAAAGAAACATAAAAATGCTTGTCACTATTCATTTCTATGAATTTAGAATTTTCTGTATCTAATACATTGATTTCTATGGAGTTGTGATTGGCTTTATTGTTTATAGATACTGAAAACTCTAACATGACATTTTTCTATTTATTGACATCGAAAACTCTCAAATAACAATATATGCCATTTAAAATCATATCAACTTTTGTTATTCATGTTTTATTCAAAGATAATGTATCGACTGCATATTATATGAGGTAAGTAGTGTCGAAATTCATTCTTGGATACGCAAAATCACCCACTCAGTGGACTCCATTCCTGTAAAGTATATACGTAACTGGTAAATTCTCATAAAAAACCCAAATACAACGTTATAGTTTTCAATTTTCTTTTTATTAAACTTGAAGGTTTTGATTAAAAATTTAACGGTTGTTTTGTTTTTGATCCTATACGTAGATAATAAGACACATGTCGCTCAGTCTTTAGTTTTCAATGCTGTGTTTTGTAGACTGTTGTTTGGCATTTGATTGTTTTTTGCCTGATTTGCCATGGTATTGTTAGTTTTTCGACTTATGAGTTTTAATATCCCTTTGGTGCACATCGCCTCCCTCCTTAACCTTTTTTGAATTGTCATGACATTCTAACAGAGAATCTAGTGTATACAGTCTACTGCAGTACTTTCAATATATTATTCAGAAATATTTGTGATTAAGCACTGCGATTTCACAAGCTTTATAAATCCAAGCTATCCTTATTCGTAATGTTTTGCATCTTCCAAAGTTTTGTAAATCCAATATGGTTTAAATTAGTTTTGTAAATGATTACGACAACAATAAGTATTAAGGCAATCTTGCCAGTAATAATGTTTTCCAGTGCTTTCAAATAGTCTGAAACTAAATATTTAAATAAACAGAAACATAGTTTCGACCATTCTTTTATCTGATGCTCGATTGTAAGAATCGGTCGGTTAAGAATTATTTTTACTAGTCTGTGAGGAGTTACAAGTGAAAAATGCAAATCGCCTGTTTATGGAGTTCATTCGAAGTTTTTTATGCACATTTCACGTAGGACAGACCCAGTTTTGATGTCATTTTTAATACAATAATAATAATTCAAGAACATATAGACTTGATAATCAATGCGCAGAAAGGTCTTTAATTATATAAATATACTGTTTAAACTGACAAAAGGATGAAAATAAAACATACACTTGTTCTTAGTTAATGTTATCAACAAACAGACTAAATTAATTTGTAAAAACGAGTAAACACACGACCCATAAACTGATGAAGGAAATGACTTTGGCATTCCCTACTTCTCGTCACTTTCAGGAGTAGCATACTGGTACACTCGATGTGCTATGTTTGATTTATCTTCGACAGTAAATTTTAAGTTCAGTGCAAATAGTTAGACACTAAAGCTATATACACATACAGCTTTAAACCCGATTTCAATCCAACAATAATACCTATTCTATGGTGTCCGTTTGGTTATGAAGGTGCATTAGATCGCAAAAAAACAGGTAAGACCAGTTGGAATAGGGGCGCTAGATCCGATTCCCCAATATGGGATTGTGATACACTTTGCGCTTTTCATAACCTAACAAAAAAGGCAGAAGACACCAAAGAGATATTCCAAAATCGAAAGTCGAATAAAAATCGGACATAGCATGGTAAAAAACGAAAACCGACAAAAAGACAAACAACATAGCAAAAAAACACTACATTGAAAACTGAAAGACTAAGACTGAGAAACCCAAACACTATTTAAAAAGCATTACCAAAAATCGCAATGATTGATCAGAAAGATCAACAGATCCTGCTCTAAATGTGCATCGTTTTGCTTATGGCAAGTACAAATTAAGTGACAATTCTCAGTGGATGATGTCACAATCGAGGAAAAAAGGACGGTATGGTGGTTACGACAGTTGGAACATATCCGTGGTACTTTGTGACAACGATATTCCATATCGGACAACTAAATCATGATGACGTATGTAAAACTTTAAGAAGGATGATCATCAATTTCTAGATTTTAGTCAAGATATGAGGTAGACGTAACTCTATCTGTGGTACAAATGTAGCCTTTATTTCAAGTTCGACGGGATATGTGCTTTCAACATTGTCACAATACTTTGCATTATTTTGTGAGAGAACATTATATGTATAGCGGAATGTGAAGTTGAAGGATGATGCTAGCTTTTTTTTTCTACTACCCTTAGAACCTCTTGCCTCTTATGAAAATAGAAAAAAGTTGACAAGAAGAGCAACACGGTTGGTTCACATATGAATGCTGATGGTCTGTTAAAAAAACACGTCCTCTCAACATAACGTATATAAGTTGTAAATGAAAACATTAAGAATCATGATGATGTCAGTTGCAGAGATTACTTTGTTTGATGACAATAATTTATATACTGTAAATGTAAATGTGTTATCGCCCTAATGATGAATGAAGTATTTGTCGTTGGGCGATAAACAGACAACAATCATTTCAGCAATTTATAGTCAGCTTTTTCTAGTGAAGTTCAACCACAGCATTTAATTATCATCAGTTGGAAAAGTGATCAGCTGGGAATCCATCAAACGTATGAACCAGATTAAATGGCGCCAAAACTCCCTATTGTGTAATATTTGTCAAGGTCGAATATTTCAAATGTTCGAGATAACATGAAAACATATGCATCATGTACCAATCGAATAAAAGTTAACCATAAATTAAATGGCGGTAATAAAATCATAAAAGCTATAATCTTCTTACGCAAAATGCAGAAATATTCTTTTGATCTATTTAGAGTCCCATTCTTGACTCTTGAGACTTCAGTTTTCATCGTAGCAATACATTATCCAAGCTATTTAGATCACATGGAAGATGTACAACATAGGTTTGCTATGGAAGCCAAAAAATCCAGCATTTTGATTTCATATTTGCTAGATAGAGAACTTCTACATATAACATGCTTTCCTCTGAAATAAGACGCACACGAAACATATATAATACATCTTTAAAACAAAGCTTTTTTATTACTTTAACTGTTTGATAGTTTTTTTCAACCATCGTTTGACTAGTTATTTTTAATGAAATATAAATATCTTTGCTTTCATACAAATCAAAGTTGTCCTATTTTGCGATTACTGAATTTCCTATTTAAAATTGTAATAGATTTTAAGTATGACCTTTATTTTTGAACCTTTATTCATACAATATAACCTTGCAATACGGTGCATAAGTAGTATCAAAGATTATTTCTAATCGAGAACACTATCGCATTTCTTTCCATATTAGATTACCAACACAAACACAAGTACGTAAGTATTGAAATCTTTTGATTTTTCCGATGCTCTCTGCTTATTTGACTATGTTTAATTAATGAAAGGATATTAAGATGTCAGTATACTGTCTTCTTTTTCCATTGTAGCCTCGAGTAATAATTTGCTGTCTGTGTTTTATGTCATAATTCCAAAAACAGTCATGACCTCTAAAAACCAAAACCTGGAATCATGGATCTTTTGCATTTACTTTTATGCAAAGTAAACTCGATGGGACATGACTTTTGTGAGTTTTCGATTAGACTTCTTCAGTGTCTAGATAGAATGACGAAATAAACATTCAGGAGCCTGTTGTTCAGTGGTTGTCATTTGTTGGTGTGGTTCATAGGTGTTTCTTGTTTCTAGTTTTTTTTTATATAAAATAGACTGTTGGGTTTCATGTTCTTTGACCTATAATTGTTAACTTTTAATACATTGTGACTTGGATGGAGAGTTGTCTCATTGGCACTCATACCACATCTTCTTATTTATATTCATTGTCTTTCAGATTTAGGTAGTTATTATAAAGAAGATATGTCAATTAAAGTTACAAATAACAAACTGGCAGGATTTATAGATTTTGGCATTTTAATTGGACTGAATATAAGGGATAGGTGTACTGTTCCATGAGTTATGATTCTAACCTGAAAAATATCTGGCTGAAATGGAAAGTAAGGAGACGCATTCTTCCGTTGTCTTCTCGTAAGAAGGTCATTAAAATTCATGACGCACTTTTATAAATGTAAATAGGGAAAGTAGAAAACTGAAATAAGGTAATAAATCATGGAACAAACGATAAATAAAAATACAAATTCTTACCAAAATTACAGCAATTTCAAACAAATGCAAAGGCAAGGCGTTTTTGAACAAAGTTATTGTTATTGGGGAAATAACAAAGGGAAGGGGCAGATGTTGCAATATTTCTCGCTGTCATAATTAGAGAATTTAGGATCCCTATTCCGTCACTTATTGCGATATACGTTATAGTAAACAACATTTCATTTGCATATCTACAAACAGCAATAGTCTCAAACGAAATTGCTGAACGTTTGATAGTGAATCAAGCAAGCACAGACTGACTCCGACAAACGATCCTATAATTATGTCAACAATATGGAACATAAGTTGAGAATCAACCTCGTAATATTGTTGAAAGTCATAGTTGCTAGAATCTTGCAATAGGGATTAGTTAAAAGTACAAAAGATCTTGTAATGGAATGTTATATATATTTAAAACACATGCAATTAGGATATTTAATATAAAGAAGAACGATTGTCACCCTATATGTTTATACTATAGCAGAAAAGTGGTGTCACAAATTTATGATTTTCTAAAATTGTGTTCGTCGTGATCGATATAGACGAATATGTTTTTGTGATGGTCGGATGTTTTTTAATTCCAGACATTCACAGAACTTGTAACACAGTGATTTGTATAAAATCAATATCGTTAGAGGATTTGTAAGCTGGAACAGTATTAAATTATGGTATTTTGTTTGACTGTCCTTTTATGGTAAAACAAGTTTTTCAAACAAAGCGATTTTATAATAAAAGAAAGCTATTGCCTACTTTTTTCATTAAGACATATGTTGTTTAATAGTCTTTAATATTTTAAGTATTATGTTATGAAATGAACATTAAAAATGGCTAGGCGCACTATTGCTTCAACGATAACTTTAGGAATAATCATACAGGTTAAAATCATCTCTAAAATGAATTGATTGATTAGTGATTGCTTTACGCCGCATCAGCAATCCGAAATGAATACGAGCTTAATAAATATCATACAGTTTAAGGTATTGACGCTTTCTAAGCTGCTGATGAAAATGATATCTGACTCACCTACACATATTGCATTCTAAACTGAAGTTTCTAGTTTCCCTCAGATCAAATCTTTTTTCATTTTTTTCTTATAATTCAAATATTCCGTGCGTCACAAACTTAAGCTTTTTGAAGTCTATTAGAACGATATTTCTTATTAATATTGTGTAAATTATTACGTAAAAGCTAGAAAAAAAAATCATCAATTATTCAGTATTGTAAAAAATATCTGATATATGAATCTTGTGTATGAATGAAACATCCTGAGATGTTTTGTATTACAGAAGACTTATATAGACTAAGTGGTTGGTATGTCTTGAAATGCTATTCCTTCTAAAACATATTCAATTTTTCATTACTTTATTAAAACCTTCTTGAGCACAACTATCCAAGTGACTTATTCATTTGACGTGAAGGAATAACTTTTCAAAATTTTTGTTAACGCGTTCTGTTTCGTTTTTTTTTTGTTGTTGTATGATATTGTAGTAGAAAAAAGTCGTTGAATAAGAAATTGCTGAACGTTGAAGCTTAAACACTGTTGGAACAAGTTTGCAATTCCGCTGCGTGCAAAAGTTAACACCTTAATTGCATAGTTACCGACAAAAGAAGTTATGAACTAATATTGTATTGGTTCCATGATATGTGTCCTCAAATGTTTTGGGGTAAGCAGCACTGTTGGAGGAGTAATGCCCCTTTTTTGTTTACAAATTTTCCCTGAGGAAAACTATTCCTCAAAGGAAATCAAATTTCCCTCAAGGAAAACTACATTTCCTCAGGGGAAATTTTCATCTCCTCAAGGACAAAGTTTTCCCGTAGGAAATTTTTTGCAATACCTTTTCCTCAAAGGGAAAGTAATTGCTTCAAATTAAGTTAATTAAAGTCAGACTTGAACGTTTAAATTTATTTAAATCAGATAATGTTTTTGTACAAACATATTGTTTATAAAAAACAATTATAGCAGTTTATTGAAGAAAAAACCTCAGTATTTACTTAATGAACAGAATGTAAAGTTAGAATAGATAAGAAGTTAAGAATGTACAAAAACATTATATGACAGGCTGAAATGTTTTCCCGTCATCCTTTTCGCCTTACCGGACATGACTCGAAGTCTACGCAATTAATGTAAAGATAATTTTGCAAGTTGTTATAAAGTAGACAAGGCTTAAACATCATGTAAAACTATTTTAATCATTGATTCGTTTTTGTCTGCTGAACATCAAGTGACAAATATGTCATGCATATTCAGTACGAAATGATAATTGAGATTAACATTTTTAAATATATTATTATATCAAGATGTAACATGCCATATGTACCTAAAATATTGGTCAGTACACCATTCAAAAAATAATAATTTAAAAAAGCAAAATTATAAGTTCTATTCGACCACCACCGATGAGCAATGCTTTTCGAAATGCGCATATTTGCCGCTTCGATTTCATTTAGGGATCTTGTAAAAAGTAAAACAACAAAAATACTAAATTTATATTTCAAAGTTTAACTCGAATAATTAATTTTGGCTTATTTGTCAATACCTGCAACTTTGGGTGTCATATATAAATTGTGATTAATTGTGATATAAGTTAAATATGTGGCGCCCGAAAAGGTATGGTCTACTACAGAACCTCTCAGATTGGCGATATAGTTAGTCAGCATATGACAGTAAATCTCATGTTTTCCAGACGAGTAATGATTGTTTGTTGATTTATCCCGAGAGTATCCCGTATTCGTCAACAATGATTGTGTATATATATATACCTTGAAGTTGATTACATTTGCTTACCCTTATTCTTCTAATAATAAAAGAGTATTTAAGTTTTTGCATGCTAAAGAGTGATTCTGTTTAATTCTCAATTGGTCATTTAGTGGAACTGATGAACTTTGAATAACAAAATAAATGATATAAAAAGGGTTTAATCTGATAAACTTTAACCTGTTTTAGTTATTTTTAAACAGTATTTAAGATCGTACCGAATTAGATTCTAATATTTGATGGAATGCAATAATATATTACACCACTAGACAAATATAAATTATTTAATTTTTTGCGCGATGCTCGCAAATCCGTCCTCTTTTACTGAAATGTGACATCACCGAATGAGACTTATCATCGAATGTGTAATTACACAATGGCAACACGATGGGTGCCCAATGTGAGCAGGATCTGCTTGCCCTTCATGAGCACCTTAGGTAATCTCGGGTTTTGGTGTGTTCGTGTTGCACAGTCTTTAGTATTTGTGTTTTGATACGTTTAACGTTACTTTGTCATTTATCACTTTCACTTTATCAGTTGTCTTCGACTTCTGAGTTGGAATATTCATTCGGTAATTTTGTTAATAAATGATTTTTTAAGATGAATAAAACAAATATACACTTTGACTAGCCATAAAACCAGGTTCAACCCACCATTTTTTCTTAAAATGTCCTGTACCTAGTCAGGAATATGGCAGTTGTTATCTACAGTTCGTTTCTATGTATGTTGGCGTTTGCTTTTGTTGTAGTTCTGTGTTTCTGTTGTTCCGTTGGTTTCCTGTTATAGTTGATGTGTTTCCCTCGATTTTAGTTTGTTACCCGGATTTGTTTTTGCTTAATCGAATTATGACTATTGAACAGCGGTATACTACTGTTGCCTTTATTTGGACTGGTGATCTAAATACAAATAATATTCTTTCAGTTCTCATCTTCAGACATGGTCGCATTGTTTCATGCATTTGCAATACCAAGAATAGAACGACAAGAACATTTGACATAATCAATTTTGAATAAACTGTGAGCCGGGAACAATCGGATTATATGTTGAATATAAAATTATTACTGTTCGGGAAAAGTTTGGAATTGAAAATATAAGGGATGGATGCACGCGAGACAAAAATATTCTTAAATACTTTGAAACAAAGACATGTATTCTTAGCACGATCGTGTAATGTTTCTGCTCTCATTTCTTATCCAATAACGATGATATTGTTGTAATAATTGAAGGTTTTTGGCATCTTAAATAAAGGAGTTTTAAGTGCAAATGCCTTCACTTGATAGGAAAGCAAAATCTTATTTCAATGTCATCGTTGTAAAGAGGAAATGATTTTCATATACATTCACAGCACATACTAGAGAAATTCAATCTTGTTTTTGGAAACCGCAAATGATGTCCATTTAAATGCAGCTTCAAGCGTACCTTAAAAGATCGTTTGTTAACTATTAAATGTCAAACTTTTATACATGTAATGGTACATGTATATTGATAAATAGTTTGAACAGAATCTTACATGAACGTAATATAAGTTCTTTGTTCAGATCACCGGAAAACCCGTTGTAAGGAAGGCAGTATTTAAAAGACACATTTAAAAGTATCATCGTATATTTCTTATGAGATAGAAAAAAAAATATTTCTTTTCATTGTAAAAATATCAAAGCAATGTTGAATGCAATGTCATCAACAAAAAGACAACCTGCAATGTGATGAATGACAAAATTCAAACTAGAAAGGTTAGGAAGTTTTACATGTTTTAAAACTTATTTAAATGCCAACATGTAAACCTATGGCAACTGTCAGTTTTCATTAATGAATAGAATTTGTATATCAATTAGAGTGTCTTGTCTTACAAAACTACTGTGCAAATTCCAAAATGAGTTACAATCTTCTGTTATTGTTTTTTTTTCGTATTAAATATGTACAATCTATAAGCACCATCATTTCAATAGTTTACCTAAATATCTATCATATCTAATTTTTCAAACGAATGCACAATCTAATCTAACGGAAACAACACAAACAATCCTATTTTAAACCTATAAATATGTCGGTTATAGTACTGACACCTGTATCTTAGAAATAAATCAGGATTATCTAAAAAAAAAAACATAAAGAAAAATTGAATAAATCATTTACAACGGCTACATGTGTACTTTTCCTACTCTAATATACAGATATATTCGTAAAGGAGAACCGGAAGATAGAAAAGGAATAATCAAACTCATAGTCGAAGACGAACTGACAATACCATGGCAAAAAACGAAAAAGAGACCAAAAGACCAACAACAGTCTGTCTACAAAACAGAACATAGAAGACTAAAGACTGAGTAACACGAACCAAAAACTGGCGATGATCTCATTTGCTCTAGATGGGTAGGCTGATCATGCTCTCCATTAGGTACCCGTCGTGTTCGTAGTATTTTATTGAAATGTCAACAATAATTCGGTTAATTTTAGTGGTTAACTTATAAAAAAATTTTGAGCTTTTTTGTCTAGAAAAAGCAAATCATATTAAAAAGGCAGATATAATAATACGCCTTTGGATCAAAGAATATGTAAACATTGTATTGATAACAAAATTGAAGATGAGTTTCATTTTATATGTGAATGTAACCTCTATCAAGACGAGAGGAAAAAGTTTAATGATGACATTGTTAATTTTATACCATGTTTTTGTAATTTAGATAATTTTGATAAATTTAGATATTTAATGAACTGTTCGGAGACTGATATTCTCAACAGATTTCTTTTATATATAGACAAATGTATTTTGATTAGAAATTCATCAGTGGGAATAATTGCATAATATTGAAGTGGTTATTTTGTCTATTGTTTGTTATAAGTGTCACAATTGTCTCTTTATGTTTTATTTTTGTTTTTGTGTTTTTTTTTATGTTTTCATGTATTTCAGCGATGATCCTTTTGTACTGGATTTTATACTGAATAAAATTAGTTAGTTATTTAGTTAGTTTACAAATCAATTGTAGGACATTGGACACATGTACAAAAAAGAATTTAAACAAAAGTAACTTATTGAAGAACTTCTATGCCATTTGGTCTCTGGTGGGAAATTGTGTCATTGGCAGTTATACCACATCTTCTTATTTTTATATTACCAACCCATAATTGTATGAAATATACTAAATTTTACACTGAAAGAATGAATATGACTTAATATTTTGAACCAACTTATTTAAGCGTTTAGTCAATAATCATGATTATAATCGATTTCGGGGAGATTTATTTATAATAAAATATCCAAGTTTGACGATTATTTTTCGGGTTATTTTTCTACTGACAATAGTCGCGAACAATAAATAGCTCGCGAAGATACACAATTAATCAAGGTAACAAAAAATAAAAACCCAATCAACTTCAAAATGAGCTAGACCGGTTGGTCAAGTGTCTCCTCCTATGCATGAATCACCCGCCATTGAAAACCCCCATTCGGTGAAAATGTCACAGTTAGGAATAGGGATTGATTGGTTGTTGTTTGCTGAAGGTCCATTGGTAAACATTTCATGCATGTTACTGTGACTTGACTATAGGTATTGCTGTTCACGTTTACCTATTGTTCAACCAGATTGTAAAATTGACAATACAATTGGGACATTTAAATTGACCAGTTGGTATTGTTAGAGTTGAGTCTACCTTGATGCTACCTGTACAGTTTTTATTTACCCAACCCAACCTTACAGGATGCTTTTTTCCTGAAGTTCACCTAGGGTTATTCTATTATAAAATTGATAGGGAAGAAAATATTATTAATTTTCATTGATTTAAGTTCCCAATATAGATGATAAATTGAATTTTGACCCAAAAATTTAAATCAGTCAAAGATTTTCTTAACAGCATGTTAATATGACAACGCCATGGCTAAAAATAAAATGACAAACAGACAAATAATAGTACAGAAGACACAACATAGAAAATTAAAGACTAAGCAACACGAACCCCACCAAAAGCTGGGGGTGATCTCAGGTGCTCCGGAAGGGTAAGCAGATCCTAAATGTATCAAAGAGGAAATAATTCATTCAAAATGTTTTGTTTGGCTTTTACATGATGATGTGCATGTCAAAGCCAAAATAATTTTGGAGTATAGCTTGCAGTGTTTTTCTTTGAAATCTATTAGGATTTTTGTGCATAAAAATACTGTGTTCACTCAAGTGAATTCACTTTTTATAAGATGGGATTTAGTTAATCTAAAAGGTAAAAAAAAATCAAAACTGGAATGCAAGTAGGAGAAATAAGTTCAACCAACATGTTTCTGTGGTTTTAAATGTTAAATGTGATTTTGAAAATAATCATTATTAAATTCTGGATCTATTATGAAGATGATTCACCTGTTTAATTTTGGATATATATCATGGAAATGAAATAAAATGTGAATACAGTGGATATAGTCAAATCTAGTGATAAAGTTATTAATAAAAGTAAAATATTCCCAAAAAATTCATAACATGAGGATAACAATTTTGAATGTGACATTGGACATAATCATTATAAAATTCTGGATCTGATATTGTTTAATTGGGATACAAAATAAAAACTGAATACTGTGGATATAGTAAAATCAAGTAATTTAGGGAAAATATGAATAAAATATCCCAAAAATTTGTAATGTGATATTGGAAATAATCAAAATTACAAAATTCTGGATCTAATATAAAACTCTGCACCTGTATAATTGAGATATATATCATGGGAAATTAAAGAGAATACTTTGGATATAGAAAAAATCTAGTGATATAGTGAAAATGTAGGAAAATATTCCAAAAGTTAATAGATTTAGGAAAATATTTCAAAATCTCTTCAAATAATGTAACTGGAATACTGGATGGAATATCAAAAATCTGTGTCAATAAATAAATAAACAGTTTATTCATAACTATTATGTTTTATATTTCACTATGCATAAACACTTTGTACAAGGCTCATGTCAATAAGTGTTGAACAAATGTTTAAATGAAAGAATGCACACATTTGTTCTGGTGTTTATTAATCCTGGAAAATTATTGAAATTAAAAAATAATTAAGATTTACACAAGAGTTAAAAAAAAAAAAAAAACATTTTGCGTTATCTCCCATTAGAAAAAGTCAAAGATATAAAAGAGGACTTTTCAACGATATAAAAGAAATCCAAGCACTCATAGTATTTGGCTATGAAAATATTAAAAGGAAATGTAGTGCATTATATGACCTGCAATTAAATACCCTGCAAGAAAAAAAAAAAAAAAACATATATATTCTTGTTCTGGCTTGCTCACTCCTTAAGTTTGAAAATGACAGTAAAGTAAAAATCTCTCGTATTCCTTCTAAATGTAAAATTGTTTCTTTGGCAATTGTATTGCCATTTACGAATACATTCATTTCAATGAAAAAAGACTGTAATTTCAATGTATATTTCCTTTACGTATTTTAGGATTCTCTAAAGAAAAACATTGGGAAATGAAATTAAAAAAAAATCAGCAGTTTTTAGCAAAAATTAGAACATGGAATCGTTTGCATATTGTGGCCATACTGAAGTTTTTTTCATACCATATAGAGTGTATGCTAATTTGAACTGTAGGCATGTTATGTTATTTAGTGAAATTTGCACAAATTGGTCAGATTACAAAATTTCTTAATTGATCATGTACTATTTAATTTCATTTCCTAATAACAGCTTTACATTATTATTGTTGTTATCATTATTATTGTTATTAGAATAGATGAGTCTTTTTTTAAATATCAAATGATATTTTCCTGAAAATTTGCTGTTTTTATCTATAAATAAACAATAGTCAGTTTAAAGTTTGAACAAAATTTAACCACTGAACAGGTGAAGTCACTTCATGGACATTTCATAGGTAAATCCATCAAGTTAGATTCTTACTGGTTCAGTGAGATTTAAATCTTGCAACTGGTCAATTTAAATGTCCCAATTGTATTGTCAATTTTTCAATCTGGTTGAACAATAGGTAAAGGTAAACAGCAACACCTATAGTCAAGTCACAGTAAGAACTATCGGAAATAGGGCGCAATATGAAAAATACGCATCAGAGGGCGTTTCTGGTATCCGTTTATAAGATGTAAGATCGCGAATACATGTGGCTAGAGAGTTGGGACACAGACATATCGTATCAGTCAACCAAATTGTGATGTTAACCGTAAACGTATGTCGTGTCGATTGCAGTCGAACCTATTGTTAGTTTTACATTGTTGATTAATATTATGTAATGGAAAAAAGTCAATCTGTCAATTTTAGCACAAGTTTCATTTTCTAGGAAATACACTTGAAGCATGTAAAACATTGAATATTGTATACAATTGCTTTTTATAAACACTGGTTTTAGTTAACCCCTACGATACAATTTTATTCAATTATTTTTCTATCTCTTTATGACGACGTTACAATTACTAATAAGGAAAATTTGATGCCTGGAGATGGCATCTTCACTTCATTCAATTTGCAGACAGTGAATTACAACAAATACTCCAGAAACTGTTAGGTATATTAATGACATTATATAATAACATTAACGGTACCAATTTTGTTGAACCATTTGCCTCTTAAATGATGCTAGAGGCAAAAATATGTGAAGGTCTACAACTTATACATATTATATAAAATGTGTATTATTCATTTTTTAAAAAAGATATTAAGGGAATAGAATGATATTCAAAAAGGTACAATGATAGCTTAAAAATAAAAGAAGTGTTGTATAAAATACGTATCGGAATCAGTAAATCCAAATACGAACTGGGTCGCGACTGATTAATCAATTGACACGTTGAACGTGTTTACCCACAAAACGACGTTCCACAAGTAGACATATCACCGTGATCCTACATGGCACATTAATTGACTTCGAACCGTCAAGTCTTTTCTCATACTTCTGAAAACCGCATGATTGGCGAAGAAAAAGCAACTTTGTCTGTTTTAAAGTCTTTGGTTTGACTCGACTGGAACCGAACCCAAGATGACCTCCAGTATTCAAACAGAGCAAATCATCACGAGACAAGACTATATCCTCATCAAGGACCTTGGTTATCATTGTGCCGCGAAAGAATATAATACAACAATCCCTATATTATCAAAAACGTTGACCAATGTTAATTTACCTATACGTTAAGTCATCAACGACTGTCATTTTCTTTTTACAGCAAGTCTTGGATTCTTGTATTTACCAATTTTCGTCATTCCGTCTTTTCGTCGTTGTAATTTTCCGGATTATAGCAGTTGAACGGTCGATTTCTTTTCGGTATTCCTTTCTTAATATTGAAGTTATGTTTGTCCCATCAGTGTATAAAGGCTAGTAACATATCCAGTTCGCATAAAAATATTGGTTTTCCTCATGAATCTACCAAATTAATCTTCGTCATCTTCAAGTTAAAAACAAAGCTAATCTAGATAGTACTTTTTTCTCTCATTTCATATATATATATATATATATATATAATAGAACACACCCGCGACATCGCGGGTCCGTGACAGAATTAAAGTACCTACGCCTAATTTTAGTCATCAAGGCAACCCTACACTGTAAGCATTACTTTTCAGTTCAACTGAGTTCGACTTAAAAAAGTTTTTCCAGAACGTTCAACTTACATGTTATTTTGTGATGCGACCGGAAGCTATATGTTACATATACTATTGGTATCGGTGTCGGACTCGACCCGGAACTTCTTAATTATTGGCAATATTAATTACGTGGAAAACAAATGGGCCTGGAGTGGTGTAACTTTTAATCAACACTATTGTACTTTATTAGTTATATATAAAGTTGAATTCTTTGATTCATCGTTTTTACGTCATGACGGCTGACAAATTGGACCTCGTTATTTTAGTATTATAGATATATATATATCTTAATTGAAAACAACGTTCAAACCTATGATTGCGTTGGATAAAAACCGCAATTTTTAAACGTGTGCATACAAAACGAATTTCTTGTTAGAGGGGTCTAAATACAGCACAAACAACATTTTCCAAAATACCAAAAAGTGAAAAGGTATATTTAAACAAAACGCATTTGACTAACAGGTCGAACAACAAATGTTCTTCAACCCTGCTAACTGCCATTGGCGATTGCCAAATAAACGGATCACCAGGTGTAATAAATGGATCTTTAATTATAAATTTAATACATGTCTAAATATTTCCATGAAGAAACGTTGTGTTCGTGCATACACCAAAGTTAACACACAATTAAATTCACATTTTCTTTCATGTGTCTTCACATGTTATGTGTGTGGAATCATGAAAGAGTATTCAAAAGATACATATCATTATTTCTTATATGGTTTCTGTAGCAACCAATAATCGGTTGTCCAACTCGAAAAAGAAATGTTTAATTGACTACTAATACTACAAATCAAAATTTTCAATTAAGCCTTACAACTACTTATCTAATTACAACATATATTACTTTTATTATTCTGTACTATCAGTGTACTATCAGCTTACTGTCCTAGCAGTTGGCAGGAAAATGAATGGTTCTATCATTAGCGTTATCAACATTTAATTGACGCCTACTTGACTTTATTTCAGACCAATGACATTACAAAAAATCTGTTTCTCATCTTATCATCAAAGAGTTAGATACCACTTCATTAATACGGAAATATCCAAATGTAGACACATGGATCGTCATTAAAATTAACTTCAGTTCAGCAAGACCGTTAATTATTTGATCTCAAGAGGCATCTTGGAATATGCGAGGCGCCATATGAATGCACGTTTCCCTTATTTCTCAATTAAAAGTGATTTACTTTTTGCAGAAATGCAGCATTAATGAAGTAGAGAAGAGACACTTTGATGGAGTTTTGGATCTGAAATTTTGAACAAAAGGAATGGGCAGATATTTGTTTTTTTCAAACGAAGAGGAATAACACAGTCATACATTTCATTTTTATTTAAGGAAAAAATAACTTACATGGCAAACGGAACATTAACATAAGCAACAGAAGGGTACCGATGTTCAAATCACATAAATCGATTAAGAAGAAAAATCAAAGTAGCAATACACTCATTATAGCTACCAGGATGAAATTTTGTACGCCAGACGCGCGCCTTGTTCACAAAAGACTTATCAATGACACTCAAATCAGAAAGTTAAAAAGGCCAAATACAGATTTGAAAAGCATTGAGGACCCAAAATTCCGAGACGATTAGCCAAATAATGCTGAGGTAGTCCATTCCTGGGGTAGAACATCTTTAGTATATCGAAAAATTCAAAGTGTTGCTAACAGTTAATTTATAATTATCACCGTATTAAACACGAACGGATGGAATCGCATGAACTCCAAAAGTAGCGAGACCAGATGCCTCGACGATTTTATTAACTGCACATAAAAATTTAGATTATAACACTGGTTGAGCAAGCTGAAATAAGTTCATTAATTAAAGAGGAATTGTGATATGCGATATCAACTGGCCCACTAAGTGAACTTGACGTTCCTTTAAAGTATTTATTGATAGTAAGTAATAAATTATGTCAGTAAAAAAAGTTGGGCCAATTTATCCTAAATCTAATTCACAGCTGTGCACTTTTAGAAATTTTTTCAAATCTTTCCTTGTATATGTTTTGATGTTTTTCTACAAAAAAAATAAGTAATTATCACACAAATGAATACGAATAACATTCTAAACAAAAACTAAATTTCTATCTATTAATAGCAAAGCTAAACCTGGGTTTTTTCTTTTAGATACAATCCATTAAAAAAATTACTATCAAACTCTTCTTATCCAAGTTTTGACCGACTTTGATGAAATCGAATCTCATCCTATTTTTTGAAACTTAAATGGACTTTGACAGCGGGAATTATCCAATCATATTGTAGTTAAGGAATTATGCCATTGTTGTTTACAAAACAAAACCACATGGCAAATATGGCGGGAAAATTAGGTATAGTTCCAGTCAGAGAAAAAGAGACTAACTAGGGAAGAATTGAAAATATTTATCAATTTTATTTGATCAGTGGTTCAACTTTACCTAGAAGTAGATTGAACATTACTTTTTCCTTTCTAAAATAATTCCTGAATTCGACTGGGTCCTCAGTATGAAGGTTTTTAATTCGAGTGTTGAAGGTACTTCTCTGTCTTAGCGACCAGTTTCATGCGCCATTTTTTCTCACTCTTGTATGATTTCTAATTGTATGAGGTAATACACAGAATGCTCAGTGAAAATGCAATACAGTCATTCTGTGATAATATTAGAGCGATTTTTCTCTTTGTGAGCAGTGAATTCCCGCCTTTCCTTTCGCCTTTTTTTGACCAAGTTTTTAGTGATAAACTTTGATAGTGGCAACGGATGACTGATCAAGTTGTCTTGTTCAAATATTTCTTTGACCAAGTTTTTGATTGAAAAATTTGATAGTGAAACAAGGGGTATTGGTACAAGATTAAAAGAACATTTTAAAATTGCGATATTTCATCAACAAGCGCCTAGTTATGTTTTGGCTTTATAGATATATGAAAAACGTTTTGTAAAATACTTTACAATATCATTTAAACACTTTTATATTCAAAATCCCACAGATTTTTACAACATAGGTTTGACCTTTTGAGTTAACAAAATATTTATGGTTAATTGGCCCTTCTTATCTCCCTCCAAAGAATTAACTTTGAAATGTGTGTTATTGAATGTAAACAATAAACTACTTATAACAATATTAGAACTTGAAAAATATATATAAAGAGCTTTCGTCCAAATTGAAATATCGTAGCAAAGTTGCCCTTAATAGTGAAAATTGTCTGGAATTTTCTTAGTGGTCAACATGACTATAACATATTGCATCACTTAAAGGTTAAAATATAAGTATGCAGACATTTAACAAATTTCTAGCCACATGTGAAGAAGGATTTGCTTACCGTCCAGAGCATTTCCGGTTTGTTGTGTGGTTCGTGTTGCTCAGTGTTTAGTTTTCTATATTGTGTTTTGTATACTGTTGTTTGTCTTGGTCGTTTTCCGTTTTTCGTCAGGGCGTTGTCAGTTCCTTTTCAACTTATGAGTTTGAATGTCCCTTTGGTATCTTTCGCCTCTCGTCTAATCTCTTAAAGATCTAGATTACAAAAACTATCTATCTGATATCTTTTGTTCAGGAATTCTTATTAAGTAAAAAAAAAAAAAAATTCTGATGTGTAGAATCACTACGAAATAATTTCACATTTAAATTGTATTACAGGAATCATCATTCGGACGTTTTAATTGGTTCAAATATCATTTACAAGAACGCGAAAAACTGCGAAATATTAATTACGAGGACAGGACGTAAATTTTTGAATTCGTCTTTTTTGAAGAGTAAGCTCTTCTTAGTCGACATAAAAAGTGACTTTTTTTTTTATTTTCTTAATAGCTCGCATAAAATAAAGCTAAACCTTTGATTTATTTCCATTAAACATAGTTATTTTGATTTGATGCACACTCGTCACTATTTTATAAGGATTTATGTCTAGATCAATACGAACTACATTGTGGATGTGATTATTTGTCGACCATCCTGCATACTATTGTCGGTAGATAAAACATCATTAGATAATATGCAGATGGTGATTTCAAATTTTGTCAGATTTATCACAATCATAACGGCTATTAAATGTATAATAAAATTCGATATCATTTTAATAGACACACAAATAAATTCGTTTATCCTGATAACAAGATTACAGTTTTGCTAAAGCAATATAATCTAAATAATGTTCGAGAAAATGTTCAGATAATCGGAAGTAAGTAATTATAAACTTAAGTTTGAAAAAGATATTAACTTGTAAATTACCTGTCTTACAACAATTCAAGTCGCCTTCGTTATTATTGTAAAGACTTCTCTGATCCAAAAAGAATTGAAACAAAGACAGTGGAACGGAAGTTGGACAAAAAAGAGCACTCTTACACTTATAGATGGAGAAGAATGTTTGTATCTTTTATATCTCATCCGTACCTTATTGCAAGTTATTCCTAAATCTTAAGTAATTGCATTGTTTCCTCCTAAAACATTTATGCCACTCACTCAAAAACACTTTTCGTCATTGCTTCAAGTACATGAGCAATTATACGAGTGCTAAGATTGCAGAAGGAACTACTTACCCTTCAAACGCACTTGAGATCATTCCAAGTTTTACGAAGAGTTTTTCTTTGTATTATTTTGTTGAGTATTTTTGTCCTTTTGTTATCTTCATTTGGCAATTGGGTTCTTTGTAATTCTTCTGATAATTTTTATTACACCCTTGAGCTTCACTTACATTTTGTAACTTTCTTATGTTATGTTTTAATCATTTCCAATAAAATGTAACAGTCACCTTTGATATATTGAAATATCCATCTAGATTATGCAGCCTAAATTATTTTCATAAAAGCAGTTTCAATGTTAATACTGAAAGAATAGCATAGCTATCATTAACACGTTTATGTCAATATAACAAAACCAAACCATTGTGTGTCAAGTAAGGAATATGGCGGTTGTTTTCAAGTCATTTCGTTGGTTGATATGGTCGAGCGCTCGATTTTGTCAGGTTTTGTGGATTGACATTTTCCTTGGAGTTTGGTATTTTTGTTACTACTTTTTTCGAACGTTTCTCAGCGGTCAAGATTATGACGACAATTCAGCTTTTATGCTTGTTCGGATTCAATAAAACGTCTCCTTTTTAGCAGAGATCCATATTTCTTATTACTTTGTTATACTAGTAGCATTTTATTTATGACGTTATTTTCTCGTAATTTTACAGTTTGGTTTAGTTTATGTTTTGTTTGATATTATTTATGCAGTTTGTTCTTTTTCTTTGCACTTTAATCAATACATCTCTGTCCAGTTATCATACATTTGTATGCCTTGATGAAGTTTTTATGGCGGGTGTTAAAGTTGTTGGGCTTCATCGTTCAACTAATGCTTTTAAGTTTGAGTTAGAATTGAATATCTCTTGATATCATCTCGATTAACTTAATTTCAATTATATGATAAACGAGCCTCTGCGAGAATTAGAAAACGCGAGTAAATGTCAAGCGATTTCCAATTCTCATGAGTTGCAAAACCTATTTTTTCTTATTGTCATAATTGTCTTTGTCCGGGTTAGATATTTTCGATTTCGCAAACTTCACTTCCTTATAAGACAGATAATGGTATTGAGAATATTGTGTCAGACTACTGTTAACATCAGCCGTTGCCAATATATTTGTACGCTTCAGAATAGAATCAAAATGGACTACAAGAATATTTGCAGGAACCAATATTACTGCTATCTTTCAAAATTTGTGTTCCCTTCAGGATGGAATCGAAATGGACAAAAATAGAATAAATATTCGCAGGTGGAACAAACTTTTCTTTGCATATTATGAAGAAATCAGAAATTTTCGTTGCTAGGGGGTAAATGTGACCTCCTTTGAAAGTCATCATTAACCTTACAAAAAGGCAATACAACTGTTGCAAAATACTTTGCAGGATAGACGAACAAATTTATACATTCTCCGTATCTCTAGGTCATATCACACTCCACTCAGTGCAATGCGAGAAATGTGCATATTTTCATGCTGGAAATGGATAACAGGCTACAACCATACGAGAATGACGATTTTCGTATTTACCGTTTATGAGTTATGATCCTTGATTGTTTTGAAAATTACACTTTATATCGATTCTGTGCGATAAATTGAGAACGCTAGGTCCAATCCATTTCAAGTTTAATTTGTTGTTTTTTCATGATCAAACGGAAATATTTGTTTGGAAGGTTTTCATTTTGTCGTCCAGGATTTATGATCCTTGATTTATTTACCAAAACACTAATAAATGTACGAAAAACCCATTTGATCCTTAATTCTGGAACAATGACATTGACCAATGTAAGAAAACTCCGATAAGCTGTCGAAAGACTCTTGTTGATTTTTGTTTGTTATTATGATGAATATAAATCCCTTTGTTGGACAAGGAATGATTAAAACAATTAGGCAGATGAGTTTTTTTATGATTTATAAAATATGGATCTCTTTCCGTGTAAAGAACGTTTTTCTTTTTTTATTGAAAATAAAGTAACACAAAACCAAATGACACATGATAATTCATATTAGCTCTAATAAACATGTTGTATCAGTTGAAAACGAATGCTTCATTTCAATATAATAACATTTAATTATGTTTTAGCAGTGGTGACTAGACAAGATAAACTAACTGAAGTATTTCACAATCGGTGATAAATGTTCGATAAAGTCTAATAAGACATTAGTAGACAATTATAGGAATGAGACATCGTATGACATAATCCATTCATTACAAATAAGGTCACATTGGACTTAATTTTCGAATACACTTGCTGTACGGCATGTATAACAAAAAAATGAACTACACAATTATCCTTGATCTAGATTAACATGCAAAATAATCAGTAAAATTCATAAACAGTAAACCAGCTAGAGGTAAAAGATGACCTTGACTGCAAGAAAGGCATTTTACGGAAAGTTTTTGAATTAATCGATTAGCTAAAAAATTCACTGCAAATAACATTTATAAATTTGTTGCGTCCAAAGCGTTTTAACGGATTCACCTTTATCAGGAACTACCCTAACAAAAATTGAAAATACTTTTTGTCCTTTTTTGTTTATTTGTTCTTAATTGTCTTAAGTTTTGGATTTTCAATATTTTGGCCTCGAGCATCCCTGAAGAGACATTTATTTTGAAATGCGCATCTGGTACAGTAAAATTGGAACCGTTAGTGTTATTATATCTATAACTACCTAAACACACGAAAAGCTATATTATCAAAAGGGACCAAAACAGAAAAATCAATCCATCTGATTTCAAATTGCATGAGGGAGTTGGAACCCATTTTTTTTCAATAGTTCCTAGATTCATCTTTAGAAATTTATAATTTGTTATAAATTATATCAATACCGAAGTATCGACTTCTGAGCTGATGACACCATCGAGGACTAGTTAGGGATCAACATGGGACATTCGACAATAGACAATAGACAAAATGCTTAGTACACATGTAACACTCTAAATTGCTCCAAGTCTACAAAGTTCTAAATAATTCAACATTGTACGATGTTATCGAAAATAAAAAGGGCAAAACATTAAGATATACTGTAAATTCAGAAATTATTGCGTGCATTTATTATTGCGACTTTGTCATTTTAGACTAAAATGCGATTTTAATTTTTGCGATATTGAGAAAAATCCTGTTTAATTCATATAAAAAATTTCAAAATGCGAGTTTAAATTATTGCGATTATAACCCTGTCGCATTTTTCGCAATAATAAAAACATCGCAATAATTTCTAAATTTACAGTAACTAAAGGCTACAAATGACGAGGTTCCTGCTTCGGACAGTTACATCTTTTATTCAATACTCATCTTTGCCTTTTCCATTCACTGTTGTTGCCTTTTCTATTCTATCGCTTGCAATAGCATAGCACAACGTGCATAAAAAGCGTACAACAAAAATCAGTTCGGAACAGGCAATTATTTCAAAATATAAGTATTACAGACGGAAAAAAGGTACAGGTAAATTAGCACTTTTACCTTTTGACCCTATCACTCCTCTGGCTTTTGAATGTTTGGGTTTTTGTCCCGATGAAGTTTAAGTAAGAAAATACTTTGGACGCGCCAAATGTATAAAGTGGTATATTTGTTTGAATTGTACCTTATCAGATAGAGCTTGTTATACTTGAAAGCAAGCTCTCACTTAATCTGCTGATATCGACGTCCATTTCTAAGTTCAATTATTGATCGATGTAATTTTAATAAGGTTTGATACAGCAACATTATGAACTGTGAGGGAAAACGTGGTCATATGCAATTCTCTGAGTGTTTACTAAAACATATCAAGAATGATTTTAAATGAAACGACTGGTCGAAATGTCAGCTAAAAAAAGATGGTCGTATTATTTATTGTATGTTAAGTAATATTGCGAAATCCATAATTGACATTACAGCTCTATACCGAAAATATAACAAACAAACAAGCGTGTTTAAAACTAAAAGATTAGTAGAAAAAAACAGAAGAATCATAGCATTCCTGATGACTGTTTTATTCTTTACTAGTATTTGAACGAAAATAGTAATAACGTAGAAATTAATATAAATTATTTCAAGAACAAAGCATAATATGATATAAATTCAATCCTAAAATAAATGTTTTAAATAGTTGAATATATTTACCGAATTTTCTGGAATATTATAATTCAAAATCTCATCTGATAATTTATCAATAGAAAAGTTTTAAAATCGTAATTCATGAAGTTAATTACTTTTCAATAATATGTAATATTGGATCAATTTTGGCCGCTTACAACTTAAGTGATACTTTAAGAAATGTTAAAGAATATTTTTTACAGTTCAACTACGGACTTTTAATCAAAGCCTTCTTGGTGATGTTTGAATACGTTCACATGCCAATATAATTGTACCTAAAATTCCATAAATAACAATTTCGAAATAGTACATAATTAGAAAATAAAAATCATTATAATTTATTAAAATAATCTATAGTAATATCAAAAAGAACTTTTTTTGATCATATGAAATCTCCATTGATTGGCATTTAAGATAATAAGTGAAAGTTATGCGTTAGTTCGGTAAATTTTAAATAGAAGACTTGATTTTGTTTCTCAAGAGCGCCTTTACTAGAATATCAAGAAAACATAGTAGGTACAACCAATATGATCGAAACGAATTCCAATGAAAACACGAGATGGAATCAGATGATCCAAAAATGCAAGGAGCTATATTCTTTAGTTGGACATCAATCCGGGTTTTACTCCTGACGAGTTGAGGAAGTCGGGAAGAAATCAATTCAAGGTAGAGGAACAAATCTACGATTGATTCTAATTTGGAAAGGAATGTCATGTTACAATAACTAAAGTCATAAAGAAGATAATTAAATTTCTTAAGACATCCAAAATGGGAAAATAAAAATCATTTTTGAGCTTTATTGATTTAAGACCTTTTACATAAAATTCGGGCTACAGACATTTTGTTCCTAGTCCCAGCACATCCTTATGGTGTACTTTCATAATACTTAAAGCTCATGAAATTCATTACCATTTCATCAGATTACGATGATCTAGTCCTATACACCTGGTTGTGGAAAGGCTTATTTCAAGCACTAATCAAAGATACCAGGTTTAAAACTTGTAAGTCAGAAGCGCATTTCGTCTACAAACGACTCATCAGTGACGCTCGAATCAACTTTATTTGTCATAAAAATAGTTTATTTAGTTATTGTGTGTATGCGGTTGTTCAATTTTGCGAAGTTCATGATCAGTAGCGTTGATATTTTTATCCTGCCTTTTATTTCAGTTCGTGAGTCATCTTGTATTTTATTGTCACCATTTTCGGTCAAATTTCTTTTAACACTCCCTCCAAAACACCTTAAAGATCAAATAGATGTTCCGTAAGCACACACACCCATCGTATTATTTGTATGCATGCTGAAAAAACGATTCCTATATTTACTTGTAAACAAAATTTTTTTTTTTTTTTACAAAACTATGCAATTTCTTAACATTTACGTATAAACTTAAAATAGACATTTCAGCTGCAATCAAATTTATCAGATGATGCAATGTATAAACTGATTTATCTGTATATTCATTCGTTTTATTTATTCATTGAATATGTTTTAATTTTTTGTCATCAGGACAAATGTCTAATCTTGAGCTCAATAATACGTTTATATTTCAATTTCCTTTTCACAAGGGATAACATAAGAAATAACTGTTTTTTTCAATCCGTGACTAATGAATGAAATGTTATTTTTGATATATTTCTTCTTTCCAAAATAGAATTAATTTGAATACCAATTAATTGTAATCTTGGCTTTAAACTATGTTTTGTAAATATTGATAAAATATCACTGAGAAAATCTTATTTAATTTACGCCATGCATATTGCACCTGTTCTAAGTCAGGAACCTGTTTCAGTGGTTGTCGTTTGTTGATGTGGTTCTTAAATGTTTCTCGGTTCTCGTTTTTTATACAGATTAGACCGTTGGTTTTCCTGTTTGAATTGTTTTACACTAGTCATTTTGGGGCCCTTTACAGCTTGCTGTTCGGTGTGGGCCAAAGCTCCGTGTTGAAGGCCTACTTTGACTTATTATTGTTTACTTTTTACACATTGTGACTTGGATGGAGAGTTGTCTTATTGGCACTCATACCACATCTTCTTATTTCTATATAAAGGAGTGAAATCAATTCTTTATACCCTGATTTCTTTTGATTTTACAGTTTAATCTTCTACAAATTGTTCTGCAATATTAAGGTCAAATCATGGTACGAAATACTAAAAAGCGTAGTTGGCTAAGTGGTCAACGAAATAAGACACAATGCTAGCGATCATGTTGTTGATCTTCAATAGCTTGATGTGTCCAGATGAGAGAACGATATTTATTTGCAAAAGTTTAGTTTTAACATCATTGGACCAAGTTTTAAAATATGAAAGCTACGATAGTTGACTTACCAGAATTGAGATGTCACGTAGAAGAGGAGACTTTAACACGGAAGCAAAACAACAAATATGTGATTTTGGTCGTATAAAGACATTAGCCAATTATGGATGATCAATCCAGAAACAAACCTGAAGCCCTTGGTTCATCATTTCCATCTTCCAAAGCTTAATGTGATACGAATTTGTATATAACATTTACTGTTCGCATTAAGTATCTTGAATTTAACCAATAACATGTAGTAAAGGAGGTAACAGTTTCCTCTGTTTTTAGAAATTGAAAATAAGATGTGGTATGTTAGCCAATAAGACAACTATCCACCAAAGACCAAATAACTTAAATGTTAAAAATATACGGTCACCGTACGACCTTCATCAATGTTCAAACCCATAAAACAAAGCTATGTTAGAACCGTTTTAAACTCCAATGCATTTAACTATTGGAATAGGCAGATTTTATCAAACAAATATATTATAATATAGAACGATATTTTCAGTGATTAACGAGATAGTGTTCACACTACATGTGCAAATAATCAAATAGAAATCCGTATCAATTAAAAAAAAAAAAACTGCTGCATTACATAAGTCTAAAATGCAAAAATGACATAGATGTTTAACTAGATTTGTGGTTCAGATTAGACAAACTTAATGAAACATTTATGAAACAATATATATTATGTCTTCTTTCTCATATCTAATCTAATATCAGTAATTTGTGAAACATGTCGATAAATTGATGCTACATCCCATTTAAAAATAAAAATACAATCTCAAATTAACTCATTAAAGAGGCTCATAATTTGGAACGCCAGTTGCGCCTTTCGTGTGCATTAGACTCATCATTGGTGCTTGAGTCAAACAGTATGCCGGTTTTATGTTGAAGTGCAACAACCTCATATTAACAGCAAAGAGGACATTCATGTAAAAAATAACGAGATGTGGTATGATTGCCAGTTAGAAAATTATCAACCAAAGACCATAGTACAAGGATATATACAACTTCAACAATGAGCAAAACCCATACTGTATAGTAAGCTATAAAAGGCCCCAGTTGACAAATTATGGACTATTACAGATTTTTACTTGTTCTCTATTCTATTATTATTCCGTGTAATTTCAAAGGGGATAGTTCCAATTTAGAACATTTTTCAAATGGGTAATTCCAATATAGAACATTTTGGAATATTATCCTTTAAAATATTTAGAATAATCGTCATTTTTTCAGTATCCTTGACCAAATTTTGAAAAATTACAGTTTAAATCCAAATGATAGCTTGCAAGATACAGAATAAATCGACATTTTTTTTGTTTTTTTTTTGTTTTTGTTTATAATTTCTTTATTACTAGACGATAGTTGCCAAATACAGTGTGCATGCATCGACATTTTACATAAAAATCATTATCATAGGCCGCTTTTTACAGTTTAAACATATGAAATGTTATCGAACATCATTATGCTCAATACAAATTTGCTAAGGTCAACGTTTTAGGAAACGTAATTTCTTTATGTTGATAAATATTTCATGATTCGCTTTTAACAGACACGTATCCCCACTCGTATAATACTAGTAGTATGCTTCTACAACTTTTTGTCACTAGCAATAACTTTTAGCAAGAGAAATGCTTAATTCTTGTTTTTTTTTTTTTTTTTTTTTATTTTATCGAAATAAAAAGACATAAGTAAGTTTTAATTTGGGATGTAAAAGAATTGAAACAGTTTATGAAATATAATAAACATTAATCAACTTTACAAAGGTAATGGGCGATACTACTATAATAATCAATATATAAAAAGACTGCATGTGCAAAACAATCAAAGCAAAAGTCGTATAAATTTATCAAGAAAATACAAATACATAATTCAAACATGCCAACATGTCATATCCTTACGAGATAAATGCATTTGTTTAACTAGATATGCTTTTTCAGATTAAACAAATGTATTCATTTTTTAATTTATTTCTGAATGATGAGAAATTTGACTTCATGATGTGCTTTTAATATAAATGTATCCCACGCGTATTATACTAGAAACATGCACCTACATTTTTTTTTGTCACGAGCAATTGCATTTATCTGGAGAAAGTTTTAATTCTTGGTGCTTCTATATTTTCTGAATGAACAGACTTTATTTCTACATGTAAAAAAATAATAATTACAAAACCAAGTCTGGATATAACAAATCTTGATGACAAAGTCAGAAAAGAGGGACGAAAGATACCAGAGGGACAGTCAAACTCATAGATCGAAAACAAACTGACAACGCCATGGCCATGGCCATGACAAAGTCAGAGCTACACGCAAAATGATGTAACCGATGTATAAAAAAAAAAAAAAATGTTAGTTAAAAGTACAAAGCATACGTCCTGGAAGATAGCAGAAACATTCATTTTGATTGAAGATGTTTTCTCGAGAAGTGGGAGTAAAAATCTTATGCCCTTAACTAAGACGGAAACAAATTTCGATATAAGCTGCAGGATAGTGTCAATAAAAATCAAGTGACGTGGCACCTTTTAAAACATATTGCGCCTGTATGCACTTTGTGATAAATAATCTTCATCCCTTAAAGAAAATCATGAAATTTTAATCAAAACTTACAAAATCTGCATTCATTCAAGAGCCAAAAATATAAATGCACTAACAATATATATATCCAAAAGTGGTCTTTTAGGTATTGACAAAAAGCGTAAAGTTAACTTAGTCTGATTAAGTTTGAACTTATTTGTCTAAATTTCAATCTAATTTAGTTAGGAATTTATTACGATCTATGTAATAAGTTGTAATAAATGCGGAAGCACTGGCGTCTGGGAAACATTGAAACCTTAGGTATGAATATTCCACCAGCAGTAATATCGAAAAAATGTCGAACACACTGAGTATTCGTCTTTCTAAAGCGCTCTCCAGAACTTATCTCCATCGCGAACACACACGAATAAACTGAGAAAATGCGACGTTATGCCTACTCTACCATAAGTTTCTTTACTTGCAATGATTTAGGCAGTACATATAAGAGCCGACTTTATTACTGTTTTTGGAGCTTTATTTATATACAATAGAATGCGAAAAAAGTATGTGGTCCTGGTCATACAAAAGAAATAAACCAATATCACGGATTATCATACAAAAGAAATAAACCAATATCACGGATTATCATATTATAGTATGAAAATAATATTTTGTGTATTTGATGCGTCCGAAACGCTATTCTGTATAAATTTTCATCAGGAATTGTCAACCCCCCACGAAAAAACATTTAAAGCCAGGTGAATTATGTAGAAATACATGACGAGTTAAATGACCAAAGGACACATACAGAATACCCAAAAACAATCTAAGATCAATTTTGTAACAGGCAGTTAGAGCCTTATTTTCTCATAGTGTCTTGTTAAATAAACGGAATGTTTGTAAATCCTGAGTCTTATATTAATCATTTTCAACTCTCAAAGTGTAATTGATGAGGTCAACCGATTCAAAATTTAGAGATTGCGATACAAATACGTTATATTAATTCTACTTCACATCATACGTATCTGAAAATTAACCCATGACCTGTACTGAACAAGTAATCAGTTTTTTTCCTTCTGAATTTTGATCGTTTTGGTCTTAAATTTGCCTTTTTGAAATATAAAGCATCTAACTGTACAAGAAGAGTGATCTTTTAACAAAATATAGAATTGTGTCGTTTATATTCTAATTGATTATATAAAGTGTTAAAACTGCATGTGCAAATGATAAAGTACGTGTGCAACAAATCAAAGCGACAGCCGACACATGTATTATTATAATACAACATAGTTCAAATTTGGGGTCAAATTTAGGCCATCTCTATCCTTCTTATAGGTAACGATTTTAAATTAGTTCTTATAAGAAGATACAACCATTTACAATAATGTTTGCAATCTGAAGAAATAATACCTTGTTGAACAAATGTGTCTATCTAGTAAGTATATGATAATTTGGCAAGTATGAATTAGATGTTTGTATTTCCATGATAACTACAATAGAGTTTTTTGTATATAGGTATAGTTTTTCTTTTCCAGTTTAGCTATATTTTGCTATTTAAGGGAAGTATAAAGGTCTTTATTCTCTTTCGAAAAACAGCCACACTCCCTGAACAAAACAAGAAGTTACAAAAAGATGCACAACAGATGCACAACAGCCACGTGTATCCAGAACTTCACTAGACCAAAAGTTTGGAATGCCATCAAAATGAAACGTAAGAGATGACATAAACTAACTAACTGCCCCGTTATAATTATAAATGTTCTCATCAGTCTTTCATGATAATTACAAATATAAAACAATTATGATATATTATAGAAGTTGTTAGTGATTTCTTTTAAAAACAAATACGCACTATCTGAAGTTAATATTTTATTTATAATTAGCAGAATTGGCTAAGTCTTCGGAGCATCTTGGTATCTTTAAAAAAATCCTTTTGCCACTTTCACTTGAAAAGACTTCAAAAGGCGAATATTACGTTTGATTTTATATAATTTTCCATGTTGTACGTAGCTTGTTATGCTGCAGATGTCTGGTTGTATAAATACAAGAGGGGGTTTAATGGATTGTAAAACCTTGTTCAACCAGTTACGTTCCTTCGAGAGTGCCTGTACAATGTAAAGTGTATGACAAATAATAACAAATTAGTTTAATCCTATAGCATATGCATTTCTCTTACCTGAAGGAAAAAAAATGAGATTTTCATCGCTTCGCCTTGTTTAACTAATCACCAATATTACCAACATTTATTTCATATGACCGAGATCTCTTATGCTACAACCTGTCATTTGACAGACCTAGAGAGCAAATGCTTCAAATGCTTTTGGTCACACCTTCCATGTATCGCGGTCATGTAGTAATGTATTCGAGCGCCAGAGTGACATGAATGCTTTACTAGAATAGGCGAATTTGAGAACAGAAATCAAGTCTTATATTCCAATATAACCGCTTTTACGCAAAGCATCCGCTTAATATCTTAAATATATATTAATGGTACATTTATGGAATTTTAAGCAAAATGATATTGGCATGTGGAATTTATCCAACATAAGAAAGTAGTTTTTTATATTAAAAGTCCAAAGTTGAAAAGTAAAAAAAGATTCCTTAATATTCCTGAAAGTATCACTTAAGTTGTTGTAAGCATGCTAAAATCCTCTTAATATTTCCAACATATTATTGGAAAATATTTAACTGCACGTAATGAGATTTTGACGAATTTTCTATTAAAAACTTAATTATAAGATCAAAGTGAAACTTTAAAATGATATTGAATACGATATTAAATTAATCTTTGGATCTTTATTTGTAATTTTAATTTAAATTGTTATATTTTTAGTCATATAATGGTGAAGAATAAAATAGTTATCAAGACACTTCGAACTTCAGTTTTGCGATTCTCTTAGTTTGATACATACTTGTTTGTTGGTTAAATTTTCAGTCTACACATACACACCAATTTTCAAATTAATTATCGTATTGTTTTCAGATGTTTGTTTTAGAAAATCGAATTAGAATACAGATCCTGTCAATGTCTTGCTTACAAGGATCTGACAACATTCCGTTCTACTTTCTGTTCTGGTAATTACTATATCAGTCAATGAAAGTCCTGCCTAAAATGTTTGAAGGTGTGAATCATTAGAATAAAACCAGAGGATACACAAATATCTTTAAAACAGAAAGTAGAACAGAGCATTGTTAGATCAATGTAAGCAAAGCGTTGACATTGATTTGTATTTTATTCAGATTGAGATTTATCAAACTACAACCTGTTCGTATGTTGTTCAAACGAAATTGAAATTATTCTCATTGGCACTTAACCCACATCTCCTTATTTTTATAACCGTCCATTTAATGTTCACTGTCATGCAATTGGGAGGTTTAGCTAGCTATAAAACCAGGTTTAACTCACTATTTTCTTCGGAAAATTCCTGTACAAGTTATAAATACTGCAGTTATTTTTTACTTGTTCCATTGATTGATAGCGTTTGATTTTGTCAGCTTTTATAAATTTGCCTTGGAGTTATTCCAGCTATTCTTACTTTTAAAAAATCACTATTCCTTCTATTCCCACATGCAAATAACAACAGATGTTTTAATAAATATTTTGTTTTTATAACATTCAAAGTTATTTAAAAGTCATCTTCCAGCTATTCCCTCTTTATTAAAATCACGATTCCTTCTTTTCCCACATGGAAATAACATCGGTATTTTTGTTTCCTTTTTGCACTAAAAAAGTGTAACGTTCAGTCTTAAAACTTCTCTACAATTTATGAACCGGAAATTGGACCGAAAAAAAAAATAAATCAAATCATACCACTATCGAAACAATGGTTTTTTGGGGGATGTAAATCTCAGTCGTTCATGATTCAACAGGAGCTGTACCAACTCAAGTGTAGTAAACAAATGCGATACTAATTTCAGCGTGCAAAAGACGTGTCTATTTATAAAGTACGTGACGCGCGCTCTACGCCAAAATGTTGGAACCCAAAACATAAGTAAAACAACGTTTGATAAATGTAAGGAATGAATAGTTAGGATAATAAAAAATTGGAATGTCGCAAGAGAGTAAAAAATAACATATGTTGCTTAACTTTGAAATGAAGAAAAATGACGCATTGCTAGAAGTTATGAATGCAGTTATCAAAATAAAATAGCAAAGATAAACATATTTTCTAAAGATATTCTTATAATAGATGAGCTAGTATCGCATTTTTCATACACAATAAATGAGTGTTTTAAATTATATTTGCTTGATTAATTACTTAGAATTCTTTTGAATATAAACACAGTATAAACTACCAGACTTAACGGAATAGGGTCTTCACAAATATTAACCAACAAAAAATAATGAAAGACATGTATAAAAGATAAAGATTGGGTCCTTCGGGAAATGATTTGAATCGGTGTTGTCTCACATTTAGGAAAGGCACATTTCCCCTGTAATGGTTTTACCAATAAGGTATAATATATATGGAAAAGAGTTAATTTACCGATGTTAATGTTTCATAAATCGGTTAAAAAGACAAATCATGGTAACAAACAAAAACTTAGGCAATCGCATGAACTCAAAAATGAGGAAGACCGGGTGCATCGACAGAGGTAGAATTGTCTGCCATGCATGCATCATCCGCCATGAAAATTCACACTCAGTCCAAATGTCATAATCGGGAAAAGGACGTGGAAAGTTTGTGAAACTTGGTGAAGTTTATGTGTTTCCCTCGGTTTTGGTTTGTGGCCCGGATTTGTTTTCGCTTAATCGATTTATGACTTTTCAACAGCGGTATACTACAGTTGCCTTTTATTTGTGAAGCCTTTATAAAATGCATTTATAAAAGTGGACACCACCATAAAAGCAATTCATCTGATCTAAATGTCATCTAGTTTGTATAATTTATCATATTTTTATATGCCACTTTTAAAGTATAATGCAAATTCAAATGTCGTTTATTGGTTTTGTAGTGTTATTGTATACATTTTTATATTCATATTAGTCATGCTGAAGATTGGAATAAAAATGGATTTCAGTCACAAATGTACAGTTTATCTTCATAGTACTACTTTCATTTTAGCTAACTATTTATTATGTAAATATATCAAAATGATATAACTTCAATGAAACATAAAAAAAAAAAATCAATTTAATTATAATGTTTGGAACAAACATTTGGGTATCAAAGACATGATTTTTGGTTCAATTGTGTCTTGATTGGTGTTGTAGCTCTGGCTTTATTATTGAGACGAAAGTGACTAGATTTTTTTTTTTTTTTTTTTTTTTTGGATAAAGAAATTATTTGTGTAAAACCATTGAATTGCATAATGCTAATAACTCAAGTTATCTGAAATGTGTTGTCAGAATAATGTTACTTTTGCAATGAATCTCTTTTCAATTTGTTATTCTTAGCATTCTCAATGAAAATATAATAGGAAGTTGAAAGCTTTCAAAATACTTTATGATCGGATCTAAACGTCGGAAATAGAGTGTGTTCGTATAAATTTTGATACGAATTTGAATATTTTTGTCGTAAATATGACATTCATGACATATTATTAGTGCTTTTTTATATTAAATTATTACTTTATAGATATTAAATATGAAGATGAAAGATTGAGAAGTTCAATAAAGTAAGCATTGCAGAATATGCACTAAGAAAAACACTGTTTATTCCTATGGGTAGCATCCATAACAGATAGACAAGAAGTTTTAGTTGAAACTTCTCTGATAAGAATGATTACAACTGGGTATATATACTTGCTGTTAGTTACATTGATCAGTATTAGTTTTATCAATTCAACATGTGTGATACGAATAGCTTCAAAGGCAATACTTCAATTTTAATACTTGAAAATTGTATTCGTATCAAAAGTTTGGGGCATACTGAAAAGTGCAAGTAAAGTGTGTACACTGGATATAATCTACCGCAGTTCATTTGTTGGAAAACCTAAGCTTCTTGTTACGACAATTACAGAGCATTATATCAATACGATAAGTTGATGAACGATCTTATGTTCTATATGAACCATAAGTTTCAGTCTCTTCCAGTCCTTGAATAATAACGATTTCAATGTTATTTGTATATAAAGTTGTGACCTAAACTAAATATCTATTCGAACTGATAGTTCTGTGAGCAAATAAAGAACGAATACATAAAACAAACCCTCATAAAACAAAATGGAATTTTAATGCTTTCGAAAGTTTACTGACGTCATCATAATTTGGCTGACTGATATAGGGCATTAGTGTCACGAGCGACAACGTATATTTGTTCCACTTGTCATATATACGAAAAAAAAAGTATTTACAGAACTACCGAACTCTAAGGTATAAGTTCCAAAAAGGGAAGTTCATAAAACCTCACAATCCCGTCTTCTTTCTGTTACTTGCCATGACCAAACGATGGGTACATTCTGTAGAGCGGGAACTACTCACCCTTCAGGAGTATCTGAGGTCAATCAGGTTTTTGGTTGGAACGTTTTGTTTTGTGAACTGTCGTTTGTTTTTAGATATTTATTTGTTTTGTCAATAAGGTTGTCCGATTTTCTTCGACTTGTGGTTTTTGATGTCCCACTCTGTATCTTTCCTAATGAAAATAATACATTTGTACGGAAGGTCTTCTTAAGTTTTATTTATTATTTGTAAGTGAAAAAGATCTTCACCTAAATAAATTATCCACTTAAAATGTACAAAACCATTTTAAGAAAAAGTCATCAAAGAAACCAGACTGATATTTGGTATGCCAGACGTGCGTTTTTTCAACATAAGACTCATCAGATGGAGGTTTGATTTAAGAATGTAAAGCTTATAAACATTGAACATAGCTCCCTTATTCTTTAAAACTAACTAAAAAATACATGAAAAATAATATTCATTTCCAGTCGTCATTGGTATGTAAATAGTTATATATTCTAAAACAAAACGCTAAAATAACCGACCATACGGTATTGGTTTTTCTCATTGTTGAAGACCGTACGGTTGCCTATAATTGCTTACATCCACTTCATTTGAACTTTAGTGGATAGTTGTCTCATTGGCAATCATACTACATCTCATTTTTATATTGTATCAAAGGATAGTTTTTTTTACCAGAATTTGATTGTGTTTGTTATGTGGAAATTATAGTCCTTGTCGAGATTTAACTCATCATAGATACTTGCCAGCTTAAAAGTACGTTTCTTAAACTTATATTAGATTTAGATTTTAAATTGGAATTAGATGGCAAGACTGTGTGATAACTAACGTTGTCAACCGCCATTACAGCTACTTAATTGTGTTTACTGCAAAATTGAAGCCTATCTTACGAACGTCTTGTACGCGGCGTCAAAACATTTAAAAAGAATATGTTGATTACGCTTGTCATTGATTTTCCATCAAAATTACGTAATTCAACCTTTGTTTCTCATCTAAATTACGTAAATTTTGATAAATTATTACATTTAATTTGTCAAATTGACACACTGAATTACGACAATCACTACTGTACTGTTAAACAAATATAATAATCAGATTACCTCTGTCTTATAAGTAATTGTAAGATTAAAACCGATTTTTAAGACAACAATGACGACTATTACAAAAATCATCCAATCTGTTCTTTTGTTAGTAAAAACTTTTTTTAAATATTCTTAAAATCAAAAAACAAAATGAAATGCATCATAAAAGCCCTATCACTCATCAATTGCAAAATTGAAATATAATCCCCTACTCAAAATATACTTCTTCAAATAATATAATCCTGTGCAACTCAAAATATACTTCTTCAAATAATAGTATTTTACAATCAATAAATAAGAACTTAGAATGTAATTCTGAAGGTTGTTATTAAACAATTTAAGGATTACCACAAAAGATAAAAATCTTCCGGAATTTGTTGAAAGCGTATTATGACTGATGCACATCTTATCGAATGATAAATGCAGGAGAGCGCATCGGAAATAAAAATATTTATATTTCATGAAACACTTTTACACCTCAATAGTTCAGTATTGGTCACAATAAGCACATACATTTTGAGTTAGAGATTCTGTTGAAATAATTTAAAAACATAAGCACTACTCTTGTGCATGCAAAAATAAAATTAGTTGGTCTTTTGCTATATACCTAACCAATTGTGTCAATAACAGATTTAAGGGGTGTTTATAATGAATTAAAAGTACAATCCGTATATCAGAATAAAGCCTTATGCGAAAATCGCCTATTATAATTTAAATTTTGTGTTTTTTTCTTGATTATTATCATTTTCTCTTATACATGAATGTGTATGTATTTGTAACTATAATTGTTTCCCTCTTTATTATACAATTTCACTGAATTTACACGTTGTTGAAAATATTTAGAAAATATCAGATGCAAACTATTAGAAAATAAGTCTTTGCGTGAAAAAATGTCGTCTCCATAAACAAAAATCCATTAAATGCTATTTAAGCATGAATCTTTCTGGCAAAGAAAGATAATCATGATGAAATAAACCCAAAAAGAACCATATACAGCAGAAAAACTGTACGATTTGTAAATCTTCTATAAGTTACAGTAATCAAATACAGGTTCTTTTATTACACCAGCAACTTAATCAAATAGCATCAATATTGAAAAATTATGATCATATCATTGCATTGATATTTGTTCAAAAATTATATTTGATAGTTATATACTGAATATCATCTTGATTAAAGAGAAATTTAATAAGGCGGCGAGCATGACCATAAAGAATCCAAAATTAAACATATAAATCTTCTGTTTGAAATTCCATCTTTTATGTAAACTCCAGATCTACACACAATATATTGAAGAAAGCTAGTTGGACCCCGCCACATGTAAATTTGTCTATCCTAATTCGTGTATCTCATCTGCGATTGTCATTTTTGACATCTTAATGTTTTTTTATGGCAAAAATATACTATGTTGAGGGAACAAAGAAAACCATTTTGTGGGAATAAGATACTTAAATTACTGGAACAAAATACTATGTTGTGGGAACAAGCCAAGATATATTTCTTGCATTGCCTTATTCTGCAACCGAAAATGAAACTGTTTGACTTAGTAGATAAAATAGTTGTTGTTACATGCGTTTTATTATTATTATTTTTTTTTTTCATTCATAAAAAAACAAAATTCTTGAATTTCGTATACCAATATGATAAATGACCAAGTTTTCTACAGACAAAGTTCTGTAAACATGTTTGAACGTAGATACTATAATGTACGTTTTCCTTTTATCTATTAGATAAGATTATTGATAACTCCCACATTATTAACGTCTTGATAAAACAAATTAAGTAGATAATTCAAAGGAATATCAAAAGTTCAGTTCAAGGTAGTTACCTACTATCTTCACCTTAATAGTCGATGTTCCATTTGAAATCTCAAATTAATTTTAAAAACCTACCAGGAATTGCTAAGATGGGGAAAGGAAATTAAAAGTGATGTGATGTATGGTGATCCCCTATCTCATTGCAATGTTATCACATGGGCATTGACTCTGTGTCACGTTTTCGTTCCTATATTTATAGTCGTAATAACTGATTGTATAACATTTTAACATTGAAGTTACATGTCAAATTGTCTTATATTTACCCAGTCAGTTCGAGAAATTCGGTTCTTAAATTGATAAATTAGAGCCATTCCTACATTGATATGTAAGAACTTGGTTTAATTGTCTATCAGACTGTGTATTGATGCAAATAATTACCGATAATTACTAAAATGACTTGTATCAGTTTGATCATTGCCAATGTTGTGTAATATGGAGTGTGTTTAGTGATTGGTGGTTTTTCAATTAACACATGACTGTCGATCACAGTTCAATCTTAATTCAAAGAAGAAGTATACTAGTAAAGTTTAGTGCAAACAAACGATTGCATAATATATCAAGTGTGTATATGGTTCCCAAATTCGACCATGTCGCCTGTAAGTCTTTGGTATTTAATGAATAGTTAATGAATATAGTTTTCGTTTCATTTATCTTCGTTCGACAATTAATGTGTTTGCTTTCGCCTTTTCAGTGCGTCTGTCGTACTAATTTATAGCCTGCTGTCTTTGAGGTTTTTTTTAAATAGCAAAGGAGAAAATGCGAAAGAATAACCCACGTGTCAGTGAGTGCTTGGATCTCATATATCCCAGTGAACTCGAGATTAAAGATACCATCGACACTAAACAGTATGTTTCATATCTTGATCTTTTCTCGATACTGACACAGGTCGACGACTTCAAACTTGAATCGATGGCAAACATGATGATTCCAACTTTCCAATGGTCAACTTCCCATTTTGGAGATATAACATATCCCCAGTCCAATCGTATGACGTATTACGAATCTAAATTAACACGTTAAGTCATTGCATGTTAACACTATGCGGACTTAATTGACAGGATGGTGCTCCGAACACAGTCCTCCAACTACTTAAATTGACACTACGGTTACCATCACGAATTGATTTACCTATAATCTGTGTTTGGGTCTTAACTCACCAGCGATATGATTTTGCGGTCTTAGATCTTCATATACCAGATCGTCTGATGTGTTAATTTATCGATTGTGTTTTATTTTCGATTGTGATATGTTTGAATGAGTATGGACTCACGTGGCGGGTGATACATGCATAGCAGGAGAATTTGACCTTGTCGACGAACCTGATCACGTCCTTTTTGAGTTCAATTCGGTCAGTTTTTGTTTTTACCTGGACTTTTGTCTTCTTAATGGATCTATGATATTGAACATCGGTAAAATACAGAAATGTGTTGCCTCTAATTAACCCTTATTTCGAGTTTATCGGTATTATATAATTTTGTATTACTTTCACTGTGTCGATGTCAATACTGAAGAAATCCTGCAGATTCACTTGCTCAAAAACATGTGCTCCTGTAAAGAAATGTAATTACTTTGATATCTACACTGAAGATATTTTCAGTCAATAAATAAATGTGATATGTGTTGTACTTTAGATGCTCTATATTGTTTTATATTTTTGGATTGTGGTCACGAAGGTATCGGGTGAGGTTATTCAAAAACAAGTTATTGAGCAGTGGCTTAACACATTTAAGTAATGGTCACTCTCTATCCCTATACAAGTCTAATCATAATAATTGCCACTACAAGTGCACCTAGGGGTTGTTTTTTTCCTGAGAGTCAAACGTTGCTCCTAATGTCATAAATGGTTAAATATCTTGAAAATTGCTGAGATGCACGTCCCTTAGCCGTTATATTCCAAATTGCCATGATATGATCTTTTGAGCTCCGCAGCAATCATGCCCCTGTCACTCGTATCATAAATTGTTAAATATTTTAAAATCAGTCGGCAACCCATCCCTTAACCACAGAAATTCATTTTCAAAATATTTTAAATGCACCACATATTTGGGACTTTTACATTATTGTGAATATGAGTTTAAATACATAATCTTCTAAATGAAGAGGGAATAAACTGGCAGTAGAATGGTCAATGTATCGACACAGTATAACTGAGATCATGCGAGACAGTGATGTTGTGTTAATTAAACATCATTCGTCTTATTCACAACTATGTGCATAATTCTTAAATAGTATGAATATATTTGTAGAGAAAAACGTTATCCTTCTAGTTATAAAGATAAAAGGTAATCACATGTAATATTTTCCATGCAATAATTATATTGAATTAAATATTTATTTGTCTAATTGTATTAGAATTTGTATTACTAACATTTTGCACAATGAAATTTTCCTCTCGAGAAATTGAAAAACGCACTTCTACATAAAAATATACTGTTAAGGCTTTAATTAGGATACAAGGAACCTAAAGTGAAATCATATGCGAAAAACACTTCTCTAGCGTACCCGATGGCGGTAATTCCAGAAACTCATATCGTGCTTCCTGAGTATAAAGATAGTACCGTTGTTTAGTTAATATAATATCAGTCCTGGAATAAAGCAGACAACAATGAAACGTAATGAAAACAGATTCAGTCCTCAAGATGGCACCATAAGATTGTAGTGAAGTTATACAGAGTAACATTTAATCATTATTATCACTACTTTATTACAGTTTACAAGACCTTTTCTGTAGTCAGAGTATCATAGAAATGCTTTCTAAACGCACAATATAGCTGCATGTACAAGTATGATAGAGGATATGTTCCTAATGTCGTAACTACAATCCCGCCCCTTTTCACGAATGTGACCTACCAGAATTAGACTTGTTACCGGGTTTGTACTGACATGAGCAGCACGACGGGTGCCACATGTGGAACAGGATCTGCTTACCCTTCCGGAGCACCTGAGATCACCCCCAGTTTTTGGTGGGGTTCGTGTTGCTCAGTCTTTAGTTTTCTATGTTGTGTTTTGTGTACTATTGTTTTTCTGTTTGTCTTTTTCTTTCTAGCCATGGCGTTGTCAGTTTGTTTTCGATTTATGAGTTTGAATGTCCCTCTGGTATCTTTCGCCCCTCTTTTACATTTCTACATTTTTTTAAGGAGAAATGCTCATATTTATCAATGAATGTGCCTTTAAATACTAGTACTTTGCTGCAAAAATATTTTGAGGAATCGATTAATAAATGATCAAGTTAAGACACAACAAGAGGTCAGTTGAACCAAATTTATTAGTTAAAGTTAAAGTCCATAGAAGGCGTGAATATTACTTTGCACAGTTTCCTTTTATCCCTTTGATATAGGCTTGATAGTATGCATTCTATCATTCTAGAAAGATAAAGATGATTTCTTGAGAATATATGTAATATTTGCTGATGGACAATGCAAACAACTATATTATATTCATTTAGAGAATAACAAGAAGCCCTTTTAAATATTTGATTACATAAGGAGGGAACACTCACATATCATTTCGATAAAAAGGGTTGATGTACATGAGTGTGTTGAGAGTTTTGACAAAATTAAAACATTACAACTTAAATAGATTGCGTGATTGAAAACTCCCAATCACGCGATTATTGAATAGCAATAGTACATGTAACGATGATGCTTAGACAATTTAAATCTCAAATACTTGATATAATGACAATCACTGCTACATTTCGACTAGAAATTTCTAAGCTATATTTTAAACGACATTTGCATTTACCTACTAGTAAAAATCTGTTGCCAATTTCCTCTTAATTCAAGATGCACGATAGCAATTTGTCATAATAAAAGATTTGAAGATGCGCATTTTACGGTTGTTTTCTTTGCAATATCAATTCAATTCGAGAGCAAAACCATTTAATAAAGTATTGCATTTTGCACGTAGTAATGCGGTTTATTGCTATGGTACTCAGAATCTGGAAACAATTTTATGAAGTATTTTCTCCATTCTTTTGTTGATATTGAGTTTGTGAAACTCCAAGATTACATAACGTTTTTAATCTCATTTTCGATTCAATTTATTATAACTGTCTTTGGGTCTGATTTGTTGAATTCAAGTGATGGTTCCAATTGATTGCAATATTTTAATCTATAGACTTTGCATCGAATGTACAAGTATCCGATGAGTCATACCAGTACCAACATATTTTTCAAATAAAAAGAAGGTTATTTTGTTGTTTGAACTTGACCGACTCACTCACAAAATGAATACAACTGAAAAGATCCAATTTAGTTTATTTTTTAAGTGACTCGACCGCGTTAACAGATCAATGAACCCTGTAAAATAATATGTTTTACCTATAATTCCAGTATAATGTACTTAAATGGTGTCCAGATAAAAACTATAGAAGTTCAAACTTGTGACCCTCATAAAACAGGTTTATACATGTATCATCTTTCTTCTTTTTTTGCTCACCGTTGAAATAACTAAAGATTTAACATACAGCATTGTAATTGCAGACTATTGAAAATATGATAACTCCTTATTTTCATATTTAATAAAAAAAACTATTTTAATTGATATTTTTAGACAATTCTTATTTAAATGGTTTTGCGGAGCCACGTGGTTACAAGTAAAAACACAAAGTGTCTGTATTTTAATTGATAGTGTTACGTTGTTGAATGTTAATGCTATGTTCGAAGATAGCAAATATATATTCTTTTAATAAAACAGAAAGTGACTGTATTTTAATTGATAGTGTTAAGTTGTTGAATGCTAATATTATGTTCGAAGATAGCAAACATATATTTTGAGACGACGTTTTATAGAATTTTACTTGCGATAAGCAACACAACATTTGCCCTGAGTAAAACAGGGACTGTTTTCACTGTTGGGACACTTGCGTTAACCCTCGCTCGTGTCTAAATATTTCGTTTGATTTTTTTTTTTGCCATTATATTGTCTGTCATTGTTAGTATACTGTAAAATGTAAAAGTACCAATGATAGTAACTAGATGCCCTACAAATTTATATTACCAGAAATATGATTGCTCACGGGAAATAGTGTTATGTCGAACAAAACATAATCTTTTTTATGTCATTTAGTGTACGATGAAGTGAAACATCTATCTGAATAGATCAAATCGAGTCTTTAGGGAAAAAGTGAAGATGTATCACCGAAAAATATCTATATCAAGTTGAGTATATCTGGACAGGATATTGCTTAAGGTCGATGGACTCATTTCAGATATTGGTAATAAGCTTGTGGCTTAATTTAGAAAGATAGTCTGCTAATGTCAATATTATACCGTAACAGATGATAAAAAGTCAATTACATTACGGGCACTGTATTTTATATAGGGTAACTTGTTGTTAGTATCTTTTTACTGTGTATCACGCAATATTAAACGATTATTACTGTGTCATTAGGCATATGACACGTCCTAACGAGTCCTAACGAACTGTAGCATAGTTTTATGAATATTACTTTGAACGACGGATTTGATTTTTGGTGAAAGAACCTTATAATTTCTACTTGGAGAAACAGTTTAGAAATTATTTGAACTCGGAGAGTTTTGTACAGTGTTTAGATTGAATTATAGATTTAATCAACAAAAATAGTCTTTAACGAATTAAACCTTGAAAAGTCTCACCGTTATCTGTTTTTTTTTCAACTTTTCTAACGTTAAACGGAGAATACTATGGATTATTAATTACCTTAGCGACGCCACGTATCGTTATCTAACTGCAGTAAAACAACATAGAATTAAGCCACGAGCGCAATGACTTTGGCTGCGGGGATGAATAATCCCAAAAAGGATTCAAATTTGTTTTGCTGTCTACCGTAGTCTCTAATAGAAATAAAAGTCATTGGGTCTTTTCCTCTTTAAGTATAATGTTCATAAGACTAGTGATAATTTGAAAAAAAAACTGAAAATTGTAGCATAAAACACTACATATCGTAATAGTATATATGAAAATATGGAACGCCAAAACTGTCTTGTTATGCCCATTTTTCATTATATGATGTGCATTTACCTTTATATTATGTGCACTTGTCATTATATGATGTGCAAACACCTTTATATGATGCGCAAATATCCTTATATGATGTGCAAACATCATTTTATGATGTACACACATACTGATATGATGTGCATATATACTTATATGATGTGCACATACACTTATATGATGTGCAACTTATGTTATGTGCAACCATACTTATATGATGTGCAAACATCATTATATGATGTGCAAACATACTTATATGATGTGCAAATATCCTTATATGATGTGCAAATATCCTTATATGATGTGCAAATATACTTATATGATGTGCAAATATCCTTATATGATGTGCATTTTCCCTTATATTATGTGCAAACATCTTTATATGATGTGGTTGTGTCATTATATTATGTGCTTGTAATCTTATATCATGTGGTTCGGTTTACTTCATTATATGATGTCGAAACGTCATTATATGATGTGCTTTCATCGTCGTTATGGTCAATGAACATGATTACGATTAGAATGATTAATGTCTACGTCATAACTGATTCCGATATGCTTCTGCGGAATATATAAGATGAAAAATAAAATCACACAAGCTATTGTTGGAAATTATAAAAATATAAAAAGTTTAGTTTTAACCGATGGGTCTACAATAATGAACATACGGGGTCTACAATAATGAACATATGGTTAAAGTTATAGAATTAAAGATGCTCTATGCACATTTTAACAAGGGTAGGCATTATATTTGTCAATACCTTTATACCTAGCGCTAGTGGTTTTTTTTCTATAAAAATTTATATATGAATTTCAAGAATGTTCATTTTTGTTAATTTTGCCTTGCTTATCATTTTAGCTGTTCAAGTTTATCCTTATACAATTGTTCAGGTCCACAGCTGTGTTTTCGTTTTATAAGTAAAGAAAATATCTTTTTTCATATCCCTTTCGGAAGATACACAAAATACAAGAATAATATCCATCGTTTAAAATTAAAAATGGAATTTATTTCTTTCACAAAAAATAGTTATATTATTCTTTTATGGATTATCAAGTGCCTTATTTATCATACAACTACTTTTTTTTTTTATTAGAAGAAAGATTCTTCAATAGAAAAAAATTGAAGAAAAAAAAAAACAGTCACAGAAAAGATAGTATAAATTTTTTTTTTTTTTCATAACTGAAACTTCTATCATGTTGTAGTGTCAGCTTTTTGCAAGTTATAGCTGATCAGCCAACACACGAGGAATGGAATACATGTACAGTTTGATTTTTATTCAAAGACGCATGCATATATGCATTTTTTTTTTATCTTTATTATATTCACAATTTGTATATACATATCACAGTTTCAATTACACAAAAATTTTCTATAGAAAAACATCATATCCCTATTATCCTATTATTATATTCAATCTCTTTCTAATCAACCATTCAGCTCATACATTCCAAATTATAAAAAGCTTACACTGAATACAAAGAAAAAATCAAAGAGTTAAGTGTTTAGATATAAGAAGATGTGGTATGAGTGCCAATGAGACAACTCTCCATCCAAGTCAAAATTTATAAAAGTAAACCATTATAGGTCAAAGTACGGTCTTCAAAGATTTAAAAGATTTGGTTTTGAAGTTTGGTTGTAACTGTAGAAAACTTATTTCAAACGGGATAGCACATCCTCATTTTACGAAAATGTTGTTAACCGTGCCCGGAAATTTAGAAATGATCCTTGTAAACTTATCGCTCCTTTAAATAAACTTATTCTAAAATGTTACCAATTCAACACTGTAATAAGATCATTGAATATTGTTTTATTGGTATAAATATTGATTTTGTTATCAGTAAATTAAAAGCAAACTAAATATTACTAGTATGTTTTATACATATACACATTCATGGATCTACAATCTGTCGATACCTGTATCTTGGCATTGCACAAGGTCATGTTTTTCTCTGACTGTTTATGACGTCTTTACACTAAATCCATTGGATGTTGGATGTGTACGGATTGATAATTTAGTCTTAGATGCATGATTATTTTATAAGTTGTTAGTGGCTTTGAACTAGCTGTCAGATAACTGCGAGTACTCTCAGATCTGTTCCTAGTGTCTTTTTGTTGTTTGGATGTACAAGTACCCTGCCACGTCCACTTGTATTTTTGTCCATCTGATGAGTTAAGCCTTTTTCAACTGATTTTTATAGTTCGTTCTTATGTTGTACTGTTATATCACTGTCCCAGGTTAGGGGGAGGGTTGGGATCCCGCTAATATGTTTAACCCCGCCACATTATGTATGTATGTGCCTGTCCCAAGTCAGGAGCCTGTAGTTCAGTGGTTGTCGTTTGTTTATGTGTTACATATTTGTTTTTCGTTCATTTTTTGTACATAAATAAGGCCGTTAGTTTTCTCGTTTGAATTGTTTTACATTGTCATTTTAGGGGCCTTTTATAGCTGACTATGCGGTATGGGCTTTGCTCATTGTTGAAGGCCGTACGGTGACCTATAGTTGTTAATTTCTGTGTCATTTTGGTCTCTTGTGGACAGTTGTCTCATTGGCAATCATACCACATCTTCTTTTTTATATTCAACACGGAGCCTTGGCTCACACCGAACAGTAAGCTATAAAGGGCTTCAGAAATTACTAGTGTAAAACCATTCAAACAGTCTTATTGTCCGACATATGACGAAAAATGATACAGTCAAAATAATAGTTCGCACAGGGCTGGTCTCCATTCCACTACGCAAATAAAATCAAAAGTATTAAATATCAAGTCAATTATCAGTGAAAATAAGACAAGCAAACAACATCACAATATAATTATCATTATTCAGCAAAACCCTTTTCCCCCATTTTCTCACAGAATCATACACACTTTCTCACTACAAAAACAAATTACAAAATACTTATAAAAAGTTACAGTTTTTTAATTTTCACAATTTTTCCCATCTCTAGTATTCCTTCACTCACTGCATCAGTCATACATTTGCATTTTCGGAAGTTGTAAGTTGGACTCAGCATGAAATTAGAGATTAATATATAGTCTTATATTTGTCTTTTTATTTTTTAAAAGGTTTACAGTATTTGCATACACTTTTTGAAAGTGGCAAAATTTTATCTAAACCTAACAGCATTTCTATTTTAGACATGAGACATGTTATATATTTGAAACATTCATCATTTTATTTAACAAGATAAGTTTTTTTTATCTTTAAAATTTTCTTAAAAGAAGTATTTCGAATAATTTCTTTTAAAATTCATTTACAGGGGAGGTAATCTCTGTTGATTTTTTGTTTTATGTGAAATCGATCTAAATTTCTAACGGATACAAAGGGTTAAAAGACTTATAATTTGATAGGGTCTACATTCATTTAATTTTGTTAATTGTAGAGTTTGCTGGTTGTTAGTTGACAACACTGACAGTGTCAGTGACACTTTAAAATGTTGCAAAATCACATGTATATGTTCAATTACTTCAAAATTAAAACGCTTTTTTCGGCATTGAATTTTTTTTAACTCAATCAAGAACACCTGAGTCAAAATAAAATACTTATGCAGATTCGGAAATACAAGTTGGCTCCGGTCCTTGGTTCACATTTTATCGAGTTATCCGTAAAATCAATGAATTTTGGTGTAGAATTATTGAATTTTTAACATGAGCGGACGCGAGTACCACGATTATATTGAAAACAGTAATAAATTATTTGCTTCCAACAAACTACACATTGAAATATCTTCGTGGTACTCGCGTCCGCTCATAGTTAAAAATTGCTCCAACAGACGCAAACACTTCTGATTTTCATAAAATTTACGTTTTCAAGAGAAGGAGAGGTATTTAATAATTTTCACACACATTCAAAGAAAAGTTACATAGATGAGACACTATACTTTTAAGAAATAATCATGTTTCTTGGATTCTATTTATTCTAATTTCAACGAAAATAGGGGCCAGTTGCAATAGCTTATCTTACCTTGTCCGTGTGTAATTGTTCGCCTGTGTGTGGGGATTTTTTGGGAGGGAGGGGAATTATTTCGATCTTTGGGAAGGGGTCTTGATTGTTTTCCTATTTCAAGGTGTTGACTTAAAAATAAGAGAAATACCCGTTTCCTCCGACGTCCCAACCCTATGAAAGAAAATGACTGTAATTATAATATATTTATTTTAAACCTGTTCTTGTCTACACCATTTTGCAAAGAAAAGGGTTCTTCTATAGATGAGTTATCAAGATAATAGGCAATAAAACAACAACAAAAATTAATGGAACTAATGGCCCAAATGGGACCTTAACTTCAGAATATATTCAGACGCAATGCACTATTTGTTTATTTTAAATCTATCATAGTTTCCAAATAAACGCAAAATATTAAAAGCCACCGCCGTAAATCTTTACAAAAAAGATGCCCCCCACTCACCAATAGTTTAATGGTCAGTACGATACGGATCCAAAATTACTTGAGTCTGGAGGTGTATATATGAGCGGCTTTCCACGAAACCTTTTATTATTACGGGTAACTGTATGGTGGCGGTGCATTCATGGTAGCAAGTTCGCCTCGAGTGCGGGCGGTCGTGGGTTCGAAACCCCGGCCGGTTCAAAACCAAAGACTTTTAAATTGTTATTTGCTGCTTCCCTGCTAAGCACGAAAAATAAAGGAGTAAAAGCAAAGACTGGTCGACTCGAAATGAGAATAATGTGTCCGGGTAAGGTGACATGTTTTCCTGTGAAATAGCATGTTAAAAATCCGGCTCAGGGTATTGGTCTAGTATAAAGCAGGTTTAATATTCATATCACATTTACATGTTCTCGTACGAATATGCATATCAATTTGCCGCTGGACGTCAAGCTTCCATCTATAATCATCTACTAGTAATTGAAACTGTGAAATAAATGCATGAAAGCATAGTAAAAAGCTGCACGCAAATGTAATACATCAAGTTGAAGTGCATCCCATATCTCCTTTATCTATTTTTTTAATGGGGTGGGGGTCTGTATCCGAGTGGTCTAAGAAGTCGAACTACTGTATCACTAGCCTGTCAAGACTTTGTCTGTATACCAGCTTTGATTATTTGGAATATCTACTAATTTTCACTTCTTCATACTACATTTGTATGAACATCAAGATTATTCTCCTTTAATCTGTACAGGGAAGTTTTATTGTTGATATTTACCCCTTATGTATCTAGTGTTAAATTAGGTATTTATATGACAGACCTTTCTTGGTATTCCTAATTATTGGAAGATTTTATATAGACAGAAAAAGTATACCTAAAACGACAAAGTTATTTTTCATTTACCTGTATATATTATGAAAACCGGTTTTTTCAAAAGTGATTATTTTGTAAGGGTTATATATTTCGCGGTGGTGTATTGCCATGGCTTTATTTAGACTTGTTTGTTTGCTTTTTGGCCTTGAATGTGTGTCCCTAATATTTTATTAACTATGTATTTACTTTCAGGTATCACAGATCGAATTTATTCGTTCATAGTGTGTTAATTTACGTTTTTGATTGAGTTAAGCCTTCCAATTGATGTTTTATCGCGTGTTTTCTATGTTGTGATGTTATACTATTGTTTCAGAATAAGGAGAAGGTTTGGTACCATTAAAACGTTTAATCCCGCTGCAAATGTTTGCACCTGTCCTAAGTCAGGAATCTGATGTACAGTAGTTGTCGTTTGTTTATGTAATTTATACGTGTTTCTCGTTTCTCGTTTTTTATATAGACTAGACCGTTGGTTTTACCGTTTGAATGGTTTTACACTAGTACTTTTGGGGCCCTTTATAGCTTGTTGTTCGGTGTGAGCCAAGGCTCCGTGTTGAAGGCCGTACATTGACCTATAATGGTTTACTTTTATAAATTGTTATTTGGATGGAGAGTTGTCTCATTGGCACTCACACCACATCTTCCTATATCTATTAACTTATGTTGTGAGTTCGAATCCTCACTGGGCAGGTAAGCTCGACTCAATTTTAAATGACTAGAATTATTGGTTTTCTACCAAGAGTCGGTGGTTCTCTCCGGGCAGTTCGGCTTTCTCCACCAATATAAACGCACTGCCACGAAATAGCATGATTTTGTTGAAAGTGGCATTTAACACCAAGCAATCAACAAATCAATCAATCATTCATACCGGTATAATTATGCAAGAGTAGATAATTTTTAAGCATTCGTTAAGAAATGTTTATTAAACAGACTTTAAGTTCATTGGTGTCTTAATTTTGCAAAGAAAAGAAATTAGAAGATGTGGTATGAGTGCCAATGAGACACAATGTGTAAAACGTAAACAATTATAGATCAAAGTACGGTCTTCAACACGGAGCATTTGCTCAAACCAAACAACATGCTATAAAGGTCCCCAAAATTTGTTTTATCATATTTTCGCCGTAACTAGCTCCTGCAATAATTAATCTTAATCTTCCTTTGAAATGTTTGAAACGTTTATTTTTATTAAATTGCACTGTATCACTTTATTTTTTAAAATGCACTTTCGCTATCGATAGCTACAGATTTGAGCCGGAATTAAGTATTCCGCAGAAGCAGATCGGAATCAGTTATGACGTAGACATTAATCATTCTAATCGTAATCGTGTTCATTGACCATAACGACGATGAAAGCACATCATATAATGACATTTCGACATCATATAATGAAGTAAACCGAACCACATGATATAAGATTACAAGCACATAATATAATGACACAACCACATCATATAAAGATGTTTGCACATAATATAAGGGAAAATACACATCATATAAGGATATTTGCACATCCTATAAGTATATTTGCACATCATATAAGTATATTTGCACATCATATAAGGATCTTTGCACATCATATAAGTACATTTGCACATGATATAAGAATATTTACACATCATATAAGGATATTTGCACATCATATAAGGATATTTGCACATCATATAAGTATAGTTGCACATCACATAAGTATATATGCACATCATATAAGTATATATGCACATCATATAAGTATGTTTGTACATCATAAAATGATGTTTGCACATCATATAAGGATATTTGCACATCATATAAAGGTGTTTGCATAGCATATAATGACAAGTGCACATCATATAAAGGTAAATGCACATCATATAATGAAAATGGTCATAACAAGACAGTTTTGGCGTTCCATATGAAAAGAATACATTTTCTTCTGATATCACCTGATTTATTCGGTTTTGAGATTTTGTTCCTGAATCAGCAGTTATTGAACTTCTATGTATCTCTGTACTGTTTAGTAGAATGTTAAAACTAATTAAGAGAATGTTTAAATTATATAGGTAAAACCTTTAAAGTATTGAATTTTTACTAATTTTGTACAAAATGTATATATCAAATTTGTAAAACAATGACATTCTTGAAAATAAGGGGACAATGTTGATTTTTCTCATGGTGTAATAGCGTTCTAAATATGATGGAAAGGCTGGTCCAACGACGACACTCATTCAACATTTTACTTTGACCCGTTAAATTATTTACAGTTTTAACGCAAGCTTCAGATACTACCTTATTTTGTGAAAGTAGTCCTCAATAAGATTTCATACAGTTTCTTATAAATAATATAAAACAAACGAAATATGAATTGATTGTAACGACAAAATGTCGAAACTTCAAAAAAATTTATTTATTTACATTTGTATCTAAAGTTAGTTACGACAAAAACAAATACCTTTATGAATACATTTTGAAAATTTTAGAGAAATGAGGCTAAAAGGTTGAATCATTAAAAATGGTTTTCGTTAATTGTCGGTTCGTAAAGAAGGCAATAATTGGTTATGTTTAGAAGCAGATAAATAAATCGATTTCTGATTTATGTATTTTATTGCTTTTATCTCAAAAGCAACACAACTTGTTTTGGTTTCTTTAACAAAGACGTCTAGTACATCATTGCATATTTGTATCGCAGTATGAAGATACTTATTTTATTTACTTCAGTATATTTAAATAAAAATATTCACACCAACAGCTAAAAGTCACATGTTAGCTAAAATAAAAACTCGTGCAGCTTATCTTCGATTTGTTAAAAAATATCCTATTGTTTATCTAACAAACTTGAACCCTCTAATTAGAGTGCACCAAAGTTTTCAATTTAAAATGGGTTTATTATACGTCAATTGAATTTAGCTAACCTTATGAAACTATTGTTTAACAGTATTTATTGAACACAAAAGATAAAAAGCATTCGTATTATATTTTAGATGCACATAGCAGCTTTTTTAACTATGAAAAACTACAATATGTAAGAAGGCTTGATACGATTTAACTATAATAGTATACATAGTATACAGGTCAGGGGAGGGTCGAGTGCTCACAAACGTGTTTGACCCCGGCCCGCCACATTCTTTACATGCCTATCCAAATTCATGAGCCTGTAGTTCAGTGCTTGTCGTAGGTTCATGTCTGTCATACTTGTTTTTCGTAAATTGTTTTGTTATAAATTAGGCCGTTAGTTTTCTCGTTTGAATTTCATGACAGGGCCTTTTATAGACGACTATACGGCATTGGTTTTTCTCATTGTTTAAGGCCATTCGGTGGCCTATAATTGCTTATATCAACTTCATTTGAAATCATACCACATGTCTTTATTTTCATATTGGACATTTCGGTAGTCTTAACTATGGTTAAAACGAACAGGCAGTGCCTACTTAATTAAACACGCCAGTGGTTAAGGAAACATACTTTGTTGATAAAAGTGTATATATGTATTTCTCTGTGCTGATTGTTCTTGCGTTTATTTGTATTGTATTCTTGTCACGTAATGTTGTCATTTTAGCGTTATGTTTTACATTGCCGTATAAGCGGGAGGTTTGGCTAGCCATAAAACCAGATTCAACCCACCATTTTTTCTTAAGATGTCCTGTACTAAGTCAGGAATATGGCAGTTATCAAATAGTCCGTTTCTCTGTATGTTGGCGTTTGTTTTTGTAGCAGTTCAGTGTTTATGTTGTTGCGTTGTTTTCCTCTTATAGTTGATGTGTTTTCCTCGGTTTTGGTTTGTGACTCGGATTTGTTTCAGTTGAATCGATTTATGACTATTGAAAAACGGTATACTACTATTGCATTTATTTAATAGTATAACGAATATTAATCCACACAGTGTTGCGTGATTCTAATCACTTTTCCATAGTCAATAAACAGTTTTTTTTTAGCTACGTCAAAACAATGAATTTATCATGTCAACAATGATTAATTGTTGCGTGCCAAATAATTCTTACATATTCTTACATGTTCAGGACGTCTACCGGGATGAAGGATTGTCACTGAAAAAAATGATATGTAATTCAGCGACTGAAAAGTTTACAATCAAAATATTTCGGTCGAATCGTGCAAGCATCGCAGCACTAGCTAATCAGCGAACAGTATATCATCAATGGTTTCAATCTAATGATAAAAACATATACGATTAATTTAGGCTATAAGTAATCAATTAAGAGAGATAACTCTTAAATCGGTAATGTGTTTGTAATAGTTATTTTCATCAGTAGTTTTTAAGCATTCGTGTGATTAAGGTTTACAATAATCAAATTTAGTGTTTCTTACAAGCTTACTAGAATATATCAAATGAAACTAGATACACAAACATACTTATGATTTTTTTTTAAAGTTATGTCCCTTGGTATACCAAGTGAAGTTCGCAAGACAGATGTTTCTTGGAAACTCCAGCATCGAATGCAAAAGTACACGTACAACCATCTATGCATTCGTCGCAAAAAGGGGATTTGTTGACAGACTTGTATTTTTGATGAGTTTTTTCACAACAGCGGTGGCGATGCGACTGTGTTTGGACGTTTCATACACGAGGGTAACTCCGGTCCAGTAAGCAATTTTGTGTAAATTGACTGGTATTAAAATGTTGAAATATTCTAAACATAAAGGTTTTTCTACTCCCATGCATAGATTGCCTCAGTCGTATTTGGCACAGCTTTTAGAAATTTTCAGTATATATTCCTCTCCATTTAAAATTCCAACTGATTAGAGTGCCACTGATGAATATGGACGAAACGATCGTCTGACGTATCAATGTATAAACTTGGTATCTTTGAAGAGTTTTAAGTCATATGTGATATAATCTTATGTAAATAAAAACAACTAGACTTTTAGCTCATTAAAAACTGTGAGCAATATGCCAATGTAGTTAAAACAAACATGAAAAGCGTCCATTTGTAAGTTATTTGAGTTTTTACACACGTGTTGTTGTAGTATCATTAAGTAAATAAAGTAGAAACACATAGGGTTAATGTCAATGAAGCAATAAGGAATTCAGTGAACAAAACATACATCTAGAGGTTACCATACATTTTCAACTGTGGAAAAGCGACCACAACATCTGAAAAACCCTTGATCGCCCAAAGAATTTGTTAATATTCACATGCATGTCATTAACAACGATATTAGAATAACAAAATACCCAAAGGCAACAACATATTAACATTTCTTTATAATTCCATATAATTCCTCATCAAAGAATTTCATAGTTATTTAAATCAAGATAGCTGAAAGTACTTTGGAAATTGCCTTGTTACTAAAAATACATTATGGATATGTGCATAAATGTTGCTTACGTGATGACATAAAGTTTATTCCATCCCGATTGTTTTGTAATGAATTTTATAATGATTAAACAAATTCTAAAAAATGGTATTTTTAAAAATTGTGTAAAGGAACTACAATGTAATAAAATTTCAAACTTACAAATATAAACTGACATTGATTGTTTGTATATTTTTGAATACACTGACTATAAAATAAACAGTGCAATGAAGATATGTACTTTATGAAAACCGTAAAAGAATGGACAGTCACGATTATTTTTCTGAAAATGTAAAGGACTACATGTAAAGGAAATGGAATGATTACTTTCATGAACATCGTTAAGGAGTTACTAAACAATAGTATCTAAAACTTTACATAAGAACCGAATACCACATATGTAACGGACTTACTTTAACTCCAATTTTCCAATTGTCAACTTCCTATTTTTCAGCAGTTATATACCCTTTTCTCCATCGTATGGTGTTTACATATTTTAGACAATACGTTACGCTCGTGAATGTTCACACTATATGGACTTCATTTACAGAGTAGTAAACCTTACACATAAACCGTTCCAACAGAGTTATGAGAAAGAATAACTGAAATAGACACTTCATAAGTTTTACGATCACCATTACGAATTGGTTGACCGATATGATGTGTCTGTGTCATAACTCAATTTCAATCTTTATATACCTCTACAGTCGTCTGATTTGTAAATTTACCGATTGTGTCCTGTTCACGATTGTGACGTTTTGGCTGAGTGTGAATTTGCATGTTAGGTGATCTATGCATAACAGGAGATGCTTATCCTATCGATGAACCCCTATCTCGCTCCTTTTGGAGTTCATGCGATTCCCTCAGTTTTTTTTTTTTTTTTTTTTTTTTTTTTTTTTTTTTTGACATTATTTTGTTTTGTATTTTTCTAATCGATTTACGAGATTTGATCATTGGTAAACTACTGTCTCCTAATTTACTTCAAGATGAATTGTTTTATAATACTACACTGGCGTAGGAACCGAGGCAGAGGTGGAAGATCAACACAATGTTTTTCCAAAAATTTTTGGCAAATTTTTTAATTTCTTTTTATTGAAAAAAAAAAGAAAAAGAAAGAGGACACTGACTAACTTCCAGACTATAAGACTTTGGAAAAGGTTTGTTTTTGCTTATCACTTTTAAAAGTTCCCCTTTTTCAGTCCACTCCTATGCTACTGTACCAACACTAATACACACATCAAACATGGTAGAGTAGTTCAACGGTATCTATGACTTCACCATGCCAATAACCCAATAACTTAAATTAGTTTGTGAAGATGTAAGCCATTTATCTGATAATAGGTCATGGAATATATTTAGTTTAATTTAATTATGATTAATAATATACCATTCTAACAAGCTATCGATGAACCCTATCTCGCTCCTTTTGGAGTTCATGCGATTCCATCAGTTTTTTTTTTTTTTTTTTTTTTTTTTTTTTTTTTGACATTATTTTGTTTTGTATTTTCTAATCGATTTACGAGATTTGATCATTGGTAAACTACTGTCTCCTAATTTACTTCAAGATGAATTGTTTTATAATACTACACTGGCGTAGGAACCGAGGCAGAGGTGGAAGATCAACACAATGTTTTTCCAAAAATTTTGGCAAATTTTTAATTTCTTTTATTGAAAAAAGAAAAGAAAGAGGACACTGACTAACTTCCAGACTATAAGACTTTGGAAAAGGTTTGTTTTTGCTTATCACTTTTAAAAGTTCCCCTTTTTCAGTCCACTCCTATGCCACTGTACCAACACTAATACACACATCAAACATGGTAGAGTAGTTCAACGGTATCTATGACTTCACCATGCCAGTAACTTAAATTAGTTTGTGAAGATGTAAGCCATTTATCTGATAATAGGTCATGGAATATATTTAGTTTAATTTAATTATGATTAATAATATACCAATCTAACAAGCTAGCCAAGGACATATGTTATAAACAAATAAAAGAAATCGGTATATACGAAACAGGTTTATCTTTTTCTTTTTATGTGTTTTAGAATATTTTTATGTTATTTTACAAGCAAAATGCTATAATATCACAGAGATAAAACGTATATTTAATTAGCTCTGGCTATTACGTTTAATATATTCATATTAAACAAATATAAAAAAAAATGCTAACATCATAATAATGTCTAATAATCTTTCATCAGAAATTCTCATATAAGTGGCTTATGACTTGTGCAGTTATTATTTGTATTTGCTTATCGATTTGCTTATCGATTTACAATTCAGAAGTGAGGGATGAGTGAGTGTAAATGTGTTTACAATTTATATATTGTATAAAGTATTTACATTATCAACATCCTGCATTTCAGATTCCAGGCATTTTGAGTTGTCAATTATAACAATGAATTTTAAATTTGCAACTCAAGTCATGTAAATTAAAAAAGAAGAAAAGTTGAAGACAGAAACAACAGATAATGAAAAATATTTGTTTTAGAAAATTAAAGAATGACATTAAGCATATCTTTCTCTAAAGTAACACACATTTTCAAATTAGAAGGTATGATAAGTGAATACATAAAAAGGAAACAGGAATATCCAAAATTATTGGGCAGTAGAACCATTCATGTATGAATCCATCTTTGATATTTTAGTTTGTTACCCGGATTTGTTTTTGCTTAATCGAATTATGACTTTTGAACAGCGGTATACTACTGTTGCCTTTATTTGATATAACAAAGTTAACTCAATCAGCCACCAACAACGGAGAAAAGAGTTATTATTCGCCCAATGCATTGCTAAAGTAGTAAAATTCTTCAATTCTTTCAATATTTATGTTCATTTCATTAATAAATAAACATGATGCTTCGTGTATGATATAATCATTTAAGAGGAAATCGTCATGTTTATGTCATCATGATTTATATACATGTAGAAATTGTCGTATTAGATCTAAAATTATAATTTTAGCAATCGTTTAGGGTCAAAATAGGAATGAGCAACAACATTGCTCAATAAAATATTTTACTCGCATAAGCCTCTCATTATAATACATTTTGTAGCAAAATATCTGTTGGTAAGGCTATTGCTATTACCTTAAGATTAATGGCATTAAAAGGTCTTTGGCAGTTTGAAGGTCTAATGCAAAAATGAACAACATATAAATGTAGGCATTCACATCAAACTTACTTGTGTCATGTGAATATCTAAAGAATGTTATTTGATAAATTTGCGATAATTTCATTTTTGTATTTAAGGAAAAAAACATGGACTTATTAAACTATTATTTTCTTATGAGAGGTTTGAATGTTGAAAAAATAAGATAATTTTCAGCAAACTGAAATTAAACGATTCTTATCGCATCAACAGGATAGCAAATAGTTTGTTGTTTTTTTACCTTCACATTCAATTATCATGAAACAAGAAAGTAAAATAGATAAGCATTTTTGAGGTATTACTAATGATAATTTTATAATTTTGCACTAGTGTTGGGACATGGGGTATCTAAACTTAATTTCTAAGGTTCTTTCATTTATAAAGTTTTTCTTCCAAATTAAATAAATGTCTGATATTGGAATGTTGTTCGAATTTTTATAGAATAAATATGTTAAATCATTTTAGAACGTCATTGTAATATGTGATGCACAACAAGAACAAATCATTAGTATCAAATTTTAATACAGAAATCTCTAAATAATAAATCCGACAAGAAGACAAACAGCGACATGAAACATAACCATTACAAAAAAAGAAAACAAAAAAATGTATATTTAAATGTATTTGTAAACCTAATCTCCAGTGTCGTAACTATCAAACGATGATATGCTGTTTTTTTTTAAAGACAAGCTTTAGATTTTACGATGATATTAGCCATACATTTGTTTTATTGACGTTAAACATTTATTATTTCTAAAGCTAAAATATAATATCCCATGACAATTCTAACAGAGTGAAGTGAAATAAATTTACGACAAAGTTAGATTGTTTTCATGACAACAAAAGAGTTTACAGTTGTGGTCCAGACATATGTCCATATTTGAAGTAATATAGTGATAAGAAGGGTGCTGATGGCTATTAACAGACAGAATCAACAAAGAAAAAAGGGACATTTGTGGGGAAAATGATGCAAAATTTATCAACATTTAGACTACAAGAAGAAACCTATATTTCCCTCTGTTAAAACGTGACCTTTCAGATTACACAATCAGGATGACTATGATGACTATTTCGTTGTCAACCAAAATAAAACACAGTTTTGCTCTGAAACTTTGAATAATTGTTCTTTGGTTTATTTATATACTTGGACGTATTAGCTTTTTAATGGTTTAATATAAAATACTCTGTTTGTCTTTTGTAACATTACGTGTTGTTTATATCATAAATATAGTATAAAGATCTTCATTTGTATTCATTGGCTTTAAATTAACTGTAACGTTATTATTAAGTTCAAAAAGTAAATTAAATGTAATAAAAATAAATATGCCTATAATTGCGATACAATGACATCACAGTTGGTTGCTCATGTTCAGATGACATGCTTGAATGGAATCTTTTGGTATAGATTCCAAAGTATTCACGACTTTATTGTTCTGCTTTATTTTTCTCTATTTTCAACAAGAAGTTAGCTTACAATGTTTATGACCAACTATTATGTTACTAATTAGTACGTAAACTATATTTTTTTTATAATTTGTTTTATTTTGTATTCGACATATCAGTCTGTATCGATCATCCCTCTGCCTATAACTCTCTACTTTATTCTTCATGAAATTGCATATCACGGCTTTGTCACTTTGCTTTAATAAATTTGATCCTGAAGTGTCTTATCACCGACAGCTTTGATTTCGACTAGAACTCATGAGGTCATATTCCAGTTTGGTGGTAAAACAATAAAAGCTATTGTTGCCTTCAAGAAAAAAACACAATTAACATCACATTAATAAATTATTCGGTTTTCATCATATTGTAAAATATCAGATGTTCGACACAATGTGAACCCTTTTTGAACTTGTTCGGTGCGCTTACTCAACAAAAACCTCCATATTGTTACTTGCAGGTGATATTTTGCATATAACCTGCTAATCGGTACTTATGCATCTTCTTGTATATATGTTTTAAATTATTATTGGGTATCTTTTCTTTCTGAGCTAACGACTGCGATCGAGAGTGGATGTTATTTCCGCCGTTTTCAATATGCATCTATTATAATAATATAACATTCTTATCTTCAATAATGAAAAGCTTCCAAGAGAAACGACATAAGTCGTGTCAGTTTTGTTTTACAGTGTTTATAATCAGTTTTAACTGCTGGTGGACTGTTAATCCGAAGATAATGATCAGCTCGGTAGTCAGTGCTTCAGTACTGGCATGATTTATAACATATACTTATCTAAAATTCCCCGTTCATGAATTAAGAAAGTGTTAAGAAACTAAGGTTTAAACTCCCTCGGGCAAAGTTGGCCTTAGCTGAATTTGGACTATGTTTAGGCCGTTTTGATGATATAGATCCTAACGTTGCATCGTATTAAACGCTTCCTGGCTTTCACATGTTTAGGTAGTGGGTTCTTGATGAAAGCTTATCAAGAAAAGCGCTTCGGGCGCACAAAATTTATAAAGGGTTTATTTGATTTAGAAAAGTATTTATTTCATACTGCTTCAAATTGATTGTACTGCCCTTTTCGATTATGATAATTGTATGGAAGAATTGTCTTTCATAAAAGCCACGCCGTTTGTGTGTTAAGTTGTTAAAAAACAAAACAGTAACTGTTGATGATGAAGGATAGCACTTCCGTGCCAATATTTTAAAATAACTAGCATATATAAGGCGTTATAAAAAAAAATTGACACTTTCTCGTTTCTTAAGCTTCAATAGTCAACTATAAATCCCGCCACGTTCTGTATGTGTCTGTCCCAAGTCCGGAGCCTGTGATTCGGTGGTTGTTGTTTGTTGCTGTAAACAATATTTGTTTTTTTGTTTTTTGTTTTGTACATAAATCAGGCCGTTAGTTTTTTCGTTTGAATTGTTTTACATTTGTCATTTCAGGGCCTTTTAAAGCTTACTATGCGGTAAGGGGTTTCCTCGTTGTTGAAGGCCGTACGGTGACATAAAGTTGTTAGCTTCTACATCATTAAGTCTCTGGTGGAGCTTTATTTCATATGCAATCATACCAAATCTTCTTATATTTAGAAGCATAAAGTAAACATTTTCATTTATTTGATATGTTTCCCAAATATCTTTTTTGTAACTTTAGAAATGCAAATACTTTTAATAACCAAAAATAAATGCGGACAGTTATCTAGACTACTTTGTGTTGCTCAATAGAAATAATCTATCTATGATAAAAGTGTTAAGCACAGTGCGGTTGACTCAATTTTCTAATATGGTATGTGTTCAAAAGTGAAGTCATGGGAATAGAAACACTTAATTAATTGCAATTTATTTCTTCATAAATGGTGAAAAGGCAATATAATTGGCAATAAAATAAAACAAATTAGGAGATAATAAAGTATCTAAGCACATCATGGACCTGAGAATAGAACGAATTTATTTCCGTCCATATTTTACTGCATTTGCACATGAGTATAATAAATAATTTTGCTAATAGTCTATTAGTTATTTGTAACGGGCATTAATCATTAGATTAATCCCTGGTTGCGACAAAGATAGTTCTTTTGGCCACTTTAAATAAAGGCTGTACATATCTCCAGTTGCGTAACATCTGCAAAAGCGATCGTCTTTTATAGTGTTCGATGAATCTTTATTTATAACACGCAGAACCAAAATGAGGAAAATACATGAGTATCTCGGTAAACTGTAATAAAAAAGCTACTTAGATCAAAATCGTCCCTTTGTATCTAGTTGTGTTGATCTGATTAGTCCAGGTCTTTTCATGTGATTTTTACAGTTTGGTCTATTTTTGTACTGATGCACAGATACTCTGTTTATTCTGTTAATACACTGAATCAAAAGTAATGTAGGGTTGGTGTATAAAAACGCATATAAACTACTGTGAAAAAAGGGGGGTTGATACTAATGCCGTGCGCACAATACGTGTTTCAAAGGTATGACAGAGAAAAGTTTGGAAAGCCAAAAATATGAAATGTTGGAGAGCGTACAACATCAGCCTAGTGAGATCAACTTTGTCATAAGTAGTTGCATACATATACCATTGACACTTATCGCAGAAAATATAACCCTTTAAACCATTTAGTAGTAACAGCATAATGCTATTCAGAAAAGAGTATCATGGATTATTCTATTTGAATGGTTGTATACGGATCTTCATCAGTTCCTAAAATGTCCATGCAGCAAAGGAGAAACTTTAAACATGTATTTATTTTTCACGTGCTTTATATTATGAAGTCACTCCATTCTTTACCTGGTACATGTTTGATTCAATTTGATAATTAAAATCTAGTTAAAACAACCGTTCCCAAATTTATGGGCGCAAGACATTTGGGATAATTTATAAGCTTGACAATGGTATCATTTGGGCTTAAAATTTTAGAGTCAAATTTAAATTTTGGCTATTATCTATTATGCCCGTACTGGTAAATTAACAGTAGAATGTATCTGTATGAAGATTTGATATCAAATATATAAGATAGTTATCAAAAAAAAAAAAAATTGTAGAAATACAACCTACATAAAATTCCGAGAATTGGGAAACCATGCTAGTTTGCAGAAAAAAGATAAAAAAAGAACTTGAAGCTTAACATCATTCAAATGGTGAACAGAGCAGATACTGTCTGGTAAACGAAAGTGGAAATATGACAAGAACATGTTGTTCCATAAATAGAATGTCATGTATTGCTTAATTGATTGGTGTGCTATTTCGTGGCGGTCAGTTTTTATTGGTGGAGGAAGCCGGAGTTCCCGAGGAGAACGACCTACCTTCGGTAGCAAAACTGACATTCCTAGTCATTTAAGACTGGAGTCGAGCACACCTGCCACTGCGGTATTCGAACTCACTACCTCAGTGTTGACAGACTAGTGATATAGCAGTTCGACTGCTTAGACAACTCGGCCACCGAGGCCCCTGTATAGCATATGGAATATTAGAATATATTTAAAATATAGATATTTTATATGTAATTAACCTGTGTATGGGAGGAATTTAGCTCAAATGTTAACTTTAAAATTTAGCTCAAATGTCGACTTGCCATTGGCCAAAACGTAACATATTTTTAGCCTACATGTTTGTTGTGAGCTCTAAAACAAATGCCTAAACTTGCCAAAAGGCTGATGCAACCTTATTTTAAGTATAATTATAAAGTTAATTTATAGAAATTTACAGTTAGACTATATAATTTAAATCATTGCAATACTGTATCTCAAAATATTGTTCAGATTACACTTTCGAGGATTACAGTCAACTGGCAGCTACAACGAACAGAAAATCAGTTCATTAAATCAGGAAGCTAAAATTAGTTTTTCTTGCTATTTTAATAAAACTTATGCCTTTTCGTATTCAAAACATTAAGAGATGAATAAGATTTAATATGCTGTCAGAGTTAATTACGAATACAATTTTAAAATGTTGAAACATAATTAATTTTGATGTGGTACAAATGTAAGCCGTTATGATTGTAATTTATTTCTTACACTGGAAGAAACTGTTGAAATTCTTAAATTGAAAGAATGCATTCATCTTATTAACAACACAGTGTGCCTGTCAGTTAACTTGTCCTTCAAGATTTAAACGAAGTTTAATAAATAAATGGAATTCACAATTATAAACAAGATAATTTTGCTAGCTTTTAAGGGTCAGCGTAATGATTGCGACTTCGACAGGAAACCTCCGAGTTGTTCTTCGGCTAACGATTTTAACAGTAATTTCAGCAAGTAATTACAACCATAGACGGTAATTTTTTCCAAGGTAATAGGAACCGCCCAGGTGGTCTTGTAGTAGTATGCTAGCCTTAAGCACGATTGGTCTTGAATGTTCGACTTAATCACACCTAAAGAGTTTACAATTGGTACTTCGAGAGGAAATGCTGATCGATTAGGAGTGAGTTTAATACGGCCGGAGAAAAACTACTATATTTTTCTTCTGAAAACTATTTTGCTGTGTGAACCTACGCATTAAGAATCTGTAAAGTTCGATAGGTCTATCTAGTATACTTAAGTGTACATTTATTGGACACTAATATTCAGATAGAATTTCGAATATGCCATTGTCGTCAGTCACCTCAGCGCTTAATTTCAAGAAAGTATTATAGAAGCATTTCTGAAAAGGTGAAATTTTATAAGCTGTATACATTTTATTATGTAAAGATCTAATTATTTTCTATTAAACTTCGGCATTTTAAATTTGACCTTAACATCGCAAAATACATGTAATGACTTATTAGCTGTTATTTCTGAAATGTTTTTGAACATGTGTTATAATAGATGTACAATTGTACAGAATTCACATAGAATCGAATAATGTTCTTAGCATTGTCCTACAATCATCATATCTCAAAAAAAACCTTTTCATAGGTTTTCCTTAAAACGTATAGGCTGCTGCTACAACAATCTAAATAAAAACCGATCGCTCATCGCTCGCGACATAGATCGGTTTCTAATTAGATTGCTGCAACAATGTATATACATTTTCATAAAATAATTAGAAGGTCACTTAATGTTGAAATTTCAGTGAGAGTTGAACAAGTCAAAGTTGTCAGCCATCTACAAGAATCTTTAACATTGGTCGTTTACTATTCCTTGACAGAGAATAAGAATTATTTTACAATTCAAAACTAAAAAGAAAGAAAAAAATAAGGTGATCTTATGATGTAGTATTTAGCAAAAATATCGTAATTGTTTTAATATATCAGCGAAACTGTATAGGAGTATCAGAGAAGTATTTATATCTACTTACCCTTCCGGAGCACCTGAGATCACTCCCAGTTTTTGGTTGGGTTCGTGTTGCTCAGTCTTTAGTTTTCTACGTTGTGTTTTGTGTATTGTTGTTTGTCTGTTGGTCTTTTTCTTTTTTAGCCATGGCATTGTCAGTTTATTTTCGACTTATGAGTTTGAATGTCCCTTTGGTATCTTTCGCCTCTCTTTTATAGTATTTTGTATTCCAGGTGTCAAATTTCGATGCCAATTGCAAAATGTTATAATGCCAGAATGTCAAATTTACTGTTAGTGTCATATTAGGATGTACTAATTATATCATCTTGAAGTAACACTTTAATTTATGTGATAAGGCGTAATTGGTCTTATCAAATTATTATATCAAGAAGTAATTGATAGGCAAAAGATACTAAAGGGATCATCAAACTCATAGGTCGAAAACGAACTGACAATTCAATGGCAAAAAAAACGAAATCGACCAAATTAAAAGACAAACAACAAAAAACGACTAAAAGACAAACAACAGTCTACAAAACACAACATAGAAAACTAAAGACTGAGCTACACAAACCTTACCAAAACACAACATAGAAAACTAAAGACTGAGCAACACAAACCTTACCAAAACACAACATAGAAAACTAAAGACTGAGCAACACAAACCTTACCAAAACACAACATAGAAAACTAAAGACTGAGCAACACAAACCCTACCAAAACACAACATAGAAAACTAAAGACTGAGCAATACAAACCCCACCAAAACACAACATAGAAAACTAAAGACTGAGCAACACGAACCCTACCAAAACACAACATAGAAAACTAAAGACTGAGCAATACAAACCCCACCAAAACACAACATAGAAAACTAAAGACTGAGCAACACGAACCCTACCAAAACACAACATAGAAAACTAAAGACTGAGCAACACGAACCTTACCAAAACACAACATAGAAAACTAAAGACTGAGCAACACGAACCTTACCAAAACACAACATAGAAAACTAAAGACTGAGCAACACGAACCTTACCAAAACACAACATAGAAAACTAAAGACTGAGCAACACGAACCTTACCAAAACACAACATAGAAAACTAAAGACTGAGCAACACGAACCTTACCAAAACACAACATAGAAAACTAAAGACTGAGCAACACGAACCTTACCAAAACACAACATAGAAAACTAAAGACTGAGCAACACGAACCCTACCAAAACACAACATAGAAAACTAAAGACTGAGCAACACGAACCTTACCAAAACACAACATAGAAAACTAAAGACTGAGCAACACGAACCTTACCAAAAACTAGGGTGATCTGAGGTGCTCTAGAAGGGTTAGAAGATCCTTCTCAACATGTGACACCCCACCCGTCGCGTTACTCCTATTAACAGTGTCAACTGTCGACTGTCTTTCGGCTTCTTGTGTTGAATATCACTCTGGTGTAATGCATATTTTTTTTAGTTAAGTCCAATAAACGAGCTGTCGAACAATACTATTGATTATAAAGTACTACCACTTCTACTACTACTACTACTACATAAATAAAGTACTGAAGTACTGATCATCAGATGACCGCAAGTTCTTGTGGACGGTCACAAGCACTTGTCTCAGAAAAAAATCTCATTTCTGTACCTGAAAGTGAGGTTAATGTACAGAGATATATTTTTTTTTTCTGAGACAAGTTCGTGCATGGATGATGAATAAATGACAGGGGATTCAACCTCACCGGTTATAACTATTATATTGTAGTGATACACATCAGTATACTCTATTTGTTGTTATATATTATATTAATATTTGTATATAACAGTTACATGTATATATATAATTTGCATCCATTTGTATATCATTCTATTCTACTATTCTAATAATAGTGCAGTGCAAGTGCATGGTGAACACTCTTCTGTAATAATTCGATTTTTCTAATAGATTGGATTTGAGTAGGCATTCATATTTTTCCGCAAAACGTTCTTGAGATATTCTTCCGCATGCGTTAACACAATTTAATGATTTTTTACTTATATGTATATTTCTAACGCAAAAACATTTTCATATTATTAATTTATGATCTAAAAAAAATATTTTTATAAGTATTCATTGAAGAAATGAATTTATAACAAGCGATAAGGAATGTTATTTTGCACTCTATAATGTCCGCGTATTTATAGATCGGTTACCAGTCAAAAACGAATTTACGTAAGTAGAAATCTCTGTGGCAACAATACATCGGAATGCCCTCACGGTCATCGCGATGTAAAAATGAATTCATTTGAATTAACATAACAGAATATAGTTACTATCGACTTCACAAAAATTCCTATGTCAAACCTAAAGCATGTTCCACAAAATAGTCGATGCACAGCAGAGTTCGCCGTTTCCGAATATTTAAGACAAAATTACTAATTGCATTGCTCGTATTATTAAAAAGGAAAGAAAGTGACTTCACGTCATTGGTTGAATTACCATTTGTTTAGGACGTTGTTAGCCAATCACAACGTTTTTGTTTTGATGTACGCTTCTGGAAATACCAAAAAATGTTTGACAAAAAAATTGAACATCTAATTAAAGTTATATTTTCCAAAAGAAATGTTTTAGATCTGTTTTAATTTTATCAACAGTTTAAGTATTTACATTTTCATATTTAACATAATTCAACAGATTAATCTGTATGTGCTAATATCGGCAGTGATAATGCCATTGATAAAGTACAAACGCAGTTATTTAAAACATTATCTGGAAAGCTGTTACACTTGTCTTGAAGGCAATTGCTTCAATATTGCTTCATTCTGACAATTAGTCTGTTTTAAGATCCATCGAAATACTTATCAATTCTATAAAACAGAAGATTGAACAATCAAAGTGAAGATCTCACGGTAGTACATGTATCAATTTAGATGGTCATGCAACAAATATCAATCAATATATAGAATTTAATAACACCATTCTGACAAACCTACTCAAAAACATACGAATGACAATTGAATCTGTTCATTTCCATAAATATATTTTTCATTTGATGAATTGCTTTGCTATAATACTAAATCCTTCTTAAAATAGCCAAGGTTATTATTTTCAAAATAAGGATAAAGTACTCTTAAGAAAACAACATCCTTACAAACACGAATTAACTTAGATCCTGCTCAACGTCATTAGTGCATGCGAGTTACTTTGTATGGCGAAGAAGGATTTTGATAGATAATGTTACTTGTTCTGCGTATGCCTGTCAATATCCGTTTTTCTACTTAATTAGTTATATACAATAGTTACAATGTACGGAAATTGAAATCTGAAAAATGTTTGATTTGTATACAAAAATTGTAAATAAGAAATCCCGCTTCTTTGCGATCCAATAAAACGGTTGAAATAAAACATTTAAGCTGCTTGCAAATACCAATCAAAACCGTTTATTTTGACTTCGCGGACATTAGTTAGGAGAAGGTAAGTAAACGAGTACTTTTTACGGAATCAAATAGAACATAGTTTTGTTTTACTGTAATAAAATTGATTGATTGATTGATTGATTGATTGATTGGTGTTTTCTTAACGCCGCATCAGCGCAGAAGTCTACGACGAGAGTTTTTGTAATTCGTAATAACGGATTAAATTCGTTATCACAAAATTTTGTAATTCGAATTTAAAACGTGATAATGAATTGTATCATTCGTTATCACGAATCAAATTCGTTCTCACGAATGTGTGTAATTTGTTATCACAGTTTTTTTTTGTAATTCGTGATTACTGATTAAATTCATAATCACAGATTTTTGTAATTCGTGATAACGGTTTAAAATCGTTATAACAAATTGTGTTATTCATGATAACGGATTAAATTCGTGATAACTATTTCTACGAATTCGTGATAACGAATTTAATCCGTTATAACTATTTATAAAAAATCATTATAACGATTTTAATCCGTTATCACGAATTACAAAAATTGTGATAACTATTTCTACGAATTCGTGATAACGAATACAATACGTTAAAACGATTTATACAATTCATTATCACGATTTATAAAATTCGTTATTACGATTGTAATCCGTTATCACGAATTACTAAAAATTGTGATAACGAATTTAATTCGTAATTACGAATTAGAAAAACTGTTATAACTAATTCTGGAAATTCGTTATCACAAATTTAGTCTGTTATATCTTCAATTCGTGATAACGAATGAAATTCGTGATTTTGAATTTAAATATATATATTTTGGGAGGTCCTAAATGGGCTTCCGTAGATTAAGTTTAGTCGTCGCGCCGGCAAAATGATTGTTTTTAATATTCTTTTCGAACCTCTAAAACGATAAGCATTGTATCTGGTACAATTGCTAGAATATTAAGCACAAATTAAACATCTTATTTATTTGTAAAGCATATCAATGAACAATTTAACGAGCTGAAAAGATAAATCCAAACCACTCTTGTACGCTCCGTACATAAGATTTTGTTCATGTACAAGAAACAGAATTAAAATATTGGAAAAGGTTGATTATTACGGAAGCGTATTAGCGCCACACATTTTTTTTTTTTTTTTTTTTTTCCCCTATCTTTGCGTTATAACGCAAACATTTGCGTTATAACGCAAACATTTGCGATATAACGCAAACCTTGCGTTATAACGCAAACATTTGCGTTACAACGCAAACCTTTTGCGTTAAACGCAAACCTTTGCGTTTAACGCAAACCTTGCGTTATAACGCAAACATTTGCGTTATAACGCAAACCTTTGCAAACCTTTGCGTTATAACGCAAACCTTTGCGTTATAACGCAAACATTTGCGATATAACGCAAACCTTTGCGAAATAACGCAAACATTTGTTTTATCTTATTTCTTATTTAAGATTCAAAGGAAGCAGCAGTTATTAATGGAGGAGGCTGCATATGTTAAAATTTATTTTCTTTGTACTCATTGCAAAGTAAAATGCTTTACTATTTAACTAATAATGAGCAGGATATGTGGTATGAGTGCCGATGAGAAAACTCTCCATCTAAGTCATAATTTGTAAAGTAAACCATTATAGTTCAAAGTGCGGTCTTCAACACGGAGCATTGGCTCACACCGAACATTAAGCTATAAATGCCCCAAAATGATATACATGATAATATATATACATATATTACAATGAAAATTGAGTAAATTAAAGTTATACCGAAGAAAGAAAAAACAACTCTGCTAATATAGCTATAGCCGAATATAAATATACTTCCAAAGTAAGCTCTCCTTTGAGGATTGTGTAAGGTTGGTTAACTACCCTTTTGTAATAAATGAATAAAATGAAGATGTTTTATTAATAAAATTATGTTCTCTCCATTTAAATTGCTACCAAGTTACCACTCTAGATTGAAAATTTCATGACTTTTATCAAAGAATCTTTATCATATTCTGAGATTTAAAAAAAGATTTCTTACATCAAAATTAAAAATAAAAAAATCTTTCTTAATTATTCATTTTACAGCAGACAGATCATTTTGTCTATTTGCCTTGACAGTTTTACAATTGTATGACATTATTTTGCTCTTATCTACTTCATCAAAATTTTAAAATGTTGGCCTTTCAAATAAAATATGCCTATAACATATCTATTTTCTTGTTAAATTATATACTTTTCTGATTCCTATGCATATTTATTATAATGACTTTTCCTTGTATTTATGGTTCTTTTCTTAACTAAATCACAACAGAAGTTTAATGACAGACGGCCATATACAAAACTTAATGAATAATTGAAATCAAAATGTTTGCGTTATAACGCAAAAGGTTTGCGTTATAACGCAAAGGTTTGCGTTATAACGCAAAGGTTTGCGTTGTAACGCAAAGGTTTGCGTTGTAACGCAAAAGGTTTGCGTTATAACGCAATAAATGATATAACGGGAAAAAAAAAAAAAAATGTGTGGCGCTAATACGCTTCCGTAGATTATTGTAGTCGAAACGGTAAAAAATATTGTTTTCGTATTCTTTGCAGACCGATAAACCGACAATTGATTGCTGTCATTTGAACAAGCACAAATTAACCGCCTTATTTGTTCGTATTTAGCATACCAATAGGCAATTTCATCTGTTTGGAAAGAAATCAACCATTTCTTAGTTCGTACTTTGATTACATTGGTTTAGAGAATTGCTAGTCAACGGATACATGCAACAGATGGTTATTAAAAAGGAAAAAAGCTACCAAGTGAAACCATGACTATAACTCCATGTAAGCATAAAGGAAATTTGAAGAAAAAACACACAAGAACGACTAAAACCGCAGTCAACTCAATTTTGACAAAACCGTCAGATCGAAAACAATTGCAAGGTATACTATTTGTATTGAAAAATTACACCACCATAAGGATCAAAGTTTAACAACAATACATAAAATACATACATGTACACGTTTACGACAAATGGACATTTAATGTATGATGATGTTTATATTATAAAAGAGGGGCGAAAGATACCAAAGGGGCATTCAAACTCATAAGTCGAAAATAAACTGACAACGCCATGGCTAAAAAAGAAAAAGACAAACAGACAAACAATAGTACACAAAACACAACATAGAAAACTAAAGACTGAGCAAAACGAACCCTACCAAAAACTGGGGGTGATCTGAGGTGCTCTGGAAGGGTAAGCAGATCCTGCTCCACATGGGGCATCCGTCGTGTTGCTCATGTTAGTACAAACCCGGTAATAAGTTATATGGTTTGCTACTGGCCCCATACGAATCCATATGTGGTTAGTCAATCCATAGGGGGTGACGCCGAAGGCCGATATCCTATGGATTTTACTAACCCTTTATGGATCCGTAGGGGGTCAGTAGTGAACCGTATTACGAATTTATCGCACACAGAACTTTCCCTGCTAAGTTATGTATAAAAATAAGCAATGAAATACAAAAACATTAATCAATGACGTCACCATTTACAGTTAACGTGACATGAACCCCATTTGAAATCTACTGACCCCCTACGGATCCATAGGGGTCACAACGTGACGGCGTTAAACCAATCATAACGTCGTAATTTACTCGAGGTGCGATAAGTATATATATTGCACTAGTATGAGTATCATGAACCTGCCCGACACATTCAGACTGTTTTGAAATAAAGATTTCAATACGACAAACAAGTCCAGGGGTGGGGGAAAGAATGTGTACTAATCTATTATATTGATAAAATTCATTCTCTGTCATGTATCTGAAGAAAGATTCATGAATACGAAATATTGATCGATTGGTTGATGTTAAACGCAACTTTCGGCACTATTGGCTATTTTCTGGCAATCTGTTTTTATTGGTGGAGGAAGCCGGAGAGCCAAGAGAAAACCTCCGACCTTCAGCAGGAAAACTGACAATCCTTGTCAATTAAGATTGGAGTCGAGCACAGCTATCACGTGCGGGGTTCGAACTCACAACCTCAGTATTGACAGGCTAGTAATATATAGTTGAAGTACAAAATAAGTTGACGGACTGAAAACACAAAAAAAACAAAACATTTATTTTTTAAATAAAATAGAGACCAAATTATTAAAACTATTATTTTTTGTTTTCGTCATTATAGTTATATAATCTCAAAAATACATAAATTAGCTTAAATTGAAATAAAAACAAGAGCATAATACTTGCAATAATTATGAATGAAGCGTGCACAACTTTAACATTCACTATATTATAAACAGATTCTAATCTAATAAAATTTCTCATATCCGCCAGACCACCAGCTGTAAACAAGTGTTTTAGCATTGAAAATATTAATAGTAATCATCACAGAATTTGTGACAAATTACATTAGGATGATACCATCAACCTAAAAGTGCAAAACTCTCCATTATGATTTTGTATCATTAAAATTAATACCTTACTGCAGAAATGGCTACAGAGTGCATTTCAAAAATGAAAAAGAGGCATGTTATTATATATTATTCTCCTGGTGATAACCTCTTTTAATGCGTGACAAGATACATTTTTAAAAGTGTACAAGACCTCTAGCGGTGAAGAGCTACTAGTGCCGCCAACATGAAAATGCAGTGTTTTTTTATTTTTCTTATGTGCAAAAATGCACTTTTCATTTTCATAGTTAAGGTCAAATGCTAATAAAAAAAATCAAGCAAAATCACAAAAATTCTAAATATTAAGGGTTCATATACAATTTCCTTTTGGTAAACAACTTTTTTAGTATCATGTAAAAATGAGAAGATGTGGTATGATTGCCAGTAAGACAACTCTCCATCAGAGACCAAATGACGTAAAATTTAACAACTATAGATCACCGTACGGTCTTCAACAATGAGCAGAACCATACATTTTGTACCAAATAGTAAGCTATAAAAAGGACCCGAAATGACAAATGTACAACAATTCAAACGAGAAATTTAACGACCTGATTCATGTCCAAAAAAAAATACGTAAAGCAAATATTTTATACAGCAACGTACGACATCACAGGCTCCTGACTTGGGACATGTTTTATATGACAAGATTACATGCAGACACATTTCAAACAAGAAATTTAACGACCTGATTCAAAAAAAAAAAAAGAAGAAAAACAAATATTATATACAGCATCGTACGACAATCACTGAATTACAGGCTCCTGACTTGGTACATGTTTTATATGACAAGATTATATGCAGATACATGAACGTCAATCTCCATAGTAATTAAATTAAGCCTGGTGAATAACTCCGTGCATATTTTACGATGTACCTTATAAATGTACTAGACGTATCATGGTGTATGGTCAGAATATATTGCCTAGAAAACTGAAGAGACTAAATGTATGAACTATTTTTTTAAATTTTCATCAGGTAATTAAAATATCTTTAATCGACGTGCTAGTGTCCCGGTGCACGATCTTTGTGTTTGATCCAAATGTTGTAATAACTGCTAATAAAGTTGTTTAAATTGATTATTTCATTTAATTAAAATTGAATTCGCTGTTTGCATAGAGCTGAAGTGATACGTGCACGGAATAAGATTTTATACCTTATGCTTATGACATTTTTATTTTTAAAACATGTATGAGTAAATTGTGCAATTCGTTGAAAAACTTAAGGAGACTGTGACAGAACAAACATTATAGGTCAATCATCAAAAGAAACGATAAAAGCTAACCCTGGATTATAGCTATCTAAACCTCCCGCTTGTATGACAGTAACAAAATTGTGTGAGCAACCTAAACAGACAAATAAAATGTCCAATTGTTTCAGTTTAAGAAGATTTTCACCAATTGCGTCATAAGTGATGTAATTGTGTCGTCATACTTCTAGGTGAATTTCGATCAAACTGATTTTTTGGCATACATTCACAAATTTCAGACATTTTTCTCTTGTTAAAAATAATTTAAAAACAAACATCGAAAGTTTTAATTCAGTGTTGTCTTTTTTTTATATCTCAGCTAACTGACGCTTCATATTTTTGACCTCCCAAAATTTTGGCCAGAAATGTATCTGATGATGGTTATTCCAGATATTGTTGCAGGATCTGAAAGAACGCTCAGAGTTTTTAATCCACTTATATTGACATCAAGCCAGCTGCGTAATATATAGCTTTCATACAGCAGCGTAATTAATAGCTTTCATACAGAAACGTCATAAACAGCTTTGATATAGCAGCGTAATAAATAGCTTTCATACAGCAGCGTAATGAAAATTTTTAATACAGCAGCGTGATAAACAGCTTTCATACAGCGGCGTAATAAACTGCTTTCATACAGAAGCGTAATAAACAGCTTTCATACAGCAGCGTAAAAAACAGCTTTCATACAGCAACGTAATAAACAGCTTTCATACAGCAACGTAATACACAGCTTTCATACAGCAGCGTAATAAACAGCTTTCATACAGCAACGTAATAAACAGCTTTCATACAGAAGCGTAATACACAGCTTTCATACAGCAGCGTAATAAAAGCTTTCATACAGCAGCGTAATACACTGCTTTCATACAGCAGCGTAATAAACAGCTTTCATACAGCAGCGTAATAAACAGCTTTCATACAGCAACGTAATAAACAGCTTTCATACAGCAACGTAATAAACAGCTTTCATACAGCAGCGTAATAAACAGCTTTCATACAGCAGCGTAATAAAAAGCTTTCATACAGAAGCGTAATACACAGCTTTCATACAGCAGCGTAATAAAAGCTTTCATACAGCAGCGTAATACACTGCTTTCATACAGCAGCGTAATAAACAGCTTTCATACAGAAGCGTAATACACAGCTTTCATACAGCAGCGTAATAAACAGCTTTCATACAGAAGCGTAATACACTGCTTTCATACAGCAGCGTAAAAACAGCTTTCATACAGCAACGTAATAAACAGCTTTCATACAGCAGCGTAATAAACAGCTTTCATACAGCAGCGTAATAAACAGCTTTCATACAGCAGCGTAATAAACAGCTTTCATACAGCAGCGTAATAAACAGCTTTCATACAGAAGTGTATGAACAGCTTTCATACATCATCGTAATAATTAGGAGATAACTGTGTTGTATTTTAAGCTCGAACGCATCAAATCACCAATTGATGCCGTCGGAGCTTAAAATATAATATTGCTATCTCCATTCTAATGAAACTGAAAGAAAACAACGTCAAATCATACATTTAGAATATGTCATACGTCGTTTGCGCTTGCGCGTACGTTTTTATAGCATCAATTGTGAACTGATGCCATGAAAATTGGTGACGTTTTCCAATCAAAATGAACGTTACAAACGATGTTGCATTAGAAATAGCTTTCACACAGCAGAGTAATAAACAGCTTCCATATAGCAGCGTAATAAATAGTTTTCATATAGCAGCGTAAACATAGCTTTCATATAGAGCGTCATAAACAGTTTTCATTTAGCAGCGTAACAAACAGCTTTCATACAGCAGCGTTAAAATAGCTTTCATACAGCAGCATAATAAATAGCTTTCATATAGCAGCGTAATAAATAGCTCTCATATAGCAGCGTAATAAATAGCTCTGAAACAATAAATCCCTGGGATGTGTTTTAATTGATTTAGTCTCTGATGCATGATTTTTTATTGTTAATTGTCTTTGGCTTTTAACTAGCTTTCAGTAACTGCGATTACTCTCAAATCATACTTTCGTGTTAATTTGACCTGTGGACACAATTTTTAAGGCATTTCTGTAATTCAATGTTAACTAATTTCGTGTTATATCGCGTCTCACTATTTTTAATATATACCACCTTTGATAAGTATTTAGTATGACGATAAATTTTCACTTCTGTACACGTACTCTGAACAACAAATTTATTAGTTTTGTAAAAAATGATTACATCCGTACTCCTAACAACAAAATTATTACACTTAAACTTACCTGTGTACGTTGTTTTATTTAAGCCATTTTGTCCCAGGTTAGAGTTGTCTTATTGACACTCTTCCTAGATCTTTTTTATCACTACCTGTAACTTCTATGTTATATAGGCAACTACGTTTTAATATTGTATTTATATTGTGTCATAGATCAAACTTATTCGTTCAGTGTATGTTTACTTGTTTTTGTTTAAATGTCTTTTGATCGAGTTAAGCCATTTCAATTGATATTTCATAGTGTGTCTTTTTATGTTGTAATGTTACACTACTGTCTCAGATTAGGGTGAAGGGTGGCGCCTGTTAAAACGTTTAAACCCGCTGCATTTTAATGCACCTGTCCTAAGCCAGGAGCCTGTTGTTCAGTGGTTGTCGTTTGTTGGTGTGGTTCATAGGTGTTTTTATTGTTTTTCTTGTATAGATTAGACCGTTGGTTTTCCTGTGTGAATTGTTTTACACTAGTCATTTTGGAGCCCTTTATAGCTTGCTGTTCGGTGTGAGACAAAGCTCCGTGTTGAAGGCCGTACTTTGACCTATAATTGTTAACTTTTTATACATTGTGACTTGTATGGATGGACAGTTGTCTCATTGGCCCTCATACCACATCTTCTTATTTATATTAATACAGCAGCGTAATTAACAGCTTTCATATAACAGCGTAATTAACAGCTTTCATATAGCAGCGCAATAAACAGCTTTCATACCGCAGCGTAACTATTATAAATAGCTTTCATATTGCAGCTTAATAAATAGCTTTCATATAGCAGCGTAATAAACAGCTTTCATATAGCAGAGTTATAAATTTTGTAAAACACGGTGCTCATGGTGTGATGGACTAATGAATGAGCTATTTATAAATGACGTGCATTACGAATTCGGTAAGGATTTTAATTAACTAATTTTAGTTTTTTAGGTTCTTTCTGACAACACAGCGTGCTTTCTCTTATTATATCATACAAAAAATCAGATGCAATGCTTTTCGTAAACCTAGACTTAATACAGATGTAATTTCTAAAATCTGAAAGTTGTAAATATTGAAAATCAATTGTTCAATCTGTTATCCCACGCGGACAACACATATAACGTCTTAAACATGAATGGAAATATTAGAAGTACAAGAAAAGAGTTCGCCTAGAATATAGTGTGTTGTTCTGAAAGTATTATAAGCTCCTTACGATTAACAGCAGTTAAATGTTAATTCGAAAGGACAGCTGTCAGTTACAGTTAATATTGCGAGTTTTAGAGTTATTATTGTATTTAACATAGTTTACTTTCAACTGCGTAAAAGGACATTGTTTACAAATACAGCTGAATACACAAACGCAAGACTTTATAGAATCTAGTTATCCGATATTAAAAAAATAATAATACCTACAAGTCACTGCACAGTCCTGAACAATGATCCTTACAGCAAGGTAAATAGTATAGGGCATCGAAAAAGAACTGTTAGATACTAAAAGAAATAACACACGACTTGATTTAAAAAAAAAAACATCCATGGTACTATTATCTATCACATGATCGCTTAAATAGACTGGGTTTGAGATTACAAAAGACGCACGTTTGCAGGATGTAACGCGAAGATTGAGGATAAACGACTAGGAGAAACATAAATCAAGACCAGATATAACTACATATTACATGGTAAGAAATGAATTGTACACATTGGACGAAGTATTATTTAGGTTAGTAAACCAAATTGTAATACCGAAATTATTACAATGTAAAGTGATAAAAGCAGCACATAGTGCCATCTAGGATTAACAAAAAAAAATAAATGTTAAAAGCAATATGATGGTTCCCTGCGTTGAATGGTATGGTTGGGCGATGCTATGAATGCAAGGTTACAACGAAATGAGAAAACAGACAGGAATCTATCAAACCAACTAAATTACCAGAAACAGCATTGTATACTTTAGAAGCAGTTTATGGAGGACCATATCCAGATGCGGGGCACTATAATTTAGTGGTCAAAGACAAAAAACGAGATACTCAGTTGGTGAACAAACAAAAACCACAACAACTCGAGCAACAAATGGAAAACTGATGGGCCATCATTCAGCTCAAATGAATTTTCCAACTTTGCAACTGAAATGGGATTTGATCTTCATATTAAGATAACACCAGAACTTCCAAGACCAAATGCCGAGGCAGAGAACTTTATGAAGTTTCTCAACAAAACGGAACAAATTGCTCATATGAAAGGTAATCACAGTAACGATGCGATTCAGGATATGTTAATGGGGTATAGATCAACTCAGGATTCACACCGTATGAAGCATTAATGAACAGAGAAGTGAGGACTTAATTAGACCACGTACGGAACAGCAATAAAATCGAAAACATGAACAAGGAGAACACACAAAAAGACAAAAGAATACAAACAACGTTTTGTAAATAAACATTCACAGAAAAAGAAGTACAAAGAACATTCATTTAAAGTCATTAACCGTGTCTTATTCAAGCAAGAGAAAGGAATAAATATTCAACTGTGTATGAACTTGAAACGTATATCATATACAAAATATCAGGATTAAGCATTGGAGCTCAGCGGAAGTCAGACGGAGGAAAAGTGTTTCATTACTCTTCACACCTCAATCTCAAATAACATTGACATTCAAAACTCAAATGATAACTGGCGAGATAGAATTTTGCCTCTCTTTTGGTGCACTCTAAACCAAATAGAGATAAACTCATGGTTACACCAGGAAGAAGAGAGATGCGGATCCAAACCACGAGATCCCCTGCTAGATTTAGATGATAAATATCATAAGTGAAATATGGACTGTAATTATCGAAAATAGATATATATTGTAATAAGTGAAATATTGACTGTAAAATTAAAACTTTATTTTGAACATAAATTTATTCAACAGTACTTTATTTGAAATGAATGAATGGAACTTTTGAAAAATGGAGAAGTATAATAACTGTATTTGCGCGTAACGTAACGTTATACTTTAGTGTTTCGTATTTAACGTCACATCCTTGGCTACTTTATGTTATAATATTTTCTTATATGTAGATTCTTATATACGTTCCACTGTTAAACTTGTTGTCTTATACATGCCTAAGATATTTCAGCATTCTAGTAAATTAAAATTAGTCTTACAATAATTTCATTTTTCTAAAGTTATATATTTTGCTATAACATTCACTTGAAAACTTTTACATAAAAGTATACCTATGATACAGGTTTGACTGTAGTCCAAAATATCATAAGATACATAAAAATGTATAAGATTTAAAATACAAGGAAGTTCATCATCTTCAGTCACCTGTAAAACTGATAAGACTCTCAATAGTATGTATCATTTGTACACAAGGAAGTATAAGAGTCCGCCATTTTGATAATGTAATGGCTTTTTCCAGGTCATTACCAAAAGGACAGATTCCAGTAGGGTGTCAGCTGTGCGAGGGTGGGAATAAGATAGAATGGAAATGTACTGATTGTAACCTGTTGATGTGCGTCCGGTGTAAGGAAAGAATTGTTCATTTAAGAGTTGCAAACGACCATAAAATTGTAAACACAAGGGAGATGAGAGAACATGAAGACTCATGGGACAGTTTCGTCTTCAGTGACTTGAAATGCCAAGATCATCCTAACAAATCCTGCAGTCTTTATTGTAGAACCTGCAATAAAGTTATATGTCTGAAATGTGTTGTCAAGGTCCATAATGGACATACTTTTATAGATGAAGAGGAATTTGCTGATAAAAAAGAGAAACTGAAAGATGCAAAGAAGAAAATTCAGAAGAATATAAGCAAATTAACCTCTGAAAAGAGACGAGAAATTCGCGTGAAGATACTGAAAATCATAAACAGAAACACCTTAAGCAAAACATTTTAGAACAGACGAAAAAACTACACAGGGTAGTTGATCAATATTCGGATAATCTTGTTCAAGATGTTGATCGTCACTGCAGAATACTGAAACATGACGAAGATTCCAAAATTGATAAAAAGATTAAAAAAATACATGCGAAGATAAGGCTTTGGAAAGGATCATCACATCCAGAGATTTTATGCAGTTCTTCAAGGACTTTGATAAACTGAATGTTTCATTAAATGAAGACATGTCTCAAGAATCCATCTATTCTTTCCCAAATTTTGTTCCTGGGAAATTTACACTGCTTAATTTTGGAACACTAGAGGGTAGTAGAAGATTTAGAAAACACCATTCCTTAGCTGAGTTAAAGGTTACAAATCAATGGACCACAGAGTTGAAGGATATTCATTTCATTGTTGAATGCCACGATGGCACTCTATGGCTAGCTGACTTTATAAATTACATGTTACAACATGTTAAACTTGAAAAAGACAATATTAAGGTATTATCATTCTTCGACTATCCGATTTTTGGCATAGTTGGCATGTCTGGCAACATTCTGGTGTCAACAGGACTAGAATCTAATTTGAAATTGATCAATGGAAGAACACATAAAGTGACTGACTCTGTTTTTGATATTGCACCATTCATTCCAGGTGATATTCATATCACTAAGGAACAGAAAGTGATTATAGCAGGCACATTTCCATGGTCAGCGTCCCCACCAACAGGAAGAGTATTGTCATGTATTGTCACTGTAATGGATCAATCAGGAAAACGTCTAATTGAATATGAGAAGGATAGCAACAATAAACCTTTATTCACATATCCTTTTAGGGTATCTAGCACCAGTAATGGAAATGTGTTTGTAGTGGATTCCTTAGATAAAGATTTTAGAGGGAGAGAGGTCGTGATCGATCAGGCTGGAATTATTAAAGGGCCTTATACTGGTCATCATGAAGTCAATACTGACCACAAACCATTTACACCAAGTGATGTATTTGCCACACCATCGGATCACATTTTGGTTGTAGATTGGGAAATTCATGTCGTCCATATTTTAAACAATGAGGGCGAATTCATTTCATACTACTGTGAAGATGACATGGAATTCGATATCCAACGAATCTTGCTCTATCCACATCAGGAACACTTTATATAGGAGCTGGTTTGGGTGAGAAAAGTCAAGAAAATTTCATAGCCAAACTTTATGAGGTTGAATATTCAGGAATCTAGTGGATAGATATCAACATTATTGTCAACATTTAGAAGTTGTATATCTAACTGAGACTTAGAGATTATTGAAATATAGTGTAGAAAGATATTAAAACAAGAACGTGGATGCTATGTTGATTTTATAGTGAAAACATTTATTAATTAATGACTGGCATCCGTTAGTTTTGACAATAATATAATGAAGGAGATCCATTGGAAATAGCAGGAGATCTATTGGAAATAAGATAAAATCAATATAAATTGGACAAAAGTTGAAATATAGAATTTGTTTTGTAAAGTATCAAAATAGAAATATAAAAAGTAGAGAATAGGTCAGCACTATATTTATTGATACAAAACAGATGCTGAAGTTATGATCCTTAAAAGGAAAGAGAGAAAAAAAAGAAATATGCCACATCATAAATACATTCATTTACATAGAAACATATCATACACTACACATGTGTAGCAGGATCTGCTTACCCTTCCGGAGCACCTGAGATCACCCCCAGTTTTGGTGGGGTTCGGGGTGCTCAGTCTTTAGTTTTCTATGTTGTGTTTTGTGTACTGTTGTTTGTCTTTTGGTCTTTTCTTTTTTTTTTTTTTTTTTTTTTTTTGCCATGGCGTTGTCAGTTTATTGGCGACTTATGAGTTTGGATGTCCTTTTGGTATCTTTCGCCTCTCTTTTACATATAGAACTGTACAATCTGATAATTTGGAGTAAGATGTAAGTAAAAGCATTTGATTCTTTTATCTTTATAAAAGACTTGCATATGTAAATGTTACTCAAAGGTTTTAAAATGAATCAAACAGAAGTTTTATGGCTGTAAAATTAAGCTGTTCTGTAGTGACACATGTTTGTAATTCAATTCGAAAAATGCCTTAAGGATTTAATTGGTGGTTAACAAGTGGCAACTATTTCACATCGTTCGTATTGCTACAATGAAGCAGAAATTCATAATTTAGCTGATACAGAACAATTTGAAAAGCGATGTTTAGTTTACCTCAACATAGTTAAGGCTGGACTATTGGAGTACCCTCCCCCTATATAAGCACTTCTGTGTCAGCAGCCAGATCTCACAAACTACCTGGTCAATAATCTCGTTACGGTTCATCTTAGGGAGTCATAGGTCCAAGACCACAGTTATCATCCCCTGCGAAATGCCGCGTGTGATATTGTAATGGTCTCTTTTTGACATATATTTTTCATACGTGGTAGCATTATTTGTAGTCATATTCTCTTTACTTGTGTTATATCGTCAGTTTTATTTGACAATTCTTACGGGAACACTCAGGGACTTCGACCATTGTTTAGCCCTTCTGGCCCAAAGGGCCAAGTGAGTAATTCTCATCACTTGGCATCCGTCGTCGTCGTCGTCGTCCGTTAACTTTTACAATAATCTTCTTCTCTCGATCTACTGGGTCAAATTTAATCAAACTCTTCAAAAATCATCACGATTATGTTTAGTTTGAAAGAATTTATTCGATGACCCCGCCAGTCAACCAACATGGCCGACATTGCTATAAATTTAACAAAGTGGTAAAATGCAAGTTTTCTATATAATTTTGAAAGCCGAAAATCTGACAGGGGCTGAAGTGTTAACAACTTTGCAATCTGCCTACTGTTCGATTACATCAAAACTGTCAGAAGCATTCTTATTATAGTGCTTGCCCTTAAATGAACAATTTTACCATTTTTCCCCAGTTGTGTCTATAATCTTGAATATCTAATAGATAGACAGAAACTTTATAAGCAAAATAATCAGCAAGACAAGATTTACAAATAAGTCAATTAATCAAAATCAGCAGTCGACTCCGTATAAATATGTAATTATACTGAAATCATGTTATAAAGTGGTAGAGCCAAATTCCCTTCGATCTATTTTTTATATATTCAACTATCTCTGTCCGTACAGTCAGTTATCGTGTCTGGTGATCGCTGTCTCTGCTGTGTGCTTTGTTTCCTAACAGAATTTGGTTTTGGTTTTTAGATATTCTAATGACAATGGCTCTGTAGAAAGAAGACTGTTTTTTTTAAATATGAGCAATTTCACACTTTCCGCACGATCAAGGAATTTATCTAGTTGAACAGAAGATATTTTCGGTAACTAATATTATTGGCGAGTGGGTTTTTTGTGTGATTGATGCTTTGCCCAACATCCACAATTATCCATCTTCATTTGATACATCAACCCTGGTATGTGCATCAATATGTTTACATGTACAGATCTGAGGTAAACAATCCTTTATTGATGCTTTAATTCGTCACGAATCACGTAATGCACTGTATAAACTTCATTAAAATGCAACGAAGAGATGTAAAAAAATATAAAAATGATTAAGGAAATCATATTTCAAATCTAATTGGGTTAAATGAACAATAAATCTTAAGCGGCTGATTTATACAAAGGCATTTGCTGTGAAAGAGGATCACAGTACTAATTTACAAAAACAATTCCGAACTTTAGGGGGTTATTTCTATCTTCTAGTAATTATTCTTCTTAAATGACAGATTAAGAAACGGATTGCAAGAAGAATTGTTGATCTTAATTATAATTAACTCCCCATCGTTTATATTCCTATTTTCAAGAATATTGATCATTCGATTCCCATTACAAAGATTTTAAATTACGAAATGGTGATTAAAATATTTCATGAAAAAAATTGATTGCTTACGCATAAAATGAAACAAGTTTGATATTGTTCGTCAAAGACTGTATATCTGTAAAATTAACAGGCAGACGACATCAAAGGGACACTAACAAATCTTAAGTCGAAGAAAAACCGACAATAACATGGAAAGAAAAGAAAAACATTGAATTATTTTACAAAACACTACAGTGGAGATCACTTCTAACCTCTCATTAGAACTGTCAGAATAATCTGTCATAGAACTGTTCTAAACTGTCCTAGAACAGTTCTACCTAGAACAGTTCTACCCTAGAACTGTTCTAAGTAGAACTGTCAGAATCAGTTCTAGGTAGAACTGACTAAATCAGTTCTAGGTAGAACTGACTAAATCAGTTCTAGGGTAGAACTGTCTAAAACTGTTCTAGGTAGAACTGTCCAAATCAGTTCTAACCGTAGAACTGTCAGCAGAACTGACTAAATCAGTCAGGACTGTAGAACAGTTCTAAATGACGTCACTGCAGTAAGGGCATCTTTAAGTTAGAATTTAGAAAAAAATCAGTTCCAATTACTTTACTGTATAATAGCAGATTTTCTATATTTTTACTGATCAAACGTTACATGTAACGTTACAAATATCGAAGCGGATAGAAAGGTTATCCAACTCATCGGAGAAATATTTTATATGATTGCATATAAACATCATGGTTTACCTTACTTCGTTCCCCGTTTTTAACAGTCTCTTCCTAAATATAACTCTGCATTTTAATTAAATTCATGGAATTTTAATCGTAATTTACCTTGTTTGCCTTGGATTTACATTCATGATTTAAGATTCTTTTTTGACAAATGTTCAAACGAAAATTGTACAGTGGATGAATTATGGGATCTTAATGAAATACGTGTTGTATAAGTATGTACATTTGCACCATCTCGTCAATTTAGACAGACTTATCCATAACGATTATAAATGATATCTGGGAGTCTGGGACGTCAGAAAAATATACTCGATCTGAACATGAATGAAACATTTGCCCCTGGACGTTAGGCTACACACAAAATCAATCATTCTTCTTTGCCTTCTTCAAAATATATTAACAGTATACTGATTCCAAGAAGAAAACTTCTCATACATGTACTTTTCATTTTAAAATATATGAATCAGTCATGTGAGTGTTGGATGATGCCGTTAAATAGTTTTGTTTAAAAAAACAAACCATCACGAACCACTGACTTTAGTGACGGTTCATTATTATGGATACAGCATGTACAGAGAGGAAATAATGGCACTCTAAATTGATGTGGACAAACTTTTGTAGTCATGGTAGTCATTGTGTTCCAAAGTTGGTGTCATCTTTATCATACGATCCGTCCTGACACAGAAATAAACATTGGTTTACAATGAGGCCATATATATTTACATGATAAAGTGTAAACATATTCAGTTTTGGTTGATGCGGTCAAATAATTTTGTTAAAACGACTCAGTCTGATATATCGAAACTACTGAAATTTGTTTACGATTCAATATTTTGAATAAAAAGAGGACATGCTGGTACTCTAAATTGATGTGGAAATTTTTTTGTAGTCAATGTGTTCCAATATTGCTGTCATTTGAATTATACAATCCATCGTGAGATGTTACTATAAGTGATTTACTATGCGGCTATATATATATATTAAGATTTACATAATAAAGTGCAAATATGGTCAGTTTTGGTTGATGCTGTCACATATGGTCAGTTTTGGTTGATGCTGTCAAATATGGTCAGTTTTGGTTGATACGGACAAATAATTTTGTTATATGAGTCAGTCTGAGATATCAAAACTACTGAAATTAGTTTACGATTCAAAATTTTGAATAAAAGAGGACATGCTGGCACTATAAACTGATGCGAGCATAATTTTGTAGTCATTGTTTTCCAATATTGCTGTCATTTGTATTATACAATCCATCCTGATATAAAAATATAGGTGATTTACTTTGCGGCTATTAAGATTTACATAATAAAGTGCAAATATGGTCAGTTTTGGTTGATGCGGACAAATAATTTTGTTATACCAGTCTGTCTGAGGTATGAAAACTACTGATATTTGTTTATGATACAATATTTTGAATAAAAGAGGACATGCTGGCACTCTAAATTGATGCAAACAAAATTTGGTAGTCATTGTGGATCCAATATTGCTATCATTTGTATTATACAATCCGTCCTTACATAAAAACATCATATAAAAAGAGCAAATATGGTCAGTTTTGGTTGATGCGGTTAAATATGGTCAGTTTTGGTTGATGCTGTCAAATATGGTCAGTTTTGGTTCATGCGGACAAATAATTTTGTTACACGAGTCAGTCTGAGGTATGAAAACTACTGATATTTGTTTCTGATGCAATATTTTGAATAAAAAGAGGAAATGCTGGCACTCTCAATTGATGCGAAAAAAATTTGTGGTCATTGATTTTCAATATTGTGGTTATTTGTATACTACAGTCCCTCTTGACCTAAAATTATAACTGAATTACTGTGCAGCTACATAGATTTACATAAAAAAAAGCAAATATGGTCAGTTTTGGTTGATGCGGTCAAAAGATTTTATTACACGAGTCAGTCTGAGGTATGAAAACTACTGATATTTGTTTACGATTCAACATTTTGAATAAAAAGAGGTAATGCTGGCACTCTCAATTGATGCGAAAAAAAATTTGTGGTCATTAATTTTCAATATTGTGGTTATTTGTATACTACAGTCCCTCTTGACCTAAAATTATAACTGAATTACTGTGCAGCTATATAGATTTGCAGAAAAAAGAGCAAATAATGTCAGTTTAGGTTGATGCGGTCAAAAGATTTTATTACACGAGTCAGTCTGAGGTATGAAAACTACTGATATTTGTTTACGATTCAACATTTTGAATAAAAAGAGGACATGCTGGCACTATAAATTTATGCGAACAAAATTTTGTGGTCATTGTTTTCCAATATTGCTGTAACTTGTATATTACAGTCCCTCTTGACCTAAAATTATAACTGAATTACTGTGCAGCTATATAGATTTGCAGAAAAAAGAGCAAATAATGTCTGTTTAGGTTGATGCGGTCAAAAGATTTTTGTTAAACGGGTCCGTCCGAGGTATGAAAACTACTCGTAAACAGATATCATATTTGTTTACGATTCAATATTTTGAATAAAAAGAGGACATGCTGGTACTATAAATTGATGCAAACAAAATTTTGAAGTCATTGTTTTCCAATATAATTACTGTCATTTGTACAATCCATCCTTGCCTAAAAATATAACTGTATTTCTGCAGTGTGCGGCTACATGTATATAGATTTACATGATGAAGAGCAAATATGGTCCGTTTAAGTTTAATTTAAAACATATGTATTTATAATAGTGGATTGGGAAACAAGTTATTACATTTGGTTAATGAGGTCAAATAATTTTGTTATACGAGTCATCCTGACTCTCGGAATGACAAATGTAAAACAATTCAAATGATAAAACTAACGGCCTAATTTATGTACAAAAATGAACAAAAGAAAATCACTGAATTACATGCTCCTGACTTGGAACAGGCACATTCATGCAGAATATGGCGGGGTTAAACATGTTGTCTTGATTAAAAATCTGAAATAAGACCGGCAAAATAGCAAAACACTATATAAATCGCTATTTTGCCGAAGCCTTATATTTAAGACAAAGAGTTCTTAAAACTTATAAATCAATTCTAGCCGTAGAATTTATAAATCAATTCTAGCCGTAGAATTTATAAATCAATTCTAGCCGTAGAATTTATAAATCAATTCTAGCCGTAGAATTCCTAAATCAATTCTACTCGTAGAATTTATAAATCAATTCTAACCGTAGAACTGTTCTAGTCGTAGAACTGTTCATTAGTGGCAAGGTTCCGGTGCAAAAATAGTTGACATGCATTTTGTAGCCGGACACACGGACACAACGATAAATTATAAATATTGAATATACCGTAATTCAGTTTAAAGGTTTAATTTAATACAAATTACCGTGTTCTAATGTAAATGCCACAAATGTAAATTTTAATTAGATAAAATTTTCTGGAACATAAATTATACTGTAAATTCGTATTGGCATTGCGTAGGCACCGGACACATCCATCTAGAACACCAATACCAATATTTAATATTCAAATAGTTCCAGTGTAATGCTGTGTGTTATTCAAGAAATAGAGTTAATTAATCGTCTATACAATTTTATACACCTACAGGACACTTGCTTTGACAAAACTCGTGCAACTTTTACTGTATTGCGCAGGCGCATGCAAAATCGATTGTTATAGTAATCCAGCGTACATCCAAACGTGTAGAGCCGATTTTAACTTGGGCCTACTATAAATAATAAAATCGAATGGCAATGCAACTATATCAAAGTAAGAAGATATTTATTCCTTGATAATTATCAGATGTAGGCTTATCAGACTTTTCTTCCCGATCTTCCTGATTCGCAGCGGGAGCTTTGCGTATAGCCTTTGATTTTCATATAGTGTGAACAATGTATTTCTTCCACTGATGTCTTCCTATTTTCTTATGCATTCCCAATATTTATATGTGTTTATGCCTTAAAGATGAAATCATATTCGTTTGAATATGGTTCAGTACAACAGGAACATATATAATTGATATACTGTTCCCAGGGTATAAGTTTACGGAGCTGTACGTCAAACTGAATTAAATTGTCCAGTCAGTTATGACATACCATTAGCCATGACTTGAGTTTGAGCAGGTAGATGTGTCTTTGAGTTTATATCCTAAAAGGACTCACCACACGCACTGTTAAGGTCTTATTAGTCTATAGATTATTGAGAAAACACAGAGGGTCCGAAAGATGGGGAGGGTAAATTGTTTGATCCTTAATTTCTGAAAAAAAGTTTTATACAGGAAGTGAAAAAAATAGTTTGTTTCCTTGAAAATTATGATAAAATAAATACATCATTTAGTTTTAAAATAAATCTTGTTCCTGTCTATATTTGATATTGAAGAAAATAGTTTTCATTCTAAATTAATTTACATTAATAAGAAGAAATTCACTGCATTTTGTGCTTAATCTATTGTGTTCTTAGGCTTAAGAATTGCATTAATTAAACATGAAACTGGTTTTGCCAACTACTGGTATCAATTTGTTAAACAAAACAAAATGTAATGGATTTCCACTTTTTTATAGAAAATTGTAGAAATGTATATAATTTTAGAATTAAATGCCCAAAATACAGCCTCGAAAACTTTCCATTTCAAGTTTATATCCAAATCTACAATGCTGACTTTCTATCTGAAATGTTTTAATGTTCTGATATTTATGTGTCTAGGCTGGTGTCAAGTTTTATCTGTTTATTGATCATTTGTGAAATCCAGAGAAAAGTAGATTAACATTGAGAAAAATATATTTATGGTCCTGGTCTTGGTGTGTTTAAAGTTATTCAAATGTGAGGTGCTTAATTTACATAAAAAGATGATGTCCTTCATAAAATTTTCCCAAAATCTTTATAAAAATTTAAGAATAATTGTTTTGCCTGATCTATTTCACATCTAACTTCTGTAGGATAACTAGCGGTTCAAATATATGCTTTCAATCAAGTATCCACAAAGTGAAACATTGCCTCAGACCATACTGTCTGGAAGAAAAGTATAAAGCAAGAGTTCTTTCCATTCAGGCTTCTTGTATCAAGACATCTTAGCATAGAAATGAGTAAAAAAATAAGAAATTTCTACTTCTATGGCATCTGTATGCATTTTTATAAGTAAGTATGTGCTATCACTTAAATTGACCCACAGTTATTTCCAGCGTAATAAGATTTAAGACCATTTTATACTAATCAAGTATGCTATTTGTTCCTTTTTTTTCTGTTGAAAGTACATTTAATATATGCAGAAGGATTATATTCAACAAAACAATTCATAAATTTTTATTTGTACAAAATATTTACAGCTTTATACAAGCCCTTGCATTATTTGATATTTAACTCTTTTTTCAGACACAGACTCATATAGGTTAACTGACTTTAAGAAATCTTATACATCAAATGATTATTTTCTATTGTTACATTGAATATATGATCACTAAATGGTACCTTATGTTCAGAACATTTTAAAACTTATTTATTTAAAAGTTATTTGTCTTTTCTCATAGATATGCTAATAGCTGAACAGGTGCTTTAACATTGTTGACTCCATTAATTAAAAAGGACTATATTCTTTCTTTTTATTGAAATGGTGTACTAGTATTTAAAAACCAATGAACTTTGAAATAAAGGATTTCTGAGGATCAATTGTATTTCTTATGTTATATTTTAGATATCTGTATAATATGTCAAGATCTAAACTTTTTTCCGCATTAATTAAGAATGCCAATATGCCCTCTTTTAATTGAAAATCTTTCAGATATAAAAATAAGAAGATGTGGTATGATTGCAAATGAGACAACTCTCCACATGAGACTAAATGACACAGAAATAAACAACTATAGGTCACCGTACAGCCTTCAACAATGACCAAAGCCCATACCACATAGTAGATAGTATAGTAAACTTGGTATCTCAACTATGATGAATTATATTATTTAAGATATGAGTAAAATAAAATGTTCAGTTATTGTTATTTTCATCGACAGGAACACAAAATAACATATATTCTTATACTTGATCATTCTAAGGATCTTTCATCCCAAGTTTGGTTGACAATGGTTGAAATAGGACCTGACAAGTGGATTTAAATTTTTTAAATTTATAACCGCTTCAACAAACAACAAGTCATAGCAATAGATCACATGATTCAGATTCATATTCAATAGTTTATCAAAGTCTCACCACATACAAAAAACATTTAAAACCAGATACATATATATGAAATATAAAGTAAACGTATATAAAAACAAGTAAAATTTATGTATGTGCCATTCTTAAAAGAATGAGAGAGACTATTTAAAAACATATCTATACCAATGTATATATAAAATACTACAAAGAGCAATTAATGATATAAAAAAGTACAAAAATACTGAACTACGAGGAAAATTCAAAAAGGAAAGCTCAAACACATCAAACGAATGGATAATAACTGTCATATTCCTGACTTGGTACAGGCATTTTTTTAAATACTGTTTCTCCTTGTCAAAATGTTATTGCAGGTTCCGGCAACAATGTAACAAATATGGATATTTTTATAAAGATATATAAATTTTTCTTCATCAGACCAATTTAAAACCATATCATTATGATACAATATATCAATAAACATTTCATGTCTTAGATCCTCATATAATGGACAATTTAAAAGTACATGTTTTTCATCCTCTGAAATATTGCAGTTAAAACAAACTCTATCTCAAGATTTTCCCTTTCATATCGACCAGTTTCAATTTCTAACGGTGCTGCATCACATCTAAATCTTGAAAAAGCATTACGCTGACATAGTGGCATTTTCTGTAGCAATTATTGTTCAGTGTTATAAATATGTTTAAAAAATGTATATGTTCTCAATGTTTCTAGTATGGTCAGGCAAGCTAAAAAAAGAAACCTTAACAGTAACCATTATAAAAAAAAATCAGGTTTTCGCTGTTTAAATTTAGAAAAAATTATTGGAAAACTAATGTATCATTTATTGAAATAAATTGTTGTCACACCAGATTTAAATGCATTTATAGTTACTTAAGGGTTTTAACGACCTTGACTGGCTATAAAGCCCTCGCACGGTCCACTTATTAATACAATGTAGTTCAAATCTGTTACTGTGCTATATACCAGAATTGAATTTAATTAAGAATACAATTAAATCTATCATTGTAAAAAAAAACAATAAGACTTAATATCATTAGATTTTGGATTTCTTTTTATCCTTTAAGTGCAAAACGTTCTTTGAATTCACACATATATTTATTTATTTATTTATTTATTTATTTATTTATTTATTTATTTATTTATTTATTTATTTGTTTATTTTATTCATTTTATTTATTTGATTTATTTGATTTATTTGGTTTATTTTTAAGCAATTTTTCCCTATTCCTATACATTTATGGCCTATTCATGTTTCTCTTTACTTATTCTTTTGCCTTTTTTCTTCAGGAAATAATACCCATTATCTCCATTCTGTTAAGCCGACCAGACCCTCTTTACAGGATAGACATGCATTTCAGTATCCCGATTGAATTGAATGTTTGGCCATCGAAAGCCACTTTCTTCCTCATAATAAAAAAAAACGAAGGAAATAAAATGAATGAGAGAAACAACACAGCACTTCAAAATTTAAGAATTAGGAATACTCATCGTTATCAGTGGCGATCCAAATGTTTCGCCCTTCATTCTGGTCGACCCACTTAATAGATTCATTGTTGATTTGTAATCGTTCTTTATAAGTCACAAGAGAGGACCTGTGAAATATTGTTATCCCTGGAAAATAAACCCCAGTCCAGTCGGAGGGGACGTTTGATCGTGTGCTTTATGTAGAGAGTCTGTCGCTGTAGGAGTTATATCTTCCAGTTGCAGTAGAATTTCCTGTCCTTCCTCATGGTCGACCCACTCCGAAGAACATATCTATTCGATTGTTGTTTAATAAATTTGCTTCTGCATGTCATAACTATGCATGCAGTATTGCCACAAGACGTTTACCAATCGACCAAACCTGTATAAAAAAAGTTCAGCTTTTGAATCTGTAATATTGCGACGCCGGTTTCGGTAATTTAAAGGATGCTTACGTACATGAACAGTAAAAACTATTGTCGCGAAAGCTTCACTGCGGTCTTGGAAACGCAATATACAGCAAATAAACTCAAGTTTCAAATTATTTTACCTTAGTAACCTACTACAGGGGAAGGTAAAGCTACGCCATTGAAATAGCATACAAATAATTTGAAATATGGTATCCTGTGCATATTTGTAATGTGTTGTCGTAGATAGTAAGGCGGGGGATACCAAAGGGACATTCAAACTCATAAGTCAAAAATAAACGCACAACGCCATGGCTAAAACTAAAAAGATAAATAGACAAACAACAATGCACAAAACACGACATAGAAACCAAAGACTGAGCAACACGAACCCCACCAAAAACTGGGGTGATCTCAGGTGCTCCGGAGGTAACAGCATATCCTGCTCCACATGTGGCACCCATAGTGTTGATCATGTTAGTACAAACCCGGTGTACTAACATGAGCAACATGCTAGTGTTTCAAATAAAAGCAAATTATGTGTGTAATTCTGATACTACAAAATAGCCGTAGTTTTTTACCCCCAAATATACGGGACATGAAGCCGTGCCACTGGATACTGAAATTTTAAAGTACTTCTAAAAAGCATTACTATCTTTTAATGTTATCTAAACATTCTTTTTTGGTGTTGAATACAAAATAGCTTAGTGTATTTCTATTTGTTTATACGGATAAGGATTTCGGGGTCAAAATGAAAACAAAACTTAAACGCTTTCAGAATTAATAAAGGCTGTGTAACAACGTGATTGATAGAATTCGCCTTTGGTATTATAATACTTATTATTCATTCATTTCTCTGTACTATAATATTGGCAAAAGGGATAGTTTCCAACCCATTTGGCTCAGTAAAAACAATATTTTATTATATAGTAAAATAAATATGAAATAATAAAGGTTTTGCCTATATGATTATAATGAACCAGCTAGATCTAAGCTGGGACTATTATACTAACGGGACTGGAAACTGATCGATCTGTTGAGATTTCATTGTCCCGATAGCGGATTATTGACTTTTCTTTGATTGACAGCTTATCGGGCCACGTGGTTAATTAGCCTCGGTACATGTAAACAATAGATTTCGGCGGACAAGTCAGCTTATAGAATACCGTTAAAATTGGTGAGTTTGAAATTGAAAAAAATATATGAATAATAAAACTATTTTAACAAATTAAATATATTTACTTGAAATAAATGTTTTCACACTGGAATAAACTAATGCCGGTTAAAACTGGGACAAGTTCTTGAAAGAAGTAGTTTTGAAAGATAAATACTTTTCTTATTGTTAACGAAAATTATAAATAAGTGTCAATACATTAGTGTTGAAAATAAAACAAATATAGTCGAAATGCCGGCGCTATACTTCACTTGACCGCTAAGAAAACAACGTGTCGCCGAAAGTTAACAGACCATAATTCATCCTAATAAAAACAATAAATGTGCAATAAAAACAATGTTGGCAATTTCAGTTCATAATTAATCCCTATAACAAAAGTTATCCGGGGTCTAATAAAATATAGCCACATTGTTTTGAACTTTTCTAAATTTCGTGTTTACACCTAAATTTCAATATGGCAGCAATAGCAGTGAAAGGGCCTACTTTTGTAGTTCTGATTATGGAACTTAATGAACATATTTTCATGAAGTCATATGCTTATGCCACCCGAAGACCATTACTAAGCAAAAACACCCGATTTTAATACAAATATTACACATATGAATAGGAGTAAGCAATTTCATAGGAACAGTATTATTTATTTGAACCCTGCATGTGGTTTCCGTTTGTAATGAGAATGAGATTTATATTCCTTTTTCACTTTAAAAGTGACAATAAAAATAGGCCAATCCATCCTATAACCTACGAATATGATTTTACAACAAACCGAACTCGCGTATCTCTTTTCAATCAACAGTTTTAGAAATTTTATGAATCATACTTGTTTTCCCAGCGTCCCGACGCTATTATCATCCTGAAAAAATTCAACCTTTAGATGTCATTTTTACACTTAAGCCGGGATTTGTTGATTAATAACAACTGTCAAAGATCGAGATATCTTTTATCATTAAAGTAATCGTGTTTACATTAAGGATTATCATTTCGAATAACTATTAAAAATAAAAACAAATTACAAGGGCAGGAATATTTCTTAAAAAATGTTTTATATTATTTCTTGAAACAAAAATTGTTTCAGAATGGAAATCATTGAAAAACATTTTATCGGAAATTAAAACAAGGATTTTAATTGTAATATTTTCACTATACCCATACGTATTCGCGTACACTCATACGGTCTAGTACGAGTCAGACCAAAATGTATTTGGATCATATTGGGTTAATTTTAGACAAAACATTTATCAAAATCTTTTATTTAGTTTTACAAATTATTATTACTACATTTAGATGAATACAGTGAATAAGTGAACATTCAATCAACTGAAATTAAATATTTATTTAATTGTCTATCTGAATTCTATTTTGGCACTCTCGCCCATGGTGACATTTGCTAGGGCGCATTACGTTTGCGCGCGTTTGTTGATTCATTTTTACGTTTGCGCGCATTTATTTTACAGGTAAACTCAGGTAGAATAAAAGTAATATAAATTAAAATAATATAAAGATATAAATGACTATTATTTGTAAATAATTAAAGTTATTTTGTAAAGTTGCGTCAAGGCACAAACATGGAGTTTCGTTTTTCTGAAACATATCGCGGAAAAAATCAATAGTATACGATGGATTTACTTTCCGTATTGATAGAACACTGAAGTCAGGGTATATTTCTTGGTCTTACACTGTCAAGTATTGCAAAGGTAGAATAAAAACTGACGAACATTCAACAGCCATTCTAAATGGTTACTGTGAACATAAACACGAGTCCGGTGCTCGAAAACTTGAGAGTCAGATAAAGAAAAAAAAAAACAACAAAAGACATATCTTCTAGACCTATGAAATTAGTCCGTTGTAAATTAATGAATTATAGAAGAAGAAACACTTATTGAGAAAGACCTGAAGAGTTTGACCATGGATATATACCGAGAAAGGCGCAAGGAATACCCAACTCTACCAAAGTCAAGAGATGAGGATCACAACACCATGGATGTCTTAGAATTACAAACCAACAAAAAGGAATCATTTTATCATATTCTATAAATTTTATATAAAAATAACGTTGTGTCAACTTGTGTCCGCCTGAAGCTCCCTGTTTCTATAATTTTTATATATAAATTGCACCTAGTCCAGCTGTGTCCGCCTGTGGCCACAAGTTTTTATATTTTTATATAGAAATAGCACCGTGTACAGCTGTGTCCGCCTGTAGTCAGCAGTCTCTATGAGTTTTATTTAGAAATTACGTTGTGTCCACTTGTGTCCACTTGTGTCCGCCTGTAGCCCCATGTTTCTTAAAGTTTTATATAGAAATTGCACTGTGTCCAGCTGTGTCTGCCTGTAGCCAGCAGATTCTATAAATCTTATATAGAAATAACGTTGTGTCCGCCTGTAGCACCCTGTTTCTGTAATATCTATATAGAAATTGCACTGTGTCCAGCTGTGTCCGCCTGTAGCCAGCAGTTTCTATAAGTTTTATATAGAAATTACGTTGTGTCCACTTGTGTCCGCCTCTAGCCCCGGTTTCTTAAATTTTATATAGAAATAGCACTGAGTCCAGCTGTGTCCGCCTGTAACCAGCATATTCTATAAGTTTTATATAGAAATTACGTTGTGTCCACTTGTGTCCGCCTGTAGCCCCCTGTTTTTTAAATTTTTATATAGAAATAGCACTGTGTCCAGCTATGTCCGCCTGTAGCCAGCAGATTCTATAAGTTTTATATAGAAATTACGTTGTGTCCACTTGTGTCCGCCTGTAGCCCCCTGTTTCTTAAATTTTTAAATAAAAATATTACTGTGTCCAGCTGTGTCCGCCTGTAGCCAGCAGTTTCTATAAGTTTTATATAAAAATTATGTTGTGTCCGCCTGTAGCCCCCTGTTTCTTAAAGTTTTATATAGAAATTGCACTGTGTCCAGCTGTGTCCACCTGTAGCCACCAGTTTCTATAATTTTTATATAGAAATATCACTGTGTCCAGCTGTGTCCGCCTGTAGCCAGCAGATTCTATAAGTTTTATATAGAAATAACGTTGTGTCCACTTGTGTCCGTCTGTAGCCCCCTGTTTCTTAAATTTTTATATAGAAATAACGTTGTATCCACTTGTGTCCATCTGTAGCCCCCTGTTTCTTAAATTTTTATATAGAAATAACGTTGTGTCCACTTGTGTCCGCCTGTAGCCCCCTGTTTCTTATAGTTTTATATAGAAATTGCACTGTGTCCAGCTGTGTCCGCCTGTAGCCAGCAGATTCTATAAGTTTTATATAGAAATTACGTTGTGTCCACTTGTGTCCGCCTGTAGCCCCTGTTTCTTAAAGTTTTATATAGAAATAGCACTGTTTCCAGCTGTGTCCACCTGTAGCCACCAGTTTCTATAATTTTATATAGAAATATCACTGTGTCCAGCTGTGTCCGCCTGTAGCCAGCAGATTCTATAAGTTTTATATAGAAATAACGTTGTGTCCACTTGAGTCCGCCTGTAGCCCCTGTTTCTTAAAGTTTTATATAGAAATTGCACTGTGTCCAGCTGTGTCCGCCTGTAGCCAGCAGATTCTATAAGTTTTATATAGAAATTACGTTGTGTCCACTTGTGTCCGCCTGTAGCCCCTGTTTCTTAAAGTTTTATATAGAAATAGCACTGTTTCCAGCTGTGTCCACCTGTAGCCACCAGTTTCTATAATTTTATATAGAAATATCACTGTGTCCAGCTGTGTCCGCCTGTAGCCAGCAGATTCTATAAGTTTTATATAGAAATAACGTTGTGTCCACTTGTGTCCACCTGTAGCCACCAGTTTCTATAATTTTATATAGAAATATCACTGTGTCCAGCTGTGTCCGCCTGTAGCCAGCAGATTCTATAAGTTTTATATAGAAATAACATTGTGTCCACTTGTGTCCGTCTGTAGCCCCCTGTTTCTTAAATATTTATATAGAAATAACGTTGTGTCCACTTGTGTCCGCCTGTAGCCCCCTGTTTCTTAAAGTTTTATATAGAAATTGCACTGTGTCCAGCTGTGTCCGCCTGTAGCCAGCAGATTCTACAAGTTTTATATAGAAATAACGTTGTGTCCACTTGTGTCCATCTGTAGCCCCCTGTTTCTTAAATTTTTATATAGAAATAACGTTGTATCCACTTGTGTCCATCTGTAGCCCCCTGTTTCTTAAATTTTTATATAGAAATAACGTTGTGTCCACTTGTGTCCGCCTGTAGCCCCCTGTTTCTTATAGTTTTATATAGAAATTGCACTGTGTCCAGCTGTGTCCGCCTGTAGCCAGCAGATTCTATAAGTTTTATATAGAAATTACGTTGTGTCCACTTGTGTCCGCCTGTAGCCCCTGTTTCTTAAAGTTTTATATAGAAATAGCACTGTTTCCAGCTGTGTCCACCTGTAGCCACCAGTTTCTATAATTTTATATAGAAATATCACTGTGTCCAGCTGTGTCCGCCTGTAGCCAGCAGATTCTATAAGTTTTATATAGAAATAACGTTGTGTCCACTTGTGTCCGCCTGTAGCCCCTGTTTCTTAAAGTTTTATATAGAAATTGCACTGTGTCCAGCTGTGTCCGCCTGTAGCCAACTGATTCTATAAGTTTTATATAGAAATTACGTTGTGTCCACTTGTGTCCGCCTGTAGCCCCCTGTTTCTGTAATTTTTAAATAGAAATATTACTGTGTCCAGCTGTGTCCGCCTGTAGCCAGCAGTTTCTATAAGTTTTATATAAAAATTATGTTGTGTCCACTTGTGTCCGCCTGTAGCCCCCTGTTTCTTAAAGTTTTATATAGAAATTGCACTGTGTCCAGCTGTGTCCGCCTGCAGCCAGCAGATTCTATAAGTTTTATATAGAAATTACGTTGTGTCCACTTGTGTCCGCCTGTAGCCCCGGTTTCTTAAAGTTTTATATAGAAATTGCACTGTGTCCAGCTGTGTCCACCTGTAGCCACCAGTTTCTATAATTTTTATATAGAAATATCACTGTGTCCAGCTGTGTCCGCCTGTAGCCAGCAGATTCTATAAGTTTTATATAGAAATAACATTGTGTCCACTTGTGTCCGTCTGTAGCCCCCTGTTTCTTAAATATTTATATAGAAATAACGTTGTGTCCACTTGTGTCCGCCTGTAGCCCCCTGTTTCTTAAAGTTTTATATAGAAATTGCACTGTGTCCAGCTGTGTCCGCCTGTAGCCAGCAGATTCTACAAGTTTTATATAGAAATAACGTTGTGTCCACTTGTGTCCGCCTGTAGCCCCCTGTTTCTTAAAGTTTTATATAGAAATTGCACTGTGTCCAGCTGTGTCCGCCTGTAGCCAGCAGATTCTTAAAGTTTTATATAGAAATATCACTGTGTCCAGCTGTGTCCGCCTGTAGCCAGCAGATTCTTAAAGTTTTATATAGAAATTGCACTGTGTCCAGCTGTGTCTGCCTGCAGCCAGCAGATTCTATAAGTTTTATATAGAAATTACGTTGTGTCCACTTGTGTCCGCCTGTAGCCCCTGTTTCTTAAAGTTTTATATAGAAATAGCACTGTGTCCAGCTGTGTCCACCTGTAGCCAGCAGATTTTATAAGTTTTATATAGAAATAATGTTGTGTCCACTTGTGTCCGCCTGTAGCCCCCCATTTCTTAAAGTTTTATATAGAAATAGCACTGTGTCCAGCTGTGTCCACCTGTAGCCAGCAGATTTTATAAGTTTTATATAGAAATAACGTTGTGTCTGTCCCCTTGTGTCCGCCTGTATCCCCTTATTTCATAGAATTTTATAAAGAAATAGCACGGTGTCCAGCTGTGTCCCCCTGTAGCCTGCAGATTTTATAAGTTTTATATAGGAATAACGTTGTGTCCACTTGTGTCCGCCTGTAGCCCCCCCATTTCTTAAAGTTTTATATAGAAATAGCACTGTGTCCAGCTGTGTCCACCTGTAGCCAGCAGATTTTATAAGTTTTATATAGGAATAACGTTGTGTCCGCTTGTGTCTGCCTGTAGCCCCCCATTTCTTAAAGTTTTATATAGAAATAGCACTGTGTCCAGCTGTGTCCACCTGTAGCCAGCAGATTTTATAAATTTTATATAGAAATAATGTTGTGTCCACTTGTGTCCGCCTGTAGCCCCCCATTTCTTAAAGTTTTATATAGAAATAGCACTGTGTCCAGCTGTGTCCACCTGTAGCCAGCAGATTTTATAAGTTTTATATAGAAATAACGTTGTGTCTGTCCACTTGTGTCCGCCTGTATCCCCTTATTTCATAGAATTTTATAAAGAAATAGCACGGTGTCCAGCTGTGTCCCCTGTAGCCAGCAGATTTTATAAGTTTTATATAGAAATAACGTTGTGTCCACTTGTGTCCGCCTGTAGCCCCTATTTCATAAAGTTTTATATAGAAATAGCACTGTGTCCAGCTGTGTCCCCCTGTAGCCAGCAGATTTTATAAGTTTTATATAGAAATAACGTTGTGTCCACTTGTGTCCGCCTGTAGCCCCCATTTCATAAAGTTTTATATAGAAATACCTCTGTGTCCACCCGTGTCCACCCTTAGCCTGCAGATTCTATAAGTTTTTTTTTATTGATATTACGTTGTGTCCACTTGTGTCCGTCTGTAGTCACTAGTTTTTATATGTTTTATATAGAAATTACGTTGTGTCCAGCTGTGTCCGCCAAAATCGTAAGTTTTATATAAGAGATAGCACTGGGTTACTGTATCCACTATCCATAGACATTGATTGTTTATCTGTTTATATAGATAGAACGCTGTTTTATGTGTACTCTTTTTAATGAAGCCATAAATACGTGTCCATGTATCCCCGGACACAAAATGCATGCTAACTATATTTTGCACCGAAAATAGGACATATCTAGAACTGTTCTAGAAGTAGAACTGACCAAAGATTTAGTCAGTTCTAGGTAGAACTGTCTAAAACTGTTCTAAGGTAAAACTGTCAGGATCAGTTCTAGGTAGAACTGTCCAAATCAGTTCTAGGTAGAACTGACCAAATCAGTTCTAGGTTAGAACTGTTCTAGCTAGAACTGTCTAAAGGTGTCAGGCTGACAGTTCTACATACTGTCCTAGAACAGTTCTCCTGACAGATTCTGACAGATTTAATGAGAGGTTAGAAGTGATCTCCACTGTACATAAAAAGAGGACAGAAACGGATGCCTTACATCAGCTTAACCACTCACCTGTCAAAAAAAGTTGCTGCAAAGAATTAAGTGTGTATACAGCATTGGGTATTAGATTTAACGTCCCAACTCCAAACGGATCTAGCTGATATCTATAATTCAGGACATTTTAACGGACGTCTCCTCAGTATGGTTTTAATTACCAGAGGGAACGAGAGTCTCTGTAACCCCAATCGCTCTTAATGTCTGTAAGCGAGACTCGTGGGCTCAAATATATATATCTTTTACTTTTAAGGATGAAACATATAAGCTGTTGCAATTATTTACACACGATTGAGATTTATTATACAAATGATCGTTAAACATATAGTGAGAGTTGTCTAATAGTTGATTCCTGTTATATACTATTACTGCAATATAACGGCAATCAGCGGTTCTCATCGTGTGTCTTTCTAAGGACAAATTGAGAACATTATTTAATCCTACTGCCAGTACAATTACGGCATAGAGTACTAGGATTTTGTACTTTCCTGTTTCGCACTTCTACATAAACATCGTCAATACAAGGCTTAGTTTAAAATAATTACATATTTTGTTGAATAATCTTATATAGACTGAGATACATAAGTATGATAAAAATGAAATTTTAATACATATAGTTTGATATGCATTAAGATGACTGGGTAAAACAAATTGCATTTGAGAGATTACTTCCTTCACGACAACGAAACATTTTATATCTCATTTCAAATGATTCAAGAATTTCGCATTTGCAAAGATAGACAGTAGTTTTAAATTGCCATTCATTCTTGTAACTATTCAAACAGAATGGTAAAGAAAATAAATTCATTTGATTGTAAAATATAAATCATTTTGCTTGAATTTCTCTATGCACTAATTTTATCTATCAGATCAGTGTAACTCAATTTCTCTATTCCCACACTGTTTCGTGTCTGCTGGCAAAATCTCATCTTTTACGAGGTAATACGTGGTCAGCATAATATGAGCATATTGATGAACTTACCATATATATGTTCCGGACAATATGAGTATTCGGACCATACGTGTATGGTTATGACCATATGAGTATATACTTATATGGTCCGACCATACGCGTATGGTCCGGGTAATTAACACGACGACGGTTGAAATGTTAAATCAAGCATGTACATTGTAAGGCCGTGTTCACACTAAACGTCGCGTACTGTAAACCTGTTTACAATTAGTTTCATTTAATGAACACTGGTGTCACATTAAATGTATTCTCATCTGTACATCAGTTTTAATTACCTGTACATGACAATTGTTCACACCAGTAAACAACATGTACACGTAATTTACATGTACAAAACATAGAATTGACTGAAAACTTTCTCTGTGATCTTTTTTTAGAGGTCGGTCATTTAAAGACGTATCAACCATATCATATACGTTGACGTATACGCATCTGCATATATACCAAAAAGTATTATGTGATCCTGAGCTTAAGACTATTACACGTTGTGCTTCATTTTTTTTTTATCTAATTGAATCCTATTCAAAACAATCAAACAAAAACTTTCAATATTTGCGATGATGGTGTTTTGCAAAAAGGGCGTCTATCAACGACTCCTGCATGCTCTCGAAAAGGAGCGAATGTGGGGCAGTGACACGAATTTTGTACACAATCCTCTTATAAAACACGTTTAAATATTGCAAGATCTTACCTGAATAAACACAGAAAATTCAAAAGTACTACTTACAAAATGTATATACATGAAAGAGCTATGAATATTGTTCATTTGCGATTTTATCAAAAATGAGTAATAGATACATAAATTGATTTCATATGTCATATAAAAATTGAAAAAAAAAAACCATACTGAGCATCGCTCTATTTGTCAAACAACAATTTGGTTCTACGAGCGCACAAGTTAGCACAAAAACAAACGATTTTACCGTATTCACTCCTATCATACCTATCATGCCTGTAAACTGTACTAACCTTTGAATATTAAAAGTCGGATTACATGTTCCACAAAAATCGATATTTCCTAATTGTTTTCACGTGAAAAAAATATCATGCACGCGAGTTTCACGTGAAACTAATATGAAATCAGTTAAAGTATAAGCTTATTTTACCCGAAAGGGATATAATTCAGATTTTTTTTTCGGGTAAACAAATGTTTTTTTCAACGAAACGGGAGAAAACCAGATAAACCATGACATTTGCCATGTTTCTAAAGCCCGTAAAGATGAAATATATACATTCCGCATCGTGAATATTCTGCACATCGAAACAAAATTTCATAGATCTTCTTGGGAAGTTGACGAGTTATTACAAGAATAGATTTCACACTGTCCTAATCCTGACAAAAGATGTCTATCTCTGATTTATAGTTAGAAAACATGTTTTATATATATCTTTGAAAATATGTCTGTCAATAATGTTATACGCATTGTAAAGCAATACTTACCACCTACATGTAGATGTGTACACATCGTAAGTTCATGCATTCATATCTATCTTTTATGTAGTAAACGACATTTAAATCAAATGAAATTGAAGCAAACACATGCAAGACGTTTTCCAAAAATTAATTCAGATACACAATTAAATACTATTAGCAATAGAAATTAATCAGTTACACATCTGCATTATTGAAAGTATATTCAATTAAAATAAAACTCAGGATCACATACTGTTTTTGGTATATCTACAGATGCGTATACGTCAACATATATGATACGGTTGATACGTTTTTAAATGACCGACCTCTAATAGGCGTAGACCAATTCATAAAAAATGGCTTTTCCTACGAAGATGAATGGTCGGTACCTTAAGAAAATCGTTCTATTGATTAAAACAGGCTAAAACAGTGTAATAATAGGCAAAAAAATGGATTTTGAAAATGATTGATTGATTGGCGGTTGCTTAACGTCCAGTGGTAAATATTTCATGCATGTTCAGGACGAGAACAAATTCACAATAACCACGGGCCAATATGCACTGCCATTGGAAAATGAGAGTATATTGGAAAGAGACAGAAATTTTGCCATGCAACAGGCCACCTACGGACCCCTCAAAGAGTTGTTACAAAGGTTCTTAACGTGCAGTGAGCGTGGCACTCATCTACACGAGGCATCGGATTCAATGTCCCAATGCTGACCAGACGTGGCTGAGTACTTGTACATCCCGAACAGCCAGACGGACGCCCCACTTTGGCAAGGGTTTTACGGCCGATCGGAAGAAGACCTAAGTAGATATAGGAAGATGTGGTGTGAGTGCCAATGAGACAACTCTCCATCCAAATAACAATTTATAAAAGTAAACCATTATAGGTCAATGTACGGCCTTCAACACGGAGCCTTGGCTCACACCGAACAACAAGCTATAAAGGGCCCCAAAAGTACTAGTGTAAAACCATTCAAACGGTAAAACCAACGGTCTAGTCTATATAAAAAACGAGAAACGAGAAATACGTATAAATTACATAAACAAACGACAACTACTGTACATCAGATTCCTGACTTAGGACAGGTGCAAACATTTGCAGCGGGATTAAACGTTTTAATGGTACCAAACCTTCTCCCTTTTTCTGAAACAATAGTATAACATCACAACATAGAAAAACACACGATAAAACATCAATTGGAAGGCTTAACTCAATCAAAAACGTAAATTAACACACTATGAACGAATAAATTCGATCTGTGATACCTGAAAGTAAATACATAGTTAATAAAATAATAGGGACAAACATTCAAGGCCAAAAAGCAAACAAACAAGTCCAAATAAAGCCATTTAACCCTTAGAAAATAATCACTTTTGAAAAAACCGGTTTTTATAATATATACAGGTAAATGAAAAATAACTTTGTCGTTTAAGGTATACTTTTTCTGTCTATATAAAATCTTCCAATAATTAGGAATACCAAGAAAGGTCTGTCATATAAATACCTAATTTAACACTAGATACATAAGGGGTAAATATCAACAATAAAACTTTCCTGTACAGATTAAAGGAGAATAATCTTGATGTTAATACAAATGTAGTACGAAGAAGTGAAAATTAGTAGATATTCCAAATAATCAAAGCTGGTTTACAGACAAGATCCATATTAATATAAAATAACAAAAAAGTAATAAAAATAGTATCAACAGGTCGAATTAAAAAGAAAGTACGATTTGAGAGTACTCGCAGTTACTGACAGCTAGTTAAAAGCCAAAAACAATTAATGATAAAAAATCATGCATCAGAGACTAAAATCAACTAAAACACATCCCAGGGATTTAGTATTTTAACGTCATGAACAGTCAGAGAAGACATGACTTGTGCAATGCCAAAAATAAATGTATCGACAGGTAGTAGGATAGTGAGGAGCTACTTCTTAAGAGATAAAAATTAACGTGTGTGTGTCTCTAAACATCCCGCCTCAAAAGAAGATACAACTTAGTTATGTTTTAATTTGCTAATGACAAAATCGATATTAGTGCCAATGTAAACTATATTCAGAGATCTAATTACAATATTGGTACGATAACCCTTACTTATAAGTTTGTGACTATTCCCCGACACCTACATGGGGTGATTTTGGAAATGAATAGTCTTGACTGGAACTAACTGTAAAAAATAATCTTGTCCAAGACATGATGAAAATGAAAATTTTGTCATATAAAATGTAGGACTTTGCAAGAAATAGTTGTGTACAAAAATGATAATAATTTTCGCTCTAAGTACATAAGCCGTACTATCAGCCAGTGTAAAATGAATATTCTATCAGCAAACAATCCCCCTCCCACTGAAAATCAAATGGTCCACTAAGGCTATTAAATTTAATCATGTTTTTAAATGAGCAATTTTTAGTTTTTGTCATAAAAATAGGTAAATAACTTAATTAATAATATTATTATAATCATTTTTATTCAATATATGTTACTTCCTTAAATATTTATAATAAAATCCACTTTCTTAATATCTAGTTTTATGTACACTTAACCCACACAAGGTCTACATTGACTATCGACTGCATGTAGTCAAAACCTGTTTTAAACTACATGTAAACATTGATGTTTATCAATAGGAACGTAATAGAGTTTACTTTAAGTGTGGAGTACACTAACACCACACCGAGCTTAGCTCAATGTGAACACGACCTTAGACTTACTAAAAGTCTTACTGTATAAATCCTTGGTTTAACATACAATACTGAAATTTAAACTTCATAAGGTATGACCCTTCGATTTGACATTAAAAAAAAAGAGTTTATAAAAGTTTATTAATTTCAAATTTTGGAAGAATTTATAAAAAATTATAAATATTAAATTTTGAGTTTTTAATCATGATTATGCGCGACATTATACTGGAATAAGTATTTTCGTGATTAATTCAATAAAGTGACGATGGATAACCCAGTGAATTCAATTTACAAGTTAAAAGTATACTGAACATATTTATCTATGGTCGATTTGTCCTGACGAATGAATTTAGAAGACAGATTCAAGAAATGTTTTAATACATTATTAAACAAAAAGTCAAACGCTATATATCAACTGACGCTTTTAATTAACACTATCATGACTACCGACGGCTCTAACCAAGTTTCAGACAATATGTCACAGAAACAAATCAGTCAGTGACGTACTCAATTGAATTGTTTCATATATTTCATGTCGGGGTCTTTTATAGCCGACTATACGGTATGGGTTTATCTCATTGTTGAAGGCCGTACGGTTGCCTATAATTGCTTACATCCACTTTATTTGAACTTTGGTGGACAGTTGTCTCATTGACAATCATACCTCGTCTCCTTATTTCTATAACGTTTGGGTCTGGTGAACGAAGCTATGCGTACCTGATTAAAAAATAGAAAGTTTATCTTTGCTTATTTTTTCTTATACAATTGTGAAATTTCAGTGCAATATGTCAATACGTCTTCGTTTTGCTTTGTTTTTTTACGTCGCATCAATCTTTTTATATTTTATTTACTGAACAAACTTTTGTTGTATCTTGCTTGCTGAACAAATGGACACAAGTAGGATAAATGAACATTAATTATTGGTTAAGTTTGCATATTCTAAAAAATACATATATGTTCAAAATACTCATATGGTCCGGCCCTTTGATAACCAAATGAGTATATAGTCATATGGTCCGACCATACGCATATGGTCGGAACATATGAGTATACGCATATGGTCATGACCATACGCGTATGGTCTAAATACTCGTATGGTCCGGAACACATATATGTAGTTATGATAAGGGAGCTAAGATAATTGAAGGTGATATTATTTGAAATAAATAATATTGAAAGAGTTAAACAGTTACAGTATATCAAAATGAAAAGATGATGTAACTAACAGGATATTTTCAAATAGAAGTTTTAAGATAAGCAGAAAATCAAAGATAAAGTAACAAAAACTTCACAAAACATAAGCGATGAACTCTGGTGCTCCTGAAAGACGAGCTGTCATTACTCTTTTTTTTTTCTTGCATCCGCTTGTTTACTCTCAGAATAAAAGTATTGAATTCAGGATATAATATAGTAAGTTATGAAATATAATTTCCGCACAATTCTAAATAAAAAAAGCTTTTCTAGTGACTAACCTTTCACGAATGACGTCTTTTTCCGAACAATTTGTATACTACATCAAAATTATTGGAAAATATAGATATTTTTGATACGTAAGAAAATATAGAAGAATTGAGATTTTTGTACTGGGAAGAAACCGAAGAGTTGCAAAGTATTCAGGAAAAGATAAAAACGTGAAAACGGACACCTTGAATTCCATGACAGGAGCATGTGACTCCTCAGTTCCATAGTAGAAGCATATGACTCCTGTATTCCATGGTAGGATCATGTGACTCCTGTATTCCATGATAGAAGCATGTGACTCCTGGATTCCCTAGTAGGAGCATGTGACTCCTGTATTCCATGGTAGAAGCATGTGACTCCTTGATTCCATGGAAGGAGCATGGTAGGAGCATGTTACTCCTGTATTCCATGGTAGGAGCATATGAATCCTGGATTCCATGGTAGGAGCATGTGACTCCTGAAATCCATGGTAGGAGCATGTGATTCCTGGGTTTCATGGTAGGATCATGCGACTCCTGGATTCCATGGTAAGAGCATGTGACTCCTGAAATACAAAATGCAGGAAATAACCGAGGAGTTGCAAAGTATTCAGGAAAAGATAAAAACGTAAAAACGGACATAATGAATTCAATGGTAGGAGCATATGACTCATGAATTCCATGGTAGGAGTATGTGACTCTTGGCTTCCATGGTAGGAGCATGTGACTCCTGAAATACAAAATGCAGGAAATAACCGAGGAGTTGCAAAGTATTCAGGAAAAGATAAAAACGTGAAAACGGACATCTTAAATTCCATAGTAGGAGCATATGACTCATGTATTCCATGGTAGGAGTATGTGAGTCCTGGGTTTCATGGTAGGATATGCGACTCCTGGATTCCATGGTAGGAGCATGTGACTCCTGAAATACAAAATGCAGGAAATTACCGAGGAGTTGCAAAGTATTCAGGAAAAGATAAAAACGTGAAAACGGACATCTTGAATTCCATAGTAGGAGCATGTGACTCCTGAATTCAATGGTAGGAGCATATGACTCATGTATTCCATGGTAGGAGTATGTGACTCCTGGCTTCCATGGTTGGAGCATGTGACTCCTGGGTTTCATAGTAGGATCATGCGACTCCTGGATTCCATGGTAGGAGCATGTGGTCCTGAAATACAAAATGCAGGAAATAACCAAGGAGTTGCAAAGTATTCAGGAAAAGATAAAAACGTGAAAACGAACATCTTGATTTCAATAGTAGGAGCATATGACTCATGTATTCCATGGTAGGAGTATGTGACTCCTGTATTCCATGGCAGGAGCATGTGACTCCTGGCTTCCATGGTAGGAGAATGTGAATCCTATATTCCATGGTAGGAGCATTTGACTCTTGTATTCCATGGCAGGAGCATGTGACTCTTGGATTCCATGGTAGGAGCATGGCAGGAGCATGTGACTCCTGACTTCCATGGTAGGAGCATGTGACTCCTGGATTCCATGGTAGGAGCATATGAGAACTCCTGGATTCCATGGTAGGAGCATGTGACTCCTATAGGCCATGGTAAGAGCATGTCCATAGTAGGAGCATGTGACTTCTGTATACCATGGTAGGAGCATGTGACTGTGAAATCAATTTTAAGCTGCATTAAAAGATTGTTTTTCTGTACTTACCATTTCCCTTCATTTGCATTTAACAATGTCGTGTATTTGAATTGGTTTGCATAAATCACTCAATGAAACGGGAAGGTGCGGACATAGCTGCATCATGTTCAACTGATTTATAAACAAGAAGTGATTAAAAACTATCTCATCTGAAATAAGATTGTGCTACCTAAAACAAACTAATTATTTTTTGCTTTATGTGTCTTTAGGAAGCCATTAATAATTTCTTATGCAATACATGTCAAAAGACGACGATAAGTTTGTAGCGGCTGAAGTACGACCAGACATTTATGACTATCTTGATGGTTTGGCTAATTAACAAAAGAAAGAAAAAAACCAATGATTTATTAATTCATAATCATGGTTTCAAATACAGTGTGTGTTTTATACAATATAAGAATTAGTACAGTGAAAGTGTTTCTGAATCAGTGTCAATTCTTCTCTCTAATAAAAACCCTGACCGGGTTAAACAAAAGACTTGGTATTTGCTGCTTCTCCACTAAGCATTAAGAACTAAGAGCAAAGACTGGTCGGTTCGGAGACTGAATAATGTTTCCGAGTAGTGCGGTATGTCTTCCTGTGGACCGCTACCATGTTTACTTGCACGTTTAAAATCCGGCTCAGCGTGTTGGTCTAGTACAAAGCAGGGTTAATATTCATATTACATAGACATGTGCTCGTCCTGAATATGCATTAAATTTGCCGCTGGACGTTAAGCAGCCTTCCATCATCATCATCATCATCTCTCTAATTAACATCCAACAAATTAAACATACTGGCATTTTAACTACCCAACTGGAAAGAGGTACCTCTTATTGTACAGTTTAGAGATTTTAAATACTTTTTGAAATTTAAATTTGAATAGACGTGCATTTTGTTTTAGATATTGACTGTTACAGTATATCACGATCGTGTTTGCTGTTTTCTGTTTCCACGTAGGTAACCACAATCCCGTCCTCTTTTCCTCGAATGTGACCTACCAAATTAGACTTATCACTTACATAAGCAACACGACGTGGAGGAGGAAAAACATATGCTTGTCCGCGCTTCGCCTAACAAGGTTGTCAGGTCCTTGTAAGCGAAGCATGGACTCAGGACATGTATTTTAATCAGATTGTCTCAACCTATTAAATCATCTAGCGTAATTATCAATAATATATAGTTCTTTCATTTCGTACGTCTTTGAAAACGTCTACTAGTTAAATCAGTCAGATTTGTAATAGTCCCGTAGGAAAAATACAAATACGAACTATACAAACTGGAATTATTCTCTCATAAACAAAATTAACAACAGACTAATTTCACTAAATTACCTTATACGATCTAACAATGTATACGATTCAGGAAGTAATTTATAAAATAAAAAAAACATTTCACAAGTTGGTCAGACAAAATTTACATTTAACACTCATATGAAGTTTCATTTATTGGACTAAAACGGATGGTTTCTTTCAGTTCATGTCTTTTGTTTATTGCCCACACACTCACTGTCTTCGTTAATTCAATTTTTGCAATGCTGAAAAATTGTAAATGTCGAAATAGAGACTCATATTATTGTATATAGAGGTAGTTAAATGTTTTTGATATATCATTAACGTAGACAAATGTTACACAATATCCTAATTCTTTTTTAAGAGTCATATTTTAGTGGTCGGTTGCTATTATTAAGTTCTGCTTATATCTATAAATATAAAAATATCCGAAATATGACGTAACAAATGTTAGTTAACTTCCCGCGAGAAAAATTACTTAACCTTACTGGACTTACAGCAGGGAAATGTTCTTAAATTATACAATGTTATTAATTATAATCTTAATCTTAAAACCTTAAAATCATCAAATATACTAGGCTTATAATTTTGTTAGTCAGACGATCGAATCAAAAGAGTTGAAAAGCCAAACCGAAGAAAAAGTTGAAGATAATACGGCTTAGGCAATCTATTCCTGAGTGTAGAAAAAAACATAATATTGATGGTCAGACATTTAGATCAATGACTTTGTATACCTTGTGTAAGGCTTTCTGTTCGTTTCTGTTCGCCATGTAATCACTGTCCTTATCATGTGAGCATCCGTGTAACTGGCAAAAGTGTTTGTTTTACAAAGCAAAATGTTGCGAATTTTCTTGTTCGATGTGCGTATTTTCAATCTATACAAGCAAAAGAGATTAGCTTTGCCCAGGAAAAGTGGGAAGTAAAAATATTTGTCACCGTCTTAATCGATGATTTATGTAGGTTGTGATTCTATGCAGATTCCAAATACATGTATCAATAAATGGGAGGTTTATTGGTAAGTTGAGAAAATACTATGTCATAGTTGTATGGAAATCTCTGAATTTTCGGTTTGTAAAATGCAAGGCAAGTCCGTATGTTACAGTTCCCTAAGTTCCGGTTTCTAATTAGATAGAACGAGACTTTTAATTATTTTTTTATTTGCAAATAATGTATTACACCTTTACGAAGATACGAATACGAATGCGAATACGAATACTTTATTAAACCAATTATCGGCCCATAGAGGGCGTGTTACATGTAATGATTACAAATAAACAAAAGTAAAACAAACATAAAAACAATAATGATGATAATGATAAGATATGAAATTCCAGTTACATAGTTCCGTATATTATTGAATTTAGATTATGTACCTTCGTTACTAGAAAATGGGTTCTTCTTGTGACGTCAATGGTCATCTGGTATCAATAGATTATACTAAACACATGCATAACACATGGATAAAGGTCTATGTCCTACATGTTGTACATATCAGGCAACACAGATTTAATTAGCTATATTTGAATATATAAAGTAAATGAGGCAAATAAAGTGAAAATACGTTAACGGTCATGTAAAGTATGACCAATGATCGACAAACAAATAAACACAACAATACAAAAAGTAATAAACCGCAACCATAATGACAAATCGATGACACTGCGAAGATTTAGCTTAACCAATCTGTTACATGTACGGAAATGAACATCATAAAACATATCCATTACACCGGACTCAGTTATTTTGGTTATAAAAAGGATATAAAGTAGTTCGTTTTCCAAGTTCATTTATTATTTTACTACAGACATCAGGCATGAAATGAATCGCAAGATCACATTTTCTCCAGATTGACCTATCCTTCATAACCTTAATAAACTGTTGTAATACAATGTTCATTCGTAAACTGTTCAATATTAATCTTCTGAATAAAACCATTTGTAAACCTAAGGAACAAACCAAAAACATTACATTATATCAACATCTATCGACTTGGTGTGTATTTACAATGTAATAATTATAACACAAAAACTGTATTTTCCAGAAGAACGAGCAGGCCATTGTACGAAGCTGCTATTCAGAATGAAAAGTATTGTAGTAGCGACACATTATTTTAAACATGGTAAAAAAAAAGTATTAAAAGTGTTCATCATTGATAATTTCATTTCCCATTCCATTGCAAATTTCATTCTAACCATTCATTGTCTAGTTTTTCTTAAATATTTTAATTAAGCAATGCGATTCTTCTTTCATAATTGCATCACGGAAGTAGTCCTTTGGCGGGCAACACAAAATCAACTTTCTTGAAAGGCATAGTTTTATATGAGCACGGAAATTGGTATCAAGCGTGGATATATTTGTAAAATGAATGGTAATGTTTCCTTTGTACTTCGAGTTAACTTAGTCAACTTCTGTTATTTTAGGGGCGTGTACTTTTAATTGTTGCACTATCCAATCCCTACTTTTTCCATTTTTCACACGTTAACAGAATGCCTAAATGAAATAAAACAAAATTGAAAAAGGGAAGACAATTGAAAATGTTTATATTACTTTAAACATTGATAATTGGTGATATTTTAACCAAAGCGAACCTTCAAAACTGTTTACAAAAATGCATCAATGAAATACTAGTTTCAATTTTTTCCCAGATAATATTTGTCCTAGTCTCGTGACGATTCTGCCACGTTCAATGCAAATAGTATGACAATAAGTTTTGCTCAAATACAATGTAGGTGACTTATAACGAGGTTAATTTCAGTAATCAACTTTGCCCAGTGTGTATGAAAGTTTTCAGTTTGATGTAGTTGCAAATTTGAAGTGAAACGCATACCAGAATGTTATTTATAATAAAACCTAAAACACACCAACATGTTGTTTAAATCTTATAGATAAAAGTACAGAAAATAGCGGCCTGGATTGAAATAATTTCAGGGGAAACCAGTCACACCTCTTTGGTGCGTCCGCTTTTCTGGACTAACCTTCATAAGAAACGCTAAAAAGGAAAACCAAGGATGTATAAATACACGAATACAAAAAGTCTACAACCAAAAGGGATCTAAAAAGAATAGCAAAATCCATCTAATGTCAACATTAGCTGAGGGAGCAAAGGTAAATGATAAATATAACCATGTAGTCGTATCAACTTTTTTTTAATTGTCACTTGACGTTAAGCAAGCAAGAATTAACCAATAAATCTGTATGTACATCCTGGTCCTTTTTAGAGTCACGTAGTTAGTTAAGGTCCGTGTTCCTATCTCTGATTCACTTTGAATTCTCAATTGTCATTTTGAAAACAAGTAATAGCTTTTCTAAAAAAAAAAGCTAGCCGTCTCATAGCTGATGAAATTTGAAAATGTTTTTCCATGCAGAATAGCATTGAATCGTGAATTACAAAAAATAAACTGAAAATACTAATATTGAGATTTTCCTATATTTTTTGTGGGGAATCACAGGTACTTGTCTCTGATTTTTTCCATATGTATATACATTAATATATTAAAATTAAGTATATGTGACATTTTTTTCAGAGACACATGCTTGTGGGGGAATGTATAAACACAGAAAAAAGGGGATATTTTCTCAATCATCTGCGTTTGTATCTGTTTATTTTTTCAAAAACATATGTTATTCATTTACTTCTTCCTAGATCAGTTGTTTATTTCTTTGCGTTAGTAAAGTTTGGTCACTTCCACCTGTATCTGTTGCATTCATAGTAGGTCTCGAAAAGTGTAAAGAGTGTGAAACGAATAGTACAATTAAAACATTAAAAAACACAACAATATTTTTCAAAAGATTTCTCATATCTTTTCAAATGATCCTTAAAACTTATATTGAACAATCTTTTATCTGCCTTTTGTCATTCAAAACTAATTAAAACGAGAAGTGTTGAGATCTAGAAAAATTTAGCTTAAGCATTAATCTAATAAAGTTAATGTACTGGTACCTGGTCACGATAGTCCCGATAAATCAACTCATCAACGTTTTAATGCTATACGGGAAAAGGAGTAAGTTGGACAAGGCAAAATTATTACTAGTATTTCAGGCTTAAAATTCAAATTTTGATTGATGGCTGTTATAACAATGAAACATTTCAAAAACAATAACTAGATTAGATATTATTCTTTGACGACACAGTTAGCATCAATTTCAATTTCCCAGTAAACACAAAGAAATTCCATTCGTTTTCAGAACCGGAAACAGCGCACGCGTCGACAAACAGATCTTGTTACATTATACATGCTTATAATACATGTTAAAATAAATAAAATATCTGACTAAAAAAGTTAGTTTATCGATACAGCGCTTTATTACATTCAAGCCTTAATTTCGATGAAATCCACACAAGATTTGGAAAATTTCATCAAAGTCTGTTTTGGTGCCCTTTTCGGGTATACATTCCAACGTAACTTTCGAGGCGTTCGACAAAATTCGTTCTATTTCACTTTGTCACTTAATCGATATTGAGAGAAAAATATGGCCTCCTTCAAAGCTAAACATGCTGAATCAACATATTCTTTTGTGGGAGAGCGTTTATATGTTGACATGTAGATGTCTTTCTTTATTCAATGTTAGTCTATATCTAGCTAGACTTGGGAGGGTTAAAAGCTAAAAAATATTGTAATGACATAATATGTCAATTGTAGAAGACTTTATAACTTATAAGAAGTAAGAAGTTTTGCATGTGTGTCGTTTAGTTGGGTTGCCTGTCTTAATTATTTAAGTATACTTTACAAAATTGCAGAAGTTCGGCTATTTATAGAATAATGTTCCTTGTACCGATATGCATGATTGATAACGATGCAACTTTAATAACTAACATAAGAGTTCAAACCCGACACTCTGCGGGATTGAAGGGCATTTACTAGGTTTCAAATTGCCCCAACCAATCAACAGACTTTTACTATGAAAGAGTCAGTAATATCTTCCAATCAGATAGTAAGAAAGCATTCAGTCAGAAGACTGTTCATCGTTCAACTTATAAGACCGTCTCCGAGGAGACGGTAATGAAAAAGAGATGTACCTTGTTGGGGATGGTTATTTATCACATTCCTCTAAGATGACAATATCAAACGTCAATTTGACGGAATACCGTTATCAAATATCTCTTTTTAGCAGATTTTTGTTTCATTCTTAAAATAAACACATTTTATGTGTATCTCACCGATCAAAATGACCTATGGTCAAAATGCATAACAACTGGACCATTTTTTTTTTTTTATTAAGAGTCAATTCCCGAGAAGTCTGCGATAACTTTGAAATAAGGTTTTTGTGTCTGATTGACAAAATGAATTTATAACATTGGACATTATTGATTGTTCGGTGTATGATGACAAGTTGTTTTGGGCAGATTGTTTTCATTGTTTTTTTTTTTTTTTATTATTATTATTTCTTTTTTATTTTATTTTCAGGTCTTTAGTAACATATGATTTAAAACATTAATTTACAATTTATATAAAAATGGAAAAATCGTTTCCTCGTGTTTTACTGTTGTTGCTTTTTGTATGATTGTATATATGAAGCCAGGCAATTGACATATTATGATATTTGCTATTAAGTGTTCAACTTATTCAATTCAATATGAATACATATAATTATATGAAAAATAATGTTATTAAAAGTCATCAAATACATAAATGTTGCAAAGTGATTTGTGATCTAAACATAAATTTGTTGGTCCCTCTTTAATATTTATATTGTTTACATGTAACAGACATCAACAGACTCTTTAAATTATTCATCTTTTAAAATAATTTAAAAGTCATTCAAATGCTTATTTCGGAAGCTATCATGTATGCTAATTAAACTAAAATTATATTAATGCATTTACGTCCTATTCGTATTAATATATTCTCCAAGTTTTTCCTCTCGATATATATATTATGTATATATCTATATAGAGAGAATATTCAACTGTTTTAAATAACGTTGAATCTTAAGGCAATATTTAATTTTCCTGTTTGTAGGCGCTTATTTGTTTGTAATCACTCGTTTTGTCATTATTGTACTGGAAATTAAGTTTGAAGGATATGTCTGTCTTCCTGTCCATCCGTTTCGTTTAGCTGAAAAAAAAAAAACAATTATCTGCAGGATAGGAAGTTATTCCCGCTTCTTGAGTAAAATGTTACTAAGAATAGCTAAATGACTATCATTCGTGAACAACTCGATAATTTAAAGTGTTGCTTTATGTTATATTTATGTGTAATAAGGTCACACTGACCAACTTATTTAAATGTCAGTGTTTAGTACCATACGAATATGGCCTTCCGATAAAATAGATATTCTGAAGAAAAAGAATGAATTAATCTAATTTAGAATGGATAAAGAGGGTTTTTTGTTTCTTTTGTATGTGCATTGCTATAACTATAGAACGATTCCATACGGAAACATTTAAAATATGAGCTTATGATTAAAAAAAAACATGTCAAGGCAACACAGGTTAACAAACATTTTGGGGCCCTTTATAGCTTGCTGTTCGGTGTGAGCCAAGGATCCGTGTTGAAGGCCGTACTTTGACCTATAATGGTTTACTTTTACAAATTGTGACTTGGATGGAGAGTTGTCTCATTGGCACTGATACCACATCTTCTTATATCTATTGAATATTGTGAAAATTCTAGAAGGCACATAATTGTATAAAAGGCTACTTACGAATATTTACGTTCAAAAGATAAAAAAAAAAACCTCCTTATGTCCTTAATAGTAAATGATTAATTGAATTTAACTGAACGATTCAAACAAAAATATAGATAGTTAAGCTTAAACATATGTTATTTGCTAAATCTAAGCAAAATGAATGAAACAAAAGTAAATCATACTTATGAAGTCTTCCCCAAAATACAATATGAGTACATATATATATATATATATATATATATATATATTTTATATATAGTGCAGGCGATTTGGTGTCACGATATCTATAGCAGCATGCATACAGATCTAACATTGTTGGGTTGATGTTTAGACGAGTTGTATATATATAATAAAATATATTATACGAATTATACGAATATGAAGAAAAAGAAGAAAAGAAAAGAAGAAGAAGCAAAGATTGAGAAATCATATTTTCTGTGATGATTATTTAAGTTTTGATGACGATCGTCCGTGTCAGTATCAATAACACTAGACATCTGTTTGACCTTTTCATACAATCTTGAACATGCTCGAAAATAAGGAGATTTTTATCATTCGAAAACTCAAAGTCTCCGCCAGTTGACAGCTTAGTATATAAAACAAAGTTTAATTTTCGGTAAGCCTATTAAGATTGTTGAGGTAAGTTTCTCTACATGTAGTGTATATTGAGCAATCAAAAAAAAAATGATGAACATCCTCATTAAAAGACTCACACTGACAGGAAGGATCCATTATAATGTTAGCTTTGAAAAGGTCATAGTTTAAAAATAAAGCGGATCATCGCAAATGAGTTAAAATAATATTCAGTTTCCTCGGACCGTACAGATAATACGTTGCAACTTTACTCTGGACACTATCATTTTTCAATTTTTTCTTAAACTTAGATATATAATCAATATTGCGATTTTTTAATCAAGCTTATTCCATTCTCGTATGTGGATGGAAAAAACGATTCAGTAGTAAGGGAAAGTCTATAAAATGGAACAATGATATTTTGACCATTTCGAAACGGATGGTTGGTTGTACTTTGTACATATAGGGGGACAAGATTATACAGTTACTGAAAAAAATATTGATGTAATGGTTAAGATCTCCAAAACTAGTTTAACCCCTCCAGATGTTCATATGCCTCTCCAAAATCAGAAACCTCTTCAATATTTATTTCGTTCGTTATATTGATAATGTTTTGGACGAATTTGCATTGGTATTGGATGGCAATATTTTACATTTTACTTTCTGTTTTAAAGTCCTTTCGGGATCATGGATTTTGTCATGATGGTACACGCCTTCAAAAAATTGAAGGCATCACTCTGATTGGCTGATATAAAAATGACTAAAACATACAATAGAACCAAATGTTTTCAGATCCTTGTGAGCAAAGCGTTGACACCGGATCTGTATTTTAATCAGATTTTCTATTTATAAGACTAGCTTATGGGTAGATTTAGAGCATGACTTATTGTATAGACACCGGTCTATAATAATTGTTAATGACAGTTTGTTGATATATATATTAGTTTTTGTCTCGTTGGGTAGCTGTCTCAATGATCATGAATCAAAATATATAGGACCAATGAAATGTTTTTATTTGACCAGTATTATTTTTTGCTTTGGCCAATCATTGTTAACATTTTTAAATGTTTCAACTGCTCTAGATAGAAATTAGACTGGTACCCGGCAGTTATTTGACAAGTTTGACCATACTTAATATTTGTGTATTCCGAAGACATACTGAATATTTTACGGATGGAACCAAACAAGATAGAAATTTACGTTCCGCTTATCGTTTAAATTCTGTATACAAGTAATTGTGAATAATAAACCGCAAAACAGCTTTGTTTATTGTCATTCGAGAAGATGAGCTACTTGTATGCTATGTAAGAACTCATTTCGCACTCTTGATACACGTATTTAGGATTTCTAATGTAATAAAACTTTGTGTTTAATCTTGTGTAGTTTAACTTCAGGAAATTAAACGCCACGATTAAACTTTACTGAGGTTCCTCAAAAAAGTAAACATCAGAGAATGTCTAAATACAAAGCGATGAATAGAAACTGTAAAGGAAATAAGAATGTACAATATCAGTCTTTTATAGCTATCTCAAATAATTAGAGACTAAGAAACGTAAACAGCACACAAATTTTGCCAACCTCCTACTTTTTCAGTAAAAATAATCCTCGCAAAGATTAAGAACAAAATATAAAATAGGATACTTTTTGTGTGTGATGTTTTATTGGTAGAGCTTTATTTTTTTTATTGGTTTAACATTGAAGTGAATAAAGTGCTAATATGCATTTCAGTTTAATAGAAACATTTACATTTACATATAAAAATAAGAAGATGTGGTATGATTGCCAATGAGACAACTCTCATCAAAGAGACCAAATGACACAGAAATTAACATCTATAATAGGTCACGTATGCATATTTAGAATCTCTGTTTAAAGGGATGTCATTAAAAATGTCCAAGCCTTAAAAAATGCAACAATGTATTTCTTTTTTCAACCGTATATAAAAAGAAGGGTTGTTTCTTAATTTTGAATTATAAAAAGGCTATATCAAAGTAAGCATGGTTTAAGTATTCCATCATTTCCCTTACAATTGGATCAACGAAAAAACGCGTTCAGTTTTTTTGTTTTTTTTTATACCTAGTTCTATTCTTAAAATTTTACCATATTAAATCGAACGTAATATGCTTATATTACTATCCATCGTACTTATAAATGTATTGAAAGTAATACCGACCGTGCGAGACCCTCGTGGGTAGTCAAGGTCGTTAATCACACCCTAGTTAGTTATTGACTAGAAGTTCAACTTCTACATGTCCAATTTTTAAACTTCAGCTTTGCTGTTGGTTTTCGCTCATGATCATTATCATTAGATTTATAAGGTCTCACCACAAGTAAACATTTAAACACGATATTTTTATTTGTTGTTATTGGCTTTGAACTAGCTTTCAGTAACTGTGAGTACTCTCTGTGTCTTTTGTGATTTTGTTAGCTTTTTACTGTGCTTTGTACCGATCTGATGAGTTAACTAAAGCTCTTTTCAACTGATTTTTATTCTATTTTTGCGGGTTTTGGCAACTACAGTAGCAGCATTTCTATTATTAAATAAAAAGATATGTTTTTCACTATCTGATAGCAAGTTAAAACGTTCATTAAAACGTATAGCTTCATGTATCACGATTTGTCTTATTAAATAAATCTACAATGGGCATTATAAAATTACATTATGTTTAACCTCTATAATAAAATTGCAGTTGAAAGATGTTCTCTCGATAACTTCTTTTCTTTCTTAACTTCCAGTTTTATTTTAAGAGGAGCTATCCCGCATCTAAAGGGTGCAAAAGTATTTCTATGCATAATTGACAGAATACTTTTCAAATAAAATTCAGGAATATGATAATTTTAAATAATTTGCAAGTCTTTAATATACTTCCTCTGCACAATCAGTAACTTTTGTACATCAGTCTGTCTTATTAATAAACATATTAAATACATCTTCCTCAGTTTGTTTATTACTATTTTTGATTAATACATTTATCCCAAAATCACAGTATTATAACAGTCCTATGCATTCTTAAAGTCTATAAAAGCTATTATTTTGACAGTTATCCTGGTGAACTGACTTTAAATAAAGCTAATACTAACAATGAACACTGCCCTTTCCTGGATCTTGATATCTATATCTTTAACGGGAAGCTTAATACCAAAATTTATGATAAAAGAGATGATTTTTCATTTCCTATTGTTAATTATCCATTTTTAGATGGTGACGTTCCCTTGTCACCATCTTATGGTGTTTATATATCTCAACTTGTTCGATTCGCTCGTGTATGTAACAACGTATTTGATTTAAAGAAACCTCTGTATTACTGAAAAATTATTACACCAGGGTTTTCGATATCACAAACTAGTCAAAACATTTACTAAATGTTATCATCGGTACAAAGACATCATTCATAAATATAAATCAACATGCAGGCATGTTATACGTTCAGGTATTTCACATCCAATCTTTTATGGTGATATTCTATACAAAGCAAAAAAATGTCGACATTCACCTCAAAAGCTAACCAAACCTTTAAACAGACTTATTCAGAAAGGATATAGTTACGATACTGTTGTCAGGTCATTAAAGATGGCATATTTTGGTATTAATATTGATTCACTCATAGGGTCTTTGCATCGGAAATAAACACATTTATTCTAAAACCAGTTGTTGGCATCATACGGGTTATGTTCTCATATGATACTATAAAGGGAGGGATGTCACAAAATCTTTCAATGTTTTTAAGCTGGCATGTCAGTAACTGCTGCATTGTTTTGTTTCTTTTGTTACCTATTCTGCCTGTACCAAGTCAGGAGCCTCTGGCCTTTGTTAGTCTTGTATATGTTTTTTAATTTTAATTCATTTATATGTTTTGGAGTTTAGTGTGACGTCCATTTTCATTGAATTAGTACACATTTCTGTTTAGGGGCCAGCTGAAGCCCGCCATCGGGTGCGGGATTTTCTCGCTGATTGAAGATCCATTGGTGGCCTTCGGCTGTTTTCTGCACTTTGGTCGGTTTGTTGCCTCTCTGATATATTCCCTATTTCCATTCTCAATTTTAGTTAACCCTTTTTTCTATTTTCTATAATTGATGTTAGAGTGCTGAGGGTTGAACGCTCAAAAACATGTTTAACCCCGCCACATTTTTAATGTGCCTGTCCCAAGTCAGGAACCTGTAGTTCAGTGGTTGTCGTTGGTTCATATCTGTCATATTTTTTTTTCGTAAATTATTTGTTATAAATTAGGACGTAAGTTTTCTCAATTGAATTGTTTCATATTTTTAATGTCGCGGCCTTTAATAGCCGACTACTAGTATATGGTATGGGTTTTTTTCATTGTTAAAGGTCGTACGGTTGCCTATAATTGCTTACATCTACTTTATTTGAACTTGCCAATGGGTGGATAGTTGTCTCATTGGTAATCATACCACATCTCCTTATTTTCATATCATATGATCAATTTACTTCTGCTTACCATTAATTAACACTCTTTCATCTAAAAATTTTGACTTATCTTTCATTTAAAATGCTACAAATGCATCTTGTATACAAATTTAGCTAGAGTTACACACCTATAAGATAAAGAATCTTTAGGATCCGATGTAGAACATTACCAGAACTGAAACATGTTTGTTGAATAATTACTGTAAAATAGAAATAACAGAACCATTCTTGTATAGCTCAGCTTGAATAAGGTCAATACCTGCATGCACTTTACCAATTCTATGCATTCATTACAAATTTATGAACCTCATTAGTGATAGTAATTCCTTACTAAATCAATACGAATAATGTTTTCTTGAATATCACAATTTTCAACCGAATTTAGATTTGGGTTCATTATTCAATAAACTCTGAAAGCTGTTTTCCATTTTCTTAAAATAGATTCTAAATTGTTAGTTAAAGTTTCATCATCTAGGGTAACCTCATTTGGAATACTCATCAGTCTCTCGTTACCTATACAAGTTTTACCAATTCGACGCCAAAACTGTTTTGGATCATTGTCTTTAAAATGAACTAGCTCTTCCTGGCAGCGGTATTAATACGGAGGCTTGGATATCTGTGCAAGCCTGTCAAAGTCTTACGCTTTTCAACAAACATTTTTACATAAGTGTTATTTTAAGGTACCCTGCTTCCATGTAACATATTCATTTTCAGTCTTACCTTCTCTTGATATGAACATTGTACTTTAGTATTTTAATACGATCTACCGGCTATGTTATTAAACATAAAAACATGAAAACCTTTGCACATAAAAGTAATGAGATGTGGTAAAAACTATGATTGATATTGAGACAACTATCCGTAAGAGACAAAACAACCAGCATGTTGAGTTTACAACATATCTGAACAGAGGACTGAAATTTCTGGAAAAGTTTGAAAATAGGAAGTGAAATAAATAAATAAAAAAAAATAATAAATAAAAAATTGCGAAATATGTTTTACCATGGAAATATTATATAGTAACTTCCATGGTTTAACTGATAGCAGTGATCCAGTTTATTTTTTCTGCTATCTATTTATTCCGATCTGTTTGCACTTTACCAGTTTTTGGTTGTATAATATATAAATGCCGATTCTGATCAGCACTTTAGGCGCGAAAAAACTGTATAAAATATCTATGATTATAACTATGTCAGCTGCACAAGGAAGCTTCTTTTCTGCAGTATAATTATTTTGAAGCTTCTCTCCAAGACTATTATCTTGAATAACGACTTTTAAGAAATCATAATACATTTTGCTTAATTTGATCACCAATTGCTTTTTACAACAATGATCCTTAAAGTAAGAATAATCACAATCGACACATTTTTGAGATTGTTTATTAAGGAGTATGCCGAAATGTAATTATGTAATAGAGCTAAAAGTACATCTAATATAAAATAACCCTATTTCTAAACCAGACGGCGTGGAATTAATTAAACACGATCACAGTTGAAATAAATTACTACTAATTTCTATCGCTATTATCATTATCTTGATGTAAAAATAGAAGTCCAATTTAAACATACAAGTACTCTTATCAAGCAATATATGTCTCTTAAATAGTTTCACCATTGTTACATACATTTCTTAGATCGACAAATTGACATCTGAAAAATTCATGAGCATACAAGTGTAAAATCAATTGTTATAACATTATCTGTGCATATTCTTTCTACATGTAGTTAAGGGTAAATGATTACATGTAGTGAAAAGAATTGTAATTTCATTCGTTTAAACGGGCAGTGCATTAGAATGAAATTAATTTCTCCTGGGTGTTTTCATCATATGTAGCATAGAGGGCGTTAGTTTTTCCCGCTTCAAAATTATTTTCGCGGTATATTATTGCCTTTGTAATCATTCAGCACGTCACCGTCAATCTGAGCAGTCGAATTTTCTTGGTACGCTGCCGATCTTGAATTTGACAATGAACACAGATTCTCCAACATCACTTGAGGAATCTCCTGATGTTTCACAACAGGACATTTTCAGAGCTGTTAAACAACAAATAAAATTCCAACAGCAGCCCTTTCGAGAACCTCATCCCGGTTGGTATGCCGGTTTCCCGTTATATTCCAACATGCCTAGCACGAGCGGAAGTCAGCCTAAGTTTCAGCAAGGAGCCTGCTATGGTTGTGGATCTAACCAACATTTGAGGAATTGATGCCCATTCAACCCGAAAGCAGTCGATAGGCCAAAATACGGAATAATTTCATATAAGATGAGTATTTAAATATTTCTATTGATAGCCAATCGAGTGCACACTTTCTTTCACACGACTATTCTGAATATGAACAAGGTCAGTCTAAAATTGTCGTCAGAGGTAGATTAAAGAGACATTGATTTTTGGTATAACATTGGTTGTTATGATTTCATTACTGATACCATTTTTACTTTACACACATATAAAATACATTTTTATACTACACGGCTTTCCATTAATAGTTTACAAAACAATCGTTCTGCTATTACACACAGTGATTTTGTTTTAGAAGCTATTGAAGTCTCGTATATAAAATACATTTTATACTACAGGCGTTCCGTTTGTTTACAAAACAATCGTTCTGCTATTACACACGGTGATTTTGTTTTAGAAGCTATTGAAGTCTCAAGATCTTTTGATTAGAGGACTTATTATTGAATCTACTGTAGATAAACCATTGGTTGTAAATTCACTTGCTATCTCTGTTCCAAACAATGGTAATAAAAAGTTTAATTTTAGATATACGTCATGTCAATTAACATCTATGGAAGACACCTTTGTGAAATTTGAAGATATCATTGTAACTATCACTGCCTGTAACCGAGTACGGCAGAAAGTGATTTTCCCCCGATTACAGTACTGATTTTCCCGATTGATTACTGATTTTTCCCGATTTTCCTATGTAGAGAACATCAAAAGGGTAATTATATATGAATTAAAGAACTATGCAATCTATTAAACAGATTGTTATTGTTTTAAGTTTGACATTCAGTTTATCACCATATAGACATAGATGTACAGTAGTTGTCGTTTGTTTATGTAATTTATACGTGTTTCTCGTTTCTCGTTTTTATATATACTAGACCGTTGGTTTTACCGTTTGAATGGTTTTACACTAGTACTTTGGGGCCCTTTATAGCTTGTTGTTCGGTGTGAGCCAAGGCTCCGTGTTGAAGGCCGTACATTGACCTATAATGGTTTACTTTATAAATTGTTATTTGATGGAGAGTTGTCTCATTGGCACTCACACCACATCTTCCTATATCTATATACGAGTCGCATTCTGATTATCTTGGGTTTTTTTACTGGACATATGATGGTACAAAATATTTTATTCTTGTTCTCCCTTTTGGATAAAGTTCTGCCTGAAATATATATTTACTAAAGTTACCTGACCACTAATTTAGAAATTTAGAGGTGAAGGTAAACAAATTCTCATGTATAGGTGATGGATTTGGCACCCATTCTGATATTAGCACGTGTACAGATATTGCCACATAAGTTAAACAAGACCTTATTGTTCAAAGTGGTTTGTCGATGTGGTCTCCCAGTAAAACATTGAAATATTTAATATTAGTTCATTGATACATGTACAGACAAAGCTATCCTAAGCATACCAGTTAAGAGACTGACAAAACTGTTTGATACCATAATACAAGTTAAACTATCTTCAGAATATTTAGGTTAAGTTTATGTGACAACTGTAGCTTCCGTTGGTCAGATTATATCCATGTCGTATGTCATAGGAATGTGGCTTATATTATGACTGAATACCTTAGTATTGATGTCAAGTCAGCTTATTCTTCGAAATCTAATGTTGGACTTTCGGTTCGAAGTAAAGAGCAGTTTATATTCTGGCTGGAAAATCTTAAATGTGTTAATTCTAAACATTTTGTATCCATTTTTTTTTTTTTGTGTCGCACTATTGTTTATAGTGATGCTAGTGGCACTGGATATGGTGGATGTTCAGTAGAAAATCCTTAGAATATTGCTCATGGCATGTGGCATGAAAACGATGTACTCCACAGTTCTACTTGAAAAGAACTTACGGCTGTTAAATGTGTATTGCTTTCTTTGATAGATTTTATGAGAGATAAACGCATTAAATGGTTTACGGATAACCAAAACGTTGTTTCTATTATTGTTCATATATTAAAGGGCAGTATGAAGCCTTATTTGCAAGATATTGCATATGCTATTTGTGTGACTTGTTTGAAGCACAACGTGTTCTTTAAGGTTGAATGGATACCTAGGGCACAGAATGAAATTGCAGACTATATAAGTCGTATCATAAATACTGATGACTGCCGTAATGCAGTACATATTTTTGAATATTTGGATTCCCTGTTGGGGTCCTCATGAAATTGATTGGTTTGCTAGTGATCATAACCATCGATTACCTGTATTTTACTCCAGGTATTGGAATGTACATTCAATGGGTATTGATGCGTTCACTGTCAATTGGCAAGTTATAAATGGGTGGTATGTTCCCCCAGTTTGCCTATTATTGAAAGTCCTTATGTATACATGCAGCAGTGCAAGGCATATGGTACTGTTATTTTATCTTTGTGGAGATCGGCGTATTACTGGCCGTTTTTATGTCCCAAAGGAGATAGATTTATTGACCAGGTGATGGGTTTACATTACCTACCTACTAACAAAGCTAACTTTTACCTGGTAGAGGAATAACTCGGTTTTGGTATAATGATTTACCATTTAAGGTGTTGGCTCTTTAGGAGTTTAGGGAGACATTAAATTAACAATTAGTATTAACTTGGTGGTAGTTTTCATGTATTGGTGACATTTTTATTGCATATTGTATTTTTAAATTTTATTGGTCAATTATGTATTACTATGGTATACTGATGAACTATGTGAAAACTTGGAAGGAACCACATATTTATTTAAAATTATGTTATTGAATATGTTTTCCAGGTGTTCAGAAACGATATTGCAGAGTTATCAAATGATCTTGACAGTCAATTAGGCTTTATTCCTGATTTGTTAGCATATAGTAAATCGGACAACATAGTGAAGAAATACTTCTTTGGATTTTGCAATGGAAAAAGTGGGCGAAATGACAACCACATTTCTGATGTCGATATTTTACAGACAAAATCTTATTTATAGCTTTGTATTTGTGTTCTGTGGTACAATTTTCTGCTACCTCTAGTCCTGTATGTGATGCATACTATAGCATAAAGGGGCGCACTCGATTACTGGTGAAGATTCTCAATTAGTGAAATGTGTTTTTGAAGATGCTAAAAGGAAATTAGGTTCACAAATCAGGAAGAAAGAACAGATAACTTCTGAGCTATTACAGGATATGTATAATAAGTTATTTTGTGCATATAATCGTTTTAAATTACGTACCATTTGTGTGTGTATATTGGGATATCCAGGTTTTTATGCGTGTATCAGAATTGTTGAATTTGCGTTATTATGATATTAATTGCAAGTCGTCACACATTTCAATTTTTATCGAAAAAACGAATATTTACAGAGATGGAAACTAGTTGATTATTGTAAAGAACGGCACAACTTTGCGTCCAGTCCAAATTTGGAATTATATATGCAATGGAGTGGCATTCAGTCTGATTCAAATTTGTATTTATTCAGGAATTTGTCACAAGTGAAAGGAAAATTTGTTTTTCATTCAACAAAAGCCTTTAAGCTATACAAGGATGAGGGAAATTTTCATTGATGCCATTTCTCCATTTGTTCCCGATATAAAATCATACGGATTACATAGTTTACGATCTTGTGGTGCTACGGCCGCTGCAAGGTTTGGTGTTCCAGATAGACTTTTTAAATGTCATGGACGTTGGAAGTCGGACACTTCAAAGAATGGCTATGTGAAAGACGATTTATCAGAACGTATGATCGTTTCTCAGAATTTGGGAATTTAATGAATTTTTTTTTTTTATTTACATTTTGGACTATACAATTTTCCATATATTATTATATAGTAACAAATAGCTTCCCGTTCTTTGGGTTCAGCATCGGCGTTGTCGTGCGACTATCCACTTTACAAAGTCTTTGGTATTTATTATAGCCTTTTATGGCGTGCATATTCAGAGTGTTTATATAATACTTGGATATTTGGTACAAGTATTGGTTATACTTGGATATTTGGTACAAGTATTGGTTATACTTGGATATTTGGTACAAGTATTGGTTATACTTGGATAATTGGTACAAATATTGGTTTAATGTCTACATTGATGGGTGGTTTATACCAGGAGAATTGTAATTTCATTCGTTTAAACGGGCAGTGCATTAGAATGAAATTAATTTCTCCTGGGTGTTTTCATCATATGTAGCATAGAGAGCGTTAGTTTTTCCCGCTTCAAAATTATTTTCGCGGTATATTATTGCCTTTGTAATCATTCAGCACGACACCGTCAATCTGAGCAGTCGAATTTTCTTGGTAAATTTTACTTCTGGTTAAAGTTTATTCAGCTTTATATTATATTGAAGAGTTTTTTGTTTGATACTGATGTTTGAATTATATATTATATGTGTAGATATATGTATGAATTATGTTGTTTATTATACTTATTAAATATAGAGCATCGGCGTTGTCGTGCGACTATCCACTTTACAAAGTCTTTGGTATTTATTATAGCCTTTTATGGCGTGCATATTCAGAGTGTTTATATAATACTTGGATATTTGGTACAAGTATTGGTTATACTTGGATATTTGGTACAAGTATTGGTTATACTTGGATATTTGGTACAAGTATTGGTTATACTTGGATAATTGGTACAAGTATTGGTTTAATGTCTACATTGATGGGTGGTTTATACCAGGAGAAACGTACTTTATGATTGTATTATTGTTTGTCGATTTGAGTCCAATGTCCTGTCCCTGACGTGTAGCCTTTAATTTTATTATGTCGTCATAGAGACAAAACTGGCCACAAGATATGAATTACATGGGTGGACATAATAAAATTAAAGGCTACACGTCAGGGACAGGACATTGAACTCAAATCGACAAACAATAATACAATCATAAAGATAAAATTCCATTTAAAACCGCATTGTACATTACTTACATGTACATAAAGTGAGGAACTTATGAATTTTCAAATGGCGGAAAACGTTTACTGAAATAAAATATGAATTCCTTAATTTCGTTAGACGGAAATCATTACTTAGAGCATACTAATGCAGTGATTCGTCATCATAACAATAGTGTTAAAATTATTAAGCGCTTGATTTTGAAAATGATACAACTGATCTTTTACCTTAACAAACACATTATAGGTTACAAGAGCGCAATTATTCGTAATGCATTTTCCATAGGGTACCAGTGGAGTTCCATATTTTATTTCTCGAAGACTACACACACTAGGAAAAAATGTGTAGCAGTTCCTGTTACTAGATATGTCAGTGTTGCATAATAACAAAAATATATATATGGTCATGCGTCAAAAATTGACTTAAAATGCAGTTGAAAAACATTGTCTATTTTTGCTTAATGAAAAAGGCAGATTTTTAATGGCTCCGACGTGCAGATATTGAAGATATTTTCTATTCTTTGTAAAATGTGAATTTGATTTTCTGGATTTTTTAAACCTAATTGGATAAGCTTTCGATTAAAAGCAATTCCAATCCTGTATCATCCAATCAGAAGCCGTACAAGATTCTATTCTGAGAACCATCTTAAAGGTAAAATGTAAACAAATAATTGCGCTCTTGTAACCTTTAAGACTAACTTTACTCGATCATAGGGAATGGAAACCGTAGATCTGTATAATATCATTTGAAAAAGATTCAGTCAAAATGTAATAAAATGTACAATTTATAGAAAAGAATGCATAGTTTATAGGAAAATGTACAAACAAGACAAACAAAAACAACGAGACAAGTATGCGGATCCCATTTTTACGCACAGCCAACCTGATAATAATGATAATATTTGGAATTCACTAACTCCATTATCAAAGTAATCTATAAAGAACTTTCAGCCTGCTGTAGAATTAGCCATTACTTTGATAAATAATAGTTAATAACAAGTATCTTAGGTTATATATCAAATTTACTGTCGGTTTTTTTCTGCACTTTTGGTACCGAGATACATTTGTTCCAGAAGTTATCCTGTCTTCTTTGTAAACCTACTAGACTGAAGATATTACTTTATATTTGAATTGAGCTCATTTGAAATGAACATTATCAATTTAGAATATCAATCAGAGCTAATTCCATGAATTATATCATTTCTTAAATGTTAATGTTCTGTTTTCATGTCAGATGATGTAACAAAACAATTTTCTGTTGCGTGACATTAGAACCCAGCGAAGGATTACTTTATAAAACAGTAAAGAATAACTGAACATTCCAAATATGATAAGCTTCCTTGATTTACACATTAGGTTATGTAATTCAAATACTCTTCATCTATTTGTAAAGGTTAAACTATTTGTTGTGTACGTATATCAGGCCGTTAGTTTTCTCGTTTGAATTGTTTCACATTTGTCATTTCGGAGCCCTTTATAGCTAACTATTCGGTGTGGATTTTGCTCATTGTTAAAAGCTGCATGTATATTGACACATAGTTGTTAACCTCTATGTCATCGGGTCTCTGGTGGAGAGCTGTTTCATTGGCAATCATTCGACATCTTATTGTTATATTACAAGCGAAATACATCACACAAATAACAATTCTTAGGTCATACACATTCTGTCGTATTTATGAAATGTACGTCTTTAATCATCTAGATTAAATAATATCGAAATGCGGTATGTATGATTGCCAATTAGACAACTATCCACCAAAAACCAAAGGACAAGAATAGACAACTCTAGGTCATCGTATGGCCTTCAACAACAAGAAAAACCCATACATGTAGTAAGCTATTATTATAAAGCTACAAAATTCTCCAAGAGAATAAATATTTATAAACTTTTTTCTAGTTCCCGACCTTGTCGTTGCACTTAGATTAGACATATATTTGGAATTGCATTAATAGCAGTTCATTATTACTCTGTCAACACTTCGGTGATGTCAGCCTGTTCGTTAGACTCGCACTGTCTTCACTCTCATATCTCTGTCCGTCTTCAACTTTGTTTTTCATGATAACAAGATAATGTCATGTATTAAAATAATAGTAATTATGTTCACATCCTTTTCCTTTATTCCTAATTGGATAGTTGTCTCATTGGTAATCATACAACACGCCTCCTTATTTCTGTATGTGATGTAAACAGAAATATGACGATGTAAACAGAAATATGACAATAACACAAGTTGCATTTAACAGAGCAAACTAGACAGAACTTTCAAGAATAACAGCATTGTACAATATCTATGTTAAGTCTTATTTCATTGTTGCAGTCATGTCAATGCAAAAGTTTATGCATGTATAAAAAACGTGTCATGACGTGACGAATATGAATACCTCCACACGCAAACTACATATTGATCTGTAAAAGTTTATAACATATTTGATATAGGACATGGTTTTAGTGCATTTGATTCGGAATATAAGGCAAATATTTATAAAGGTTATTTTGATGAAGTTTGTCAGTGAGTAAAATCAGCGTTTTACTCAGATAGTTTACCCATAAACCTTTATTCAGTCTATCAAGAACGAACCGGTCGTAGTAAGATTGTCAAAGAGACAACTCTCCACCAGAGTCCAAATGACGTATAGTAAAGGTTAGCTACAACAATAGTTTCATCTATAGATATCGACCTGAGTCTGGAAAAATTGTAAATGAATTCAATACGGAAAACATAAAATATCTTACAACAACACTATACTCAAACTAAACAATACTCAAGGTCTCATCGCAGTTATACAAAAAACACGTGATTTAAGAAGGCACGTTAGTGGGAGAGGGAGCGATCCCTACATACTTGTTTTGTCCAGCAAAGTATTGTGTGTTTGTTCCATGACAGGAACCTTTTCAGTGGTTGTCTTTTATAATATCTGAATGTCATTTGGAGAATTTGGTGTTGTCGGCGAAATTAAGGTGGTCTCTGTTAGTTTTTCTCGGAATCTTTTCAGAACTGCTGATTATTTGGAGCTTGACACTTATCTATTTTTGAAGATCGCATGTCTATATATATAAGTAAATATTCTGTGTCAATTATTTTAGTTATTGTTCATTCTCCGTTTATGCCATGGTATGGCCTGGTTTTTCGATTTACAATTTTTTATTTCCTGTAGAATTTTCTGTCTCTTTTTATTATGCCCAGTGGAAGAAAAATAAGCTTAGAAATGACTTAAAAACAGAACTGCATCTAATTCGATTATGTCGATTTATGGATTGCAACAATACAAAAAGAGGTATGAAAATACTGTTTTTTTAAGTAACGTATACAATAAGTTAGTTTTGTTTAAGACCATCTACGTTGACATGTAAATATGATCGATTGGTTTTTCGTGTTTTCGCCGGCTTATTGTCTCATTGACCTTAAATCAATTCTGCGCATTACGTTTGCGCGCATTCATTTTGGAGGTAAACATTTATTTTCATGATAAAAACTCGATCCGTGAGTTTATGTCTTCTTACGCATGCGTTAAGTATAATTATTGTATTTTGCATTGTCACGTGTAATCTCCTGTGCTTTTTGGTTTATCGTCCCGATATCTTGTAAAAGAAACAAGTGTAATACTAGTCTTGAATGTCCTATTACAAGTATCAATCAATGATGAATTGTGATCAATAGGAGCAAAATACGGGTAATTAAAGAACAATCTCCGGAAATTACCAACTCGTTGTACGGTGAATCGTCATTATTCTAAATCCTTTTCATTTAACCACTCTGATTATCTTCCAAATGTTTTAATTGACTTGTTATCTTCCATAAGAATAATTTTCATCTTAAGAAATCAGAGAAAACCTATTAGATATTCATTAATTTCAAGGAGCAATAATGTACTTAAGTTCAATTCCCAACAAGTTTCATCGAATGATCCTTTTGGTACATGTATATCATATTCAGATTGAAAAGATGGTGTTAATAGGAATGACAAAAACAATATTATTCTAGCTAAATATCAATAATTGATTGTATTTTTAATTTAAGATTTATATTTTTTTATTAATATTTTTAATTATATTTGATTAAATAAAAAAGTTGCAAAAAGTCAATAAATAAATTTAAAAATACTTTCAACACAATTTTGTAACTTTAATGTAATCTAGAAAAATGTTAAAACAAAGTAACTATTGTAGCATGTATTTTGCTCATTGTTGAAGGTCGTACGGTGATATTCAAGTCATTTGTCTGTGGTGGATATTTGTCTCATTGGCAATCGTACCAAACATCTCCTTCTCTTTATTTATTAAGCACATTTTAATGTAAAATTCACATTAACTATCTTTTTGAAATTTTATATATTCTAGAGAAGAAGTTAATGCAGTATGTGTTTTGCTCATTGTGAAGGGCGTAGAGTGACCCATAGTTAGTTACATTCGCGTCATTTAACTGCGATGGATATGTGTCTCATTGACAATCACATCACATCTCCTCATTTATATATCAATCACGTATTAAAATGTCAACCGAAAACTATAATAACAAAAGTAGGTTAAGTTGATTTAAAAATTTGCGTTATGAAAATTGATCCTTTTGATGCTATAAATTTCTCTTACTGCAAATATACATTATGGCAATCGAATATCTAATTATGATGGATGTTTCTGTTATTCGGGACAATAATGAAACGGAGCATTATCAATTTGACCTAGGAAAATAATAGGAAAACAACAAATGGAAAACTTATAGAATTATACGGGATGTCTATCTGGGGTCTGATTCGACATCTGCTTTAAAGAACTTAATAATATTACAAATACCATTAATGTGGAACACATCAAAAAATCTGTTTTCTTTGATTGTAGCAAAATTGTCAAAGAATCTAAGGCGTTGAGGCTCTAGAGAGATGGTCTGTTTTGTTTACACGCAAAGGACATATAGTATAATCAGTCAGAAACAATAAAATATAACTGTCTCGTACCAAAAGAGAGAAGAGACGGAAGATACTAAAGAGAAAATCTAACTCATAAGTCAATTATATTACAAACTGACAACACCATGTCAAAATAAAGACAAATAACAATATACAAAACACAACATCGAAAACTAAAGACACGAGCAACACGAACTCCACCAAAAAACCCGTGGTGATCTCAGGTTCTCCAGAAGGGCAAGAAGATCCTGCTCCACGTGTGGCACCAGTCTTGTTGCTCATGTGAGTAAAATATCGGTGATAATCATGAGAAATTCTTTCGTTTACTGTGCTAACTCACAAAGTCCCAGCTCACAGGATGACATAATTACCTTATTATGATGAATTATTTTAATTTACAGCTAGCTACACGTAACCATACAGTCTTTATACTGGTTCCTAGTGGCCCGAGAACACAGTTATTTCATAGTGCATTTCTTTTAGACAATAAATTCAAATTTAAAAATCGCACCTGCTTTATCTCAAAAAGATTTTTACAGTGTAGTGTACTACTATTGGGACAAATAATATCAAAATTATAGAAAAGTCTACCATACTCAAAATATTGACAATTTATGTTAAGGGGTCTGAAATTCAGTTTGACAGCTTCAGACATACTAGTTTTTGACCTCTTTGAACTGGACCAAATCATTACTTAACATAAAGATTCAGCACCCAAATTTTTTTAACATGTAATTTCATCCCTTTACTTAATATTTCATGCATAAAATATAAAGAAATAAATTTGGAAAGTGTATGAACAAAATTTGCAAGTTATACACTGTCCACACTAGGGACTATATTTGTAGACAACGAAAATCTAAGGACGATAACTGTGTCCCCGGACCTAGTGTTACATGATTGATGACGAAGTAGAAACACTTATGTGTAAGCATGGCCTTACTAGGTCGTTAATCGAACCCACAGTCTCCCGCATACACATGTATGAGGCGAACACTCTACCACAAAACCAGTGAAGCAGTTCCGTAATTGGACCTTTTAAATGCAAAATCTTGCTTTAAATTTAAAATCTTCCGGATTTTCTGTATTATGTGGTGACATTTGGACTGAAAAAATTATATCAGACAGTTGTGCACTTTAGAAGCCTTTTTTTTAAAGATCGTTATTTATTCGATTTATTAATTAAAGTTTGCATAGAAGTATCGTTTTACCAAAAAAAAAAACAAACATTGGAAATCAATTTCTCATGGAATAAAATGTAAATCTGTGACAGGAGGATTTTGAAAATGAATATCCTAGCCCGATAAGAACTGAAAATAAATATTCGTGCTCTAGACAGGATGAGAATAAATAGTCTGTAACGTAGCACAAAATGTAGGAAATAATGGTTTACAAAAATGGAAAATATAAGCATGCGTAGAAACTGATAAAAATGTGAATATGCAATCTGCCAAAAATCCTCGGTTGTCCCTTTATCTATATCAAAACTACTTATTATTTATATATCAATGCCAAATTGAATTTAAAACGTTATTTCCATTGCGTCATTTTAAAAACAATAACAAATTTTTCATTTGCACAAAACTTTCATATTATCTTATTTAGGCCATTTCAAAATACTATGTCCAGATACAATTCCTTTTAAATAACTCACCGTTACATAGAGTAATCCAAAGCCCAGTAGGTACCTCAGTTTATAGGCACGTTACATGTTCATGAAAAAGCTCATTGGTTCAACTATGCACATTTTTATGATTCTTCTTGGTTAAGAAAATGAGAAACAAAACGGGGACTTTGTTTTTCAAAGATATAACAAATATTCTGCCAAAACGGTCTTTAAAAAAATATCTTAATGTACGTCTGAGGTCAATGTGTGTACTATTGAAAATAAAGTTTTTTTAACTTGCTGATGTAAATAGTTTTAAAAACTTATAAAAAAAATTACCTAACTCGAAATGTTATTTCCATCCTACCGGTCGATGAGCAGGGTTAGATGACAGTCTGAAGAGGTATGAGCAGTACAAACCATACATGTACCAATAAATTATAAAAGCTTATATTTAAACAAATGAAATATTTAGTTGGCGCAAAACAGCAAAAAAATATTGGCGCAGATGTAAAAAATATTTTGGTGCAAATGAAATGCTGATTGCCGCAAATGCTACGCCAAGGACAAAATATCTAAAGATACCTCAATAAACATGCAAATCCTTTTCTCTATGACGTACTATTCTGTGTGAAATTTCATTAACTTTGGATTGGAATTATTGAAAGCAATATATTGATAATTATAGAGTTAGTTGTGTTATCATAATTAGTAGATTTTTCATCAAGTCTATTTTATCGGAATAAAGCTGAAATACAAAGCTTAACAAAATACAATAGGATACAGACCACGTTTTATAGTTAAGGAGATGAGGCATAAATGCCAAAGGATAAAACTATCCACAAAAGACCAAAATACACGAATGTACAGTATAATATGACACTGTACAGTCTTTAGCTATGAGCAAAACCCATATCTTATAGTAAGTAAGCTATAAAAGCCACGGCTTGAACGTTTGTTCATCCTCAATTAAAGTTTATATATTATTCATTTATTTCTGTGTGTATATGTAAAACGAATGGAATTTCTCTATCGTAAATGAAAGACAAAAACGAATGGAATTTTTTTCTATCGTAAATGAAAGACAAAATCTGTTTATCTATTTTTCTTTATTAGATACTTTGATTGAATCAGTTGTTTTCATATTTCATTCAGCAAGATCTCATATAAAATAGTATATCGAGAATTGAATTTGCTTGATCACCAGAGTCTGTGCAGAGTATTGATTACAACAAGCATAATAACTACATTTGTGTCGTGGATGGTTTATTTTAACACCGCAAAATGTATTCCATGATATGTCGTCCTGTATATGTGTGAAATATGTGCCACTGGGTTTTAAATAACCAATCAGTCAACCAATAACGGCAGATCTCAAATAACGAAACTTTTCCACAAGATAATCTTGTTTATCCAATTAGTAGCACGATCGGTAGACATGGTAGAGGTGAAATTTCACACCCTTAGGTCTGATGTAATAAAATGATAGAATTATTAAAACTGTGATACTGGTTTCACTAGCGATTATTCCAAGTGTTCAATGTTATGAAGTTAGTTTTTTTATGGCCTACGATAGATGTGTATTTTTTTATTAAAGGTAGCGTTTAAGACTAAAGCAGTAGGTATCAATATCGTTTACTTTGTGTGTTTACCAGGAACAAACATATGCAAATAGGGCAATACAGCTCATGTAAACACCATTTGACTTAGTTTGTTTAATTGCATGTATTCTGCATATTTTACACAGGTGATAGTATTAAGATAATGTGCTCTTAAAAGCAATAGAGTGTTTTCGACTTCTGATAGCTTTCTGAGATATAATTGGATTCGAATTGATGCAGCCATTAATCCGTGTCTACAATTATAACGAAAGAGTAAAACTAAAGTGAAAACGTGATTTATTTTGATACACAAGATGTTAGATGAAATGAGAACAAATATAATATGTACGCACTATGCAAATGGGTGATTTTTATGATACGTTATTAGATATAGGAAGATGTGGTGTGAGTGCCAATGAGACAACTCTCCATCCAAATAACAATTTATAAAAGTAAACCATTATAGGTCAATGTACGGCCTTCAACACGGAGCCTTGGCTCACATCGAACAACAAGCTATAAAGGGCCCCAAAATTACTAGTGTAAAACCATTCAAACGGGAAAACCAACGGTCTAGTCTATATAAAAAACGAGAAACGAGAAACACGTATAAATTACATAAACAAACGACAACTACTGTACATCAGATTCCTGACTTAGGACAGGTGCAAACATTTGCAGCGGGATTAAACGTTTTAATGGTACCAAACCTATTCCCTTTTTCTGAAACAGTAGTATAACATCACAACATAGAAAAACACACGATAAAATATCAATTGGAAGGTTTAACTCATCAAAAAACGTAAATTAACACACTATGAACGAATAAATTTAATCTGTGATACCTGAATGTAAATACATAGTTAATAAAATGTTATACGGTTCTATCATAGTTAACGTATATATTTCTAAGGGTATACTATGTTGGAAATGAGTTTAACAAATAAATGTGATGACTTAATTTACCTATTCAGATGTTTCATATTCTAAAGAGAGTTCTCAAAAACTTATTAGCTGTAAAAAATGAAATGTTGTTATTTAACTTTCTGTTTTATTGCTAAAAAATCTATAATGTAAAAAACCTACTTTGTCCTACTGAGCAGACTGTTTACAGGAATAAGCTTTAAAGGGGCATTAGCTACAAAATATAACAAAAATTAAAATATGATTTTTTCCTTCTTCAATCATTAATGAAAGTGAAATAGTGAAATAATAATTCGCTTTAAGCAGCCAGTTTGGTTCAGTTTTGTCAAAATAAGCTAAGAAACATCGCTGATGATTTATTCACTTGCAAGTGAATACTTCGACCTCATTGAATCCGTATTCATGTGACCTTTAATTTAACCCCTTAGCTAGAGATGGGTTACGCATAAAATAGGCGTTTCAACTATTAAAAGGAAAAGAATGTCAAAATTGAAAGTGAAACAAGGGTAACTCATTTGGTTGACTGATTCGATCCACAAAAATTCATTCTTATACAGGTAAAAACGATGATTTACATATTTTGTTAACCTATAATATGAAATTAAACAGATCTATAAAAATATAACTGCACGTGTTCGCTATCTATTTATATCTATATATACGTTTATATCGGGTTATATTACCGTCGGTAGTCTTCGGAAGTCATCTCGATGGTTAATTAGATGGCGTCTAGACTTAAATACACACGAAATTCTGATACATATAATCGAGTCCATGCATCGTAAATTGATCATTTTTGACTTTTTATAATTTGGATATACGTTTTAGTATGTTATAAATCAAATATGAGAATTTGAGTCAAATCGGTGAACACGAATTTGACAGCTAATGCCCCTTTAATTATGTCTAATTTATCAATGTCTTTTTTTGGAGATAAAATGAACTGTAATGTGATTGGTATGCCGATTGGACTTGTTTCTTTCATCCCAGATTGGTTCTTTTGCTGTTTTAAAAGTAAGTTCTATGAATAAACGTAATGAAGACCCAACAAAACACTAATGATTTTTTTTTAAAAGATATTAGCCAATTTCAAAGGTACGACAAGCCAGTCAACACTAAGGTTGTGAGTTCGAATCCCGCTCGTGCGTGTGCACTCGACTCCAATCTTGATTGACTAGGATTGTCAGTTTTCCTATCTCCGGGCACTCCGGCTTCCTCCACCAAAAAACTGGCCGCCACGAAATAGCCCAAAAGCGTTAAAACACCAAAAATCAAATCAAATCAAATTAAGGTACGATATATTTTACGGAAAAGGGAAGGATATACCAAGAGGCGAATGAAAACATTAGTCGAGAAAAACAGACAACACTATCGCACAAAACAAAATAAACATCTGTCCACAAAAACTGTTTGGAAAACTAAAGATTGAGCAAAACAAACTTCAAGAAGGTAAATGTTGACATTTTTATGACGTCACAATTACACTACTTATAAAATTTTAGCAAAACTGTAATAAGACTATACCATTGCTTTGGTATATCAATAATATATATATATAATAAGCAGGGAAAGCATTTAAGAATTATTTCTATTATTTCAGAGGTCAAATAATGGCGTTTCATTCAGCTTCACATTTAAATGGAATATCATCTAATCTAAAGAGACGTCGCAAGATACTGGTGTTACTTTAAAAAACGTGCCCCACCTATTTTTGAACATTTTTTAGTATAAATTAAAACTATGTACTGCTAACATGTGATATATCAAAGGAAATTTTATTTTATTATCTTTTTTGATATTGCAAACATTATGCAATGCGATGATAAATTAATGAGAAATAATAATCCAAACCTCGTAAAGTTGTAATTTATGTTCTGTCCCGCGTTATATTTTGCATGATGCTGTTCGACATAAAAAGAGTGTATTGGATTCTTTGTTTCCGCGAAATTGCTTCATTTTGTTTTCCCGATCATGGACGTCATAACACCTTCATAACGCAGTATTCGTTTTCCCATTAAAAGCGGTTGGAGTCCAAAAAATTGGGAATCAGATGACGCATGAAGTGTGTCCCGTATCAGTTAATGTTGTGAAATTTAACGTTATATCAGATTTAAGGATAAAATTGCTATATAGAAAATTTTCACAATTATGAGGTTTTTATACCAAAAAAATGTACATTTACAAATGTACCTTTTCTCACTGTGAAAATTCAAACGAAACTCGTTTTACGATATATGTATGAAATGTATATAGATGTCCAAAGAATTGTCCCCTTAACACAAAATGTACGTTGCTGCGTTACATATGTTATTCTCAGTGCCACAAAACTTGCATTCAACAAGGTTTATGATTCAAATTTGCACAAGACTTGAAAAGTACAAATACTCAAGTACGTATTGGTACGATATGTATGTTGATTGTGCGTTACAGAATAAAAAAGATATCAATAAATAGTTGTGTCCAAGCCAATGTCCCCCGAGCTAATTTTAACGTTTTCAACGTTGAGACGCGTGAATGCCATAGTATACATATAACGCACTGGTGTTATTACAAATAAATGAGTTACAAAAAATTCCCCAAGTCCAGGAAAATTAAAACAATGACTCCACTTGTGAAACCATTTCATGTTTTACATGTGATGCTTGTGTCAAAACAGCCGCGTGGTATGCTTAAATCAATTAAAATTTGTCATATTCACAACATCGAAAGGACGGTAAACAATGATGCTGATCCAGTATATGAACAATTCGAAGTATCAGCTCATGGTGTCCGTCAAATATTTAGTTTCCGTGTTTACTGACGATTCTGCTTTAAATGTAAACTTGTATCAAGTAAAACAGTCATTATACGTGCAGCATCGGTTGTTTTTATCTGTTCCGAAATTTTTACGTAAAAAATGACACGTTTTTTTAACAACCAGAATCATTACGTTTAGACATTTTAGATAATCTCAATGTTTACATGAAGATCATAACCAAAGTCTGTAAATAGCACATCATATTTAAAATATTATACAATTACTTTATTAAGAGAAAGAAACGTTGAAAAATGTTCTGCAGAAAATCTGTTCTTAACGTTACTGAAAAAACGGCGTAAGCGTGTTACGGTAGGTGACACCAGTATCTTGCGACGTCTCAAAGAAAATCTGCGGGAGAAGGTTTTGAAAATTTACAATTTTAAGCAACAAGGTTCCTATGTTGTCGGATATGCTGCATCTTTGGACACATGTCGATGCTGTTGATTTACATGTACTTAAATTTAGTTTGGATAGTTAGCAAAAAAACCTCTGTTAATTTGTCATTGTTGCCTAACATAAAATTTTAGAGAAGTAATTTTGGTAGAATGGACCCCACCATATTATATACTTATTTCCCATGCAGGAATTATAAACTAAACACACACATTGGGACATTATCGCACATGAAATGCAGAAGTTATTGAGTTTATTCATTTTGTTCAAACATTTTATTTAAGTAATCAGGCATATATTTGCACTTTCATTAATTTAGCGATAACCTTATTTTGATTTGTATATTATACATTAAAAAGAACAGAACCTAATGCACGATAAAACCATTATAAATTAAAATCCATTATACCAGCGAATAAAACTTTGTTATCCAGGAAATATTTTTACCAAATTAATTTTCAAATTGAATACTCGTTAAATTAAAATAAATCATAACTCCTCCGGAAAATAATACAATGCAAAGATGATTATATTTTAAAATTTGCATTTAAATTAATTTTTCTTAAAAGAAATAATAGGGTTTGCCTAAAATTATGTCAAAAGAATTGGTGACTTATTCATTATTTAATTCGTATAGCATTATAACATTTTAAACCTGTATTTATTTATTTTTAATCAAAACTTGCATAACTCGTGTGAACTAATATTTCAGGAATTATTAAGATAAAGCATTTATCGTATATGCAATGTTAATATGACAAAGCGTACGAATGTGGAAGTTAAATTATATAAAATGTAAATATTTTATTTGTTTTTATGCGTATTTGAAACATTCAAATTAAAAAGAAACTATGTCATTTAGCCGTGAAGGATATAACTAAGTGTACAAGTAATGGTGATGTTTTTTCATACGGCTTGGCATGCATCTAGTACACAAATATTTGCTTTGACAATTATATTATATAAAGCATTAAGAAGACCATGAGGTACAAATAAAAAGTCTGCATCGTTTGATCCAGAAAAAAAAAAAAACTGACACAGAATTGGTTGTATAACTGGTATGTAAATTTCATCGACTTGAAAGAATTTAAAACACTATGATGTTTCAACCATTGTTGCGTTTTCAGAATGCATCCACGATATCACAAAGGAGCTCAATCGCTGTTCTCTCGTTGATATGTAAATTCCATTGTCTGCCACTTCCGACAACACTGTGACGTTTCATCCGTGTTAAAGGTGTGAAAATCATCCATAAATATTTAAATAATTGAACAAAACACATTGATATGTGTTTCCGTTACATCAGACGAAGTAATATGTCCTGTTTATTTCTACAGACGTAAATGCAATTAAATAGTTAACCTAAAATAACTAATCAAACTCGCAACTACCAAGAATAGAATTATTTTTCAGGTAGACTAAAAATGTGTTCATCAATGTTCTTAGTTTTGTTTTTGTTGATTCAAAATATAACCAAAGAAAAGTGCAATTTATAATTGATAGACGTAAATGCAATTAATAGTTAACCTAAAATAACAAATCGAACTTGCTACTACCACGAATAGAATTGTTGTTTCTTGTTTCAGGTAGACTAGAAACGTGTTCATTAACAATCTGAGGTTTGTTTTATTGATTTAAAATATAACCAAAGAAATGTGCAAGTTCGACTCACTAATAACAGTTTTTACTTTTTGTACATAATGTTTATTCATTTTGACTTCCCAAATTTTTTTCTGTAAATTTTGATTTGTGTGTTAGTTCCCGCAGAGATATAACCTCCCTAATAGCCGAACTGCTACGATATACTCCCTTTAAAATAATACACTATACTCAAAATATATATATAAAACAAAAAAAAAAAAAAACAAACAAACAAACTATAAAACAATTTTGTCGCATGCAGAAAGCTGAGATACAAAAATGTATATTTCATTTCAATTCTGTTTTTATTTAGTATACTGTATATACGTATAGCCTTAGACACTGTACTATTATTTTAACAACAAACACTGTCCATGTTCGAGCAAGAACATGTCAAGACTACATTAATTCTTGTAAGTTGATAATTTCTGACGAGGTAGTATGTGAAAACACTAAAGCAGTAAAAAGGTAGGTTATAATTTTACATTTTAGTGACAAACATCTTTGAAAAAAACCGTCTGATATTCTTATCACACGAGTTTTTAAAATATCGTAAAACACCCGGGTTTTGTTGGGGTTAGTGTTGCCCAATCTTTATATGTCTGTATTGTTTTGTGAACTTGTGTTTGTCTTTTCGTAGATTTTCATGTTGATCCCATTTGTGTCTTCATGTGTTTGCATGGTCTTTTTTCGACTTGTAATTTTGGATTGCCTCCTTGGTATCTTGCCTTTTCTTCTAACGTTTCGCCCTTGGAAGTATATACGCTGGTGATTTACTTCATACTACATGTTTGTTATTTATTTACATAGAAGTGTCATTGTTTATCAGCAAAAGATACAGGTTTTGGTAATTAAGCCATAAAACAGACATGATAGAATCTCAAATTATATCATCACACATTAAGCAGTGCTAATATTTCAACAAGGTGACAGATAAAATGTAAGTAATTGAGATCTCAACTATAAAAATTCCCCAGAAAGTGTAACTGCATCTATCATTTTACACACCCTATTTACAAGCTCAATATCATTTTTACAAATCAATTGCACATATATTGAGGGTAATTTAATTGAAAAAATAGCACTAAAAGACCACAAAAAATAAGAACAAATGATATGTAATAGATGTAGTCTTCTAATATTTGTGTGGCGTCAGCCACGAAGATATGAGACGGCTACATCTAATTTACATAGAAGTAATAACAAAATAATTTCTTTTCTCTTGTTCTAAAAAGATCAATTAGTTTTGATAAATCAGGAATAGTATCATTATCTCAAATTTTACTGATGCAGAAGATGTTTTATAGTTGTGGAATGAAATCTTAATTGTGTCTATTCTTCGGTCATCAAATTGATACCATATCACTACTTTTGTATAGCAATATGAATCGCTGTCCTATCTTGTCTTTTCTGGTTTAATTGCAAAAATCCTGAAATTCTTTGCTGATAAATGATAACACATCAATATGAATGTGATTCAAAACAAAGGAATATGACTAGATTGGAATATAAAAAAAGTATATCATATCGCAATATCGATCAAATATCCGCAGGATAAGTGAAAACATTTAGGATAAAAATGCGATGATGTAGTTTTTTCATTATTCCTTAAAAGAGATGCGAAACATTCCAAAAGGGTATTGCCACTTGTTAGTCGAAAAGGTCTGGAACTGACAATACCATGGCAAAAAAAAAAAAAAAACGTAAAGTATGAAAAAGACAAACAACAACATACAAAACAAAACATAAAAAATAAAAAACTGAGCAACACGAACCAAACCAAGAACCGGGGTTAATATCAAATGCTCCGGAAGAGTAAGTTGATCCTGATCCACATGTTGCAACCGTAGTTTAATGTGTCATAACATATATTTTGAAATTGAATAACAGCAATGTAGTGTGTTTACTTCATTGTAATAATTATCTCGAGGTATGTATGGATTTTACAGGATTTCACTATCTCCTTTTTTTTGAATGGCTCTCTGACAAAAACAGCAAATTTTGTGTAAGATAAATCTATTAGTTTAGTATACAAATGAGAGAGATGTTCAGTTGTACATTTTTCTAAAGTGCGTTTCATACACAATGATCATGCTCGAATTCTGCAGTTTTAGTTTTTTAAACATATATTACTAGAATATTCAGTTTAATATAGCTTTTTTTGTAATCGCATTAACAACCATGAGAAAATTATACGTTTTGGGATTAAAAAACATGTGACGTAACAGTGAATGGTATTCTTTAAGCAATCTTGGCTACAAGCAATTAAGATAATATAAAATAAGAAGTTGGATATGATTGCCAATGAGACGATTATCCACCAGAGACCAAATGACGCGGTAGATGTTAACAAGGCATTCAACAATGAGCAAAACCAATACCGCATAGCAAGCAATGAAAGGCCCTTGTATAACAAAACGGTAAGACATTTCAAACGAGAAAACCAATGACATGACACTGTTCTTATCTAGTATCAATACACATTGTTTTTCTGACAATTATAGTTAAGTACCGAGGAAACATAATTTTATTATTTTTATAATTTTATATGTTAATTGCATTGCATCCCCGATGTGACGTCGGATAGACAAGGCGCATCGTAATCTATATATAAATTAATCGTACTAAATCATTCTTTATTATTAAAGACGTAGGTGATTTCATATATCGCGTGCACAGAAAGATAGAATACATCTTTTATCTCGATTTGCGTGATTATAAAATAAAATACTTCTCTATCTCATAATGTAAAACAAATTAATTATTGTTAGAACATTTCCTGATTTTACGATAAAATGTATTTGTTTAAAGATTAGGTAATTGAAATAATGCATTTAATCATAATTTTCCTTTTAAACAATGGAAATGTTTCAGTTATTTTTTTTCTGAACTCATAGTCATCAATTATACTCTAACTAATGGAAAATAAGCTGTTATGACTAAGAACTAAAACATGTAGGAAATGGAGCAGTCAATTATTCCTGAATTGAATATTTAAAAATATAATTTACTTAAATGAACTGATTATAATTGAACTTAAATGTTCTAACAAAATTGTGCCGTATTTCTTAATATATTAAAAATTGCTTAGAATTTGCACAAACTGAAATGTTGACAGACTTTGAATTATAGTTAGCCAAGAAAATGAATGAAAAGGACACTTTAATAATTGAAATTCTATGATACGAAGTAAAATTATTACATTACCATTTTTCAAAAAGATCAGTTAAGTACTTTATGTAAAATTTACTAAGATGGATCAAGATTTTTGCAAATTTACAAATATGTGCAGTCAAATATGTAGCAAAATGAGGATGTTAAATTTTATGTATGCCTTTTTGTGCTTCTTCTTTACATTTGTTTGTTTTTATAGTGATTAAGATGATAACACGATGTTGACTGCTGTACCCCTATTTTTGACATTTTTACCTATTGTGTCTGTTTGTTTTGTTAACGCATCGTTGTCAATATAATGGAATTTGATGCGACTGTCATACAAGTGAGAGGTTCAGCTAGCTATAAAACCAGGTTCAATCCACCATTTTCTACATAAGAAAATGCCTGTACCAAGTCAGGAATATGACAGTTGTTATCCATTCGTTTGATGTGTTTTGTTTTTTTTTTTATTTTGCCCTTTGATTGGGGACTTTCCTTTTTGAATTTTCCTCGGAGTTCAGTATTTTTGTGATTTTACTTTTGAATAGTTAAGTCCTTAATTAATAACCATATAGACGTTTTAATATTCATTTCGCTTTGATTCCCTTGCTTTCTGCTGTAAATTTAACTCTAAACAAAACATAAAATACGAGATAAATTGGTCATATTCCTTTCTTGCCGCGAAACTGAAATTATAGCATTGACCGAGTAAAGTTTAGTAAGGAAATCGTTTTAACAACAAGCAGTCTACTGGTAATGTTATTATATTAACGTCATATATGAGGGTCTGGATGGGGGTCCTTCATTTCTTTATTCTTTAATCTTTAGACTATTTTTCTCTATTCTTTATCTATTTTGCCCATTATTCTCTATTCTTTATATTTTAACACCCCATTATTCTCTATTCTTTATTTTTTTTACCTATTTTCTCTATTCTTTATCTATTTTGCCCATCATTCTCTATTCTTTATATTTTAACACCCCATTATTCTCTATTCTTTATTTTTTACCTATTTTTCTATTCTTTATCTATTTTGCCCATTATTCTCTATTCTTTATATTTTAACACCCCATTATTCTCTATTCTTTATTTTTACCTATTTTCTCTATTCTTTATCTATTTTGCCCATTATTCTCTATTCTTTATATTTTAACACCCCATTATTCTCTATTCTTTATTTTTTTTACCTATTTTTCTCTATTCTGTATTAATGTTTTATTGCCCTTTTCTACACTTTTTGCTCATTATTCTCTATTTTTTTTTACCTATTTTCTCTATTCTGTATTAATGTTTTATTGCCCTTTTCTACACTTTTTGCTCATTGTTCTGTAAACCTCTTCCAGATCATAATCTTTGACCTTACATATTAATTATAAAGTAAACATTGCAGAGAATCAATGATTAACTTAAAGATAAAACTGCTGAATTTTCTTTCATTTCCTGTCTTTTTCCTAGAGGTCTATAAAGAATTTAAGCAAGCACTTCAACTATCCTTTAAAAGTCATAATATTAAAAGTATGAAAGATTTCAATAATGTATACAAAAACTCTTAAGTATACGAATAATAACTTAGTTTCCTGCAAAACAAGGAAGTTCTATGTTGCGTAAAGGAGATTCAAAGTCGTGCGTTTCATTGGTTAATAAAATGAAATGAAATAAAAAAATATACATTTATAATATATAATGTAATGTTTTCGTAGGCGTCTTTGAACATGAATAAATGCATAGCACCAATACTTGAATTTCCGTTTGGTGGCGACCAAAATCGTAGAAAAGGGGAAAAAAGGAAGATACAAAAGGAAGCAAATAAAGAAATAAATTCGTCAAAAAAGGTCAGGCAACGCCATGACCATACGAACAAGACAGAAAGACACATAAAAGCCCATAAAATGATCACAGAAAATTTTACTATGAAAACCGACGGTAACCTGATGCGGCTCAGAAGAATAAGAAAAGCAGTTCTTTTCTGTCAGAAAGTAGCTTGTGATAGATACGTAAAAATCTGAATCATGATATATTGTATTCCGTGATAATTAATGAACGAGGAAAGGAGGACGTAGTTCAGGCTACGAAAAACGAAAAATGATAAATTCAGTCGATGCATTCCGCTGCTCTTGGGAGAGTCAATCACGGAGAGGGATTATATTATTCGGGTTACGACAAATGGGACATGTTTAGCTCATACTTCTTTAATCATAATAATAGTCACTCTAGTTATGATTGCATACGTAATTCTACACATAATTGACTTCATTATTTTGTATTTTAACAATCCTATATATTACTAGTTGTAGTTTATTTGCCTTTAGTATGATTTATTGTCAGCATTTTATGTTACACGACCTACGTATAAAAAATAACAATATCTTACATCTGTTTCAATAATAAGATATACAAATCGGTTAATACGAAGTTTATCAACCAATATTTCTTTGATACTACATTATTTGTTGCACATGCATCGATATCTGTAACAATATATTGCCGACTATTTGATCTCAATCGAAGATATTTGAAAACTCCAAAACGCATAATTAGTTGGAATCGACATTTCCGTCATAGCTGACATGGCTGTCAGATAATTGGGAGGTTTAACCAACCACTTGCAGTCACTCAGGACTATGGCAGTCGATCGCCATATATACACATGCTAATTGTTTGAAGACATTCCAGTATAGAAAATTATACTAGAACATCGACATTAATCTTATAAATCTACACGTACTTTAAAGTTCTTAGTACATTTGTTATTCCCAGTAATCGTTGTGAATCAATAGTAAAATAATGATCTAAATGATTAATAATATTATCAAAATAAATCCTGAAATTCTATGCCCGATTAACATTTAAAAATGAAATATTATGAAATATTAAGAGCCTTTTTAGATAGTAAAATGTTCATAAAATTATATACGCATGGGAACAAAATTAATGCGGATTATAGATTACAGTTCTATACGAGTTTAGAATACATTTTGTACTTTAATATAAAAGGTCCGTGTATACTTGTATCCATTCGTTTTTCGAGAAATCAAAAGCGAAAAAAGATTTTGTTTTTCGTATTTGAAATCTTAAAACAAAGATATTTTTCGTTTTTGAATTCATAAAACAAAAACGAAAAATATGATTTTGAAAACGAAAAACGACTTTAGGAGAACGAAAATCGACATTTGGATTCAATTTCTTTTCCGATACTGAGTAGTTGCCATTAGATAAGTGGACAACGTACTAGCTCCGTTCATATTTGGGTCGATTCAGTTTTTATTTTGCAAAATCAAAAAGGAAAGAAAAATAAACCGAAAACTAATTCGTTTGTTGTTTTGAATTCAGAAAACGGAAACTGAATTGACGCAAATAAACACGAACCTATAAGTTTACTGTAAACAAGGTTAACTAATCTGTTCTCATTATTACGAACATGTTGCAGCGCTACCATAACAAATGAGGATACATCCAACAGAAGCATAAAGTTAACTTTATCAGTGTAATTTAGATAACGTTTACTTATTTATCATGTTATTACTTAACCCTGATTTATCAATATCTAAATTGTAACATAATCTCTTCAACTAATACATTCAAGGTTGTATTTATCAGCAGGTTGTAAAGATTATAAACTTCATAGTATATTGTGTGTTGACAAAAAATGTCTCCATTTACACAATAACTGCTATGACATAAAAAGTATCTGTCCTCTGTTGTTGTTGAGTAATTCCTTCATAGGATATTTCTTTTATTCAGATCGGTCACTTAATCTTTTGACCTATACCAACCGCAATATGGTTTATCGCCGATTTATATGTTGAGCTTGACGTGCGATAACATGATAAGCGTTTGAATAAAGAACTACTCCTGAAATATACCATTATCATCGTTATGGTTGAAACATGCATGCATCTTAGAGGGAAGTAACTCCCACATGGTATATAAGTGTATGACTATTGCCGTACCAACCTTTCTTGATACAATGTATATACAACCCGTGGATGTCATGGACGCTTGACCAAGATAACTGATTTGGATGACAAAACCATTCAATAATGAAATCTACGTTATAACGAATAGTAAGAGACGTACATCTGATTTTGAAAAAAAAATATGTGGTTTTAAATTTTGAATATGCTCATGATACCAAACAGAAAATAATAATAGAGAACGAATACCTCATAACAGTAAGAAAATCAATACACAGAAAAATCAATATAAGAGCGAGTCCAAAATCGTAAACCTTTTTTTTACAACAGTTGCACTTCTTCGCTCACACTGTTGACGCAGGCTGCCATGTTGTAAAGCATACGATTATGCAAATGTATATGTTTAAATATCTGATTACCAAAAAAGCATAACAAAAATATTAGTATATGTACTTCGTCCTCTGTCACAGTTAGTAGCTGCCTTATATGAAAATAAAATGTTATAAATAAGACATAAAAACTTACCTGTGGTATACTTGCTACAAAACTGAATATCCATGAAAGAAGGAGCATAATCTTGCCTCTTTTGTTGGCATCATTTAAACTTAATGGATGAAGTATGGCAAAGTACCTATCTAAACTTATGGTAACTAATATAAACGATGAAAGATATAGCCCAAACGTTCGGAAAAACATTAAAATCCGACAGGCAAGATCACCGCCCTTCCAGGCAACTGTTGCATGCCAAATAATTTCCATTGGCACCATAATAAAAGCAACAATTAAATCTGCTAGCGATAAATGTAAAATGAACAGATTTACTCGTGATTTTAAATGTCGGTTTCGGAATAGAGTTATGAACACAGTGAGGTTGCCACTTGCAGCTATTACAAACAATACTGAATACGCCACTACCGCCATTAAATTTTCATCATTAAATGTTAAATCCGTTGGTAAATCTCCAGATTCTAACTTCGAAGCATTTCCGAAAGAAGTCAAATTCGAAGAGTTTAATATTTCATAAAATGTCACTTTCTCAGTTGGTTTATCTGGCATATTTTCTATAATACATAAAACTTGCCTAAACTTCAAAAATGTTTATAACATGCATGGTAAAACTTCAAACATGCGAAAAGTTGATAAAACACCACTGCTTTCAATTAGCCAATTTACATAGAACAGATCAATTAGCTTAATCGTAAGTATAAATGCCAAAAATTGAATTAAACAACTAAATGCTGATAATGATAAAGAGAAACTGTTATTCAATCTTTCCAATAGTTGCTTTAAACCACGCTTTCCAACAATCCTTCAAACGTAACAGTAATTTTATAACGATCGATAAAAGCACTTCTACTGTTCTGAGGAAATAAATTTGCAAGATGTTACATGAAGATATTTAAGCTTACCATTATTATATATGTTGACTTCAAACAATATCAACTAGTATTATTAAGAAAGCGATGAATCGAATATAATAATACTAAAAATTTTGTGAAAAAAAAATTGCCGATCCTAATTTTTCCGGTGATGTTATTTGAACACATTAGGACTACGTTGAATATCCTGAAATTGTAAAGAAATGCAGCAGAATAAAAAGCTCAAAAGAATAATTATATTTGTAAATCATATATTCTCATTGATAAACTACTAAAAATCACAAGTGTAAAATTTTTATTCGAATAATATATAAATAAGTAATGATTACTTCGCTTAACCGTTACAAGATGATGATGATGATGATGATGATTGTTTAACGTCCATATGCAAATTTAACTCATATTTAGGACGATAACACTGTAAGGTTAATGTGATATGAATATTAACCCTGCTTTGTACTAGACCGACACAATGGGCCGGATTTTTAACATGCTAATTCACAAATTAACAGTCCATAGTCACCCTACCCGGACACATTATTATGACTCCGAGCCAAACCAGTCTTTGCTCCTACTCCTTAATGCCGCGTGCTTAGCGGAGAAACAATAAATACCAATTTCAAGACTTTGGTTTGACCGGGCCGGAGTTCGAACCCACGAACTACCGCACTTGAGGCAAACATGCTACCCCGAGAAAATATAAAATAAAATTCGGAATGATGGCTCAACCACTACGGGACATGTAGTGGTACTACTGTCCGTCTTTCTGGCATTCCGCAATTTTGAAATCATACTGTTCTCCAAATTATTCAAGTTTAAAATTGAGAATGGGAATGGGGAATGTGTCAAAGAGACAACAACCCGACCAAAGAGCAGAAAACAGCCGAAGGCCACCAATGGGTCTTCATTATATTGTATAGAATATCACCATCAAAGATTGGATGTGAAATACCTGAACGTATAAGATGTCTGCATGTTGATTTATATTTACGAAGGATGTCCTTGTACCGATGATAAAATTTAGTAAATGTTTTGACTAGTTTGTGGTATCGAAAACCCTGGTGTAGTAATTTTTCAGTAATACAGAGATTTCTTTCGTTAAAATCAAATACGTTGTTACATACACGAGCGAATCGAACAAGTTGAGATATATAAACACCATAAGATGGTGACAAGGGAACGTCACCATCTAAAAATGGATAATTAACAATAGGAAATGAAAAATCATCTCTTTTATCATAAATTTAGATATTAAGCTTCCCATTAAAGATATAGATATCAAGATCCAGGAAAGGGCAGTGTTCATTGTTAGTATTGGCTTTATTTAAAGTCAGTTCAGCAGGATGTATCTCTTTAGTATACATACTGAAGTCGTCATTATTGAGCGCCAATATATCATCCAAATGTCTAAAAGTGTTATTAAATTTTTGTATCAGATGTTGTTTCGATCGGTCTTTGCTGATTATAGTCATAAATTGTAACTCATAATAATACATAAACAGGTCCGCAATAAGTGGTGCACAGTTAGTCCCCATTGGAATTCCGATAACTTGACGATATACAGAATCTCCATAGTGAACAAAAATGTTATCTAGTAAAAATTCAAGGGCAGTTATCGTATCAAAGCAGGTCCAATTGACATAGTTCTTTTGTTTGTTGTTACTAAAAAATGACCTAAAAGAGTTTGAAGATATATATTCGCATTCTGACTTTTTAAATGCCCATTTAATTAGGTGTGTGATTTTTTTCTTAATAAGATTATGAGGCAAAGTGGTATGTAGGGTAGAAAAATCAAAACTTTGAAGATTCGAAATCAACAATATAAGCATGCAATTTATCAAGTACTTCCAACGAATTTTTTACATTCAAAAAGTAATTAATTCCATTATTTTCAAAGGCCTTATTTGAACAATTTATTACCAGGTTTTTGATTGTACCAAGTGTACTAGTAAGTAGAATAGACAGTTTAGTAGTGGAACAATGGCTTGAAGACGAAATAAATCTATATTTGTAAGGTGTTTTGTGCAGCTTGGGAAGCCAGTCCATAGTTGGAACTTTCATTGTATTTGGTTCTGCTTGTAAAGCTTGCCTGCCTACATACATGTATTAATCCTATTTTCAATAAATAAGTGTATTATTATGACTTACAGTTCGAGTTTGTGTTTCGGCCCGCGATTGTCAGTCGTTTGGCTGAATTACGACAATTGGATGTAAAAAAGTAATTACTTACATTAGCAACACGACGGGTGTCACATGTGTAACATGATCTGTCTACCTTTCCGAAGCACCTGAGATCACCACAGGTTGCTCAGCCTTTAGTTTTCTATGTTGTGTTTTGTATACTAAAGTTTGTCTTTTGGTCCTAGTTCGTTTTTGTCATGGCATTATCAGTTTGTTTCCGACTTATGAGTTTCAATATCTGTTTGGTTTGCTCCAATGTTGCCTCTTATTCTAGCTTTAATTTCAAACTATGATTAATGGCCATTATCACGATGTTCCATAATTTTGTCAATGACAAGATAGGAAATAGATTTTTTTTTTGTTTCAGTGTCAGCGGTTTTTTTTTTATGAAGTCATAATTAGCATCAATTTAATTCTTCACCGATTTCAATGAAAACATGCTGAATCAATTGTATTTTGGGACCGGAAACAAAGCGGACTTGTCGACAAAAAAGATATTTTAACATTATGTTTGTTATAACAAATGAGCTGACTTGAATGTTTAGCTTGTCGAACTTGTTTCCTTCTCGTTAACGGTCTTACTTACACACTATCCATTAAACACTCATAATCGAGAAAGAAAAATCAAGCTTGAAATATACACCATATGTACAGCTAAGGGGGCAATCAAACTTTTATGTCAAACCGAATAGTCAACACGGTGATTGGAAGGAAGAAACGAAAAGACAAACAATAGTCCATGAAACAATACACATAAAACTAAAAATAGAACAACACGAACATTACAAAAAAAAAAAAAAAAAAAAAAACTGGGATGTAACCAGATGCTCCGGAAGGGTAAATAGTTCCTGCTCTACTAGTCACGCCAGTGCAAAGTCTATCGTTAATCATGATTGTTGAATATATCATCAACAGGCCAAACCACAAACTTACGGAAATTAATTATCTATTTAGAATTACAAATTATTATTTTTGTCATCAGGGTACGAGAAGTTTTTTTGTTGAGTACATAACTTATTATGTGTTTATATATATTGTAAGAACAAAACAATTCCACATTCTTTATCGGTATCCTGCATTCAAATAGGGCACAACTAGAACTTGTCTATTACAGTTTACCAGTCTAAAAAGTTCTAGATAAGGTGTTGACCCTAAAGGGTTGATGTGGAAGCACAGTTACATTCGTTCTTTACAATCCAATTTGTATACAACATCTTTTTTAAAGAAATTGAAATAAACTCTTATGGTATATCATTATCGAAGAAGTAAGGCCTATGTCCCTTGAATTTTTTCACTCACAGAGCAAAAATCCGAAAATTGTAAAATCCTACTGTCATTCGAATACCAAAATAAAGTCTTAACAAAAAAAATTTCAGATTTTAAACAAATTTTACACATACAATTTAAATGTTATATAACGCTATACACTGTTGTTTTTATACAATATAACAAGTTTTGTAAAATCCTTAACCAATAATAATGGGCTTGTATCAGAAAGACAAAGCATATCTATATTTTTGAAAGAATTCAGGTTTTGGATTTTTCGAAATTTCCTCAAAATGCACTTCAGTTTGAGTCCTTGTTATTTAAAAAAAATGATTACATATAGATTCTACTACCCCACCCAGTTGACAACGATATCTATCCGCTCGAGAAAGTTAAATTTGAAAATTTAGCTCGCGAGGAGGAAAACTATTGTAGCAAACGGGTTAAGTGGCTCATATTATTAATGCAAAGTGTCGTGTACAGTGTCCCTCATGAATATGGCGGGAAGTAACACGAACCAAATTTGATGAACGTTTGGTTTTATATTAGGAATAATATTAAACTTGTCATAACTACTTAAACGCACACACAAATAGAGAAATATAGATTCTACAAAGGCATCGAGTTTGAGGCAAAATTTCTCAACTTGAGGAATTTTATATTTAAAACAGCCTCTGTGGTCTAGTTGACTAATTAGTTCATATATAATGACTACTGTGAGTTCGAACTTCGCTCATGGCGAAGTGTGTTCGTCTCCGACTTTATTACTCACGATTTCTAGTTTTCTGTCCATGGTCGGTGATTCTCTCCGGATACTTCGGCTTCCCATAGCAATAAAAACTGACTTCCATGATATACATGTAGCCAAAGTCAATGGAAGCGGCGTTAAACACCAACTAACCAATGTATTAAAAAGATATGCCTAGATGTAAGTTTTAAAATATGACAAATAACAAAGACTATGGGTCACTGAAGAACTCTTGTTGAATGTTTGTTTTCATTAATGAAAAAACATGTTTGAATATGAAAAACGAGTGCATTTTTAATTTCAAACATTTTATTTGTTTATTAATTTTCTACTAGTCTAATGAAAACAACACGGACTAGGTTTACATTGTATAACCCAGTAAAATGAATCTAAGTTGAACAATTAGATTTTTCTGAGTTCGATATGTGCATGTCTAAATTTATCCTTTTAATGAACATTAAGACCTGTAAGTGACATAGAAATAGCAAACAAAAGAAATAAAAAATAAACTAAGACAAACGTTGTTTTAAATAGTTGCCATCTTAGTTTTTGTGAAATTTACAGAATTTGACATCTCGGAATTTATAAAAATAAACGTATTAAATCATTGCCAATGTTGAAACAATGTCTTCTAGACGGATGGTTTCCTTTGGCTGCCAAAAATATATTCTGTTTGAAAAAAAAGTATCTTGATCTGATGATAGGAACAGCATGGTGAAAGTAAACAAATAACTCTTTATAAATTTCGTGCGTCCGAAGAGCCTTTTTTGATTCACCTTTATCATGCAAGAATGCTCAAACCAATATATTTAAAAGCAATGGATTTATATATACGTAGAAACTCTACATGACCAAAAGGATCCTTAAAAGAATAGCAAAATTCAGCTAACTTAAAGGTCAATGTTGCCTGAGGGAGTTGGAAAATTGGTAACTTAGTACTTTTTAATTTATCATCGTGCAAGTTATGATATAGTACCTGTGAATTATCGGTCCTACAAAATATTAAGGAAAAATCAGGAATATACAAACGCGATATACTTTGTAACATACAAGTAGAATATAAAAATCGTCCACCAAAATGAAATTTAGAAATAATTTATAATTAAGGAATGTATCTCCTGCATGCAAAACAATTATTTCTTGTACGGATTTGGTTAAATAAATATCCAAATGCGCATCTGGTACATTAAAAGTTGTACCGCTAATATTATTACTACCACTGGATTGATACCTCTGCTGGCAGATTTAAAGTCCCTGATGGTATCACCAGCCTAATAGCATAATACTTCAGTATTCGCATGAAAATACGGATATTGTTTCATTGAAGCTGTTATAAATTAAGTAATTGCTAAGATACAACATTCGTGCAAATTAAAATGGGCATCACATGTTTATTTTATTGTACATACATTTCTTTCACTATAAATCAAACTGTTTGTTACATTTTCTAAACCGAATACGCCAGACGACCTGTATATAACCTAATAGAAAGGAAATCTGCATTGAAAAGTTGTTATTATCTTCATAGAAGTTAATGATAAAACAAGATAATGCATTAGAGAGTTAGAGAGTTAGAAGTAAGCACTCATTATTAATGCAAGAAATGCGATTTCACTTAATTGCAAATGTATAAGTTAAAAGCACCGTTTTCCGTTTTCCGTTTTCCGCTGAATGCTGATATTGGTCTCGCTTTTGTTTTTACAAGAACATGCAAGATAGATAAACCGCAATAATACAGTTCACATGTCCATCAACACAGAAACAACAAAACTTTCCCAAAAAAGGGAGAACAAATTAACAATTTAAATACATCAGAAGTGAACATTTGAAAGGTAATAAGACAGTTCATAAGTGAATTGAAAAAAAATCCAAAATTGAAGGAGAAAAAAGTTTCAAGTTGTTGGAAGTAATAACTCTGCACCAAACTGGTGTGCAGTAAGAATCAATTCTCTTTAAAAGCAACAGGAGCAATTGACTGGCATATAGAAGTATGTATGGTAACCCGAACCTTTCAAATCCGGTTGTAATACCTATGATAAAGGCCGTTTGGTTATGCAGGATGTATGAATAATTAGTCAGTCCCGGAATGAATTGGTACGCTTGATCCGGTGCGTCGTGAGAGGAGAACGGGCAGCGCTCTGAACACAACAAAAACCCTTATAAGAAAAGTCCTTCGTGGTCCATTGTAAGCGAAATTCCTGCGGATGCTTAGCATTCACCTTTACGCAAGCGCCGGTCGTCTAAATTGCCCCCCTTCCTCCCGATCGATCCATTTTTCAAAATTACCTATCGGATTATGTCAACCAGCTTCTGTCCTAAATATGCATGGACTATTTTCCACTGGACTCTAAACAAACAGCAATCAATCAATCTTTTTAAATGCTCATTTGCATATGAAAAGATTGAAAAGCATAAAACAACATGATTTTTATTTTATAGTCATAGTTCAAATTTCTTAGCTTTTGTTTATTTATTGTTCAATATTGCTGGGATATTCTGTCAAGCTCATGCAGAGGGGTCCTGATTAAAGATGTCGATGTATTATTAGAATAGGAAAGGATGTTACATAACAAACATCGATAATCACATGCAACAACTAGCATATCGTTCTTATTTATGTGCCAATAAATAGTCTGCAATAATAATTAAATTTTCTACCTCATTATTTTCAAGTTATTCCACTATTGTATACTGAAATTAACGATAAGTTCACATGCAAATATATTACATATATGTTGTCGAGTACATTGCATTTGATATACAATTCATTCAAATGAAAAATACATTTTCTTATTTGTCTAGACTAGAAAATGTGATAGGAAATTGAACTTTATTATGAATGAGAATATATAAACTCTTTAATTGGCTTTATAATACAAACAATGTATTCAAATATATATGAATCTGCGATGATAATCAATGCCAGTGATGATGTATGATCTATATTCAGAGGTGAAGCAAAAAAGCCATCAAATATACGTTACGATGATAATCTTCAAACAAGGATTTCTATGATTTTATAGGCGCGATGTTTCATGTATTATATCATCTTACACTTTTTGAGTAAAAACAAATGTATAATATATAAGTAAGAAATACTGCAAGTGACATGTTATAATTGTTAAAATAATTCATTTCCAACTTGACATTTCCTACGTCCATTTTGCTATTCCTCTCTTCTAACTCGAAAAACTCACTTATGAACTTGGAACTGGGAAATGCCAAGTTGGAACTGATAAATGCCAACATGGGTATGAGAAATGTTAACTTGGAAGGGAGAAATGACATCTTGGAATTGAGACCTGTCAAGTTCGCAGTGAGAAATGTCAAGATGGAAGTAAGAAATGTCAACTTGAAATGAGAAATGTCAACTTGGAACTGTGAAATGTAATTTAAAAGTTCGCAGTGAGAAATGTCAAGTTGGAAGTGAAAAATGTCAAGTTGGAACTGTGAAATGTCGAGTTGGAACTGAGAAATATCGAATTCACAGTCAGAAATGTCAAGTTGGATGTGAGAAATGACAACATGGACTGAGAAATGTCAATTTGGAACTGTGAAATGTCAAGTTAGAACTGAGAAATATCAAGTTCGCAGTGAGAAATGTCAAGTTGGAAGTGAGAAATGTTAACTTGGACTGAGAAATGTCAAATTGGAACTGAAAGCTGTCAACTCAGAAATGATAAATGTCAACATAGAAATGAGGATAGTCAAGTTTGGAATGAGAGGTTTTCACAGCAGATTATCCCCCATCCCTGTCTTCCGTTTATAATGTCATAAAAGGAGAACATTTATGAAAATTTATTGACGAGTTTCCCATATAGTTTTTGTGGACTTAAGATATTTGATAGTATAATTTATATTTAATGGAAAGAATAAGCTATCATTATACATATTTTATTTACAACTTTGTAATGAAGACCGCTTCGAAAGTCATTGATAACAACTTTATGATGAAGATCGCTTCAAAAAGTCATCGATAACAACTTTGTAATGAAGATCGCTCAAAAAGTGATCGATAATAAATTTGCAATAAAGATCTTTTAGAATTTTCGATAATAATTTGGTCAAACCAACACCAGGTTATATTGACGAAAATAAATTACGACTAGAAAACATTTATTGTGAAAATTCGAAATAGAGACTTCGTTCCATTTTAATCAACATATGCAGAGAACCAGATAAATAAGACATCATTACTTGTGAACTCTCTGAGAAAAACTGCGTGCGATTTAATAACGTACCATTTTTCTCCTGTCTCTGGTAGATAATAAGCAATCATACCACATCTTCCTCTTTTTATTATATACTACATTTTTTAATGACCGCCCGACCTACTCCTTAAATTCGAGATTAATCAATGCTACTGTAAACTTAATATTAAGATAATCCACCATTTTCTACAAAAGGAAATGCCTGTACCAAGTCAGGAATATGACAGTTGTTTTCCATTGAATTTCGTTTGATGTGTTTGAGCTTTTGATTTAGCCATTTGATAAGGGACTTTCCGTTTTGAATTTTCCTTGGAGTTCGGTATTTTTGTTATTTTACTTTATGCTAGGTAAAACAAAGAATTCCAAGCACACCCTTTTAAATTTAACATCTTATCAATTTAATTATATGAAGGTCATAAAAAAATATGAAGAAATGTACAGTGTCTTCTCTCGTGTTTACCCTAATTAGTATCTTAAATATTAGTTGGTGGTTGTTAACTATTTATATAAATTCTACGAAAATAACACTTAATACAATGTATGCATTCAAAGCGCTGTTCGGATTTACCTTCATCAGGAACGCTCAAAGCCTTATTGTTGAAAGCCAAGGATGATTGTATAAGAACAGAATCATGAGAAAGCTTTATGATCAAAGGGACATAAAATAAAAGCAAAATATATCTAAGTCAACTTTGCCTGCGGAAGTTGGAACCTTGAATTAATAAGCGAACAATTAAGAATGGTATATTATAAGTCTTGTCAGTACCGAAGCACTGACTACTTAACTGATTATCAAAGTAAATTAAAACGTCAAATCACAACAGACATTCCTAGAAAAGCGGATTAACAAAGTTATCTTTATATGCTGGTAATTTACGATAAACAGACAATTCCGCTGATGTCTAGATATCGACAACCATTGTTAAGTTTAAGTAATTCTCTTCGTCTTCATTTCGATCAAGTGAAGAACTCTAAAAATGCAAAAAAGATGTTGTTTATGAGGTAACACACACTAAATTATTGGCAACAATAGTTTATTGATGTTCAAATCTCATAAATCCAATTAGTCATAATAAATCAGGTAAAAAACTAACACCGAAGGAATCACATGCATTTCAAAATGGGATAGATTGCATGCGTCTAAAAAAGAGTAATCAATCGGAATCGCAAAAATCAAACATTCTTGACGAAGTAGTAACAGATGACTTGACAGCTATGCAATTAAAGCCAGAAATCTGACAAGACCGTCGATGATAAAGTAAGTTGTCAAATGGATCGACTTAAGAATATACGGCCATTAACTAACATGACTATTACACTAAGAATAGCTGCATAATATGTAGTGTATACATGTATAACACTGTATGAATTGGACACGTCTGAAGCACTTTTCTGGATTTACCATCTACAGAAACGCTCAAATGCTCAAAGTTGAAGATTACTAGAGGAAATATACGAATGTCGACAAAAGGGACATACAAAATGTATTTGTGTCGTTCTTGTATTTTCCTCTGGATGCTGGTTTTTGAATAAACACAGGGGTTTAAGTATCTCTCACTTGATTTTTTTATGTCAAGGAGTACACTTTCACTAGCTGAGTATGCAAATTTCAATTCGATGCATTTAGTAAAACAAAAGTATGAAATTATACCAATTTGAAATCAATCGTCTATTTAGAAAACATTTAAAAACAATAATAAATCTTTTGGCATAGTTACGTTAAACATGTACGAAATATAACCCATTTTTATTGTTATGGCGATAAATTAACCTAAAATTGTATATAAACAGGTATTATAATGTCATGTGTGTAAGCACAAAAGGTTTTTTCAATTTATGTGCAAAACTTCTGTCTTTTTATGAAGTCTTTACACTAAATCCATTGGATGTCTCGTGATTCCTATATAGTCTTGGATGCATGATGTTTTATTAGTGATTATTGGCTTTGAACTAACTTTCAGAAACTTCAATTACTCTCAGATAGGTACTTTCTGTCTGATGTCTTTTTGTTAGTTTTTTTTGTGTTCTTTGTGTCGATCTGATGAGGCAAGCGTTTTTCATCTGATTTTTATAGTATGTTTTTATGTTGTGCTGTCACATCACTGTTCCAGGTTAAGGGGAATGTTGGCGCCTGAAAACTATTTAACATTCTGTATGTGCCTGTCCTAAATCAGGAGTCTGTAATTTTAGTTGTTGTCGTATGTTGCTGTATATCATATTGGTTTTTCGTTTATTGTTTTGTACATAAATACAGCACTTACTTTTCTCATTTGAATTGTTTTACATATGTTATGTCTGGGCCTTTTATAGCTTGCTACGTTGTATGGGTTTTTCGCTCATTGTTGAAGGCTGTACTGTGACCCTGAACTGCTATCTTTACGTCATTTGGTGTCTGTTTCAAAGTTGAGTCATTGGTAATCATTCCATATCTTCTTATTTTCATATTGTAAAACATGACGAAGTATACTTTTCAGAGAATCTATTTTTTATAAAGTATTGTCCCAAACTGCTACCATAACTAGCTTGCAATATTTAAATAAACCAACAATCTACAAAACAGAACAAATCATCTGTCTATGAAAAAACAGAATGACAATGCTGTTATATGGCCCTTGTCTAGACTAGACAGTTTTTAATTAGATATTGGAGTTATCTTGGGAATTCAGATTAGACTTAAGTATCATATTCATGTTTACTATAATAATATCTAACTATGTCAATAGGTGATAAATTTACTTGTACGCTAAAGAAGGAATTATTTCATGACAGAAAAAAATAGGTGTTTTCCTGTTAATTACATATACACACTGAGACATTTCGAGTCCCAGCTCAAATTGCGTAAATTTGTGTCAGAATTATTTTAGTCCAATTACTTGTTTGATGTCTGATGGTAATTGTGCCAATTATGCTATGTCGATGTATTTCACTTCCGTTTCATTATTTGGAATATGTTATTACATATCATATCAAATTTTACGGGAATATTTATAAAGCCCATAAATTTATATACGATATATGTAAATTAATCGATCCTTTGAATAAACTTATCTTGAACGGTTATAAATTAAACACTGTTGTAATATCTTTGAATATTGTCTTCATCGGTACTAACATGCATTGATTTTTTTTTTAATAAATTGAAATACATATTTTTATAAGTACAGCTGTACATGCATAAAACACTCTTTTTGGTCCTACATCCTGTCGATACTGATAGTTTGTCATTTAAACCATTTATTCAAGGTCGCGCACAAAGAACATACAAGATAGTAGTACATATTTTAAAGAAGTAGATCATATACGATATCACAAGTCGGCCATGGCTGACCGTTATGGAATATCTGTTTCTAAGATGACTACGGATGTTTTCCAATTGTCGTTACCACAATCTCGTCCCCTTTCCTCGAATGTGACCTACCTAATTAGACTATTCACCGATTATGTACGTACATAAGTAACACGATTGGTACCATGTGTGGAGCCGGATTTGCCTACACTTCCGAAGTACCTAAGATCACCCCCGATTTTTGGTGGGGTTTGTGTTGCTCAGTCTTTAGTTTTCTGTGTTTTTTTTTTGTATACTGCTGTTTGTCTTTTAATCGTTTTTCGTTTTTGGTATGGTATTGTCAGTTTGTTTCGACTTATGAGTTTAAATATCTCTTTTTTTTTATCTTTCGACTCTCTTTTTAAGAATAGAAAGCATTTGGGCTATGTATAAGTGGTTTTATACCCATAACTTATTCGAACTATGTTTTAACCTCTTGTAAATCCTGTTAAATCTTTTAAAATAGTTCACACTTTTTTAAATTGTTATATTTCATTTAATAAAATTTCGATGTAAATCTGATTTGTTTACTATTAGTAACTTAGAATAATTATTGAGAAATGCTTTGGTCTGTTAATAAAAAAGGGCATTCACTATAATATTATAAACTTCAATTCCATGTATATATATGAATCTAGTAACAAAAGTAGAAGAAGAAAAAAAGAAAAACCCTAGTAATGTAGGATAGACGGAAGTGGACATATGAATATATGACACGGAAAATAGTCACTAGGTGGTTTTTTTAATTTTTGTCGTTGTGTTGCTGTTCTTTTTATGAATGGAATATCCCAAATCTCTTAATAATTTTACTAGTAAAAAAAAAAAAATGATACACTGAGTCACCGTTATGACCAATCTATTCGTGATAACGTGAAGAAATCAATTTATTCGTGTTTTATTAAAACTAAATTTTGTTTTTTGTACACTCGATCAGTCTGTTTTAGTCTTGATTTTTCAAAGTTAACGTTTGACCTCTAGCATACCTTATATAAAAGGATGTTCAATATACACAAGATGCGCGCAGGGAAATCAGTATTATTACGTTTACATGATCTAAGAATAAAATAACTCTGGTAGTATTAGAAGCTTATAAAACTTATTGCAAAGCCAGTACTAATGGACTTACCTAGATCTAACTTAAGCTCATTATTTGAAAAATAGTCAATATTTAGTTCATAAGAACTGATAAAATACGAAAAAAATTAGTTAATCTTTAGGTTTCTATATTTGAAAAAGAAAATGCACCACATTACATCAGAATTTTCATACTTCCTCAATAAACCAGTTGTCTTCCTTGTGCACATCTGTTTAATATATAAGTTGTAAGTGAATTAATTCTTCCCGATTTGTTTGATTTTCATGATTACATAGTCGTTTCAGTTAACATTAAGAATAACTACACACTTTTCGCTGAATCTCCTAGGTGACATAACATGTTTTTTCAAATATTTGTTATGCATTTATCTTTGCTTAAGTCATCAAAGACTAATTGAATTCACTGATCATATACTAGTAGTTTATTTCTGTTTACGTGTGTACTTCCTTTTGTAGACTTTTCAGGAATGCTACTGGGCAAAATTAGCCGAAATAAAGTCCCTTACATCCCACAAATGTAGTCTATTTATATGATTTACATACATATGATTAAAAACAAAACTTTATGACAAAAGAGACTTCCCAATTGTGAACTTTCCATTTCTATGTAGCAACATTCCAGCGGCGCCTGCATACGGAGTATATATCTCCAAGTTGATACGATATTCCAGGGCTTGTATTTCCTATCATGATTTACTTGATAGAGGGTTGCTGCTCACAAGGAAGCTATTAAACCAAGAGTTCAAAGTGGTGAAGTTGAAGTCACCCCTTCGTAAATTTTACGCACGCCATCACGAGTTGGTTGACCCTTATGAAGTATCCGCTTCACAGGTGACAACGGATATGTTCCAATTGTCGTAACTATAATCCCGTCCCCTTTTCCCCGAATGTTACCTACAGAACTAGACGTATGGAGTGGAAGGTTTGTAACTGCTGAGAAAAGGGAAGTTGAAAATAATTGAAAAATTGAAATTATCCCATTTGTTATAGATTATAGTTTGAAATTGACCATCTGTGTCCATATCGAGAAAAATATCAGGAAAAGAAGCAAACCTCTACCTTTGGTTGTATCCTTTATCTCAAGTTCATTGAGATATATGAGATGTAAGCACTCATTTGAAATTTTGGCTACTAAGTGACAGACCATCATCAATATATCTGAATGTGAAATTAAAGAACCTTGCAAGTTGATTTTTCTTTTTGTCTTTGAGAAGGACCTGTCATTGTATGAATTCTGCTTCATATGAAAAACAAGTCGCCCAGTATTGGTAAACAATAAGTACCCATTGGCATACAGGCAGTCTGCTGAAATATCAATCCCTCAAACTCAAGTAATATGTTGTCGATCAAAAAATCCAGCAATTTGATGATATCATCATCGGTGTATTTGTTGTGGTGATAATCGTGGTTCTTCACAAAGTATGATTAAAACAAGATATTTGTAAACCCAGAATTCCGGATACTTGTGGCGCTTAACTTGTGTTATGCGTGGTATGTACTCATCTGAATTACAAACTTTGTATACAAAGTTATTTAAAATTTTTAAAGATTTTATATAAGAGTAGAGTGACATCATGTATATATCTGTTCATGGTCCCACCTTACACTCGGTTATATAATCCACCATTTGAATAACATATTTGTTTGTCAAGTCATCTAAATATGTACGGCACAACTTCCAGCAAGGGCAATAGTCAACAATAACGTATTCTTATCGTGCAAAATGACTGCAAAGTTACATATTCGGATTCCGAATAACAGAGTAATGTTACTGAAACATGCAAATTCTGTACAACAAATTATGACTTAGTCCTTTAGGAATCAAGCACTTTTTTTATATCGTCATGAATTCTGCTTTCATCGGAGTAAAATTAATGATTATATTTTAATATGCAATCATTCACCCTACTACAAGCCCTCAAATGTTATTTTGTATCATTAGATGATTAAAATATACACGTTGACAGTGTTATTTGATATGACTTTCGATCAACATTTCTGTTACAGTAATATCGAATTGCTTTAAAATTCTATCACTGTTGTTTTTCGTTCTGAATATGCATGGAATTTTAAGGATATTGAACGTTAAGCTAACAAGAATCAATCAACGAACTACGCAATAATCGTTGCCCAGTTTATTGTTATAACATTTGTTTTAATATATATATGTATATATATTCAGGCGGTTAATTCTATGACATGTTAAAAAAAAAAGCATCCGGCTATCGCTGTTCCCTTTTTGTGGACAATCAACATTTATTTATAGAGGAATAATCCTACAAATACCGATTTGTTTCGATTAAGACATTGTGTCTCCTTTTATCGTATCTTTCGAAACGTAAAAAATGAGGTCTTGAATGTTGAAATTTTGAAAACCGTCTCTACCCATTTTCATTATTATTCATTAGGTCACCTTTAAGTATGTAGGATCTTCTACAATATTTTATACGCATAAATCCTCACATTTCTAATAATCGAGCTTGGAACTCAAACTCACACATGTACATCGTAACTTTGTTACGTTTAACTTGTATTTTCATCTGCTTTCAAGTTTTCAGATTTGATTTTGTTATACATATAACGGCCATTTGAATAATTGATGTAAGTTACACTATAAAAGTGCACCGTAGGCGATAAATATGTTCATCTGTGTTAAATGTTTTATTCTAATTGATTAATAAGGACAATTTGAACATCGAAGGCCAAAGTTCTCCGTGTTAACGAGATTGGACATGATATCATCTCACTTAGAAGTATAGCATATCTATATATGAACAGGCCACAGACCACAATTAATTCCCCTATTAGTTCTTTATAACGTTTTGTCGCATTAAAAACAATTTACCTGCTTTTTTTTGTCAAATCTTTTGTGTGTGTAATGTACAGTACAAGTCCAAAAATATATCTAGCTTTCAGAAAAACCGCATGTGTGCATCTTACAAATTTAGCCAATACACATCCATACCCCTATAAACAAGTCAAGAGATGTTCCGAAAACTGTAAATATTACCTTTTTATACCTGGCCTAATCGCTCTTTCCATATCAAAATCAGTTAAAATAAAACATCCAAAAATTTATTTCAGCTCTCTTCTTTCATTTCCACCCCATAAAAAGTAAGAAATGTATGAGAAAGGGAAGGAAAATAATAAAGAAAAAATACACTTTAATTAAAGGGAACTATATTCGTGGACAACGAAAAGCAGGATAATTAATTGTGGTTTGGGGCCTATTAGGGGTCAAAAACTTGACCAATTCCAATAAGACTTGGCATGGTTTTAGCTTAGTGTATTTTGAGACAATAATGAGACAGTTTACTCAGTTTCAAAGCCATATGTTATCAATTATAGAAAATGTGGACTTTTTTATATCTGAACTTTGGTTGCTGAATTGTGACGTTGAAATAGAACAATTTCAACTATCAAAGTTTGGCTTTAAAAACAAACAAAAATGTGCACTTTTTAATGTCTCTATGTATAAGATATTATCTATTCAAAGTAATAGATGGCATACTGAATGTATCAGACTTATAAAAATTGGCAAAAAGTTAATTTTATATGAGCCTGTGCCAAAACAAAGAGTTTTTCAAATGAAGCGAGGCCTTATATGAAATGTAATATTTTCCACTTACAACAAATTTCTAAAGTTGTTAAGTTAAAAAAAAACCTTCTACATATCATAAATGTACTTTTCATGGAAATATAAGTTTCAAATAGCATAACACATGAGGATGACATGGTCTGAAGCAATGTCAAGCTTAAAAAAACTAGTTGTCAATTTAGGCCGTTCCCCATATTTCCATATTAAAAAGCATATAAATGATATCTTTTTGCTCAAATCCTTGCTTAAATATGATGAAACATGAAGCCTGAATGTAACAAGACTGTTGCTTTCAACTATATATGTAGACAGTATGGTCTGATGCAAAGTTTATTCACTTTACTGTTTAAAGCCTGCATGAAATTTCAGCCCCAAAAGGCCAATATTTTAACCACTAGCTATCCAACAGAAGAAATTAAAGGTAGTCTGTGAAACAGACAAGGTAAAACAACCAGTAATAAGTGCTTTTGATACAGATTCAGTGAAATCTGTTTAAAGGAATTCAACTTTTATGTGCATAGAACCTCACATTTAACTTGCTTCGTACGGACTGTTAGACTTTGACCATGAAAACAGCACATTTTCCACACTTTTTATGTTTTATCTACTTTTCTTTCTGTTCAGAGTTCACAAATGAGTAAAACATCTAAATTAAATACCACAAAGACAAATAGAAAATCATAAAAATCTGTTAGAGAGAAAGTAAGCATGCTACTTTAAATAATTTGTAAAAATATTTAAACAAGTGAAAAAGCTACATTTCGGGCATATTAGGTGAAAAGTGACTTTTTTACAAAATTTCTATCAAATAAAGGTGGAAGTCATTTATTCTCATGTAGTTTGACAAATTAATTCCAAAAGATCATTCAGAAAAGTTGTCAAAGTACTAATTCAAAATTTGCTCAAATGCACCTCTTAGGCAAAGACCACAATTAATTCCCCTATTAGTTCTTTACAACGTTTTGTCGCATTAACAAAAAATTACCTGCTTTTTTGTCAAATCTTTTGTGTGTGTAATGTACAGTACAACTTCAAAAATATATCCAACTTTCAGCAAAATATATGAGAAAGAGAAGGAAAAAATACACTTTAATTAAAGGGAACTATATTCGTGGACAACGAAAAGCTGGATCATTAATTGTGGTCTGGGGCCAACATTCATTTGTCTAAACAAAATACATCTAAAGTTTTTATTTTATACGCAGCATCAATTTGCCTTAAATCAATGAGATTATTTCTTAAACGTATCATGTTATGTCAGGACTCAAGGGGTTATACTATGAACGGTACTAATTTTTTCGCAACAGAAACGCATTTCTACAATTAATGTTTCTTCAGCGATGCTTGAGGCCAAATTACTTAAAAGTCTGAAATATTATACAAACGTTGAGAAAAAGGTAAAACCAAGAAAAAAAAAAAAAAAAATAATATAAAGTAAAGTAAGGTTAAAAGGGTAAGTTAATGATTTCATTGTATCTTATATAATGAATATGCTGTATAAACATTTACCTTACTAGTTTTAAGTTCATTTACTTTCAAATATTTGAATATAGATTCATTTAAATCTTCTATATATTATATATATATTTTAAATAAAAAATATAAAATAAACACATATATTAAAAGTCTAGCGCTTTCATCCTTCACGGGACTTATCATCAAAACGATGTTAAGTGTTTCTATGACATTACGTCATCGTATTATTAAGTACATACTCCATGATATGTTAAACTCTCTGCACCCCTCAATCTTTACTATGGAAACCAGTACTGAACATTTACCATTTTTAGACATTTTGATTAAAATATTAAATGATCAAATTACTACAGATATATTTTATAAGAAAACTGACACACATCGTTATCTGAATTTCTTCTCGTGTCATCCGTTACATACAAAGTGGAACATTCCCTTCTGTATGGCAAGACGAATATGCGCCATAGTTGTAACTGAAAACCTGCGGAAAATATGATTGGAAGAACTCAGAGAATATCTTATTTAACAGAGTTACCCAATCAAACTAATCAAAGACGGTATTAAAAAGGCAAAGGAATTAACAAATAACCAGCTCCGCACAACAAAAGAAAAAGAAACGAAGAGCTTATTACTACAATTTGTTACTATATATGATCCTGGAGTAACCAACATTTATAATGCCGCAAAAATAAACCTGCCGATTCTTTTACAAAGTAAAAACATCAGAAAAGTTCTTAAAGAAGATCAGATAATCAATAGTCGCCGACAGGCAAGTTATCTGAAAAAACAACTAACGCGAGCAAAATTCGAAATGACCAAATCAACTTTTCATGTCAATATTTGTTGTAAAAAGATGTGGAGTTTGTAAAAGTAGGAATGATCATAATTATCTAAAGACCGGGACCTCAAAGATATTTAAAGATGGAAAATCAATAACAATTAACGCCAATATGACATGCAAGTCCAAAAATTTGATATACTGCATTAGCTGTCCAGGATGCAAGGAAAACTATATTGGACAAACGGGAAATACCCTTTGTGAAAGGGTGAGGGCTCATAAACAACAAATACGATGCCCAAGCACACGGAAAAGTTCATTAACCGAACACATTGAACGATGTGGAAATAATAAATTCAAAATTGTCCCATTCTATATATGTAAAAAAGACACCGAGACATATAAAGAACACATAGAAATGAATTTTATAAAGATATTCAGACCAAAACTGAACACATAAGAACGGTTCTTTTCCAAAAAACCGGAATCGCCCGAACAACAAAATGGATAATACAGTGTAACAATACGACGACATAACGTCATAGAAACACTTAACAATACGATGACGTAACGTCATAGAAACTATCAACAACGTCTTGATAAGTGCCATGAAAGATGAAAGCGCTAGACTACTAACATTTGTGTTTATTTTGATGTTTATCTTATTTCAAATATATACTTCTGTGCATTACTGAAGAAAACCTTTTTATTTATATGTATATACATGTATTATCTATGTAGAGAATACGTAGCCAATTATCACGTCCAATAGCTGGTTCAATGTTTAACTCTACAATAGAGTCATACAAATTTTGATTTGATTTCTATATATAATTCTTTCAATAAAATTGGATTTTCAGTCTTCAAGATGGTGATCTAGTCGTTTGGTATTGTTTTCTTTACTCTTTATATTTTTCAGATTGACAGTTTGATTTGTCTTAAATATCATCCCAAAAAACACAGCGTTAACCGCCTCAATTATTATGTTGAGCAGGATCTGCTTACCCTTCCGGAGCACCTGAGATCTACCCCAGTTTTTGGTTTGGTTCGTGTTGCTCAGTCTTTGGTTTTCTAAGTTGTGTACTGTTTACTGTTTGTCCGTTATCTTTTTTTCTTTTTTAGCCATGGCGTTGTCAGTTTATTTTCGACTTATGAGTTTAAATGTCCCTTTGGTATCCTTCGCCTCTATTTTACGTTATTATTTTAAAATTTTAGAGTTTTTTTTTTCAAATTCAAATTAAAATTCCATAAGATTTGTTTTTCTATCTCTGTAAATGTTTCGGATTATTTGTACATTGTAGGACCTCCCAAGAGTTAAGTCCCAAAATTTTATACTATCTTCATAAAAATCTTGAACATTTTCAAGACTTTCTTAGCCAAGGTTAATATTATATTCCTTGTTTATCTGACACACCACTTATTGTGAACCAAAACTAATGTTTTATTTTAGAGGTAAGAATTTCTAATTCTTATCATATTCGGTTATTAGATTTTATACCCATTAAGCTTTTAAAGCTATACAATAACTTTTTATATCAATAATTATATATATTTCACTCTTTTTTATGATTAATGTTTTAAAACCTTTATCAGGTTTACCTTACGAACTTATTTAACCACAGCTGTTTTTCATTCTTTCAAATCTTTTTATGACCATATCGATGATACTTCATTTCAACATGTTGATTATGACTGGTTTATAGTAAAAAATGGGTTTTGGTTAATTTAAATTGTGAAGTTTTATGTTGTATATGATTTTGATTTTTTCTTGTATCATTTAATGACTAAGAAAAATTGTTTATACTTACATAAGAATTCCAAAATCTCATTTAAGATGCAATCACAAGCAGTTTAGCATGTGTTTGTCTGGGAGATTTATAAAATGCTCTTTGTGTATCCATGTATGGTTTTTACCAAAATCACTTCTTCTTCAACTTGCAGAAAAAAAGGGGAGTCAAAATTCTCTATAATGTTTTATGTGTGTTGAACTACTGTATTTATATCCATTGAACAACCTCTGATTAAAATAAGTACAGCAGGAATCTATATAGCAAATACGGGTTTGTTATAGGTTTAGAACCACTAATTCGGGGCCGGTCACAAACAAAAAACAAAAATTAGTCTTATTTTTACCAAATATTTCTTACGCATACATGTAGCTATAACTTTGTGAAAGGTAACACATTTAGGTATCTGTGGTATCAAATGAAAGCTCAAGGACTTTGATCACTGTAGAATCCTTGTTAAAAGTGTCCCTTGAATAATAAAACACATATATGACATAAAATATGAGGGTATATTGCTATGATGCTCAGATTAGAAGTACATGTTTTTGTACTACCAAACTTCCGGGAACCAGTGCACTCTTACAGGTATTTAATGGTATGTTGAATATTTTAGCATGAGTTGAGAAACGCATATATTTGACATGAAATGACTGTCACTTAATATGGACGTGAGACAAAATGGATATGGGTTTTTGGAAATTGCAGAATTAAACATAGAAAGTAACGGGCCATGAACTAGTAGTTCATTCCTAGAACTTATTTTAACTATGACTACTTAGTTTTAAGTTCTAATACAAGCCCTCAAACGTTATGTTATATCATTAGACGATTAAAATATACGCGTTGACATTGTAATTTGATATGACATTCGATCAACGTTTCTGTGTCAGTGGTTTATCATTACTTTAAAAGATTCTGTCACTGTTGTTTTTGTTCTGAATATGCATGGAATATTTGCTGCTGGAAGTTAAGCTACTAAGAATAAATCAACGAACTGAGCAATAATCGTTGCTCACTGAAATGTTTTGATTTGTATTATAATATACATACATATATATACAACCAAGTCTAAATTGAAAACAACGTTCAAACCTATGATTGCGTTGGATGAAAACCGCGATTTTTATACGTGTGCATGCAAAACAAATTTCTTGATAGAGGGGTCTAAATACAACACAAACAACATTTTTCAAAAGACCAAAAAAAGTGAAAAAGTATATTTTAACAAAACGCATGTGACTAACAGGTCGAACAACAGATGTTCTTAAACCCTGCTGACTGCCATTGGCGATTGCCAAATAAACGGATCACAAGATGTTACAAAATGGATATATATATATGTCGTATACATGTTATCATTTTGTACACGGTATTACCTGTACAAAAACTTTGTACAAGTAATTACTTGTACGATGCCATCATACAAGTTATTACTTGTACAAATATAATTGACAATTTTGGTCATATTAACTTTTGTGTAGATCTTACTTTGTTGAACATTATTGCTGTTTACAGTTTATCTCTTCTATAATAGTATTCAAGATAATAACCAAAAACTGCAAAATTTCCTAAAAATTACCAATTTAGTGGCAGCAACCCAACAATAGGTTGTTCGATACGTCTGAAAATTACGGGGCAGATAGATCTTGACTTTTTGAAGATTTTTACCCCACGTCAGATTTGCTCTCAATGCTTTAGTTTTTGAGATGTAAGCCAAAAACTGCATTTGACCCCCATGTTCTATTTTTAGTCATGGCGGCCATGTTTGTTGATGGATCACAACTTCGGTACAATTTATAAACTAAATACCGCAAGGAATATTCAGTGAAAGTTTGAAGGTATTTGGCCTAGTAGTTTCAGAGAAGATTCTTGAAATAGTTTAGGACGACGACGACGACGACAGACGACGGACAATCACGGACGACGACGGACGCCAAGTGATGGCATAAGCTCACATGGGGCCCTTCGGGCCCCAGTGAGCTAAAAAGTACTCCCATGTTAAAAGTTTAAACCTTTAGACTGAGTAATAAATTATTTATTTAAAGGGAAAAGATTAGTTCTGAATATCAAATAGGCCAAGGTAGAATAATGATTTGTACAAGTTATTATCTTTTTCTCAATAAACATTGTACAAGTAATTACGTGTACAATTGTATTTGTACAAGTAATAACTTGTATGATGGCATCATACAAGTAATTACTTGTACAAAGTGTTTGTACAAGTAATTACTTGTGCAAAATAATAAAATGTACACGACATATATATATGCCAGCGGTTAATTCGATGACATTTTAATGAAACGCATCCAGCTATCGCTTTTCCCTCTTTTTCAACAATTCGCATTTCTTCACACATGAACAATCTATGAAATATCGAGAGGTAGTAATTATGTAAGACATTCTTGCAGTTTTGATCGCGTTTCCTTTTTGATTTTTAGATTTTCAGATAAACTGCACAAACATTTTAATGGAATTGAAACTCGCACATGCACATCGTAGTATTTTTAGGAAGACTTAGTTACGTTCAACTCAAATGGATGACTGTTTCTACTGCTTTCAAGATTTCGGATTTGATTTGGTTAAACATTGTACGCCCATTATCACAATTGATGTTGGTTACACAATAAAAAAAGTGCATCGTAGGCGATAAAAATGTTTAGTTGTGTTTATTTTATTATTCCAATGGTGTCATAAGGACAATTTGAACATTAATTTGTATTTACGGTAATGTTAACCGTGTTAACGAGAATGTACCTAATATCATCTTACCAAGATATATAGCATATTTATCTATGAAAATTTATTTGTTTTAATAAATGTTGAGTTTTTGTTTTATACGCAGCATCATTTTACCTTAAATCAATGACTGTTATTTGTAGATAATTTCTTCAACATATCATGTTATGTCAGGACTCAGGGGGTTATAATATAAACAGTACTAATTTTTCGTACCAGATACGCATTTCGACAATTGATGTCTCTTCAGCGATGCTCGAGTCCAAAGTAGTTAAAAATCTTAAACATTATACAAACGTTGAAGAAATGGTAAAAACAAAAAGATCCAAAGTTAATGTAAAGGTTAAGTAAAGTAAAAGTAGTAAGTTAATGATATCATTATATTTTATAGATAGATTATGCTGTATCAACTTTTACCTTAATAGTTTTAAATTCATTTATTTTTATGCTGTATCAACTTTTAATTTAATAGTTTTTAATTCATTTACTTTCAAATATTTAAAGAAAATTCATTTGAATTGTCTTTATATCTATACATGTATTATCTATATAGAGAATACGCAGCCAATTATCTGGTCCAATAGCTCGTTCAATGTTTTACTCTACAATAGAGCAATACAAATATTTCTATATAAAATTCTTTCAATAAACTGGATTTTCAGTCTTTAAAATGGTGATCTAGTCGTTTTGTATTTGCTTCTTTACTTTATATATTTCTTCAGCTTTCCAGTTTGATTGATATAAACTATCATCCTGAAAAACACAGCTTTGACCACATAGATTATTCTTTACATTATTATCTTTAATTTCATAAATTATAGCTTTATTTTCCAATTTAATTAAAAATTCCATAATATTTGTTTTTCTATCTCTGTAAATATTTCGGATTTTTTTATTACACCGCCCAAGAGTTAATTCCCAACATTTTATACAATCTTCACAAAAGACTTTCTCAGTTAAGGTAATTATCTCCCTTGTTTATCTGACACAGCACTTATTGTGAACCAAAACTAATGTATGATGTTAGAGGTACGATTTTCCGATTCCGATCATAATCAGTTATTTGATTTTATACCTATGGAGCTTTTTAAGCTATACAATAACTTTTTATATCAATAATATATATTTCACTATTTTTTTTATGATCAAGTATTTAAAACAAATATCTGGTTTACCTTACGAACTTAATTAAACACAGCTGTTTTCCTTTCTTTCAAATCTTTTTATGGAAACAAATATGGAAGTCCAATAAGCGTGAAAAAGTACAATCTAGGTTTAAATGTTAATTTTTTTCTACAAAGAATTCATTTGAGAGTGTTTTTATCTTTTTCCCAAAATCAGTTTCTAACATACCAGTAACAAATGTCTGACATATACACCAATTGCCTCAACATGTTATCCCGCTCAAGCTGATTTTCACAATTTGTCCCTACACGAGTTTTAACTTTCCAACCCATTATATATTTGTTTTATTTCTATATAATTTCAACGCAGAAATGAACCTCAGATCGCAAATTTCTAATAGGATGTGATTTAGACCAGAAAATCAAGTGTTATCTACTATCATTGTCAGTTTAGAAATTTTCATACTGCGATCTTTACAATTCAGTTTGATATAGTTATTACATCTTAACCTTGCATTGACGCCATGTTGTCTACAGATGTAACATATTTTAAACCACCTGATGTATACCGGATTGTTTATAAAGATAGCAATATCTGACCAATGTTTTCAACACATGTTTGAGAATGCTGTACTACGTTTCCGACCATATTATAAAAGATCATTAAATTCATGATCAAGATTTAAAGCAGATCTGCTGCTTTCGGAAGTATCCTTTTTTTTGACATGCCAGTGATTAGTAGTCTCTTTATCACTGCATGAGTAACCATACATGGCAATTATGCGAAAGATTTAAATTCAAATGTTTTTTGTTTAAACTATTTGGTGTTGTTTGAAAATCAAATTAAGGTTCTAAAGTATCTAGCGTAAACATACCAATTGGACAATGATTTAGTAAAACTAATTTAGTGTAAAATGTCTAACTGTATCATTTAAGTATAGTTGCTACTGTAATTACTTAACCACTTCGAAAGCTAACATTACGCAAGCTTTGTACTACAGCAATTGCTTACTTTCCACTGGTTAAAACTTGATTAACCTTGATTTGTATCTTACACTAGATGAGATTTGAAGAACTGCATAATTTAATTTAGCCAGTGCTTTGAGTTTAATCATACATTTTGCCTGTAAATTTGTTAATGAGTTATATCACTACCGGCATTAGAACAACATATTACTAAATAAAATGGCAGTGGACGGGGTGACATATGTTTTTCGACCATTTTGGATTGTTCAATATGTTTCAACACACTTTCAATATTATTGTACTAGGATAAAAGTAAAATAACAAAACTACCGAACTCCAAGGAAAATCTCTTATCAAATGGCAAAATCAAAAGCTCAAACACATCAAACGAATGGAAAACAACTGTCATATTCTTGATTTGGTACAGGCGTTTCCTTATGTAGAAAATGGTATGAACTGATAAAATGCAATGAGGGCTATATTGTTTCTTCATTTTTTGTCTTTTTTCAAATTAACTTGAGACCCTAAATGCCGGAAATTCCTTTCTTCTTTAATTAGACAGACAACTTCTTCCGTTTAATCCAACAAATGAATCTTCCAAATCCGTTTAATCTGCTCTATCATATTATCATTTAAGCTTAAATGAGGAGTAACTGCACATTATGTCTTAATCTCTCAGTGGACATGTACAGTTTATGATAATATTTTGTCCAATTATCTTTGCTAGAGTCACGCAAAACTAATACCATCTTTGAATACACATTAAAAATAAATAACATCTCTGAGTTTAAATTACGATTTACTGACACCAGGCATATTAAGTATTTTTCCTGAACTAACTAACACTCGGTTGTATAATATACCATTTGTTCTTGTGCAAGGTATCAGCAGGTTAATTATTAGGGCGTTAGAAGAATTAAATGATTTATGGAAACATGTACATTTGCAGAACAGAGTATGACAGTGCATAATAAAAGGTACTTTTAAAAGTTAAATGAGGTGTCTTTATATTTAGATAGTTTAAATAAAAGAATCAATAAACAAAAAACAACTCGGAGAACAATCCATTGGTGGATAGATTGATGAATGAATATGATTATTGCCAAGCTCTGAGAGAAAGGCTAATTGTGTGAAAGATTATTGAGAAAGACAAACAAAATGAAACTCAAACGACAAAAATCAACTATGAAATTACAACGGTACGTAACAAACCCTGTCCGTAAGTGTTTTTTTTTTTCAATAGCTGCATGAACTACCCGAAAAAAAGAAAACACGAATCTTAGGCTAAATATGCTAATGAAGTCAGCGTTAAAACTACTAAAACAAGACATAAAAAAGACTGCACATGAGTGATGTACAATCACTACCAGATTTTTATATTTTAGTAATATTTTGATTGCGCATCACTTATTACAGATGAAACGAATGAAATACTCATTTGGAACTTGCATTTGGTGAAAATCGTCCAGTATACAATTTTGCTTGCATAGATTTCTGTCTGTTGTTGTATATATATAGTATGTTGAGCACATAAATTGTATTCCAAACGAACATAAACTGGGTTTATCGATAGGGAAAGTGTCTGATGCCAAGCATGCATGATGATCGTAAAACATGTGTAGTGTCGACACATCAATGCTAAAGGCGATTATCTTTTGGGAGCACAACTATGTTAAAAATCCATGTACTATGAACATGGACGCGGGTAATGTATCTACAATTGCAATATGTGAACCCCATAATACAAGCGAAGTTGCTATGTTACTGTTTAGAAATGGGAAGTTGACACTGAGATGCAGAAATTGTAACTTTTTCATCTGAAATTGATCATGCTATGAGTTCATCTTTATATGTCAACTCAGGAAAAAGACCTAAATATGAGGCAGATATACTAATTTCTGTAGTATCCTTGATTTGTTTTTTTTTAAATTGCATGCCGGTGTGTTATGACACCTTTATCATTGCATGAGTAACTATGAAGAGCAAAATATCAAATGTTAATAGTTTGAAATATTTGGTGATTGAAAAAAAAATACATGCTCTAAAGTATCTATGATAAGCATGTCAATTAGAAAATGAAAAAAGTAAAGTTAACTTGAATCACACGTAACCTATTTAACTGTATCACTAAAGTTATCGATGTTACTATCGTTTCCTAATCAATTCAAAATTTCAACATTCCGGAAGTTTAATGTCAACGTCTTCTGCATTCAGTTACTTAGTGTTGGTTAAAACATTGGTCATGGAAGTCTGGAACACTGAATATTCTCTCATTAAATTGTATAATCCGGTTTATTTACTTATAAAGTTAAAATTACAGTTTATAACTTTGAGCGTTCGAAAGCGCTTGTCTAAATTAACCATCATTAGAAACGTTCAATGTGAAAAACTTTACAGCCAAGGATGTATAAATACTTGAGCTATATGACCAAAATTGACCTAACTGTTGACCTTAACATTGTCATCAACATTTCAATACGAGGGACCAGGTACGGTGAGCATAAACCAATAAGCTGGAGACCATAATTATTATTTTGAATTCTTAAGCGGATTATGCCAGACAATTGGCAGACCTTAGAATACTGGGCCATGATTGTGAGGTCGTCTATACAAATCAAAATTAGAAACCTTAATTTGTCTACAACGATTCATGGTAGATTTATCTTCAAAGACTCAAACGGTACCGAAGATAAAGCTCAAAACAATTTGCTGTGCGTTAATCACATTAGATGATCTGCTAGATAAAAGAATTATTTATGGACAATTGACTTGGAAATCGAATATAATACTAAAATGACAAACACATTTAGTAAAGAGGAAGTCATGAACAGTCATAGACTTATTAAATGTTTCTTTGGAATTCAGGTTTGGTGAATTTAGTTTTGACGACAGATCTTAAATAGTCTCTATTAAATTCATTTTACTACTTTCCTAGATTAGAGGCAATTAATAGCTTGATATATTAAATAGACATCTGTCTGTAACAAACGCTGAAAATGGTTTTGTTGTTTATAGAAACATAAAATGATTATGCATGTGTGCGTACAGTCGAGCTTACAGTTATTGTTATATAATTGAACCCTAATTTATACAAGATCACATTAATCTAACAGTTCTATGGAGGATCTGTATCTCTATGTACTCCTTTTGTCTACTGGCTACAAGATCAACATAAAGTCCTTATGGACAACGTTATTTTGCAAGGTCTAAATATGCTAAAACAATTGGCATTCCAAATAACTAACATATATCTTATCAGCAATCAAATCCGAACTGAATGGTCCCTTTGAATTGTTTTCTCTTTTGCCATTTTAAGCCTTTTTATGAATTTTGTTATTGATAGAATGCCATACAATGGCATAGAAACAGATTGAAAAAAATAAAAGAAGTTACATAAAAAAAAATAGCAAACGTAGATATAAATATATGGTTTAAGGATGGAATAAACACATGCTTTAAAAACAATGGTTTAAACATATGTTAAAATTGAATTCTGAGATACCGGCACCATTCAGATGCTTGAATTAAAAAAAAAAACAATTTATGTGGTTTATAATGGACGTGTTCCAAAAGACATTCGGTATTCCCATTGAGACAAATTTGTCTTATTTTTAACATGCATGTTTTTTTTATTCGTATGTGACAGAAGAAATAAAATTAAGAACCTAGCATTATCCTAAAACTACACTATGTAGGTCCTCTCATTGAATACTTAAATTTTATGACAATGATTGCATCAATATGTTTGTATCCAATTGAAATTAAACCGAAAGATATATTACATACCGTTATGTCTTGATTGCGCATCACTTATTAGAGATGAAACGAATGAAATACTCATTTGGAACTTGCATTTGGTGAAAATCGTCCAGTATACAATTTTTATTGCATAGATTTCTGTCTGTTGTTGTATATATATAGTATGTTGAGCACATAAATTGTATTCCAAACGGACATAAACTAGGTTTATCGATAGGGCAAGTGTCTGATGCCAAGCATGCATGATGATCGTAAAATATGTGTAGTGTCGACACATCAATGCTAAAGGCGATTATCTTTTGGGAGCACAACTATGTTAAAAATCCATGTACTATGAACATGGACGCGGGTAATGTATCTACAATTGCAATATGTGAACCCCACAATACAAGCGAAGTTGCTATGTTACTGTTTAGAAATGGAAAGTTGACACTGAGATGCAGAAATTTAACTTTTTCATCCGAAATTTATCATGCTATGAGTTCATCTTTATATGTCAACTCAGGAAAAAGACCTAAATATGAGGCAGATATACTAATTTCTGTAGTATCCTTGATTTGTTGTTTTTAAATTGCATGCCGGTGTGTTATGACACCTTTATCATGGCATGAGTAACTATGAAGAGCAAAATATCAAATGTTAATAGTTTGAAATATTTGGTGATTGAAAATAAAATACATGCTCTAAAGTATCTATGATAAGCATGTCAATTAGAAAATGAAAAAAGTAAAGTTAACTTGAATCACACGTAACCTATTTAACTGTATCACTAAAGTTATCGATGTTACTATCGTTTCCTAATCAATTCAAAATTTCAACATTCCGGAAGTTTAATGTCAACTTAGTGTTGGTTAAAACATTGGTCATGGAAGTCTGGAACACTGAATATTCTCTCATTAAATTGTATAATCCGGCTTGTTTACTTATAAAGTTAAAATTACAGTTTATAACTTTGAGCGTTCGAAAGCGCTTGTCTAAATTAACCATCATTAGAAACGTTCAATGTGAAAAACTTTACAGCCAAGGATGTATAAATACTTGAGCTATATGACCAAAATTGACCTAACTGTTGACCTTAACATTGTCATCAACATTTCAATACGAGGGACCAGGTACGGTGAGCATAAACCAATAAGCTGGAGACCATAATTATTATTTTGAATTCTTAAGCGGATTATGCCAGACAATTGGCAGACCTTAGAATACTGGGCCATAATTGTGAGGACGTCTATACAAATCAAAATTAGAAACCTTACAATTAATGTGTCTACAACGATTCATGGTAGATTTATCTTCAAAGACTCAAACGGTATCGAAGATAAAGCTCAAAACAATTTGCTGTGCGTTAATCACATTAGATGATCTGCTAGATAAAAGAATTATTTATGGACAATTGACTTGGAAATCGAATATAATACTAAAATGACAAACACATTTAGTAAAGAGGAAGTCATGAACAGTCATAGACTTATTAAATGTTTCTTTGGAATTCAGGTTTAGTGAATTTAGTTTTGACGACAGATCTTAAATAGTCTCTATTAAATTCATTTTACTACTTTCCTAGATTAGAGGCAATTAATAGCTTGATATATTAAATAGACATCTGTCTGTAACAAACGCTGAAAATGGTTTTGTTGTTTATAGAAACATAAAATGATTATGCATGTGTGCGTACAGTCGAGCTTACAGTTATTGTTATATAATTGAACCCTAATTTATACAAGATCACATTAATCTAACAGTTCTATGGAGGATCTGTATCTCTATTTACTCCTTTTTGTCTACTGGCTACAAAATCAACATAAAGTCCTTATGGACAACGTTATTTTGCAAGGTCTAAATATGCTAAAAATTGGCATTCCAAATAACTAACATATATCTTATCAGCAATCAAATCCGAACTGAATGGTCCCTTTGAATTGTTTTCTTTTTTGCCATTTTAAGCCTTTTTATGAATTTTGTTATTGATAGAATGCCATACAATGGCATAGAAACAGATTGAAAAATATAATAGAAGTTACATAAAAAAAATTAGCAAACGTAGATATAAATATATGGTTTTAGGAAGGAATAAACACATGCTTTAAAAACAATGGTTTAAATATATGTTAAAATTGATTTCTGAGATACCGGAACCATTCAGATGCTTGAATTAAAAAAAAAAAAAAAAAACAATTTATGTGGTTTATAATGGACGTGTTCCAAAAGACATTCGGTATTCCCATGGAGACAAATTTGTCTTATTTTTAACAAGCATGTTTTTTTTTTATTCGTATGTGACAAGAAATAAAATTAAGAAGCTAGCATTATCCTAAAACTACACTATGTAGGTCCTCTCATTGAATACTTAAATTTTTATGACAATGATTGCATCGATATGTTTGTATCCAATTGAACTTAAACCGAAAGATATATTACATACCGTTATGTCTTGACTTACATCTAAACATGATAGTAGTTGTTGGTTTATAACATAACAAATGAGTAACATGACGGTTGCACCTAGTGAAGCTGGATCTGCTTACCCTTTTCGTCGTCTTTCGGTTTTTTGCAATGGCATTGCCAGTTTGTGTTTGGCATATGAGCCTCGAATGTCCTTTTGTAACTTCCACCTCTTTTTGTACAAGATATGTTTTCGAATTGCCGATTGTCAAAATTTCATTTCCTGCAGCAACATTCCAACAACATATGGAGTCAATATCTGAAGGTTGATATGATACACAGAGTTTGCGTTTTCTGTCACGAGTTCCTTAATAGAGCACTACAGGTTTGAGGCATAACATAAAGCTATTGAATCAACATCAACAGTTTTTAATGGAAAAGTTCAAGTCATTTGTTATATATTAAAACGTTTTACAGACATAAATACTTGATAGGCCGTTATTGAATATACAAGTCCAAGATTTTAACGGATATATTCTAATTGTCATCACCATAATCCCGTCCCATCCTTGAATGCGATATATCACCGGATTTCTAGCTGCAAAGAGGGTACAGAAACTGAGTAATCTTCCGAAGAGCACTATTGTTTGTCCCTTCGTGTTTTCTTTTATTGGTCATTTGGTAATCTATCTTTCTTTCAATTATGGTTCTTAATTGCGCCATTGGTATCTTCTCTCATTTTGTATACATGTAATCCAGCTAATCTGAAACTATTCTAGCACAACTGACACCCACCAAGATAGCAAGATATTCAGATTGCTGGGAAAGTGTAACAAGTGTTTAATTATAAAATTGAATGTTATTTTAAGAAGAAATAAATAAAAAAAAAAAAAAAACGAAAGGAAAGGAAGTGACGATCACATTTTGCTTGACGCTAGTGGTCGTCAATTGCTTTCATTTAGGTGAAACTTGCATATTGTAAATGTCGATTTTCAAAATAGAAAGCTCATACAATATGTATTCAATTTCAATAATAGTAATATGGCCTAGGATAATAATTTATTGTTTTTTTTTTCTATTTATTAATTTTTTCATATTCATAATATATGATGTATAATGTCAATCACTTTTTCAAATTTATAAAATTTGCAATTTGTTTTAAAAACATAACCGTTTCCATGAAGTAAACGAACAACATGTGAAAATAATGTTAATTTATTATTATGTAGGTACGGTTAATAAGTATATTCAATGAAGATTTTTTTTAATTAAAAAAAATATGACGAAATGAGGTGCTTGTGCTTCATCTTGCAGCCAATAAGAATTAAGTCTTGTGATCGGCTTTTTTCTCCAAGAAAACAAAATGATTAATAGATTAAAGTAAAAATTCAGTATTTATGATGAAAATAGTTTCAAGGTCAAAGTAATGTAAACTCTTCTTATTGTATCATATTCATTTTTCTGACGGCATGTGATTCTAAAGTATTTATCGTACGCTCCAGGTAAAAAATTCTTAAAGTCAAAAACTATAATTGTTGAATATTTCTAGAATACATGTCTAATGTAAAATTTGCTTAAGGGATTCACAATCCTAATTTTAGCTACATTACCAGTTGTTTCCATCAAATGACATGTTCTAATCGAAATGTATCATATATCTAGTGCTTTGGTATTTTGGCGTTTCAAACGTTTGGTCTCGAGCCTAACTGAATAAAGAAAAGTCAAGAGACATGTGTTGTGCAAATTGAAATAAGTTTAATAACGATCAAATGATTTAAGAATAATCTATCTGTGGTATCAATGTAAGCGTATGATACAGTTTTTAGTGCACGTGTTTATGAAATAATTTACATCAAATCGATCAAAATACATTTTTAAAGTCGGTATGTATAAAAAGAGGATTTTAAGATTCATTTTAGTATGAAACATGTCTAAACTGATAAAATACAATTAAGGTCTTTTTGTATCTTAATATATTTATATTTTTAAATGAACCTTGGGAAGCTTAGGCCAGAATGTTCCTACTTCTTTAATTAGGCAGATAACTTCATTGCATATCCGTTTGTTCCTACAAATAAAAAGTAAAATTAATCATCCCAAAGAGTTTATTCTTCTGGATTATACAATCGTTTTTAAGAGTACCTATAGATTGTTGTCAAATATTTTAGTTGGCATGAACCGTTTTTCAAATATTTGTTGTGCAACTATCTATGCTAATGTATGTCACGCATAACTAGTACAATTCATATATACATTTTTATTTAAACATATTCTCAGATTTTATATTAAAGTTGAGTGTCATTAGGCATATTATTCATTTTTTTTAATGGATCTACCTAAGTCGGTTGCATCATACACTATTTGAAACAAATCTTTATCACCCCAGTTTTTGTGGGGTTCGTCTTGCTCAGTCTTTAGTTTTAAAAAATGTATATTTTCACAATCTTATAAGTTTAACGTATAATGTAATTAAGAGAAAAATAGATTGATTACTTGAATGGATTAAAAAAAAATACTAGTGAGAGGTTTATTTAGCTATATACCAGGTTTAACCCAGCTTTTCTTCGTTAATTCCCGTACAGGTCATGAATATGGCAGCTATTTTCCGCTTGTTCTGTTGACTGTTAGCGTTTGATTTTGTCTAGTTTTATGGACGTTCCGTTTTTGAACTTATCTTTGAGTTCGGTATTTTTGTTATACTGTTTTTTTTTTTGGTCAAAGTTATACGGGAAGGCGAAATTGAAGATTTCTTAACGAATAGAATAAAACTCAAATGATCAAATCAATATTAAATGTCGATGGTATGTAACGAACTCTGTCCTATACTATTTTTCAAATTATTTCATGAATTACTCGACAAAATAAAACACGACTGTCAAACTAAATATCCTGACTCGGCCAATACAACATCAACTGTACGGTATTTGGGTACTAAGTATACAGAGAAAGACTACTTAAGATTTAAACACAATCAATGACACAAACACTCCTTTAAACATAGTAAGCAAGTTACGCATGCGTACATACAATCCAAAGAAAATTGTGCATTTAGATATTGCATTATATAGGTAAATGTAAGAAATGTAAACAACCCAAATTCACCGTGATATACAAATGAATTGATAAATTAAAACAACAGTGACACTTCATTCTACATTAATAAAATTCAAAAGAGTATAAAGTAAATTATTGTTTCATGGATTTCATGGTTTCATGTCTTATTTTGCTACCTACTTCATTTAATATTTTAAAGTTAGTACGGCTTCTTGTCGATTGGCTCGCTTTAATATATACATGTATATAATCACAGAAACGTGGAATTGGAAAACAAGTATTAACAAAAAAACCGAACTAAACGGTAAATTCAATGCAGGAAATACAATTGAGAATGAAAATGGGGAATGTGTCAAAGAGACAACAAACCCGACCAAAGAGCAGAAAACAGCCGAAGGTCACCAATGGGTCTCCAACACAGCGAGAAAATCCCACACCTGGAGGCGGGCCTCAGCCGACCCCTAAATAAAAATGTGTACTAGTTCAGTGAAAATGGACGTCACACTAAACTCCAAAACATATAAATGAACTAAAATTAAAAAACATACAAGACTAACAAAGGCCACCTCGAGGCTTCTGACTTGGGACAGGCGCAAAAATGCGGCGGGGTTAAACATGTTTCGTGAGATCTCAACCCTTCCCCTATACCTCAAGCCAATAAGTCCATAAAACCTGACGAAATCAAACGCTCAACCAACGGAACTAATGTAAACAACTGTTGTATTCCTGAAGTGGTACAGGCATTTTCTGATGAAAACAGTGGGTTTAACCTGGTTTACTTTTTATAGCTAACTAAACCTCCGTATTGTATGAAAGTTATTTATAGTTCCGTTACATTGACATGATTGGATGAGCAGCCCAATCAGACTTAATTGGTGAAGGTGGCATCCAACAGTTAAAATTGTGTAAACATGCATCACAGACATACAAACACAACTCAGCTGACTTAAAAATTCAAACAAGCAACAAATAAATCTGAAAAAGACGCCAACAAAATAAACACGAATAGATCTGGCAAAATGTTTGTTGTTTTAGTTTATTCAGATATTTATATATAACAGACGAATGTTGCGTCATAGCTATCAAATGAAATGAACAAACAAACCCTTTCTTTGTTAATTTCAGGTATCAAGCATTTAATATATCTTCATAACATCTGTTTTGAACGGGATTTGTTTAAATGATTAAACTTAAGGCTATAACCAGTTATTCTCCTACAAGCACTCCTTGCAATTTTGGTTCATTAGACGATTTAAAACTATGTTTTTCAGATTAATTTTAGTATTACATTCAATAAACGTTTGTGCTTCAGTTAAAGCAATTTGTTTTTCAAATCTTTCCATGTTGTTTTGTGCTCAATTTGCATGTGAAGTTTTCTGTTGGACGTTCACCTTCCAACAATCAATCGAACATTCAAGCAACTATCGTCGTTTTTACCCATATTTTTTTCCTATTTTACATTGAAAAAATTATTTATTCCGTGCGTTAATCTTTTCACCTTTTTAATGAAATCGTTGTTCATTTTGATCCTGCAATTAGCTGTTTTTTTTTTTTTTTAAATATTAGCAATTCTTCAGATTAAGAGAAAATATTGTTGTATAGTATATTTTTCTGCTTTGATCATGCATGTCTCTTATTCAAATGGATTATTTTTTAAACATGTATATTGAAGTGAATTTCGACAACCGTTTTGGCGTACATAGAGCTATTTCATATATATTCCTCTCATTTCTACTTTTTGTTTTTCATTCTTTTTGCAAATATTTAATTGATCATCAGAAAAAAATAGCACCCATATTTTAATGCAATTGCAGTTCACACATCATATTAATTTTCAAAGGCTTTGCTATATGAATTGAACAGGAAAGGAATTTTCTACTGCTTAATTTTTTCAGATTTTTCCGTTTTTATGTTTTTTACAAAGTTTACTGTAGACGTGTCAGGCCATTTTTTTCAAGGCAGTTTTTGTTATAAAATGCATTTTGTTTACCATTATTTATACCTATGTGGGCTTCCGAAGTTTCCCTCTGAGCGTTTCTGATTAATGTATTTAACAATTGCTCATCAGACGCAGAATTCTAGTACTTTGATTGTATTTTTTACTTATTTGTAGGCTTGACAGGATGTATCGTTAAATGTCAATATGGATATATGAGCTTCACCAGCTGTTCTAACGTTACTTAATGAGGAATTTCAGGGACTTCCTGTCTCTGGGTGTTTTCATTTTGCATACACCGGTCGAATTATTTTGTCCGCGTGAGATACCATTTATATTGTTTACCATTTTTTATACATACGTGGCCTTCCGAAGTATCCCTCTGAGCGTCCCTGGTAAGTGTAGATACACAATGACACATAAGACACAGAATACTTGGATTGTATCAGTTTACTTAATTGTAGTCGTTCCAAGATTTATCGTTATAACTGTCAATATTGAGATAAGAGCGTCACAGACTGTTCTAAAACTACTTAATGAGGAGGTGCCGGGTCGAATGAGTTTGTCCAAAATGAGTTTGTCAAAAAGGCAAATGTATCATCAACAACATATAAACTCATCATGGATACAAGGCTAGACGCGCTTTTTGTCTACAAAAGACTCATCAGTGACCAAATAAAATACAAAGTTGAAGAGCACTGAGGACCAAAAATTCCATAAGGTTTTGCCAAATACAGCTAAGGTAATCCATTCCTTAAATAAAACCTAACTTATTAAGCTTGGTACCTCATTGAGTTTGACGCAAAAACATTGCAGATACCGCTAGGTTTTCTTCATAGATTAACGTTCACTTGAGACCAAATGACGGAAAGATAGCAACTATAGATCACTGTAAGGCCTTCAACAATGAGTAAAACCCTTACCGCATAGCAAGCTATAAAAGACCACGAATGACAAATTAAAAACAATCAAGCGAAAAAAATGGTGGCCTGATTTATGTACAAAATGATAAACAAAACACACATGCATATGATATACAACAACACACGAAAATCACAGCTGTGTTTATATCAATTATGTAGTACGAAACTGACAGTCAACGGCGATATATTGAGTATTGGAATACACGATGATTATGCAATATGCATGTTGTTTTAAGCTCAATTATTTTTCGATAATTTCCTGCATTAAGTAGCTTAAACTCTTTTTTTTTTTTTTAATTTCAATTGATTACAACTGGGACTGGGATATCAATCAGGACAATTATCATTATCAAGTTCAACCAACACAAGAGCCTACGCATATTGAGTAATGTAATTGTCATTGTAGCGTACATCATCATTAAATAAGAAAAAAAAAACTATTGGTAATTAAATGTAATGATCCATTACATGTGATGAATACATATTCAATCAATATGATGATACCAAAACAAGTGTAAAACGATTTAATGGTGATAATTAAAAAAAAAAAAAAAAGGCGGAGGATAGTAAAGTCGAAAAAAACCTGACACAGCTTGGTATAAAATACCACAACCAAGCGGGGAGGGGGTAATCTCATGTGCTCTGGGAAGGTAAGCATATACTGTTTCACATGTATCACCCGTCACGTTGCTCATGTATTTACAAATTCAGTAATAAATCTCATTGAAAGATGTCATATTAGAGGAAAAGAGGACGGAATTGTGTTTACAACAATTGGAACATATCCATGATATCCGTTGTCATCTGTGAAACAGATAATCCATAACGGTTATCCTACTCGTGATGCCATTCTTAAAAAATTGGAATAGTTGATGGATCCGTTCAACATAGTCACCAACTTGATTATTTATTGAAAGAACATCATCTATGATGGAAACGTAAAATTAAAGGATAGCGCTAGCTTCTTTACATTATTCTTAAGAAGTTCCTATATGAAGTCTACCTAACATGAATAAAGGAACAAGTCGGCAATAATTTGTTAATATTTTCATCTTTAAATCTATTTCATAGATCGTCATTACATCTTTAATCAAATTTCTATATACTGTTTCAGTGCATACATATTAATAAGTGGGGATACGACTAGCGTTAAGGGGAAAACGGGGTCTTAATATTGACTAAGGGAAGATGTTGAGTACCTTTCCGAGTTCCAAAACAAATAGTATATTACTGCTTTGGTCTCGATATTAGGTCAAACATGATTCAAGACTAGTTTCACTCAGTCTTTAAAATGCTAAAAATTGAGACATTTGTTTTTCACTTGTTATAATCAATAACCAATTAACCACAAGAAAATCATACGGCTTACATCTCTGCCTAACTCGCAGGAAATTCATTAAAATGTCTCATGTCGATCAAAACCAAATTATTTTTTTAAACAAAATTCGAATACTTATATGATTATGATATAGAGTGATATAATTCAATAAGGGCTCTATATTAACTAGTGGTTTTTATAATTATAAGAGGAACTAAGGATCAACTTAGCTCAGCATGATCCTACCTCTTAAATAAGGCATGTATATTCCTGGTACATCTGTTTGATTCTACAGTCAGTATTTATGAAAAGTAACTACACGTTGACTCCAAATCTCGTAGAAGGCATTACAAATGTTTCTTTTTTTTTTTGGAAAGGGGGGGGGGGGCGGTTGTCAGTTATCTTTGCATAGTCACGCACACATTATTTGTAAGTTATATATCTATAGTCATTAGGTACTTGGAAGTGCACGTAAAAAAAAACTAGTGACCTATTTTATACACACCAGTTAGCATCTGACTAAACAGATTGAAGGTAAACTTGCGTTTATTTGTCAACGAGTAGATGTTAGAAATTGTTATTTTGAGAAAACGCATTTATAGTAAACGCACGTCAACTAAAAATAAACGAAGACATCATTTAGGAGATGGCATACCAAAATCATGTGCACTCCGCGATAACGTTACATATATTATGAGTTATGCTTAGCTGTACCCATTTGTAGTACAATCTTTGAATACGTCGTTATTTCTAACATTTGAAATGTTTTACATTATAGTTGAATGACACAAGGCAAATGATAAATATTAGTAGACTCACCTTTTTCTTTATGCAAAGTATATAGAACAGAATATGACAGTTCCTAATAAATAATACTTTAAAAAATGGTTTTGTTTTATATCTATTTTATTTCTGTTGTTTATTCTCCCAACTTGTGTTTACTTAAAATAGTAAGATACATAGTTATTGTGAATTGTCAAAGATTTTATTTTAAGATGAGTTTGTATTTTGTATGATTCTTTTGATAGTGGTGTCACCTATGATGTAGACATACATTGTATGATAACAATTTTGGAGATTTTTACGCATGCGTATCGAATATTTTTCTTTTATTACGCTAGAACCCTAATACTTCTGAATTCCAATACGTAAAACATTTAATAGCATAAAAAGGCACAAAATACCAAAATTACAAGCGGAAGTCAAAACCCTCTCGTAAGGAGATCATATTTTACACTACGGAAAAAAAAAAAAAAAAAAAAAAAAATTGCAAGAAACGGACAATATTAAAAATTCATCAGGGAAGGACTTCTACAAAGCGAAAATTGACTGATTGGTTAATTGTTGTTCAACGCTAATCTGAGTAAAGGACTTATTTTTGTCGACGATGTTTAGGAAAGACGGGATGTAGTTCTTCTATTTTAACTATTCGCCTATAGAAAACACGACTCTTAAACTAAACCCATCCTGATGTATTCACAATCACAACTAGACAAACATCAAAATTAATTTGATTGATTGGATGGTGTTTAACGCCATTTTCAATATTATTGAACTATTTCGTGGCGGTCAGTTTGTATTTGTAGAGGAATAAAATTGAGAATGGAAATGGGGAATGTGTCAAAGAGACAACAACCCGACCAAAGGGCAGACAACAGCCGAAGGCCACCAATGGGTCTTCAACACAGCGAGAAAATCCCGCACCCTGAAGCGATTTTCAACTGGCCCCTAAACAAACATATGTACTCATTCAATGAAAATGGACGTCACACTTAACTCCAAACCTTATAAATGAATTAAAATTAAAAAACACACAAGACTAACAAAGGCCAGAGGCTCCTGATTTGGGACAAGCGCAAAAATGCGTCGGGGTTAAACATGTTTTGTGAGATCTCAACCCTCCCCTATACCTCTAGCTAATGTAGAATAAACAAACACACAGCAATACGCACAGTAAAACTCAGTTTAAAGAAGACCTAGTCCGATGTCAGAATAGGTAAAAAAGAAACTAAGCAAAATGACAATGATACATAAATTAACAAGGGACTACTAGCAGTTACTGACATGCCAGCTCTCGACCCTGATTAAACCGATTGAAAGATTATGTCTTCATCATATGAAAATCAAGCACAACCCCTCCCGTTAGGGGTTAAATATCATACCATCATAAAATATATGAGAACATAACCCGTATCATGCCGACAACTGGTTTTAGAATAAATGTGGTTATTTCCGATGCAAAACCTTATGAGTGAATCAATATTAATACTAAAATATGCCATCTGTAATGACCTGACAACAGTATCGTAACTATATCCCTTCTGAATAAGTCTGTTTAAAGGTTTGGTTAGCTTTTGAGGTGAATGTTTACATTTTTGTGCTTTGTATAGAATATTACATAAAAGATTGGATGTAAAATACCTGAACGTATAAGATGTCTGCATGTTGATTTATATTTACGAATGATGTCCTTGTACCGATGATAAAATTAAGTAAATGTTTTGACTAGTTTGTGATATCGTTAACCCTGGTGTAATAATTTTTCAGTAATACAGAGGTTTCTTTCGTTAAAATCAAATACGTTGTTACATACACGAGCGAATCGAACAAGTTGAGATATGTAAACACCATAAGATGGTGACAAGGGAACGTCACCATCTAAACATGGATAATTAACAATAGGAAATGAAAAATCATTTCTTTTATCATAAATTTTTTTATTAAGCTTCCCTTTAAAGATATAGATATCAAGATCCAGGAAAGGGCAGTGTTCATTGCTAGTACTTGCGAAGATCGATAATCCAACTAAAAACCAAATATTATTAATAACTGACGAAGTAGTATAACGGACACGGTGGCATGAGCACGACCGATAACTGATTTAAAATTTAGATTTTAAATCGTATTAAATCTATAACGTGTAAGAAACGACGTATTCAAAGGACACATTAATTTCTATGGATCATATCTTAAATAATGAGTTCTTTTCGAAAATCCCCGTAAAATAAGGATATGATATTAAGTTTGTAATTAGACTTCCGTTGGTAAAGCCACTCAAACCAAAACTGTAAATATGAACCGTGAAACTATGACTTCAAAAGTTTACTGTCACACACATCTATACATTCATACCAAAGCAATTAATGATATCTTAACTGCAATCAAAATTTGAATGTTAATAAAGCTGAAAAAACCCTGTATGTTGAATTCAATGATAATGCTTACATGCATTTTTTAATAAAAATTTTATATTGTTACTAAAAATTTTGTCAACGGTACAGCGAATAACTGTTATGAATGGTATTGAGATAGAAAAAAGGGACATTGGTGCAAATACATTATTAGAAATTAATTATTTCAGTGTTCAACAAAGATAAACATTCCAAGTAATGTTTGTCAAAGCAAATGATATAAAGGTGAATGTATATGCGTATAATTACTTTGATAGAAAATGATGTTCAAATCTATACTACATTATAAGATTATAGACACAGATAGCGATTTACTGTCTAAACAGAAAATATAAGCTTGAGCTTGTCAAATGATAATTCTATTCAATAATTTAAGATAAGAACACAAATACTCACACGCACAGATTATAGGATTTAGACATACTTTATAATTTCAAAACGAATTCATTAACGTCAAAACATTTTTTGTGTTTTTTTTTGTTAGCTTTATCAGTAACGTCAAAATATTAATTTCTTTTGTTAATTTTATCAGTGTTTAAACTGGTCAACCTAAACCTTTTTTAACGAAAAACATTAACGATCTTAATACAAGCTCATGATGTTTTTGTAGAACAACTTAGACACGGCAATTCATATGCTGGTTTAATTATTGAAAATATCCGCCAACAAAAAGGGTTGTATTTACATTCGACTTATAAGAATCTGCATGGGGGTCACCAAAGGTTAATAAACACCTATACCCGAATATAATTGGACTTTTACAAATTGTGACTTGGATGGAGAGTTGTCTCATTGGCACTCATACCACATCTTCTTATATCTATATATCGTTTATACGCATCTTTTGATGCATAATTGTTTGCTGGTATTATAGTACGAAATACAAACGATATACAAGATCTTGCAACATGAAAACAAAAGTTGACTCTTTCAAAGGACACATTAATTACGGGGATTTTCGAAAAGAACTCATTATTTAAGATATGATCCATAGAAATTAATGTGTAATTGATGTGCAAAGTTCGCCACTGATTTTTTTTTTTTTTTTTTTTTTTTTTTTTGATTTTCTAGTGATTTTTGAATTTGTCAATTTCTAAATTTTCAACTTCCCTAAATATCTTTAAACATGTATATTGTAATCCTTCCTTGATCAGAGTTTTGCATAAAAACATCCTACATTGATTATACTATTAACCTTAGCCCGTAATATAAGCAGTCATCATTCAGTTAACGTAATTAAAACAACATTTTGCATGGATGACTTAACATGCTAAATGTGTCGCGTAAACAGAGAAAAGTTCCGATGACAGTCACACTTTAGATTTCTTTAATTAAGGTCAAAGTAAGTATATGCATTCGACATATGAATATCTTTCAACTAAAGAAATCCTTAGTGAAATCTTAGTGTAAGGAATATTTTATGCATACGGACCAAGGAACCAAAAATAAATATATCAACACAAACATTGAGTCTTCTATATGACTCCATGGTCCATGTAATAAAAATAATTCCAGAGCGAGGAAACTATAGTTAAAGGTTCCTAGCGTACGAATATTATCTGGTAAAATGAGCTTTAGAACTTCATTTAACTGTTCCATGTAATTATATAAAAGGATTGAAACAAATTCTTTTAAATCTATGTGGAACACTTTTATGTAATGAATGGTGATGTGTGGTTATCAACATTGTGACTGAAAGGTTCCCAGCAGATAGTAATTGGACAAAAGCGTTGTAATCGACCACCAATTACAATCTGTTCGGTTACATCATTTTAGCTACCTATTTAAAACGCAGGTCTAAGCTGTTTTTTGAAATTTAACATATTGCCAAATTCTTATCAATTCTAATAATTGATCAGTCTCATACGAAGTTAACATTTTCCATACGTCATAGAGAACTATAGCTGCAACTTTGATAATTCAAATACGAAGTCGTTAAAGTTGTCTTCCAAAAGATATATGAAACATCATCTCGAATGTGATATCACTATATACAAGCGAAAACTGTTAATTCTCAAATGTATGGCAAATATTTCAAGCATTACCTTTACATGTTTGTACTTGAGCATAGTTTACGTATTCAGAACTGCAAAAAGTATCTGGTTCCTATTTTCACACCTCGTTATGGTCCATGAACACGGCCACGTTAAGGTACTGTTACATGTATGAGATATTGTATCGCTAGTTTAGTAGCATTTTGCACTTTTCGACAGAGGTGTTGATTAATAAAACATATTTATTGAATTTAAGTGATATAATATCAACCTGCCACTGAAATATTTACTATCGAATTTCGCTGAGGTTTCGATGTTTAAAATATGCCATGTCACCGGAAATATTTAAGATTTTTGCACATTTAAACTTAATATTTTAGGGGTTGTAAATTTGGGACAGTTTTAGGATGTAAAATTTGTATTAAAATGAACAAATTGACCAATATTTAAAAGAAATTGTATGTAAGCAAATGCAATGCCACATCGCTGGTAACATAAACTACACAGCGAATATAATCAACAAGAACTTACAGTTCACCATCAGAGTTCATAAACGTAAACAAAACCTATGTTTCCCATAAAAACAAATAAGAAGGGAAATTAACTACGGATCTAGAAGTACAACAGATACTGAATCCAAGTTCAGCAAGTAAATATATCAGGTTTTATGTTATTCAATATCGAAATATTATATACACTCTTAAAAAGTCATAATTCAAGAGGAAATGACAATTACGTCACTAGAAGTCAGAATCGCATTGAATTTATTTCTCTATTACAGTACTGAACATATTTTCGTTCAATAATTCTGAATTTTTAGCTCCTAACTACAATAACTTAAGAAATGTTATATGATTTTGTCGTAGGAACGTTTTTCAACTAAAATGAGTTTAGAATAAATCAATTATATCATTTTTCTACTGTTTGCACTATGATACGACACGATATCAAATCATGGTATGCAATGCCTCGGGTAACCTCCTATTTGAAGTGTTCGAAATTTATTAAAAACGTTTTTCTAAGATTTGTCTTTAATCACAATTAGCAAAAGTTTGTAACCATATTAAAAGGTTTGACTTTTGACACCTAACACGGCTAGTCCTCAATATTCATGATATTGTCTGTACTCATCTTCTCATTAAACTATATTTCTTCCACTGGCGCTTCCGACAAGACGGCTTTTCTATATAATTTTCTACAATGCATATTTTTAATAAGTTTTTCTTTTCTTTAAATTTCTGTTTTTTTTTTTTTTCTTATTTAATCTTTTCCTGTTCATACCAACCCAATATTACGGTACAAAAATTCAACTGGCTGGAAAGATAGATAATTCCAATACTGTAAAAGTGCTGGTCTCCGGTATAGTTTATGCATGGAATTTCCAATATATCATACAAACCAGTATACATATGTTGACTAATTAAGAAGACTTACCTTTTCGCTTCTGTTTGTGATTTGTATATGCGATCACTCAGATATCCAGATATTTCAGATTTTCGCTCCTCAGTTGCTTAATGTTTACGTTATATCTTTATATGGTGTTCTAGAGCTTGCTATATTAATGCAGGTTTCACCAACAGTCATAGATTGTACATTCTTCACAAAAATCTACTCCAGCAATGTTATGTGAAAGACAAAATGAATGAAAGTTCATACGTTTGGAGGTCAAAATAATTAATTGATTCATCGTTACTATGCCTCAATTTCTCAACTCACTTATGACTTTTAAATCTGTCATAAGCCTCTCATGTCCAATTTATCATATATGACTAAATGGTTTTGTCATGTTCCTTACTACCGAAATGTCAGAATAAATGGACGAAATACGATAGTCATTATCAGATTTCAGGTAATACTAAATACAAATAATACAATTACAATTTAAACTGCGAATTTAATTTTTTTGGCAAAACTTATCCCTACCACAAATTTTGCTAACATAAAATCATTGCATAAGTTTCTTAAGGCATGACCTTTTTACTTATTTACAACCGGATGTGATCACTCTATCGATATACCTAAGAGTCACTTCGTTTGTCAATTAATATCAGGAGATGTTTTTTTTGCTGCGCTAAATGTTTATTTTTATTGGACTTATGAGACATTTGTATATATTTCCCTCAACATAGTAAAATATTTTATATGTAGGCTTTTCCTGATTAATTATTAATCATTAATTACAGAAATAGAGAATATTTGTGTGACAATTCAACACGTTTGAAGAGTAATTGAAACTAAATTGTGATTGTTTTGCACTTGCAGTCAAATACTACTTTTTGTTAATGCCTTACTCACATTCGAGTCGAAACTCTTCTCTTAGAGTAAGAGCAAGACCCCTGTTACCTCTTTCCGACTAGACAGATATGAGTCTTATCACGCCTTGTTAATATGCTTGCTCCGAACCATATTTATTTATGACCAAGGATGAAAAGACGTTCCGGGAAATGGATTTACAGATGAACATTTTAACTCTTTGATATCCCAATTTGCGAGTTTCATACTTCTCTTGGCATCATCATAACAATTAAATATGTAATAACGCAAAACAATATGATGGGTCATTACATTCAATTATCAGTATCTTCATCATTTAATTCTGGTGCATTTAAGAATGGCAATACCAATTACCTCGAATGCATGGGCTTGTGAGCTAGTTTGAACCTGCAAAATATTCAATGCAGGAAATCATTAACGAAAATAATCGAGCGTAAACAATATCAACATTGTTTATATTGCATAATCATTGTGTATTCCGGTACACCAAATTGCCGTTAACTGTCAGGTATGTGCCAAAAAAATTTGATAAACACTATATAGTCTTCTTGTTGGGATCCAGTTAAATATAATTTTATATCCACAAAACTCGAGGAATAAACGAGTTTTTATATAAATTATATTTGTAAAACTCCACTTACTGATTAAAAATGGAATAAGAAATATAACTTTATTAACATTATCGTCGTTAATTTCTTTCCAGTAACTTTTAAACTCTGATGAATAATCCTGTTTAGCAATTAAGCCGCGTTCAAACATAAATTGATACGCAGAGGAACTTAACGTTACTGACTTTCTATACGGTGGAGCGCTCACAAACATGCTTAACCTCGCCACATTCATTATGTGCCTGTCCCAAGTCAGGAACCTGTAACTCAGTGGTTGTCGTTGTAAGGTGTCGGGCATATTTAGTTTCCGTTTATTGTTTCGTCATAGGTCGTTTTTTTCTTCTTCTTTGGATTGAATTGTTTTACATTGTGTCGTATCGGAACATTTATAGCTGACTGCACGTTATTGGTTGTGTTCATTATTAAAAGAATCAAGGTGACATATAATTGCTTAAATTCGCTTCATTTTGGACTTTAAGGAGTGTGGTATTTATTTATGTTTTTTTTCAGTTGTCTCATTTCAATCATTCCGCATTTCTTTAATTCATACATGCAGAGGAATATACTTTTATATCCGCTTAAATGTAGAGAAGCGTCACATTATAGCCGTCAGTAAGACTCTGTTACAGAAGCACGGGCTCTGTTCTATCAATCTTACTAGACGACGACTATTCCATGAAAGTACACACTATCATAGAGGATTTAAGATAAGAGCCATTATTTGAGCCTTGAAATGGAGAAATTGAAAATAAATCTAGAACCAATACTGTACAGTAAGCTATTATTAAAAGCACCAGCATGACAAATGCGAAATAATTCAAAATGGAATACAAACTGCCTGATTTAAGCTAAATATGACACATACTAACCAACCACAACCACTGAACTTAGGCTCATAAGCTTATGACTTAAGACATGCACGTTAAGTATGTACATGGATTAAACCTGTGTGTAAGCGCTCAAACCTTCCTTTACTCCTGATAATATATCTATAGCACACCATAAAAACAAACTATAACATTCTGTATGAAAATGCTGAACTCATTATATCGACACAAAAAACCTCACAAAATAATAATAAAAAAACCCACGAGGTACCAAACTAACAGTACTCAAAGTAACTGATAGCTAGTTCAAAGCTAATTTCTACTTATAAAAATATGTCATGTTTTCCCAGATTAAGATATCTATCAATAAATATGTACAGCTAACAGATTAATTTAAAGACATCATAAAGCATGGTAACTCTTTTCATTGTTAAGGAAAGAGGAATGTGTGTGTGTTAGTTTTTTTTCTTTTACAAAAATCATTAAACACAATCTGCAATGACAATTGATTTCATCTCTTATCTTATCAATGCATTATTTTCATTTGAATATATAGAAATTGTGCTTGTGAACATACAAACACTTCAAACTAAAAAGGCGAATGGAAATTTATGAACTTTTCTTCATCTATTCTCTTTTTAAAAGTCCTTCCTACTGTACAATGATTGAACTTACATGTAACATCAGTGACTTTGATTTTTGAGTCTTCAAAGATTTTAAAAATATTAATACAACTATAAGATTTGGAAATTCAGACAACGATACAACCGTAGAACTATTTGAAAACAGTTAACATTTCCACCACATAGATGTTCCGTATTCTATTTTTAGGGAATCGGAAATATGTCAAATCACTTTTGTTTTTCATAAACATATATATCTTTCTACAGTATTTTTTACAACAATAACACTTACTTTCACTTTGTTTTGCCATGGCATTGTCAGTTTGTTTTCGACTTGTGAGTTTGAATATTCCTTTGGTATCTTTTGTCTCCCTTTCAGCCTATATTTTAAAATCAAACAAAGACTAACCGGATCCTGAAATATGATAAAACATACAATGAAAAAATAAATTCCAAATAATTAAGGTCAGTGTTATGTAATACAAAACTATAGGCAAATTATTTTCTGTGAACTATCAGAAAACTCGGATTCATCAATACAAATACAAAAATTCGATAAGCGTGTAGGCATGGACTCGAGCAGGATTCATTTTAATTCCTATTAAATCAGTAAGTAATGAGTTTATTTTTAGGAGATAACACAGTAGGCATAAAACTAATCTACCATGTTGTCCTCAAACAAATTATAAAAAGTAAGAACACTAAAAATATATGACTATGAAATATACAAAGCACATTGTGTACATACTAGTACTTTACTAGCATACATTCATACATTCGTACATAAGAATACCTCTAGGATATTCTATTCTATTTTTCAAGATAGTTCATCATCACAATCCCGTCATTAATATTTTGAAAAAGGACGTACTGGTACATGTAGCTAAACATTAAAAATCCATTGCTTTGATAGCTATCCATGCATGCATATCAGATTGTATCATTAACAGGTGCACGTGTTTCAAGTATCTAATGTATTAATTCTTACAATACATCATTGTTTGTCATAATAACCATTTAAAGATAATTTGTTTAATTCTTTTGACTTTCAAACGATATTGACAACCCACACAAATATGATTTTTTTGCAACGTTCTACTTCAGAATTAAGAGTGATAAAGTGAACATTAAAGAAAAGATGTCAGAAAAAAGGATGCATATAAAAAATCAGAATATGTGGTATGATTGCCAATGAGACAACCCTCCATCAGAGACCAAATGATGTAGAAGTTAACAACTATTATAGTTCACCGTACGACCTTAACAATGAACAAAACCTCATACTGCATAGTAAGCTATAAATAACCCCGAAATGACAAACGTGAAACAATTCAAACGAGAAAACTTACGGTCTGATTCGTGTATAAAATGCATGCATTCTTAAATGTTTAAATTCTACGAATCATGCAGACATATTTAGATTCCAGAAAACATTGTTAAAAGGGATGTTTTCCGCCTGCTCTTTTTTTTAAAAACAACACTTTTAAAGTCTTATATAACTGAGGCAATAAAACTGTAACCGTAGTTAAAGGTAAAAACCATTCCCAAAAATTGTCTCCCTCGTATTAACCAATCAAAATCTGGCATTTTGACCTGAAGTATAATAAAATGTCTTCTCTGCGTTAAATTTATTCACAGTTGTTTTAGACTCTGGGCGATTAAGAGCTTAACAAAAGTATATTGACATTAAAAGGTTTATCAAACATCTATTATTCATATGAAAAAAAGTAACCAGTAACGTATTATAGATCTCAGTTTTTGCTTTAACTCTTTTATTTTTGGTAGACTGCAAAGGTATCGCGATTCCTTTTGTAGTATTCTTCAGTCAGCACTGTGTACCAACACACCATTTACTTGCAAAATTCGATATTATTTGAATAAAACGATTTTGATTAAGTATCAGTTCCGGATCGGGTAGAGTACTCTTTTCAACGCGCAGGTTGGTTAAGCATTCGCGTAGTCTTTAGAACAAGCGAATCAGGAGAATGGAGCTATTTTCATAGACTTACACTTCAAAATATCCAAATATTTTATTTTGACACACTGACCTAGTTGAAAACCGATGTGGAGTCGACATTATCTGTTATATATGATATCATGCGTACGACGTTCAATTTTGACAAATTTACTGGGCAGACTTAATCGTGTGATTGGTGAGTGCAAAACAAGAGATAACCAGGATAAACTGACAATTTAAGAATTTCCTACTTAAACAATAGGCGGAAGATACCAAAGGAATATTCAAACTCATAATATAATATATCAACGTCATGGCAAAAAACGATAAAAAGAAAACAGTTAACAAAAACACAAACTAGAAAACTAAAGACTTAGCAACACGAACCCAACCAAAAACTGTTAGGTGCTCAAATATGGCACCCATTCTGTTACTCATTTAAGTATTTACAAACTCGGTTATAAGTCTCATTCGATGTTGTCATATAGGGGAAGAGTTAATAAAACTTTAAAGGTCAAAACCATTTCCAAAACATTATTATGATCACATGTACCAAGCTACTGTTTATAGATATAAAACATATATCAGCGGACCATAATTGTTATCAAATTTAAATTGAATGTTTTCTATAAAGCACTTTTGTACACGTCAGTATAAAGTTTTGGCGGTCAGTTTGGGGATGGCATCAGTGTCCGTAAGAAAACATCGAACTTGGGTAGGTAACCGACAAACGTTTTAGCCTAGAATTGTATGTTGACTTAATTTTTTATTAAGCACTTTTGTGCACGTTAGTATAAAGTTTTGGCGGTCAGTTGTAGTGGTGGAGAGGAATGAGTGTCCGGAGGCAAATATCGAACTTGGGTCGGTAACCGACAAACGTTATAGCCTACAATTGCAAGTTGACTTAATTTTTTATTCATTTAACCTTGTTGTCTCTACAATGGTGATATGCACAAATCATCCGTCTTTCTAGACCACTTGGCCATCCACGTTCTTAATTGTTAACGGACAAATAAATGTATCTGGTCACTTGACATTGTTTTTTAAAAAAAAATCTTTAGTTATTTTTCAATTTGATTTTAATATACGCCAGACTAATACTGGTTCAAAGACATTCACAAGTCAAACTCAATAAATCTCATCAACAAATGATTTGTCTGCTAGTAATATCCTAGGAAATTAATTGTTTTTGAATTGTATCCGTTTTCCATTCTTATCTTTGAAATAAAACAAAACGAATTAAGCTATGAAATGACGGAAATCATTAATAAAAAAATCGTGCGTAATAAAACTTTGTTAAAATATTGGTTTAAAGCATTATGATTTTCCAGTGTTAGATTTTTAAATATTTGATTAATTGGACATCAAAAGAAATGTTTAAAGGCATTTTGATATATTAGAAAACCCCCTTATTGCACTTTTTTGAAAATACTATTAAGATGTAGGTATTTCAATTGGAACAAACTTTGGCCATTTGAGAGAGTATTTGTTTACAGCTAGGAAAACCAATCCAATGGTAAACGTCAAAGGACAATACACACACACACACACAAACACAATACAATCTGAGTGTGTTTTAGATATAACCTGATGATGTTTAGATCATAAATGAAATATTTTTTGTTTTACAAAACAAAACAGTACAATTAAATAATAGCTTTCTGAACCTAAAAGAACAATGAAAAATAAATTTATTAATGCATTTAAAAACCTATTATAGAAAAAAATAGAATGTGAAAAAATCTTAAAAAAACAGCATCTTATTTCCTCACTGAAACAATAAAAATACTTCTAGAGGTCAATATAATGTCTTGTCTGCGTTAAATGTATTGACAGTTGTTTAAGGTTCGGGGCGAACAAAAGCTTAACAAAGTTTATTGACATTAAAAAAGTATAACAAAAATACTGAACGCCAAGATAAATATAAAAAGGGAAAGTGCATAAAAAATGACAAATTCAAATGCTATCAATCAACGGCACAAGTGAAAAACAACTGCCATATTCCTGACTTGGGACAGGCATTTTCGGAAAAAAAAACTGGTTAAACCTGGTTTATAGCTAGCTTAACCTCCCACTATATTGACATTTGTTATCGTTCTGTTATATTAAACGTTTTACCAAACATCTATTACTGATATCAAAATAAATAACCAATAACGCATTATAGAAAACAGATGTTGCCCTATCTCTTTTATGTTTGGTAGATTGCAAAGGTATCGCGATCCCTTTTGTAGTATTCTTCAGTTAGCATTGTTCGAACACTCCATTGACTTTGAAAATTCGGCCTATTTTATTAAACGATCTTAGAAAGTATTACGGTATAGTGGTCATTTCAACTTTGAGGTTGGCTAACATTCGGGTAATCTACCTATTGTGACTGTTTGTTTTGTTCACGCATCGTTGTCAATATAATGGAATTTGATGCGACTGTCATACAAGTGAGAGGTTTAGCTAGCTATAAAACCAGGTTCAATCCACCATTTTTTACATAAGAAAATGCCTGTACCAAGTCAGGAATATGACAGTTGTTATCCATTCGTTTGATGTTTTTTTTTTTTTTTTTTTAATTTTGCCATTTGATTGGGGATTTTCCTTTTTGGATTTTCCTCGGAGTTCAGTATTTTTGTGATTTTACTTTTTTTCTCACAAGCGATTTAGGCAAATGGAGTAATTTTCACAGATTTCCACTTAAGATATCCAAACATATAATGACGTCTTTCTTTTAAATACATTGGAAGCTGTATGTCTGTAGATTGATATTTTAGTCTTATATACATGTTTTTTATTTAAGTTGTTATTGGCTTTGAACAAGCTTTTGATAACTTCGAGTGCTCTTTACTGTACTTTGTGTTTTTTTATTGTGCAGATGAGGTAAGCGATTTTTACAGTTTGTTCTTATGTTGTGCTTTTTAAAACACTGTAAGGTTCTCCGCAAGCGTTAGCAGATCCTGCTCCACATGGGGCACCCGTTCTGTTGCTCATGTAAGTACAAACACGGTGATACGCATCAATCTGTGATGTCATAAACTGAGACAAACAGAAATTACTTCGTCCGATGTCCTTTTCTGCTTTTATTTTCATCAAGAACGTTCAGAGGCAAACTTCGGAATGCCACATATTGATAGATATATGTAAGGAGAAACTATATTACCAAAACTGTGTCGAAAAGAATAGCTTAAAGATTTTACTGTCAACTTTGTTTGCCAAAGTTTTAATCTTATTTTTCTGTTTTTTTTTTTTTTTTTCGCATTTACCAGCTCAAAAAAAAAAAGAAAATATAAGTACTGACTAATGACTAAAAAGACACATTCTTCACCGGAAATGCGTACCCTTTTGACCACAAGACGCGCATTTCTACAATAAATGTCTCTTCATTTAGGCCTGATGCCAATATATTTGAAAATCCAAGACCTAATACCAACGTTGCAGAGCTGATCAAACCCCAAAAAGGACATAAAGTATAGCCAAATACGGAAAAGGAATCACAGCTTTGCTTGATGGAGATCTTTAATTTACAATGATTTACAAAAATTTTTAGCAGCAAGTTAAAATCAGATAAATCTGTATTTCCTTTCCAATAAAAAAGTACTGACTGCTTGGCGATGATACCCTATGGGGCTAACAGTCCAACATCAGTGGTATCGACCCAGTGATGAGTGAGTGTAAGTCGTCATTTAAAATATATGACAAAATCTACTTATAAGAATATAAACAAATGGGATGACATACCTTCCAGTAGAAGAAACCTGGCAATAAAACCCCAATGACAGTACAGTCTAGTAAAACACAGAGAGTATTTATATGATATGTTAGGAGGCCCACTACATACCAGAAAAAGTCTTGAAATGGACACCTTTTGTACTCGGTTGACTGATTTTTACTCGACAATTCTGAATTGGTCTGAATTTTACTCGATGTTACTCGACTGTAGATTGAACTAAAGAAGCGGATGATATGTCCCAAGATAATTTAAAATTCTACAGTCAAAGAAAAACTGACAACGCCATGGCAATCAACGAAAAACAACGAAATGACAAACTAGAGTCTACAGAAGCCCAGATAGAAAACTACGGCATACGAGATACGAACCACAGAATAAAACCGGATTTTATCTCTAGTATACAATTCTATATTTTCCTTTGTCAACCAAACTTCGGAAAGCCATATATTAATAAAAATATTGGATAACTTTATAACCGAAACTGTTCTCCAAATAATATCCTAGCGAATCTGCGGTAAGTTTTGTATTTCAGAAATGCTTTCGTTTATTTGTTGTTATTTTTTTTTTTTTTTTGAGAAGGGGGCATTAGATTAAAAAATCAAAATATTCGTAATGAACGAGGACAGACATGCAATATACGTATGGACAGGTAATGCGTACCTATACGAACATTTAATTATGTGCCATTTCGGAATTTTCAAATCGATTATTTCCTATAAGCTAAATCTGATATCGTAATATAACCTATATATTTCATTCTATTCGTTATTGTCTGTGGTGCAGGGTATTTTATCCCTTACATTGTTAAACCAAGGATCTCAAATATGTATGTGTCTCCTGTTGTTAAATAATTGGCTTGTAGAAGTACTTATAAAGATTGATCTACTTAGTCAGAGGTTTAAGTCTAATTTGGGTGAAAGATAGGGAGCTATCTTGCAAGTTATCACGTAACAATATCAACGATAGCATGGTCTAATATAAGAGAGGTAATATTATTACATGCTCGGAATTTTTGTAAGGTTGGATTGATAACATATATTCGTACACTTGTTTATATGTAAAAACAATAAAACTTTCAGCCTTCAACAAAATAAAAAAAAAAATAATTGATTTTTTGTTTGCAGGAAACTCGGTTGCTTAAAATAGAGCAATAAATATTCCCTACAGAGTGAGTGAGGAAAACAATAACAGGAATAAAATCTTATAACAAAACAAAAGTACTTAAACAAAAACATTTTGGATGTGATATCAAAAATAACATTCGATCTTTTTAACCGTTGAAACCAGAAAACCAAATCCTGCTTTTTACACTGATGATATTTTGTTAGCATAAAGTATCAATTATGTCTTGAATTCAAATTGCATTTGTATTTATGCTGAATTTCGTTTGTTTGCATCTTTGACCTTAACTTTTATTTTAAAATCGATTAAACCTTCAGTCCATTTTGAGTTTATTGTCAGGCATCTATGCGTGACTTACTTGCTAAGGAAAGAACTGTATTGTATTTCCCTTTCATAGATTATGTTTTAAGTCTATGATATTCGTTCTTTGTGTTAATATAGTGTGTGTTTATTGTCTACTTAAGCTTTTTGTGCGTTCATTGTCTTTGATTAAACATGTTACGCCTACTGTTTTGATAAGTGGACAATACTCTGGGTGCTATGTGGTTGATGGTGTGGTTATATTTGATAATACTTTAATCAGTTTTAAAAACCTAACTGACTGGTATGTGCCGTGGATTCGGTGGCCAAGTTGTCTAAATAGTTTGTCAACACTGAGATTTTGTGTTCAAATCCCGCACGTAGCAGGTGCGCTCGACTCTAATCTTTGTTGAATAGGATTGTCAGTTTTCCTATCGGAGGTCGGTGATTCTCTCTCTGGCACTCATACTTCGGAATTCCAATGGGGACTAACTGCCCATCACTTATTGTGGACCTGTTTCTGTATGAGTTACAATTTATGACTAAAATCAGCAAAGACCCATCGAAACAACATCTGATACAAAAATTTAATAACACTTTAAGATATTTGGATGATATATTTGCTTTCAATAATGACGACTTCAGTATGTACACTAAAGAGATTTATCCTGCTGAACTGACTTTAAAGGTGTAATACCACCAAATCATGGTACGTCACATCCGGTTGTATACGAAAAATGGTCGAAAAAAATATTCCCTTGAATATGACAGTTGTAGGTAATTAATCCTACATTTTATTGCAGTAAAACATTTCTGCGTCATAAACATATATCTTGGGAAATTCAAAGCACCATTATATTTTTATTTGGGGTTCCTATAGAATATTTTGGAAACTTGAGGTTACATGGTTACTAAAGCTTATACACAGGTTAAATAAGGGGGGAAATTTGATTGGTTAACTTTCAGTGATGGTTATTTTCTTATATGCAGTGAAATGTTATGTGAATTTTTTTCTGTAGTACTGGACAGGATAAAACTTTACTCATGCCAAGTATTTCTTTATTTGAAACAAAGATAAATTCTGCACAATATTTTTAAAAGTGCAAATTTAACAAAGACTAATAGGGGAAAATCAATGGTGGTTTTACACCTAAATAAAGCTAATTGATTGATTTACCCATAATCCTCCTTTGACGTCGACATTTGGGAATACCAGACGCACTTTTTAGACACAGAAAATATCTGCAGCAAACCCGCCCATCCTCCCTTAAATTTTTAGAATGCAATTTCTACGGAAGATTCTGCTGTTTGGTTTTTGTTTGTTTATTTCAGATTTGTATTGCCCACATAGATTAAATCATCACTCCATGTTAAAGCTGTACAAAAGTTCTAATGTTGGGACTGTCATTCAACGAAAAATAGATGAATCCTGGACAAGGAGTGGACATATACAGAAATTGAAAGGATAACTTGGAAGTCATTTATAAGGGATTTTATAACATTCAAACATGTATAATTAGTTGTAGTTTTGTATTTATCATTGGTAGCGCTAACTTCTGATATCCAGAGTTAGTCGCTTGATTTATGGCAGATTTCGCTGCGCTTGGATAACATATTTGCAGTTTACAGACTATTTAAATCGTATGATAGCATTAGCCTCTGATTTCCAGGGTTAATAGCTTATCTTGAACTTTCCCTTTTCATATATGGTCCGCCACCTCGAACATATTCGGCGATCATCATACAACATTTTCAAAGAAACATATGCATTTCTATCACTGAATTTTAGTTCATATCACAAATTGCATTTCATATAATAGTATATAGTACATATATCATATCTGTTAATAAATGCTGTGGCCATTTCCTGCCAACTCTAATCTTGTTATTTTTTAATGAGCATCTAAGATAACAGTGTACATTCTGTAACATCGTTGAATATTGTATTTGATCTGTATTTACACTGTAATCATGGCAATTACTCTGTTTTGTATTGTCAATATACAATAACTAAACAAATATAATATCTATATCCAGTTATTGACATTTATGATCCTGTACCCTATCAATACTTATATTTTAATCAACAAGAATTGAAATGAGATAGATCGTTGATTTTGATTTTTAAGAAGTCGAGTTGACCGTTAATTGAATTTGCCAAAAACTATTTTAAAAATTATTATCTTTTATTGATAAAGGAGTAGGACCACAAAGGGTTAAAAACGGCCCTGTCTCAGAAATTGACGAAATTACTGCAGAAGGATCACTAACTAGTGTAGTTCATAAAACGATAACCATTAGTCTTGTAACTGCGTCAGAAAAGACCAAGGTACAATGGTATTTTAGCCATTTGCGGAAACGTTAAAATAGTTTTCATTAACGTTCTAGTAACTTTATAATCATTTTACCACAAGAATTTGTTTACAAAATATTTCTTGAATCTCGTTAATATATCTTGTTTTTTTTTTCTTAACTCTATTTACAGAAACTTACTAATGTTAAGGTTTAAGTTGCACATAAGCGCTTCAATTAAATTTTGTATAAGTGGCCCGAATACTCGTTTTCTGTATTGATATTCACGAAATAGAAATTGCAGAGACTCTGTAAACAAACATAATTCTACAGCATAGATTAAATTAAAAGTCATGAAGGATTTTAAAACATAAGCAATGAATGTCTTCTATTGGGCAGATTGAAAGCTGTAAAATATCTTGGCGAGCGAAGTACAGTCGTAAAAAAGTATGAGTATAGTTGATCACACCACATCATCTTATTTGTATATGGAAAGAAAACCGTGATTCATTTAAACACAAAAAAGTTTATTTTCTAGTAAAGAAGTAAAAGATGAAAACACAGATAAAGATAAACATTGTGTATAGACAGTACATAGCATTACATGTACTTCAATAATCATAGAACACATAATATAATTGTACAAAAGTCATCAGACACCAGAACCACACGTGCATTCATAAACATCATTCTCATTCCGGAGGTTTACATGCTTACTCTCAAAGCAACATTCAGAATTAAACACTTGAATGAACAATAGTTTCATATAATACTGTCATTTATACGTCACTGACCACATTACATAGTACTGCTATCTCTAATTGTACCTAAAGCGCATGAAATATGTAGTCATCTGTAAAAATTGAAATATAATTCTTTCAAATGGTTCAATGAATCCTTTTTATATTTTCCCAGAATTTTTTACTAGACAAAGTAATAGTTTAAAGGCAGTGGCTATTCTGCCGGTGCCGCCAAAATTGAAAATATTCTATTTTGCCAACTCTCGGTAAGCGGAAGCCAGCATACCAGTAAAAAAGATTTTGTTTATAGATATGCAATTCAAAACTGACTATTATTTCAAAACTAAATTTAATTTCAACATTTTTGATTTTGAAGTTATATGATTGATTTTTTTAGACTGTATACATAAAATCGATATGCTATGAGATGTGTGTCTTTCATTTTTTTTACAGCATGTTTAAAAATCTGAGATTTTATTCTTATGCATACATGTAGCATTAGATTGATTTTAGAAGTAATTTCAACTACATTTTTTTATATGATTTCATAGCTACAAATGAATGCTCAATAGTTTTATTCCTTTTCACAAATTCTTATTTTACTTGGACTCATAAATATTTTTAAACGATTATATATGTATCTCAAATATTGTGACATTCATCTTATTCAACTATATGTTGAATAATAATTTGATTCTTTTTATTCCTTTTCACAAATTCTTGTTTTACTTGGACTCATAAATATTTTTAAACGATTATATATGTATCTCAAATATTGTGACATTCATCTTATTCAACTATATGTTGAATAATAATTTGATTCTTTTATGTTGACAATGCACATTTTCGTAGTATTTTTCACAAGTAAATATTAAAATTCACTCTTTACAAAGAACCGGCAAAATAACAAATTCACTATATTGCCGGCACCAGCTAAATAGTCATTGCTATCGAAATATGCTATTTTGCTTGTTTTAGTTAAGCTATTTTAATCAAAGACGACAAAATAGTATATTTTCTATTTTGCCGGCGGCGACAAAATAGCCACTGCCTAGTTTAAATAACTCAAAAATTTAACAGAATACTCATTCTCAGTTGTCCATTGTGGACGATTTGATTTAGCGATTTATCTATATTCAACTAAATCTATCCGACTTTTGCATGTTTCAATCAATAACTTTTTAAAAGAACAAATACTTTTATTATTTTATGATTCGTGTTTTCGCTAAAGGGGCATTAGCTACGAGATATAGAAAAAAAAAAGTTCAATCATTAATGAAAGTGAAATAGTGAAATAATAATTCGCTTTTAGTAGCCAGTTTGGTTCAGTTTTGTCAGAATAAGCAAAGAAACATCGCTAATGAATTATTCACTTGCAAGTGGATAATTCAACATCTGATTCATTAAATCCGTATCCATGTGAAGTTCAATTGAACCCCTTAGCTAGAGATCGGTTACGCATGAAATAGGCATGTTCAGATATTAAAAGAAAAAGAATGTCAACACTGGAAGTGAAACAAGGGTAAACCATTTGGTTGACTGATTCGATCTACAAAAACTCATTCTTATACAGGTAAAAACGATTATTAACATATTGATTTAACCTGTAATATCAAATCAAACAGACCTATAAAAATCCAAATGCACGAGTTTTCTATCTATTTATATCTTTGTTTATGTTTATATCGGGTAAAATGACCGTCGGCAGTTTTCAGAAGGTCGCCTCGATGGTTAGTAAGATGGCATCTAGACTATAATACACACGAAATGCTGATACATACTATCGAGTCTATGAATCGTAAATTGTTTATTTCATACTTTTTTTTTAATTTGGATATACGTTTTAGTATGTTATAAGTCAAATATGAGAATTTGAATCAAATCGATGAACTTGAATTTGACAGCTAATGCCCCTTTACGTTGTAGACTGAAATTCTTTTTTAAGGTTTTCACAATTGTCAATTTATTCTTAATTAGCTTTTATCTAGTAATCTTAACTAGTCTTGCTCGTGGTTAAAGTGTTCCGATATTCCACATACAACTATTATGTTAATCTCGAAAAAAGTTCGATTGTACTTTGTTATTATTTTTATTTTCATTTGGTCAAATTTAACAAATTCATGCCTCAATCCGTTTGACAAAAAGAAGATGTGATATTATTGCAAAGAAGACAACTTTCAACCAGATACCGAATGACGTGCATGGATTCATTTTAAAACTAATAGAAATCCATGAATATCAGTTTTTTTTTTTTTTTTTTTATTTGGCGTTGATTGTAACGATATAAGTGTATGTAAGCTGTGTCCATTCAAGTAATGTATTATCTTTAACTATAATTGATAAACAAGATCAATTATTTTCGTCTATATATAAAAAGGAGATGTGGTATGATGCCAATGAGACAACTCTCCACAATTTTCAAAAAGTTTGCTCAGTTGCAAAAAGTACAATATAAACAAATAGGTTTCAAAAAGATGAGCAAGAGGAATACTTAGATACATGTCAATGTGACAGCTACCTAACAATGATAAAATTAATATTCTATTCTTCAACTACACTCTGCTTACTGTCACTTTCGTCCATGGCATGTGGGATAAATGCTGCATCTTCAAAAGAAGATCCTCAATTCTGGACTCCATGTGTGATGTCCAGATTATGTCTTGTATACCCTAGATACCAGAGTCTAGATGCAATGTGCGCAAATTAACATGTTCTCGTCCGGAATATGCATCTTACTTGTCGCTGGACGTTAAACAGTCGTCCATCATTATGAGACAAACAACTCATGTAGTAAAATGGTGTGTTTCTTTGTTATTCAATATTCTTTTTTTTCCTTTTTCCCAAAAAGTGAAATAATAGACGCGTAAATATCTTCTCAAAAGATTTTAAAATCTTCAATCATTTATTTAATTATGTTTAAAGTCATTATTGTACTGCAACTTACGGGGAGACATGATTGATAGTTGTTTGACGAACGTCCAGTGGCAAATACTTCATGCATAGTTAGGACGGAAAGCAATTTAGAGAAACTATTTCAAATAGGAAACAAGAAATTGCATGTGTTGTCATTGAACATAAAAGAAAATTCTCCAAAAGGGGGGGTGGGGCAATAAAGAATCATAAGACCATTAAAATCATGCAACACCATGAACATATAGAGGCGACAAAAAAAAAAAAAAAAAAAAACAGCAATAAAAAAATATAAAAACAGGTAACTACAGATTAAACACGAACCTCGGGCCACCACAAGAAACGAAAAAATCAGATATATAAAGATATCTCATAGATAATTTATTCATAGTAAGCAGCCATTTTTGTTGGTCGCTTGTAACATAGTCTCACACAAATTTAAAAGAGACCAAAAGGGACCAAATAAACAATTGCTCCTTGTATGCATTCTGACCACGTATACACGCTATCCCGCGTGAATATCAGATATTTATTTGAAGTTACCCAAGCTGTATGATTGTGTCGGATAGTTTTGTTTCATCTTTATTTCAGTTTTCATTGAAAACAAATATTTGTTCTGGTTGAATGTCACGGACAGTATACACCATGCCCTCTCATTGCGTCGTAATTTTTATTTTAATTAAAGAAATATTGAAAAGCTTATTTAACCACTGTGCAATATGATATCAAAATGTTCACGTGGTTTCTTCTTATGTCCTACGATTTTCTATGTATGTTATTGTTCATAGTTCTGTAATTTATTTACACCATCCGTAGTGTTAACTTGGCATGCCATACATGATAGAAAATGCGGACGTGAAAGAAAGCACTTCATCAAAGCGTCAACCTGAGATTACATTCCGCGGAGGTTACATTTCGACGATTTCGTCTTTAAAAAACAAAATACATGTATCTAAAAGGAAATTTGTACTAAATTTTTATGTTGACATCCATATTAATCTGCTGGATGTAGAATTTTACGGAAAAAAACTACGGCTCTAATTTAAAACTGTCATATTTTTGTTTGCATAGCACAGACTGGGTTAATTATTACAAGATAACGTGGAAATGAACTTTAAAATAATTTGCAAATTCATAATTTTTATTTCCACCAATTTGTCTTGTTTTCTAATAAAAACAGTAATCAGAACGTATCTATCCGTGTTTAAAAACCTAACAGGATCGGCGGTTAACGGAGCTTCGCTAAAAACAAAGACTTGTTATTCCATTTTCTTCTTTTTTGTTTGTTATAGATAAGAAAATAATAAATTATAGAATTTATTCTATTTATAGCAATTGTACAAGTTCTTGGTACAGTTGTTTCGACTCAGAATCTATCGTACCTCGGAAATGGAGGCGTTAAATCAGGATATGCATGTTAGCAAAAGATAAATTTTCGATGTGGCCACAGGCCTCGACCACGCTAAATATTGTTGCAAATTGAGTCAAAGTGTCAAACAATCAAAATAAGAGTAAAATTACTTTGGTCGAGGCCTGTGGCCAATGCGAAATTTAACGAGGAAGTGTGAAATTCTTTAAGAATTTGAACATTTTAAGCGTTCCGGTTTGATTCCGGGTAATACGTCACATTAATGACGTCATAAAAATATGATTTTATACTATAATAGCAAATAACGATATACGTAGATATGTTTTAACTATAAAGGATCCACCTTATTTCTCTTTTATGTTTTGTCACCTCACAGGGCCAATATGAGGGTAGGAATGCCCTTTACCGTCAGGCGTGAAACGGTCATTTTCGGCTACCGTTAGCGTCAAATAGGTTAAAATTTTATCGTGATTTGTCAAAATATCCTTATCGTGATTCGTCAGAGGTTTCAAAAAATTTACCGTTACCGTTATTTTAGGATAGAAATTAACGTGATTCGTCAAAATCAGTCGATTATTTTATCGTTATAAAGAAAGTGGACATTTTATCGTCATGCACCAAAAGTTACCGTTAACGTCATTTGGCAAGATTTTTCACCGTTATTCGTCATGAAGGTACTCCCATTACGACTCTCCAATACCAGCACTTCGTGGCCATACTCCTTTACTCTGATAGGTAATAGTTAGTTTCTACATCTAACGTGAGGGTACCCAAATTGCACCTATTTTGACAGTTTTTTCACCTACGTTTTTTACGATCCAGACAAAAGTTACCATTCTGTGTTTATTTTGTAGATGTATCCTTTTTTACTAGAGTGAGAGACCCATATTCGCCACATAATTCGCTCATTTCCACTTACATCCGACCTACATTCCAATATAAAGGCACACAAATTTTACAGAAAAAAATAGCAAAACGGCGAAAATGTGTCCAAGGCGAATATACACCAATTTAATTTTGAATCCATATTGAATCATTGAAAATGGGTTTGAACCGACTTCTACACGATCCACGACTCTGTAATTAGGAGTACCCAAATTGCAACCATGCTTTAATTCACATCCTTAAAAATCGAATAACAGATGTTTTGTTTTATTTCTTCAAATATTTAGAACAATTTGACATTAGTCCATGCTTAGTATTTATTTTTTAAGAAATGGATGCTTGTAACATTTTATATTTGCTCATTTTTTAAAAGATGACTTTTTGTGAACGTCGCATGGCGACGTTCCGTAGATTTTACTTTTTCCAGTGTTCTTCATCTGTTGAAATATATACTGTGAACGTTTTTTGTATATTTGAATATAGTTACCTTAAGTTTGTTGAAAGACGTCTATAATGTCAAATCATATTAATACAAATTATTTAGTCTCAAAGAAAACTTGTAAGATTTTCGCAGCTATCTTTGTTGAATAGGTGCAATTTGGGTACTGTGACGTTACAAGCGTATATTTAAAATATAAGAAATCGACTATGTGCTTTATGAAAGGCGTAAGTGAGGAAATTTGCCAGTAGTTGTCTTATGTCATATTTTAAGCACTTCGTCTCGGTGAAATAATAGCTTGCCATACTATTGAACACTTCTCTACTATTGAATCATGAATCCTTGCTGCCTTCTAGATTGTCTTCTGGTTATTTTTTTTGTCGTTTCTGTGACTCGTACCCCGTCTCATTTTACATCATCTTCTATATTGCGAAATTAAAAACAAAAACATAATAACTCAATCAAATCAAATTCCTTGTTCTATAAATAGACAGTCATATTTAAAGGAAAATATTATTCGTAATTACAAAATATTCTTATGAATAAAAAAATAAATCTAAAGGAAATATCCAACAGACCATAGTAACAATAACTGCTGTGATTCAATAAGAAAAAATCATAAATTTGTCTGAATAAGTTCAAACATTGTTGATGTTGGATAATAATATATTGCCGTTACGTATTAACTGTTGAAATGAGATGGCTTGATAAAATAATTAATCTTTTTATACACATTTCTTTGTTTATCCTTGCAAGCAAATCATCTTTGTTTACACTATTGTATCATTGATTTGTGACTCAAGACTGTAATTACATCCTTCGCAGTTTTGAAAATGTCATTAAAATAGGTCTAAGACTCGACTATTTACAATGTATCATTGATTGAGTATGCGTTTCCTGGACAAATATTTCTATTTCAAAAATAGTTATTGTTGCTATGACTAAAATAAGTGTTGACTAGACTTCAAGGAGAAAGTAGCTTTATTATATAAAAAAAAAATGAATTAATGAATTCAAAAGATTTTTAGGGACAAAAACATAGAAAATAGAAGTAGAAGATACCAGGGAGACAATCGGACACCTTAAAAAGAAAAGAAAAACAACAGAACAAAACCATGGACGAAAAAAAAAAAAAAAACACACATTATACCGAAAACTAAAGATTGAGCAAAACAAACCCCACAAAAAAAGAGATGAACCCTATATGCTCCGGAAGGTTAAGCAGCTCCAGTTCCATTTGTGATACCAATCGTGTTTTCAATTGCACGTCAAAATTAGGTGATACGTCGCATTCGTAAACTTCTTAACAGTCTGAACATAGACTGAACGTCTGAACATAGACTGAACAGTCTGAGCATAGACTGAACAATCTGAACATAGACTGAACAGATCTTAATTGACTGCACGCGAATTGTCAGAACAATACTGAATTGACCGAAGGGCATAAGTCTTAAAATTAACCGAAAGACTAAAATGACTCAATAATTTATTGTTCAAGATTTTAATAGCATATCAAAATGATCGTTTAATATCAAAATTGGCTTACAAGTGATAGAACTCGAACTGATATGTTATATATAAAGGACAAGTTTATATGCATCGTAAACATATTCCCATCATATAGAATTCTGTACAAAAATCTCGTTTGCTGAAAAACAACAGCAAGGCAGCATATCTCCTCGAGCGAGTTACATGTATGTAAACAGTACTTATTTAGAATTGGAAGCTGTGATAATGAATTTTTTCCCCAATTTTTGGAAAAACTACGCTGCTGATAACTCTTACATTGTTTTATTCATTTCGAGGGTTAGACAACAATTTCGACATCATCATTTTTTATTCCCATATAAATGTAAAATATGAGCTTTGAGTGAGTATGAACCTTCATCTCAAATACTTTAAACTATTTTACTATATACTGGATAAATCGTAAAAATATTGTTTCTTTTTTCTGTCCTTGGACAAAACACTTCAAAAGATATCACAAATGTATACACCAATTGTTATTATCCTATCATAAATTGTGTAAGAGTGATTTGAATACAATCGATATTTAGCTTTTCGAATCTGTGGAAGATCATGCTACTTGATGTCGCATGAAATCTCCGATACTGTTGGTCAAGTTTGCATGTACATGTATAATGTGATTGGTTCTTCAAGTCTTACCTTCTATCTTTTTATCGTGGAGAAGATTTCACAGATTTACTAGTTATCAAGAATTAGATTTTTGCCCATATTCCAATTTTTAAACAAATATTTAAATTCCGAAACCAATGACACTATCTACATTTACAGTGTTAAAATTGTGCTGTTTCAAGATTGATCCATTTGTCAAATGTTGTGTTTGCAAATGATGTAGAAAAATCTGAAACAATTGTCGCCCCTCAATAAATATTAAACAAGACACATTTCAAAGCATCCACTATCGCAATTATCACTATTGCTCAGTATTTAGTTATTTATGATGTGTTTGGATACTATTGTTTGTCCTTATGTCGTTGCCATGTCATTGTCAATTTGTTTCCGACTTACGAGTTTGAATATCCCTTTGAAATGTTTCGCTTCAGAATTAACTAAAGAGCATTATAACGAAATAACTAATTTCGTTTACTTAGAACCACTTGGGAGATGTTACGACTAAAGCTGATATATATAATCAGTTTACAACAAGCTGTCTGATGCAGCACACTGTGTTTCAAGTAGTTATTAAGTTTATGTAATTTTTTGTCTTAATATTGCGTACTGTGATTACATTATGAATATTTTTTTTTAAGTCTAATTTAGTTTTACAACTATGTTTACCATTTCAAATTAAGTCTCATAAAGGCAAAAACAAATCGTGTAATTTGCAATAAATTATCATGTCCAACAGTTCTTAACGGATGCATGTAAATGCCATGAACATGCATGGAATATCTTTTAAAGTACAAAAGATATCAAACTTCATGGAAAAGGATGTAGTATTAAATGTAATATAATTTTTATTTATTCTTTTTATTGGTTCTTTTCTATGATGTGGTTTGAATGTAAAATTAAACAGATAAAACAACAAACTTTAAAAGATTAAGGAGATAATGGTTATGGAACGATTTAGTAATGCTGTATAATAGCAAACTTACGGTATACAAAATTCTCACGTCACCGACCTGTTACTTATACCATGTACACGTAATTTTATCCATCTTTTAATAATAATATGGCAGACGAGCTTGCAAAAATTATCGTGCATATTGCAATGTATACCAGGAATTGAATTGCTTGAAACGTTGTTTACTAGTATTTATGATAATGGACTGATGGTAACAGTCAAGAGGGAAATATCAGATATTTATCCCGCTGTTTACTAAAAACAGTTAAGCAATAAGCTTTGCATTCAGTGACTGCGTCCTCTTTAATCAGAATCCATAGGTTTGTTTTCTTTTTGCAATGGTTTTTAAATGCTAAGTATCGAGTCTTTTCCAATTTTCTCTTATGTGTTGTGCTCTTTACCAATGACAAAGGTTAGGGGCTAGTGGAGCGCTTACACACATACCCCTGCCTTATGTGCTTGTTCCAAGTCAGAGGCATGTAATGCAGTGGTTTTCGTCGGTTGCTATCGGCCATATTTGTTTCTACATATTTTATTAATTTTAGTTTTAATTTAGTCGTTGATTTTCTTTTTTGTTTCACATTTTGTCATACTGGTGCATTTTATACCTTACTATACGATATACGTTTTGATTTTTGTTAAAGGTCGTATATTACCCTAAAGTTGTTTAAATTCTCCTTCTTTCGGTATTTAGTGGATTGGTGACCCACTAGCAATCACATCGCATCTCCTTATTTATATTGAGTGTGATTTTCCAAAAACTAATACACAAAATTGTTCAGGTTTTATAGAGCTCTCCTTTTTTAAATTTACCTTGGAGTTCGGTATTTTTGTTATATTGTTTTTTCTTTAATTGATTTCGGCAGTTTGTAGGTAGAATTCTGCCACTTCGAAAATTTTTATTTCTGTTTGAACAAATTTATATTTAACATTCTGACATGTCGTTCAATCATTTTGGAGACAATAATTGCAATTCCTGATTGTTATTATTTTTACAAAATTAATGTTACATCTCTATACGTGAATTAAACATAAAATGCAAGTATTATCACTATATGCATGTTATCATTTATTTTTGGCGTAGGAATATAATAAAAAGAAGCATCGGGCAGACATCAACAATGTTGATATCAATGACATGATATAAGACAACTGTACAAGCGAGTAAAATTGGAGTGAATGTAAGCAACTATAGGTCCCCGTACGGCCTTCAGCAATGATAAAACCCATACCGTATAGTTAGTTATAAAGGGCCTCGACATGACAAAGAGTGAAACAATTCAACGAAAAACCAAAGGCCTGGTTTATGACAAAACAATAAACGGAAAGAGCATATGACAGACAGCAACCAACGACACCACTGAATAAAAGGCTCCTTAGTTGGGACAGGAACATATAGAATGTGGCGTGGGTTAACATGTTTGACCTATAATGGTTTACACTTATAAATTTTGACTTGGATGGAGAGTTGTCTCATTGGCACTCATACCACATCTTCTTATATCTATTGTGAGCCTTCAACCCTTCCTTAACCGGTGACAGGGATGTAACAGCACAGCATAAGAACGAACTGTAAACATCAGTTTGAATTGGGCCCAATTCATCAGTTCGGAACGAAAAAAAAAGCAACTAACAGAAAAGATAAAAGACAGAAAATGCAAATGTCAGAGTACTCGCAGTGCCTGAAAGGTAGTTGAAGCAAAAAACGATTCATAGATTAATCATGTTCTCCAAACCTAAAAACCTAGTTACAACTGTAAGATCTTAAAGGCTTATTCTTTAACTAAAAGAAGCCATTTTACTGAAGTAAACATTTTTTAAACTCAATATACCCTAAATTTATTTAGTTTGTTTCATTTCTAATCCTAAATGTTTTCTTAGATGCGTTTCTTATCATTGTAATATAAGTGGGAGCTTTTGTGCAGTAAAAGAGATATCTAATAAATGAACTATTTCCTTTTTACCTTATATAGCTCGACTCTGCGGGCGTCTATTAAATAGCAATGAACAACATTATTCCAAACTATTCCATTAAAGAAAAGGTCAGTAAGTTTTTACACATAAGTGTCAATTACAACAAGGATATGAGTATTACAATCTACCTGTATTATATAATTATATAATGGTTCTCGTGTACGTAATTATTTCTGCCACAACCGATCATGTCAAATTATTGAAGTGATTTTGAATGATATGCACTGCACTTGTTTTGGATAGTAATTATTAGGAATGGCTCTCAGTTTGGTCAGACTTGTACACATGAAAGTGTATGACTGTTGTAAAACACGGAAAACTACCGTAAGGTTAATACAAAATAGGAAAATACGAGCAACAGAACAATGTACAAACGAAAGATAATTAAAACAGATATAGACGATGTATGCACACACAAGAAAAGAACAATATAATTGGAGAACACTGTAAATTAAAGACTTCGGAAAAGCAAGTTTCCGTCTTAGCTGCAAGTAATACCAAGGTTCTATGAAAGAGAGTATATTGCATCGATTCCAGTTGGTCACCAAAGATGACAATGGACTAAAATCGGTAAAAGAACGTGACACAATTTTCAAATCGGTCATTAGTCATTTTATGCAGACTCATCAGATAAAATACATCCAGTTCTTGCTATCTTTATTATTGCTTTAAGTCTAAATCAAGACTTGCATAATCACTTTATTAATAATGTTCAGATTATCTGTAAAGTATTGAACATTAATTCTCAGAGGTGTAAAAATGGTATAACATTATCTTCAGGGGTTAAAATGACACAATTATTTAATAAATTTATCAGAAATAATTACTATGCATTTTCCTAACAGAAAAATTTGTTGGATACGAAAGAAAAATTCATCCAATGGAATTTCAAAGCACGCTGGGAAAGTTATGTAACATATGCTTATTATTTCAATAATGTCCGTCGTTTTTATGAATTTCCCAATCATCATAAACTATCTCAAAATCAACAAGATAGACAAAACTTAACGGCTTGGCTTAAAATAAAAGACAAGCTTTTTCTATTTCAGTATCACACCATGATTTTTGTATAGAATGTAAAATATTATGTGTGTTAATCTGAAAAGTTGAACAACATAAATCATCATCAATTTCAAGTAGTAAAGGACCGCTAGTTAAAAAATGGAAGTTCATATGCTCTTAAACGTGTATTCCAACGTGCAATTGAAAAGGCATATTCAGTAATAAGTACCAAAAGTACTTTGACAGACATCCTTTCTCGTCTTTTCGCAGGTGTTATGTTCAGGATAAACTATTTTCAACTAATGAAGCATGTTGAAGTTTTTTATCTTTATGTAAATTTTGCTAAATAGAAACAACTTATTCCTGCATTGATTTTTACTGAATGTCAACTAACGTGAAAAGAGAATTAAAATTTCAATTGCATTAAAAAGATTAGCACAGATAACTACCACCTAAAACTACAACATCTATCGTTTCGTAATAAATGGTTTCTCATTTTAAGTTGGTAAACAATGAGAAGGTTTCAATATCTTACAAATATAAGCGCGGTTCATAAGCAGCAAATATATCTTTATTACCATGAAAACATATATTTCCTCTTTTTTCATTGGTGCTATTTTTGAGAGGAAGGCTTACACAGTCGAACATTGCCACTATTTCAAAACACAAAATATATTTAAAACTTAAATAAGATGTTAACCTTTCTCTTAGATGAGTAATTAATGACAGCTATTGGAGAAACATACATTCAAATCAATTTCAAAAGATGTCAATTTCAAAGTCAAGTTCTGTTGTTATAAAATTCATAGAAATTTTAACATACAAGATCGCAGACACATAGTTTTTGCTAGTGGAGGGCAAACATTTAGCATCATAAATATTCGAAGTTCCTCAAAACGTTTTTCGCAAAATTCCTCAGAGTTTATTTCCTCCAACTTCCTACATACATTTCAGTATAGTCTTCCGTATAATGAGGAAGCCAAGTAAAAAAAAAAAAAAAAATAGATAAAGGCAATGGATAGTCCCGGTTTAATAATCAAACGCTTTCCAACCAATGAAGCTGTCATTAATTGAATACATTTCTTTTATAGAAATAAGAAGATGTGGTATGAGTGCCAATGAGACAACTCTCCATCCAAGTCACAATGTTTAAAAAGTAAACAATTATAGGTCAAAGTACGGCCTTCAACACGGAGCCTTTGCTCACACCGAACAACAAGCTATTAAGGGCCCCAGAATGACTAGCGCAAAACAATTCAAACAGGAAAACCAGCGGTCTAATCTATATGAAAAACGAGAAACACTTATGAAGCACACCAACGAACGACAACCACTGAACAACAGGTTCCTGACTTAGGACAGGTGCAAACAAATGCAGCGGGTTTAAACGTGTTAACAGGCGCCAACATTCACCCTAATCTGAAACAGTAGTGAACATTGCAACATAAACATGCATTTTTAAGCAGATGTGTACCAACACAAACCTAACAAGCCAATTACACATTTGCACTCTGTGAATAGAAAAATCAGTTAAAACCTCATATTACCTTGTGTATAGTTTTCTTGTACCAGATAGTCCTGAAATTAATTTAAAAAAAACATTAACAATGCTGAATTGTTTGTGTTTATATGAAAGCCTGACTAAATTCTCTTCTCAATTGCTCGTTACAGATTATGTAATCTACTGTTGCAGAAAAGTCAGGATATTTTCAGAGCATATTTCTAAAAACGCATTGTTTTCTGACAAATAATTGTTAACAAGACGATCAATGAACGATGTGCAACTCCAATATTATGACTGAACAGATTTATTTTTTTAATTATTTAGTTAGAAAACTCTTGACCAGCTGAACAATACTATCTAATTCATCTTAGGACAGATAAATATTTTGTCATTACATTGTATTGGACTGTTTTACGGGTGTGATATGATATACTAGGTCGATGAGTCTGCTGGTTGAGTGCTTGCCCCTGAAGAAAGAACAAGCATAGTAATTTTTACCATTCTTTATGGTCTTGTATCTATTTGTTCGCACCTCAATATTTTATAATTTTATAAATTTTGGTTTCTGTTTTGTTCCTTAAAGCAAATAGGGGACTTCACATTAACTTATAGTTTGTATTTAGTACTTTTACCCATATCTGGTAAGTTCGTGTAACTATATGGCACTTGTTTTAATATCTAAACGCGAAATCCTATATAGATTATCGGCTTATATTTATATAGTGTGCCTGTAGGGTATATTTCACCATTGTTCAATACCATACTTGCTATCACTTTTTACATACATCAGATTAATGCCAGTGCCATCTAGACAATGAATTTATAGTTATATGGCTACACTGAACAACACAATGACAGAACCATTACACGAAAGAGAATTTAGGTGTGTATATGAAAAAAAAAAAAAAAAAACAGGATCAGATCTAGAAAATCTTCGGATAAATCCATATGAAGAAAAATATTATTCTAAAAGGGTATTAATCGTATTAACATAACAATCATAGGGTGCTCCACATACATCACATGGAACTGCTATCATTTGAAATACATGTGAAAGACAGTAGCCTTGTAATTGTATTAAAACCCTAACCGTAAGTATCGAAAATTTACAGAGAAGACACTCTTTGTCTGAATTTAACTCTAATAGTTTGAGAACCAGCAGCTTTACCGAATGTGACCTGCCGAATTAGGCTTATTTGTACTTATATGATTTTTTATTCTCCCTTTGGTATGTTCCGCCTCTTCTTGTTTTTAAATTTTTTGAGTCAATTCTTAGCCAGATCTCTTTGATGACTTTTTGTGAACTTGAAGAAAATATCGAACTAACAATTAATCAAGGATTATGCATTGTGCTAATACAAATATTATAAACTAAGCTTGTATTCCAAAGTGTGTAAGATATACTTAATACAGGTGTTAGATATACTAAATATAGGTGATAGAATACGGGAAAAGTGCAAAACAATAAAGATAATATCCTGTTCATTTGCTTCACTAATTCTAAAATGTTAAAAACTATTATCTAATTATTACCCTATTGAATCTTTCTCTCGTACCATTATTTTGTAAAGGCAATTAAATATTTATTAGAAGTTATTTCCATTTACTGTAATTATAAAAACGATGAGTAGAGCTCGCCTACTCAATCCATCTGTAGGCAGTTAGAATACATTATATATGACGCATGCATGTAGCAAATTATAAAGAACAAAAATGTGTCCCCAGTACACGGATGCCCCATCCGCACTATCATTTTCTATGTTCAGTGGACCGTGAAAATGGGGGAAAATCTCTAATTTGGCATTAAAATTAGAAAGATCATATCATAGGGAACATGTATTCTAAGTTTCAAGTTGATTGGACTTCAACTTCATCAAAATCTACCTCGACCAAAAACTTTAACCTGAAGCGGGACGAACGGACGGACGGACGCACAGACCAGAAAACATAATGCCCATAAATGGGGCATAAAATCGAACAAGAAACCGCGCTTATACACATCGCAAATGCCATATGCATTAGACACTTACAGTAACCTTTGTGGAAAAACATAATTGAAATACAGTTGGTTTTACATGTAAAAGGCCTACTTCATTTTGTAAATCTTGTAATGCTAATGTTTTGCCTCAAAAGTTTGGACTTCCTATAAACAAATGGGAATATCCTTCTTTAGGAAATTAACATATTACACGAAGATGCTCAATAAATTTAAAGTCTGAAAAATGTAAATTTTAGGTTTAGGTAAAGTTTCTTTATATCAATTTCAAATACAATAAGTCAATTTATATAATTTCAAAGAGTAAATGATAATTATATACATATCCTGCTTATATTAAGGATTTATTTTTTTCAGTTTTGATGTCAAAATTACGTTGTCAATATGTCCATAAACAAAATTGATACATGACCTTTATCTCTAATGTGCTTACAATTTCAGAAATAGGAACATAAGAATAAACTAGGAATATATATATTTTGTTGCATATTAATCTGAGAAATGTCAAATATCTAAGAAAAGACATAATGATTGTTTTCCCGTCAACAATTTTAACTTTTCGTATGTTAGAAAAAAAAAATCAGAAATGTTTAATACAAGAAGCTGATTATTGTCATTGTGTGTCATTTTTTAGGAAATGTCTAAGACACATTTAATGCAAACGTAATCTTGAGAGAAATGACTACGTTATATCACTTATAGGATCATCATATTTGACGGAAACTCTGTTTGAAATGAAAGAAATAGGATTGTCGTGGAGAGTGCCTGCCTCCTGACAATCGTGACGAAAAGAAACCAACTTTACAGGCTTAAACTAAGTAAATACATTCAGAAAAAAACATCAACCATTATATATAACTCGTTATCTACAAATTACCAGACGCCATGTCTTTCTTGGTAAATTGTACAACAAACCAGTACATGTATGCATGCCTTAGGAAGAAAAAAAAAAATAAACTTCGTTAAAAATTTTTGAAACTCCTACTTTAAGTCATAACAAATTTAGTTATAATTAAATCAATTGCAAATATTTAAATCTCAAACTCAACTTCTAAATTCAAACTGTCAAAACAAAGCAAACAAATTAATTGAATCGAACAACTCTGTATTTACAACTAGAGGCTCTAAAGAGCCTGTGTCGCTCACATTGGTCTATGTGCATATTAAACAAAGGACACAGATGGATTCATGACAAAATTGTATTTTGGTGATGGTGATGTGTTTGTAGATCTTACTTTATTGAACATTCTTGCTGCTTACAATTATCTCTATCTATAATGAACTTGGCCCAGTAGTTACAGTGGAAAATATTTTGTAAAATTTACAAAATTTACAAAATTTATGAAAATTGTAAAAAATGACTATAAAGGGCAATAACTCCTTAAGGGTCAATTGACAATTTTGGTCATGTTGACTTATTTGTAGATCTTACTTTGCTGTACATTATTGCTGTTTACATTTTATCTCTATCTATTATTGCCAGTTCATTAATAGATTGTTTTCTATATTGATTTTCTACTGCAGTTTCAGAAAGGAAGATTACAAAAGGAAAACATTTTGTAAAACTTACCAAAATTTACCAAATTAATGAAAATTGTTAAAATTGACTATAAAGGGCAATAACTCCTTAAGGGGTCAACTGACCATTTTGGTCATGTTGACTTATTTGAAGATCTTACTTTGCTGAACATTATTGCTGTTTACAGTTTATCTCTATCTGTAATAATTTTCAAGACAATAACCAACTAGAGGCTCCAAGGACCCTGTGTTGCTCACCTGATATTTTTATTTACAATTGATGCATGATAAAAATTTAATAATACTTTTAGATATTTGGATGATATATTGGCTCTCAATAATGACGACTTCAGTATGTATACTAAAGAAATTTATCCTGTTGAACTTACTTTAAATAAAGCTAATACGAACAATGACCACTGCCCTTTCCTCGATCTTGATATCTATATCATTAACGGAAAGCTTAATACAAAAATTTATGATAAAAGAGATGATTTTTCATTTCCTATCGTTAATTATCCATTTTTAGATGGTGACGTTCCCTTGTCACCATCTTACGGTGTTTATATATCTCAACTTGTACGATTCGCTCGTGTATGTAACAACGTTTCAGATTTTAACGAAAGAAATTTATGTATTACTGAAAATTATTACACCAGGGTTTTCGATATCACAAACTAGTCAAAACATTTACTAAATTTTATCATCGGTACAAGGACATAATTCGTAAATATAGCTCAACATGCAGACTTCTTATACGTTCAGGTATTTCACATCCAATCTTTTATGGTAATATTCTTTATAAAGCACACAAATGTCAGTATTCACCTCAGAAGCTAACAAAACCTTTAAATAGACTTATTAAGAAGGGATATAGTTACGATACTGTTGTCAGGTCATTAAAGATTGCATATTTTGGCTTTAATATTCATTCACTTATAGGGTCTTTGCATCGGAACTAAACACATTTATTTAAAACCAGTTGTTGGCATGACACGGGTTATGCTCTTCTCATATATTTTATGATGGTATGATACTAAACCCGTAACGGGAGGGATTGTGCCTGATATTCATATGATGAAGACATAATCTTTCAATCAGTTTAATTGAGGTCTGGAGCTGGCATGTCAGTTAACTGCTAGTAGTCTGTTGTTATTTATGTATTATTGTCATTTTGTTTATTTTCTTTTGTTACATCTTCTGACATCGGACTCGGACTTCTCTTTAACTGACTTTTAATGTGCGTAGTGTTATGCGTTTACTTTCTACATTGGCTAGAGGTATAGGGGAGGTTGAGATCTCATAAACATGTTTAACCCGCCGCATTTTGCGCCTGTCCCAAGTCAGGAGCCTCTGGCCTTTGTTAGTCTTGTATTATTTTACTTTTAGTTTCTTGTGTATAATTTGGAGTTTAGTATGACGTCCATTATCACTGAACTAGTATATATATTTGTTTAGGGCCAGCTTAAGGACGCTTCCGGGTGCGGGAATTTCTCGCTGCATTGAAGACCTATTGGTGACCTTCTGTTGTTGTCTGTTCTGTGGTCGGGTTGTTGTCTCTTTGACACATTCCCATTTCCATTCTCAATTTTAACTGTTGTACTGTCGTTTAGTTTCAGAGATATAAGACTAAAAGTGCGTTTTATTTCAGCCATGTGTGCCATGTTGGCAGGCAGGGTCATCATACACAGTGGTCCCTGGATATCCTAGTGGTGATTTAAACCAAGTTTGGTTTAATTTGACAGTAGTTTCAGGGAGAATTTTGTAAAATTTATCTAACGAGAAATGCGAAGTGATGAGAAATTTTGTTGTGAAGTTTTGTTGTTGCAACCCCAAAAAAAAAAATTATCATTTAAGGGCAATCTTTCCTATTAATGATTTCTGCAAAATTCAGTTGATTGTGCAAGGGTTGTATAGCCAGCTGAGGTCGTTAAAACTCTCATTTGTTGTTGCAAAATTCAAGTGGTTTTGAATTGCTTTGTTGTTCTTTTTGTATTCAACTTTTAAACAACAAAGTACAACACATATGATGACTGATACTCATGACACTGAAAATATGGTCCTCATTCTTGTGAAGAAAATGGTAAGGTTTGAAATATTTCTTAAATATTAATTCAATACCAATACTTTAATTTGTATTGGATTTATCCCAGGAAATGAGAACAAGGGACACAATTAAATTCAATTTTTTTCCCTAAATTTCTGATAAAATATAAAATGAAGAACTATATTTTTTAATGAGAATTTATTTTTTAATAGTTAATTGATAATTTGAACAATATTAATGAAGTTTTAGATCTTGCATGGTTGATTAATTTTCTCTCAAAATTTCTGATATTCTATTAAAGTTTTAAATATAATATGAGGCAGGCATTACCTGTGAAAGGGGATGAAGTCTGTATAAATTAGTGTAGGAATTCAAGCATCATTTGCACTTCGGAATCTGTAGAAAATGAAGCCAAAGTACTGAAACATATCTGACATTCGACCTATTGTTCGGGATTATAGTTGTGAAATCATTTTCAATGTAAAGAAAGAAACACCATAATCAGGTATTAATGTGGTTTTTTTCCATGTTATAGAATTATCAATTATTTTTATTGCCAGTACATTAGTAGATTGTTTTCTATATTGATTTTCTACTGCAGTTTCAGAAAAGAAGATTACAAAGGAAAACATTTTGTAAAACTTACCAAAATTTACCAAATTAATGAAAATTGTTAAAATTGACTATAAAGGGCAATAACTCCTTAAGGGTCAACTGACCATTTTGGTCATGTTGACTTATTTGAAGATCTTACTTTGCTGAACATTATTGCTGTTTACAGTTTATCTCTATCTGTAATAATTTTCAAGATAACAACCAAAAACAGCAAAATTTCCTTAAAATTACCAATTCAGGGCAGCAACCCAACAACCAGTTGTCCAATTCATCTGAAAATTTGAGGGCAGATAGATATTTACTTGACAAACAAGTTAATCACTGTAAGATTTGCTTTAAATGCTTTGGTTTCAGAGTTACAAGCCAAAATCTACATTTTACCCTATGTTCTATTTTTAGCCATGGCAGCCATCTTGGTTGGTTGGCTGGGTCACCACACATTTTTGAACTAAATACCCTAATAATGATTGTGGCTAAGTTTGGTTGAATTTGGTCCAGTAGTTTCAGAGGAGAAGATTTTGTAAAGATTACAAAATTTACAAAAATTGGTAAAAATTACTTTAAAGGGCAATAATTATATAACTCCTTAAGGGTCAACTGACCATTTTGATCATGTTGACTTATTTGAAGATCTTACTTTGTTGAACATTATTACTGTTTACAGTTTATCTCTGTCTATAATAATTTTCAAGATAATAAGCGAAAACGGAAAAAATCCTTAAAATTACTAATTCAGGGCAGCAACCCAACAACCCATTGTCCGATTCATCTGAAAATTTCAGGAAGATAGATCTTGACTTGATCAACAATTTTACCCTGTCAGATTTGCTCTATATGCTTTGGTTTCAGAGATATAAGCCAAAATCTACATTTTACCCTATGTTCTATTTTTAGCCATGGCGGACATCTTGGTTGGTTGGCCGGGTCACCGGACACAATTTTTAAACTAGATACCCCAATGATGATTGTGGCCAAGTTTGGTTAAATTTGGCCAAGTAGTTTCAGAGGAGAAGATTTTTGTAAAAGTTAAGGACGACGGACGACAAGTGATGAGAAAAGCTCACTTGGCCCTTTGGGCCAGGTGAGCTAAAAATGAGATAAAAGCTGGTTATCTGCATGCTGTTCACAGCAAAGGTATGAAAATGTTTTGAAAGTTTGATTGTATCACAAATCAGTTGGGAAACAGGCAGCATACACCAATCCATTCATTAACTAATTGTTTGTATTCATATTTGTTTTTTTTTTCCAGAACTTAAGGTATTTAAACTAAACATTCAATCTGGTATTCTACCCTCCTATTGGTAGATTTGTATAACCCGTTCTATCGTTTTTAGAGTTTTCTGTTGTTCGTATACACATATGCATATCTTATTATGAAAAATACATCTTGTTCGTGAAGCAACTAGGAAGTTTGTCGAAAACAAACAAATTCAAAGAAGGTCAAATTCCATGAGTCGCGAAACAAAAACAAAATATATCTTCAAAATAAGTATTTTACACAAATACCGCTCCTGAGCATAAAATATCTACTTCTGCTGAATTACTATAAATATCTATAGAGAAACATTCTAATTTTAATTCCAATATTCTTACGACGGTTCTTGCTATCAACACGTTACCAAATACAGCCTCTTACAACAAAGCAGGTAAATGAACATGCGTTTTCGTGAAAGAGAGGCGGCGAAGATACCAAATGGATATTGAAACTCAGAAGCCGAAGACAATCTGACAACGCCATGGGAAGAAAAACGAAATGTGAAGAATAGACAAAACACTACGTAGAAAAGTATACTGAGCAACACAAACTCCACTAAAGTCCTGGGGTGATTTCGGGTAAAAAGGCGTTTACGTTTTAAAAATGGAACGACACAGTGAGTGAAAAAGATACCAGCGGGGAGGGGAGGGGATATGAACAAAACTGGCCTGTTGCATAAAAAAATACACAAATTATTACCAGATTAAAGTTCGGTATACGTATCTAACTGAAGTGTTTTTTTTTTTTTTTTTTATTAAATTGTACTTATCCTTCTTTTTGCAGTCTTTTAAAAATTTCATGTTATTGTTGTCTCTCTGAAATCATCTACTGTTTTAAAACATACTTGTTTTTCTAATAAAACAGTATACCTGAGTATTTCTATCATCTTTTAGACTTCTCATATACCATAGAGGAATATTTTCCGTCAAAATCAGGCTAAAATAATTATGCGTTATATAAGTTCAGTGCAACTCTTAAGGTATTAAAAAGCGTTAAATTTGTTCAGTGTCTTTAAATGAGTGTTTCCTTTGCCATACATAAAATATATCTGATGTCAACACAATGTATTCACGGCCTTGGATGTATCGATAATTTCGAGAAAACAATTTGATTTGAGTATTTCAATTATAATGAACAAGTTAAGTGCAAACACATCAGCCATTAATATAATCTACGAAGAATAATATTTTGGTAGACACTAAATCACTGATACATTACGTAATGTTTGCGAGTACATCAACCAGAGCATCGGAGCTGGTATGCGGTATCACTTAGAGTTTAAATCTTCTTGTCAATTAGCTTAACAATTTTAAGGTACTGTAAAATTCAAGATCTCTTAAGGGAGGTTAATTTTAAAAGGTTTTTACTATTTAATGTCCCTTTGGATAAATAAATCATAAGATATAAAATGAATAATCTTTCTATTACAATATCAATTTTATGCAATCTCGTATGTCCGTATTTATCCTATTTATGTTTTTCCTAATTGCGTTTTATGTTATTTACATCGAGTTTTCTGGGTTTTGTTTTAAGGATCAAAATGTTTTCTACAATATCTTCTTATTGCAAGAGTTAATACTCTCTGAAAAAAAGGCAATAATTTAATTTTTTTCTTAAATTTAAATGGGAATAAATCTTTTGAAGTAATCAAATTGCGTTGACCATATTTATTTATTAAACATATTGTCATTGACTGTTGAAAGCATTATGCTTTCTGCCGTTTGGAATTATTGCATTCTTTGAAAAGACCGATGCAGTCTAAGTACATGGTACAAAATCCTAGTTTTGTCCTTGGAAATATTTATTTTCAATAGGAAACCATGACAGTTATTTTCAAGTTGATATGAATAAAAGGAGAAGCGAGGTATACGTCAATAAATATAATCCGACGACAAATTTGTTTCGGAGTATTTTATTACTCTTAGGATGTTTAGTATGGTTATTGTATTATCTCTAGGTACTATTGACTTCCTTCTCTTGTTTAGGAAAATGTCATTATCTTAATAACTGTTATTGCAGATAAACATATTTACATTAAGCCAATTATACACAATTTTCCTCTATCTTACAACAAAAATCCGTAAACTCTATTACTCTATTATAATTTTCAAAACAATGATACAATAATGTTTTTGCTAAACGTAATGTGTGCTATGCAGTACACCAAATTGCATATATGAAATCCGCTGGTACATTTAGAGCTACTAGTATACCACTTTTGCATTAAGAGTAAATGCACAAGAGAGTCGAAACATACCAGAGGGACATTCTAACTCATAAGTCGAAAATAAACTGAAAACGCCATGGCTAAGAAAGCAAAAGACAAACAGACAAACAACAGTACACAAAGCACAACTCGTGATGGCGTCCGTAGAATTTACGAATTGATGATTTCAACTTCACCACTTGGAACTCTTGGTTGAATAGCTTCCTTGTAAGCAGCAACCCTCTATCAAGGAAATTATGATAGGAATTACAAGCCCTGGAATATCATCTGGTAGATATATACTCTGTATGCAGGCGCTGCTGGAATGTTGCTACATAGAAATGGAAAGTTCACAATTTGGAGGCTAAAACCATCTCTTTTGTCGAAAAGTTTTGTTTCAAACCGACCCTCATTGTCAATTTCTAGATGTAAGTCAAGATATGAGGCAGACGTAACTGTATCTGTTGTATCCTTTATCTCAAGTTCGATGGGATAGAAGCGTTCAACATAGTCACCAAATTTTGAAATATTTAGTGAGAGAACATCATCTATATAGCATAAATTCGTTTAAAACATTGTAATAAGTAAGAGTAATAAAAATCAATGTAATATTCTTTTTCTTTTTTGTGTTGGATTATATTTCGTCTTTTACTTCATCTTTAAAAAAAATGTTGATTCTGTATACATGTATTAATATCAATTACCGTACACAAAACGAAGTCTTTTTGAACTCGTTCGCTGCCCTTATTCGGCAAAAGGTTTCATGTTCCTACTTTCGTAATTATCCATCACTTGATAGTTTTAAGTTGATTGTTTGTATTGTTGTTGGGTTTGTTGCCTCTGCTAGGAATCACATAGAGTTTAACAATTATTATTGGTTTTGCTAATAACACAATTTTACCAGACTATTTTTGTTCTCATTTCGACTGTTTCAAGTGCCAATGAAACATTTGGATTCGGAAAAACTGTTTCAATTTGTTATGTGTTATCCGATTAAAGCGTTACCCTAAAGGTATACAAGTATTAAAGGTTGACAACGTCATTAATTAAACCGCTTATTTACCATATACAGGACAAATACGATAAGTAAAATAAAAGTATTCATGGTATTCACGCCCTCAGATATTCACTGCATAATTTGTTTGTTGGCGTCTTTGTTAGTTTTATTTGTATGTTTGTTTGAATGTTTTTTAGTGAGTTGTGTTGTATGACTGTGATGTACTTTTACACATACTTGGCTGCTGGATCAAAATTATTATCACACAATTTTGTCGATATTACGCAACAATGAACAACTGTCATACAAGTGGGAGGTTGAGCTAGCTATAAAACAAGGTTTAACCCACAATTTTCTTCGGATTATGCCAATTGCTTTCACTCGTTCCGTTGGTTTATTTCCATTGGTTTATAACTTTTGATTTTGTCAGTTTTTATGGACTTCCCTTTTTCGAATTTATCTTGAAGTTACCTTGTTAACCATGAGTTCGAATCAGATAATTTAGCTAATCTGCAATCAATTCCATCTTCATGCCCAATATATCATGTACTGTGTAACAACTCTAAATTCTACTGACGAGGAACGGTAACACTAGGCCATTGAAAGCTGAATTTTAGTTCAGTTTAGGTGGTCGTGTGGTGTAGAGCGCTGGACACAGTGCAGGCGGTATTGTCATGATATCCCAATATCATGAGTTCGAATCCCGATAAGGGAATAACAAAAATTTGCTTTCGCAAATTTGCAGATTGAACATTGTTGTGCTGATATTTAGAGTAATTATAATATGTGTTTTCAGCCGTATATCACCTGCACTGGTGATCCAATAGATTGATCTGTCGTAGAGTTGTCACTTCTTTAGACGGACTTATATGTATATATATATAAGTCTAAATTGAAAACAACGTTCAAACCTATGATTGTGTTGGATAAAAACCGCAATTTTTATACGTGTGCATGCAAAATAAATTTCTTGTTAGAGGGGTCTAAATACAGCACAAACAACATTTTCCAAAAGACCAAAAAAGTGAAAAAGTATAATTTAACAAAACGCATTTGACTAACAGGTCGAACAACAAATGTTCTTAAACCCTGCTGACTGCCATTGGCGCTTGCCAAATAAACGGATCACCGATGTAATAAATGGCTCTTAATTATAAATTTAATACTAAACAGATATATATATATAACAACATTTTCCAAAAGACCAAAAAAGTGAAAAAGTATATTTTAACAAAACGCATTTGACTAACAGGTCGAACAACAAATGTTCTTAAACCCTGCTGACTGCCATTGGCTTGCCAAATAAACGGATCACCGATGTAATAAATGGATCTTAATTTTAAATCTAATACTAAACAGAGAACAATAAACTTGCGGAAAAGAATGATGATATACCGCAAATTAAATTTAAAATTAAGATTCATTTATTACATCGGTGATCCGTTTATTTGGAAATCGCCAATGGCAGTCAGCAGGGTTTAAGAACATTTATTCGACCTCTTAGTCAAATGCGTTTTGTTAAAATATACTTTTCACTTTTTGGTCTTTGAAAATGTTGTTTGTGCTGTATTTAGACCCTCTAACAAGAAATTTGTTTTGCATGCACACGTATAAAATTGCGGTTTTTATCCAACGCAATCATAGGTTTGAACGTTGCTTTCAATTTAGACGTGTTTATATATATAAAACGTCTAGATATTAGTCAACGATCTTTCTTACGAGGGCGCTGGATCGTTAAGAGTAACGATACATGTACACAATAAATAAATTACATAAATGCCTAAAAAGTGTACAAAACAACACCAATATTAAAAAAAAAAAGAAACATTAAATGTAATTATCTATAAATATGTCGGACATCAGATATCTTTCATCAGTATGATTATGATGTAAAATTAATCTATCAATCTACTCTGATTTAATTATAACAATCTTTAACTTTATACAATTAAAACCGAACACAAAAACGCTTGTACATTTCTAAAATTTTAAAAATGACGTAGTTTAGGTATTTACCACAGAGACTGCATAGAATGCTTCTAACAAAAATTGTAAATAAATGTGCGATATGAATTGGTACATTACTAAAAATTTCAAAAGTGACGAAAGGTAAGATTTTTATAGTTCGTTCTTATGTTGTACTGTTATATCACTGTCCCAGGTTAGGGGGAGGGTTGGGATCCCACTAACATGTTTAACCCCGCCACATTATGTATGTATGTGCCTGTCCCAAGTCAGGAGCCTGTAGTTCAGTGGTTGTCGTTTGTTTATGTGTTACATATTTGTTTTCGTTCATTTTGTACATAAATGAGGCCGTTAGTTTTTCGTTTGAATTGTTTTACATTGTCATTTCAGGGCCTTTTATAGCTGACTTTGCGGTATGGGCTTTGCTCATTGTTGAAGGCCGTACGGTGACCTATAGTTGTTAATTTCTGTGTCATTTTGGTCTCTTGTGGACAGTTGTCTCATTGGCAATCATACCACATCTTCTTTTTTATAAGACATTACAATAAAGACTGCGTAGAAATGCATTCCAAATGAACAGCACTGACCAATTTGAGCTGATATAATACTGAAATTTCAAATTTGACGACGTTAAAGTAATTATAACAGAGGCTGCGTATTTACACATCCTAAATAAATGGCAATTTGATAATGATTAAAAAATATTAATTTTGACAAAGGTTAAGTAATTGAACGTAGCTGCGTACTTATACATCTCAAATAAATAGCACTTTGATATATCAATATCTCGACCAAACTTATCTATTTTGAATATCAAAATAGCAGAACGCAAGTTAAAGGTTAAAATGGTAGTAACAAATTTCTGTGGACATTGAATTATAAAAGCAGTATATCATAAAGATCCAAAATGTCACTTGAGTTGAGACACAAAATATCGCGTAGGTCAACACATTCGTGTAGTTACCCCTAAACGTATGTAGTGTTTTATTTCGTCATCACTTTATTGGATCAGGTTTTTGTGTAGGAAGCACATCCCTGTTAGTTAATAGAGTCCATGTAGTGTAAACGTACGATAGTAACGTATTAATTATGATATATAAATGTAACTCGATGGAACAGAGGGTATGTTACTACTGAGAAATGGGAATTTTATAACTAGAAAGTTTAATCATAAAGTGTCTCATGGATTTTAGTCTAAGGTCGTCCATCTGTTTCAATATCAGTGAAATGATCAAGATATATGTATGTAGCTTACCTTCTATTTTGGCATATTCCATATTCATCACTGAGATACATAAGATGCACACACATACAGAAATGAGAGTTATCAAATGACAGGACATCATCAACATATCTGAAAGTGAAAGAACTTTGCAAGATGTGCTTTTCTTTTTGTCTATGAGAAGGTTTTAAATAAAATGCTGCTTCATGTGAGTACAAAACAAGTTTGTCAGGATGGGTGCTCAATTACTTCCCTGTCTGTTGAAATGTCAATACAATATACAGCACAATATGTTGCTGAACTAAAAGTCAAACTTTCTTTATGATATCTTCTTCATATATTTGTCATCTAAACCAGTGCAATTCTTTACAAAGTAAGCTTAAACAGCGCTAATGAATTGCTACTGTTGTCGGTATGCCATCTTAGACCGTACCACGAAACAACATTGGATAACATGCGACATCAATTCAAATGCTTTCAAATTTAGGCATTCGTGTTTCCATGGTTACGGTGGCCATTTTGAAATTCCAAAGTCAAATGCCACATCTACATAAGACAGTCAACATTTGTGTAAAGTTTCATTAAGTTTGAAGCATTTTGAATTTTTGACATTTTGCAGTTTCCATGGTAACGGCAGCCATTTTGAAAATTCAAAGTCGGATGGCACATCTACACATGACAGGTCACATTACTGTCAAGTTTCATAAAGATTGGACCAAATCTAGATTTTCGCATTTTTGTTGTTTCCATGGCAACGGCGGCCATATTGGAAATTCAAACTCAAATTCCAAATCTACATACACTCGTTAACATCTCTGTAAAATTTCATTAAATTTGAAGCATTTTAAAATTTTCACATTTTGCAGTTTCCATGGTAACGGCGGCCATTTTAAAAATTCCAAAGTCGAATTACAGCTACATATGGTGCTACCTGTAATAATCTATCATTACATAACATAAAACGTACATAGGAATAATTAAGTTTGAAAAGGAAGTTGTGTACCAAGTTTATTCTCAGCATTACATAATATCATACCTTCTTTTACTACTTATGACGTTACTTTACTGTATGAAATCTTGATATATATTAAAGTGTTAGCTGTAATAATTTCCTATTATCCTGTTTATTACTCTGAGCTTGCTTTAATTAACTACTGTCATTCTTTTTACAGTACTGTTTCTTATTGCTTTGATTATACCTGTTTTTAATTTATTATACCATTTTATAGAGAATATGTGTACCTTTCTTTTTTATATAATAGAACAGACAGGATAAAGGGTATCAATCCATAACACAAAATCAGTACATCCACCACAAAAAAAAAAAAAACAAACAAAAAAACCACACAAAATGCAAAAGTCACAAAGTCACAAAGTCACAGAGAGGCCTTCAACACAGAGCAAACAAACTCTCACCTCACTGCATATTAAAGAAGATCCGTAGCACCGGTTTGAGCTAATTTTTGGCAAACTGACGATCACGCCACAACTGTGAATTGAATAACAAAGCCATGGAGTAATATCAATAAAATAAATCTGGCAAAGAAATCAAACATTCACTGCCATACTTTAGCCCGATGATAATACTGAAGCGTGCAAAAACAATACAAACATTAAGACAACCACGAAGCACATCGAAATATATGTTAGATAACTTGGCAGGAAATAACGTATGTATGTTAGGGCAAATAATTCAGGTAGACTGTGTCAAATGTAACACTACTAACTCGGTCCGGGGAAAACATACCGGAAAGTAGCACATATCTAAATCAAAATAGTTCATATGCATATGTATAAATATCAAACTATGTAGAACATGTTTTGGTTATTTATGTATCAAATGACAGATAAAGGACTGGTGATCATTGAAGAACACATTTTGATAGATAATTTTGAATAATACAAAAATGCATGAATGAAATCTATTATGTTCTTTTATGTACTATTATAATAACTTATTTGTTTACCATGCAATATTGCAAACCAAACAATTGGCGGTCTGAGGTTTACATATTCTTAAGGTAAAATATTCTATTACTAAATTGATTTTTGTTGGTCGGAATATTGAGTACTTAGATTGTTTTCTTATTTATAAAGTTTACATCTTGTATACATCTTTTTAGAGTAAGGGGCCTCTGTAGCATATTGATCTACATCAATCACTAGCCTGTAAACACTATGGTTGTTACTTCTGAATTGTATAAATTGGCAAGTTTTCCTGCCGATGGTCGGTTGTTCTCTCCGCGCACTCTTGCTTCCACCAATGCAAACTGGCAGCCATGATATAGACAAGAGTGGCATTAGACACCGACAATCAATTTATCTATTGAGAATACTTCTGTCACGTAAACCTTATAATGTGACTGGAACATCTTTGTTATGTTGATACCATTAGTGTCAAGTCGAGTTTTCTTGCAAAACGGTATGATCAAAACCATTAACAATTCCTTATAGTATCCCCATAAATGTCATTACATAATACAGTTATCATGATAATATACAATTATTTGGTTGAACCATAGAACGTATTGAAAACATTTTTCGACATAAATATATTTCATAGAAAGATCTATAAATTTTGAACTGCGCTCAAAACCAAAAGTTTAGAAAGTCAATTAAATGGAACACGGCATATGTTCAAAAGCACAAGGGAACAAAATAAAACAACTAAACATTGTTTTGATTTTTGTTTACAACAGTATTGTTTTCCTTATAGCGTAGTGATTAAAGTTATATCACACAAAGCAAACATACTACAATACCGTCTCTAGAAGAAACAAATAATAATAATATTATCATATTTTATTTCAATTCAGTTAGAACTTTGAAAAAAAGAGATAAAACCTTATTCATTTTTCAGATTGCTTCTACTCAGCAGAATGTGACAAAAAGTTTCATCATAAACCCTAGCAACTATGCATCATAAATAGAGGTAAATTCTAATATGATAAAAGGTGTATGCCAATTCAAAAAAAAAACCATTTGGAATATACTGTAAAGTTTTCGACAATACAAATTTCAAACCAAATTGTGAATAATAGCATGTGCGTTGAAAAGGGTGTATGTCGTATCGAGTCAAGTTGGCCAGGAAAGCTGAGAGCGGACTAAAATAAATAAAAGGACGTGGCACACTTATGATTAAACTCATCCTTGATACATAAACCAGTATTGCAATTGTGTAATCCATCATTAGGTTATCAGTCATTTCATGCTGACTTGTGTAATATAAATCGACCAATTCCTGATTTGTCTTGTATTGCTCTACATCTAAATGACGAAATGAATAATCACTTAAATAATGGTTTGATTTTCTTTAAACTGTTGAACATCTTTCTCAGAGGTGAAAAACGATATAACAATATTCCTCAGAGATGAACATGGCACACTTATGCTACAAAGCTATCTTAAACAATGGCTTTATTTTATGAAAACAGATTATCGTAACAGGAAAATTTGATTAAGGCAAACGACAAATTCATTCTGTGGAATATTCAAGCATATTAGGGAAGTTATGACACAAAAGCATATACAAACAATTGAAAAATGGTAAAAATGGAAGATTGTTTAAAAATAGTACGCTGACATGAAATGATAATCAAAAAAAAAAAATTAATGGACCGATATACCTCAACGCTGATTTTTGTCCTATTTTAAAGATAAATTCAATTTCCTTTGTTCAAAGCCTGTCTTAAAGTGCCAAAGTGTTGCAGATTTATGAAAAATGTGATCAAAAGTCGGGAGGGTGCACTACCAGAAAACTCAATGTTTTTACAATTTTTACAATTTTTTCGGAAATCCCTCACAATTCAAATTTCAGTGAAATCATGGTCTGGTAATGTTGATGAAATTGAGCTTGTTACATATACACCTGATGACAGATATTTGTGACCGATACTCCCGCACCAAACCTGTGAGAAAATGACAAAATATTTTTTCATCCACGGAAATTTTTAACCAAATTTTTCTAATCTTAGACTAAGATATTACATAATATTGGGAAACATATATAGACATTTGCAAAAAGTTTGGTTAAAATTCAATGAAAAACAAGGAGGAAAGGGGTACAGTTATACTAATACTTGATCCAAGTTTCAATGAAAAAATATGATGAAGCTCATTATTTGTTATTCAAAACAAAAACGAAATTGAAACCATAACAATTATCTTGATGCGAACAAGTGAACATCATTTAATGTGGATGAGGATTTTATATGAATCAGCCAATTAGTACAAGAGAAATTGAATATTGAAAACGTGTTTTCCCTCCCTTTTTTATTAAATGCCACAAAGATGGCAGATATTGCAAATTCTTTAATTGGAACATCCGTTGGAAAGCTCAAAAAGTGTAGTACATAAAAAATGTAGATAATCCTGTAACACTGGATATCAATGTGCACGTCTATTTGAAATGAAAACAATGCTTAGACAAAACTTTATTGATATTGCTACTATGGTATGTAATGTGTGTACAATATTCGATACAAAAAGTCTCCAAGTTCGTTTGAAAGCCCATCAACCAGTTCAAGATAGGAGACTACTGGCAGTTTAGTTGGGTGTTTTGTAATTAAGATATTCGACACTTACGTTTGATTACTTTGTGTGTAGTACGCAGTTCAAACCTTTCAGTGCCAAGTTGGGGCCACACTGGCAGTAAAAAATATGAAATGTTGAGAATTGATACTGATGTGTATCAATCACTATCCCCAACGTTGCAATTTAGTAAAACAGTTTAATGAGTTATCTGTTTTCTACAAATATTATCGCTCTGAGAACAACATATTTTTGTACATGACAAATTGTGTTCGTACCATACGCAAGATTTTCTACAAACAATGTTTTGCTTTTACATATGCAAAGAAGGTCCAATAAAAATTCAGAGGATACTTGAACTTTACAATATATTGGAACAAAAGAGCTATTCTCCATTGTACATTCATACTCCAAAGGTGATCTGGGTAGTGGGTTGGCAATATGAGCATTGATCCAACAGATGAACTCGAAGAATTTGTTACCTTAATGATGCCTGAGATGGAGGTAGTTTCACTATGAAGCAATACCGACTTGACTCATGGTATTGAGATCACCATGAACGTGCTTGACTCTTTGTCATACTGACCGGTGATGAATTGACTTCACACAGATGTGTTAATATCTGAACCAGCTAGATTTCATAAATTTTAGATACCTGTTTAGGTTTTGTTTAAATACCTATAAACTGTCCTGTTTGTCTTACCGAACCGTATATTATTGCTTAGTTTTTGGCCTGGCAAAAGCAACCATTCTGGAACCACGATGTTTGACATATGAAGAAAGTACTACACACAAAGTAAGCAAACATAAGTGTCGGATATCTTCATTTCAAAAACAATTATTTATTTGCAAAAAGAGACTGCCGAGTTAATCTTTTGACCGGCTTTTTCTGTGGACTAAATACCTGAATACAGTCACTTTCAGTCCCGGCACAATGTTCGATTCAGTCTCTTGGTTTAAAAACAAATATCCATATAAGAATAATCTGTCCTGTACTTGTAATGAAAACTTGAGAGGTCCTTGCAATCTTTTTCCAAATGAAAACAATTGTCGTCTGATTACCAAGCAGGCAAAGTTAATCTTAGGGGTAAGAATAAATTGTAAAGATGTAAGAATATATCCTGCAGTAAAGATAGATAGTAATCTTTGAAACTCGGGGGGAAAAAGAGGCGGAATATACCAAGGGGACATTTACAACTCTTAGCCGAAATATTGTTAAATGCTCTAGATCTTGCAGTACAATGAATCTGATCATTTTGTGGTTTGGGATTGTTAACAGTGCTTGCTTCTATTTTTGAAAATTTCTTATCCGATTTCAGCTGTATGCGTGAAAAACCTCGGAAAAAACAACTGGGATACTGAAATTCATATTTGATTCCTATCGTCTTTTTAAAATCTGAACCATAATGGAATTCCCAGAATTATTTTCTAGTTAGCACTTGCAGTTTGCAGTTGCATACTTGCTATCAATTCATTCTGAAAGAATGAAACAAACGTATCTAGCAAGAACGACATCAACAATGATTTATATTCCACAAACAAATCAACTTTATGCTCAGATTCATGTGAGGCATCAGGAGCAGGTTCATTTTTCTCGGTTCAGTAAGTAACTGGCAACACATGCTAAATGATACATTGCGTTTTCTTTGAGGTTATCTATGGAGATTGAATCGAATTCATCATGAACACGACAATAAATACTATCCTGTCACATCTCTAGCCTAAAAATGTACCTTACATAATTCCTCTTTTCTGTTGCCTCTGACACAATTTGCATAATAGCAATATAGCAAATAATGCATAATTGCCATTACATTTCAAAAAAGCAAAATGCATTCAACAATCGTCAATATGTACTATCGTATGATTTTAAGTTTGATGTCAAATAATAGCCGACACATTGTGGTTTCATTTTATAGCAAAATATTGTTGCAATCATCATTTGGGTATGAAATATTCAATGTCATGTAACTGTTCCAGTGTCAAATCATAAAAAAACCAAACTAGACACTCACAAGTACTTGTGTCGCTCACCTACATCTTCAACAATGGCCTGTTTTTGGTAAAAATTATCATGAAAGGGCAATAACTCTATAAATTTCCGTCATGTTGACGATTTGTAGCTATTTTCCTCCTGATCAATTTTGGTATTTAAAGTTTCTATCTATCTATTATGAAATCAAGATAATAGGCAAAAATGTTAAAATTTGGGAAAATCGTCATTATAGGGCAATAATTGAATAAGGAGTTTACTAACGATTTAAAAAATGTTGACCAGTTCGTAGATCTTATACTGTTGATCATTTTGGCCCTTTAAAGTTTCTATCTATCTATTACAGTTTTTAGGATATGAGACACAAAGGAAAAAAAAATAAGATGTAAAAATCATTATTTTAAAGCAATAACTCTAATAAGGAGTCTCTTAACGATTTCACTCACTTTTCTTCAATAAATATTCTTTCTATCTATTATATTTTTCAAAAAGTCAGCAAAAATGGAAAAAAAAATTGGTAAAATTTTATATTTAAGGGCAATAACTCCTATAAGAAGTCGTCTGACAGTTTTGCCATATATATACAGCAGAATAGGTCTCAACATTTTGAAAATTTTTGCCGCTCTTAAATTTTCTCTATTCATAGCGGTTTTAAAGATTTTATTTTTATATGATTACGTCATATTATTACCACTGAGTTGGTCGATACGAACATACAACAAATTGCCAGTACTCGAAGTTTGTTTATAATCATAAACATGGGTATTAATATTAACCCTAGTGTTACTCTCTAAATTTTTTTGTATTGTAAGTTGCTAAAATAAATTATTTTGTCAAAAATTTCTTAGCTAAAACACTCATAAAATATAGCAGGCTTAGAATGATTTCAACTTTCAAATTGTCAATTTCCCATTTCTCAACAGTAACATACAATCTGATCCATAGTATGTCGTTTATGTATCGTAGTTAATGTGTTCAGCTCGTGCATATTCACACTTCATGGACTGTTCCAATAAAGTAATGAGGAAGAACGATTGAAATCGACTCTTAATAAGATTTACAGTTACAATCACGAAATATTTGTTTGATACCAAGTGTCGTTGTCTTGACTCATCAGTGACATATTCGCAGTCTTAGATCTTTAGATACAAGTATAGTTGTCTGATCTGTAATGTTACCGATAGTAAATTATTCCCGATCGTAACATTTTGACAGAGTATCAATTCGTGAGGCAGGTTATGCATGCATATTCTGTCGACGAACCCGATCTCGCTGCTTTTGAAGTTCATGTGATGCCCTCTTTGTTTGTTTTCTTTACTTGTCGCCTAATCAAGTTACGAGATTTAAACATCGGTAAAATACAGTCGCCTTAATTTTTATAAAGGGAAAAAAAAACACACTAAACACGCCAATTGTATAAAAATCATGAATTAGATAGTCTTCCTGAAAATCAAATAACAGCATTTATAATGACGAACTACTAGTATTTTCGTTTAAAGCTAAGCTAGAGATAATTTTCATAGCGATTTCATTTCAGATTATACAATCCACAAGTTTTTTAAGGGTCAGTTTTGTTCATATAGTCTTTGACTTTCGATGTTGTGTTTTGTCGTTTTATTTTCTTTTTATGGCGCAGTCATGTTATCTTCGGATGATAAGTTTGACTGTCACTTTGGTATCTTCCGCCTTTATTATACATACAAGTCAATAAAGGAAAGAACTTTGGTTCGATCTCTCAGTACACTTTTTTTAATACTACTAATAAACAATGTTCAATTCCGATATTTTGACTTACTAAATGTGTAACATTTTGATTAAGAAAAAAACCCATTAAAAGAACACAACTAGTTTGTATGTCTTAGATTGACTATATGTCTGTTTTGATGTTACGAGTTCTACTGAACATCTGGTTTTCCGCGTACTGTAAAATACAGCCTAGAGCCACGATATAATATTTTAGTTCGAACAGCTAATGTCTTACAATATCAAAATGATGAAAATCTGATGATGAATTTATAGAATTGTATTATTGCGTTTTAGGTATATGACATCTTTTCGCGGTCTTTGATCTTTAGATAACAGAATAGCCGTCTCATCTGTAATTTTTACCGATTACGTTCTATATCCGATTTTGACTGAGTGTGGATTCGCATGGCGGCTGATGCATGCACGACAAGAGACGCTTACCTTGTCCACGCACACAATTTCGCTCTTTTTGGAGTTCATGTGTTCCCCAGGTTTTTGTTTGATTTCTAGAATTGTATCTGCTTAATCGATCTATGATACTTGAACGTCAGTAAGCTACCAATTATGTTTCGAACTGGTTTGATAATGCTTGAGACATTTACATATAGTAAAAATGAACTATACTATAAGTGTATCTAAGGTTCTTTTTTACCTCCTTTATCAAGTGTTTAGACACATATGACGACCTAATAGCCAGTGAGACAACTATCTACCTAAAACCCTAAAATAATGATGAAAACAACCCCATAGATTTCCATAATAAGAAAACAAAACTGAAAAGCAAGTCATCAGATTGACAAAATGTGAAATTATCAAATTAAGTAACACCAATGGTGCGATGTATACTAAAGCAATACGAGATATAATACTGACAAGTAACAACAAACGACAAAAACTGAACGAAAAGTTCCTTGCTTTCAAAAGACATATGAAAAATGTGGCTTAAATTTTTTTGTAGGCACTAAACTTTTCTCGTAGAAGTGTAAAAAATAGTTTGAAATGACTTGACTCCTCAGATTGACATTCCGCAACAATAACAAACACAAAATACCGACAGAAAAGTACTCGCAATTTATAATAGCTACGTTAAAGCCTATTTTCAACTTATAAATAAACAATATTTTTGCAGACTTAAATATCAGCAAGTATACCTTTAACATATATTCAGACATCATAAGCATTCTGAGAAAAAAAAAAAAAAAAAAAACATAAATTTATTCAGCGTTAAAATTAAAGTATCGAGAAGATGTTGGACACGAAGTGTAACTGACTGAATAGCAATATTTTCATACTAATGTATTACACTGTTTGCACTGTTTCGTTTTATATCGAATCCGATAAAGGCAATACTATAAAAATAACTTACTTCGCTTTTTAAAAAGATAACCTTTAAGAATACCTCAATCCTCTTCAACTACGTAATTAATTTGGCCTTCCAAGCGTATTCATTTGAGCTTCACTGATGAATCTTTTCAAGCTGAGACGCGTATTTGGTGTACAATATAGACCAACGTTTTACTCCAGAATGTATAAGTTTTCGACATGTTTCTTCTCTGTGGTTGCACATTTTAGTAATCAGTCAAGTATGATCAACGTATAGAAGTAAAATCAAGCTGACAATCGGTGTAATTTGGGAAACAAGTTCTCCGATCTAAAGTAAACATAAAACAGTTAATGTTTTCCCTAAATTACACAGATTGTAAGCTTTAGCCTGTCGAAAAATTATAATCTCCGCACTCGGTTAAATGAAAATAATCTATTTTAAGCCAGGTATCTATGATGAGTGGTTGTACTAACATGAGCAACATGACGGGTGCCACATGTGGAGCAGAATTTGCTTACCCCTCCGGAGAACATTAGATGTTTGTCTGTTGTTCTTTTTTTTCTTTTTTAGCCATGGTGTTGTCAGTTTTTTTTGTTTTTTTTTTACTTATGAGTTTAAATGTCTCTTTGGTAATAACGCCTCTTTTTTACAACTGCTGGTTCGATAGCACTTATGGTTGATGTTTTATCATTCGGGTTATCACCAGCCCAGTAGTGAGCACTAATATGCGGATATCAAATATCATTGACACGGTAATTTTCTATTAAAAAAACTGTTCATGAAATTCCAAAAAATAATTCGAAACACTAAGGAATAGATTGCCTAAGCCAGACTGTACACATATTTTTGGAATTTTTGGTGCTCAATGCTCATTAATTTTGTAATTGAATGTGAACTGTTTTAACTTGGGCACCAATGATAAGTCTTGTGTAAATGAAACGAGAGTCTGGCGTACTACATTTTAAGCTTAGTATCTTTAAGGAGTTTCTATTAAAAGGGTCAATACATTAACATCGATCATATCTTAATCTACAAGCTCTAAAACAATTATAATGTCAGGTACAATCAGACTTCCAAACCAACTATTTGTATACATGAAAAAGTTATTACAAGTTTTAATTAATTTGTGTGGGAACAAAATTTCTAACAATGTTTGTTTATTATTTATTAGAAGACATAGATCACTTTCATTTAAACCTAAAATGTCACTACAGACACTGTCATAGTAAACGAGTTAGGGAAATGAAAACGACGTAAGAAGAGTCCAAATGAACATCGCCGTCCACAAATGGAAATTAACTAGAGCGAAAGAAAAATCGTTTCTTTGTCGTCAGTCAGATCGATTCCCGTGTGACACTGGCATTTCCAAAATTAGGTAAATGACGATTATAGCTGTTCTTGTTAGATTTATCTAAAATCAGCTCCTCTGGGGTACATTTCCGTAATACAATAGGCAATATCAATATTTATAGCATTATCAATGAAATGGTATCGTGTTATTTAATGTTTTGGTTAAATGGAATTTTAGTTGGGTCTTTACTGACTTGGTCTATAAAATCTGATTCATGACAATACAGGAAGAAGTCACTGTTAAAGGAATGCAAAATCTTAAGACATGTCACTGATTTTTTCATTACAATTGTTTCTCATTTTGTCATGACGTTGCCTTTTATAGTTGACTATACATTATTGTTGTTGCTCATTGTTGAAGGTTGCAGTGACCAATAGTTGCTGTAATCCGCTTCATTTGGACTCTATTGGATAGTTTTCTCATTTGCAATCATACCACATCTTCTTGTAGCTGACAGAAATCAATCCCTGAGATGAGTAAATCTTATTCGACGATCTTGACGTAACGCGTAACGTCTTTTCTCTTAGACGTCCACTATTTAGTCTGTTATAAAAAAAAAAAAAAAAAAAAAAAAAAAAAAACCAGTCCGTCTTAAGGTTGATCGGGTGTCTTTTGCCATCTTGGATTGTACAATAGCACAATCGGTTTGGATCTTTAGTTTAAAAGTTCAAATTGTGTTAGAAGGTTGTTATTAATTTGTTAAGCTTTTCCTTTGAATGAAGAAAATATGTGTTTATTATATTTTCACGACTTTTTTTTTCAAATACAAAATATTTTTGTGTTTGAATAATTCGTTTCATAGTTGCCATTTAATGGGAGATAAATCCGAAAATGTCACTTTCATAAAGTAATGTGCTCCGTAGCAAGAAAACGAGTCCTGTGACCCAAATTTTTATTTTCATTTTCTCAAAGCACATTATAAAAGTCATCTTCTCAAATCTTAAAATTCTATTGTTTGGTTTTCTTTTCATCCCAAACCATGGGTTTTCCAGGTATATTCTATACAAAATCTAACAATTGTGCACAACCTGTAGCTTGATAAAAAGCCCCGTCTTTTTATTATATTTTTTTAAAAAGTATTATATGAAATACATCATTGCAAATTATAAGAAAAAAAATTATAAAAAAATTTAAAAGATTTTAATTTCGACCCCCATCTTCCTTAAATTACTTATTAGTCATATGCATGTTATTGTCAATTTGGAAACACTTAAGTTGGTTCGGAGTCAATATGACGCATCTTGCTTGTACCATTCTCAATGTTCCATTACGCAAAAAGACTTATGACTTTTTTTCGAACATACAGCTAGTGTCAATAAATACAGTTTTGGTAATAAAAATTTCTGATGTAAAAAGATCGGTTCTTTTTTTTTGGTAAGTATATATAACATATATTGTTAAAAAGAAAAATAGAAGCTATCATCATCTCTTCACAGTTCCAGCAAGTATATCTGACATATTGATCTTTTGCATTACACATGTAGGCTTAATACGAGTTTCAATTACCAAGTCGCTATTGCATAATGTGTAATTCAACTAATCAACATAATTTATAGGAGTACCTACACATATATATCAGGATATTAAATTCGGGGTATCTGCGATTTTTTTGTCGACTTTTCGTAGTTTGTTTGTTGTGTTTTTTTTTTTCTTCAATGGCGTCCTCAGTTTCTCTTCCACTTATGAGTTTTGAAAGTCTTCTTGGTATTTTACTCTTCTTTTTGTACCATTATTATCTTGCATTTGATATATGGTTATTCAATATTTAATAATTTCGAATGTTCAGTGTTTGGTTTCGCTTATCACTGCAGAGAAATAAATTTTGAAATGCGAGTCAATTTAATATTGTGTGTCTTGCTTTTTGTGACGATCACTTGGCCGATTAATCAGATGATTAATTTTATTGACTTCAGGATATCACGAGCCCTGTAGAGAGTGATTTTGTTGTTGGCTTGATATTACCTTTATATTGATACTTTGGAATTTTCGTCGACCAAAAGGTAAAATGTGATTTTCCTTTTGAGCACAGGTTTACCTTAGCAGATTTGTTACCCTTTTAATGGTCGAAATTCTATTAAGTATTTTACTATTCAATACGTTATAGCTTTATATTTGTAATGTCTGGTTTCAACAGCACTAATGAGAAATCAGTTTTGAAATACGAATATGTTGCATCAATTTCAATTCGGTATCATGTAATTATTTTAGTATCTTCCACGTTATCCGCTCTGTTACTTTATATCATTTGTTTATATCTTTAATAACTAACCGAGATTTTATAAAGACATTTACTGTTTGTTTTTAGACAGTTTGCCTTTTGGTCACATTCATTATATATCAAATTCCCAATTGGTTATCTCTTGTCAGATGCATCCTTATATCAATGTCCTCGATCCAATGAACGTTTAATAAAATGCTCGGATTGAAGTTATAAATGGAAAAAAACGTAAGGGAAAGAGAAATGTTGTGTATAGATAAAAACAAATCAAGACAAAATAACAATGCCATCTCCAGAAAAACAAAGGAAACCTTTCACATTATTTAAAAGTATAATAATTTTTCAATTTATCTTTTAAAATAAATATCAATCTTTCTAGATCTGGTACGTACGCATATGCTACTCCACATGCTTAACATTACTCATATGACAAAACAGTAATGTGTCAACGCCAGTAGTGGGTAGATTTTATCGTGCAAATGTTAAAAAGTTATAATAATTAACTAACATCTTGTGATAGGACATTGACCCCGTGATCATTGTCAACTCGTAATGATTCATTTTATAAAAGGCGGAAGATACCAAAGGGATATTCAAACTAATAAGTCGAAAACAAACAGTATTTGTTTGCACCTGTCCTAAATCAGGAACCTGTTTCAGTGGTTATCGTTTGTTGATGTGGTTCTTAAGTGTTTCTCTATTTTCGTTTTTTTATGTAGATAAGACCGTTGGTTTGAATTGTTTTACACTAGTCATTTTAGGGCCCTTTATAGCTTGCTGTTCGTTGTGAGCCAAGGCTCCGTGTTGAAGGCCGTACTTTGGCCTATAATTGTTTACTTTTTACAAATTATGACTTGGATGGAGAGTTGTCTCATTAGCACTCATATCACATCTTTCTATTGACAACGCCATGGCGTCAAATGAAAAGAGATTAAACGACAAACAACAGTTCACAAGACTTAGCGTCATGAACCACACCAAAATCTGGGGGTTATATGGGTACTCCGCAAGAGTAGCCAGATCCTGCTCCACATGATGCACCTATCCTATTGCCCATGTAAGTACAAATATTGTGATCCGTCGAATAGTCTACTTTTCTAAGTCAAATTCAAGGGAAAGAGGACGGAATTGCTGTTACGACAATTGGAACATATCCGTCATCTTCTTTGATATATATATATTTTATAACAGTCAACCAGCTTGTGAAGGCGTCTGTTAAATTTGCGAAGCGAAGTATTAACTTATTTAGTACGGTTCATGTGTTCTTAGTTTAGACGATTTTTTTTTCTAATGAACTAACATGCATTAAAATTATTTACTATTATTTGAAATAAATCAGTTTTAAACTTGTTTTTTCTATATGCAAGTATTGAGAACAAATTAAGCATACTTTTTGTTTATTTATGTTTTAAGTATTACAAATAAAACGTCCAGATAAAACAATAGCCTATAAATATGTTGATCAAATATAACCTTTTTCAGTTTAAGATTATTTTTCTGATCTGAACGTATTGTTGAAGACAGTCTATGGCCATCTCGGTATTTTACCTCACATTGTCTTCTATTCATATTTTCCATAAACTCACAGTATTAATAAAGTTCTACAGGAATCATTAGCGTCTTTATAAAACGGTCATATGAACTAATGAAAGGGGACTCGTAAATTTGTTCCATATTTTTATGCTTACTTTTTTGATAGTCTGTGATATTTATTGTTTGTTATTTATTATTTGTTCTAAACTTAAAATTTGATGACAATAGAATTTGAATTGAATATACTAAATAAAATGACAAGTTCGCTGTAATGTAACCAACCCCTTTTACATGATGATGAAAAATAGCAACAAAAAGGTTATGAAATAAGATTACATAATTCAAGCTATTGGTTTCTCTTTTGATATGTGTCTGTTAATGTAAAGATATATAGGTTCTATGAATATGTTTCATTTGATTTCTGCATTCGTATGTGTATAAAAACGACTTTCGCAATAGTTTGGGTTAAAAGCAGTCAACTTTATAACTCAAAATAATGTTTGGTTTATAACTTTTGTACCATTATTATCTTGCATTTGATATATGGTTATTCAATATTTAATAATTTCGAATGTTCAGTGTTTGGTTTCGCTTATCACTGCAGAGAAATAAATTTTGAAATGCGAGTCAATTTAATATTGTGTGTCTTGCTTTTTGTGACGATCACTTGGCCGATTAATCAGATGATTAATTTTATTGACTTCAGGATATCACGAGCCCTGTAGAGAGTGATTTTGTTGTTGGCTTGATATTACCTTTATATTGATACTTTGGAATTTTTCGTCGACCAAAAAGGTAAAATGTGATTTTCCTTTTGAGCACAGGTTTACCTTAGCAGATTTGTTACCCTTTTAATGGTCGAAATTCTATTAAGTATTTTACTATTCAATACGTTATAGCTTTATATTTGTAATGTCTGGTTTCAACAGCACTAATGAGAAATCAGTTTTTGAAATACGAATATGTTGCATCAATTTCAATTCGGTATCATGTAATTATTTTAGTATCTTCCCACGTTATCCGCTCTGTTACTTTATATCATTTGTTTATATCTTTAATAACTAACCGAGATTTTATAAAGACATTTACTGTTTGTTTTTAGACAGTTTGCCTTTTGGTCACATTCATTATATATCAAATTCCCAATTGGTTATCTCTTGTCAGATGCATCCTTATATCAATGTCCTCGATCCAATGAACGTTTAATAAAATGCTCGGATTGAAGTTATAAATGGAATAAAACGTAAGGGAAAGAGAAATGTTGTGTATAGATAAAACAAATCAAGATAAAATAACAATGCCATCTCCAGAAAAACAAAGGAAACCTTTCACATTATTTAAAAGTAAAATAATTTTTCAATTTATCTTTTAAAATAAATATCAATCTTTCTAGATCTGGTACGTACGCATATGCTACTCCACATGCTTAACATTACTCATATGACAAAACAGTAATGTGTCAACGCCAGTAGTGGGTAGATTTTATCGTGCAAATTTAAAAGTTATAATAATTAACTAACATCTTGTGATAGGACATTGACCCCGTGATCATTGTCAACTCGTAATGATTCATTTTATAGAAGGCGGAAGATACCAAAGGGATATTCAAACTAATAAGTCGAAAACAAACAGTATTTGTTTGCACCTGTCCTAAATCAGGAACCTGTTTCAGTGGTTATCGTTTGTTGATGTGGTTCTTAAGTGTTTCTCTGTTTTCGTTTTTTTATGTAGATAAGACCGTTGGTTTGAATTGTTTTACACTAGTCATGTTAGGGCCCTTTATAGCTTGCTGTTCGTTGTGAGCCAAGGCTCCGTGTTGAAGGCCGTACTTTGGCCTATAATTGTTTACTTTTGACAAATTATGACTTGGATGGAGAGTTGTCTCATTAGCACTCATATCACATCTTTCTATTGACAACGCCATGGCGTCAAAGAAAAGAGATTAAACGACAAACAACAGTTCACAAGACTTAGCGTCATGAACCACACCAAAATCTGGGGTTATATGGGTGCTCCGCAAGAGTAGCCAGATCCTGCTCCACATGATGCACCTATCCTATTGCCCATGTAAGTACAAATATTGTGATCCGTCGAATAGTCTACTTTTCTAAGTCAAATTCAAGGGAAAGAGGACGGAATTGCTGTTACGACAATTGGAACATATCCGTCGTCTTCTTTGATATATATATATTTTATAACAGTCAACCAGCTTGTGAAGGCGTCTGTTAAATTTGCGAAGCGAAGTATTCAACTTATTTAGTACGGTTCATGTGTTTTTAGTTTAGACGATTTTTTTTTTCTAATGAACTAACATGCATTAAAATTATTAACTATTATTTGAAATAAATCAGTTTTAAACTTGTTTTTCTATATGCAAGTGTTGAGAACAAATTAAGCATACTTTTGTTTATTTATGTTTTAAGTATTACAAATAAAACGTCCAGATAAAACAATAGCCTATAAATATGTTGATCAAATATAACCTTTTCAGTTTAAGATTATTTTTCTGATCTGAACGTATTGTTGAAGACAGTCTATGGCCATCTCGGTATTTTACCTCACATTGTCTTCTATTCATATTTTCCATAAACTCACAGTATTAATAAAGTTCTACAGGAACCATTAGCGTCTTTATAAAACGGTCATATGAACTAATGAAAGGAGACTCGTAAATTTGTTCCATATTTTTATGCTTACTTTTTGATAGTCTGTGATATTTATTGTTTGTTATTTACTTAAAATTTGATGACAATAGAATTTGAATTGAATATACTAAATAAAATGACAAGTTCGCTGTAATGTAACCAACCCTTTTACATGATGATGAAAAATAGCAACAAAAGGTTATGAAATAAGATTACATAATTCAAGCTATTGGTTTCTCTTTTGATATGTAGATATAGGAAGATGTGGTGTGAGTGCCAATGAGACAACTCTCCATCCAAATAACAATTTATAAAAGTAAACCATTATAGGTCAATGTACGGCCTTCAACACGGAGCCTTAGCTCACACCGAACAACAAGCTAGAAAGGGCCCCAAAAGTACTAGTGTAAAACCATTCAAACGGTAAAACCAACGGTCTAGTATATATAAAAACGAGAAACGAGAAACATGTATAAATTACATAAACAAACGACAACTACTGTACATCAGATTCCTGACTTAGGACAGGTGCAAACATTTGCAGCGGATTAAACGTTTTAATGGTACCAAACCTTCTCCCTTTTTCTGAAACAATAGTATAACATCACAACATAGAAAACACACGATAAAACATCAATTGGAAGGCTTAACTCAATCAAAACGTAAATTAACACACTATGAACGAATAAATTCGATCTGTGATACCTGAAAGTAAATACATAGTTAATAAAATATTAGGGACAAACATTCAAGGCCAAAAGCAAACAAACAAGTCCAAATAAAGCCATGGCAAAACACTACCGCGAAATACTAAACCCTTAGAAAATAATCACTTTTGAAAAACCGGTTTTCATAATATATACAGGTAAATGAAAAATAACTTTGTCGTTTTAGGTATACTTTTTCTGTCTATATAAAATCTTCCAATAATTAGGAATACCAATGTGTCTGTTAATGTAAAGATATATAGGTTCTATGAATATGTTTCATTTGATTTCTGCATTCGTATGTGTATAAAACGACTTTCGCAATAGTTTGGGTTAAAAGCAGTCAACTTTTATAACTCAAAATAATGTTTGGTTTATAATAACTTTTTATAACAAATACTAACTTATCCTTTACAATTAACCAATCTTTAATCGGTTTCTTGTCTGTTTGTTAACATTTTTACAGCACGTTTTTATGTACGGGGAAAACATAGTCACTCTCGAGAACCACGTTCATATCGCTGTACAAACGCTAACCAAGCTCGAGACTATAGCTAATAGGGTCTTTGTCTATTGTTAACTCTGGTAGAGTTACTGTGATAGGAGCCTTACTATATCAAGGACACTACTGTGGAAAATTCCGTATTGAATTGTTGAACAACAATTGCTTTTTATATATTATCATGTGCAGAAGAATCCCAAAATGAAATATCAATCAAAAATCAAAAAATCAAACAAGAGGACAATACGAAAATTTTTAATTCACTTACATTAAATTGCTGTGTGATCATTTTAATTTAGAAAACTTTTAAGTGTCTTGAAGTTCGTCTTTGTTAAATACATTATCTTAGTGTCTTTAGATTTGAATCTCTTTTGGTCATATCACTTTTTATGTTTTACATGTATGCGTAAAACCGGGAAGGGAATTATATTTTGTTAATTTAATGTCCAACAAAATATTGTATTTGAAATTAATTTTTGACTGATCATATTATGTCGATCGCTTTTATTGTTGCTGTGTATGTCGCCTCTGTCCAGAATCAGCCATCCTTTAAAACATATTAGTGTCACGTTTATCATAGTTTAACCTCACCAATTCTATCTTCACTTAGACATCTTATATACCAACGTGGAATTTGCCTTGGAAAAAGAGTTTCAACTAGTTATGCGTTCTACGATATGAGTGTTACCCTTAAGGAAGTGAAGTGTAAAAGTCGTTAAAAGTCTTTAACTACACCGTCGCTTTGTCATACACAAGACAATTCAGATACGTCCAACAATATGTTCATGGCCTTGGATGTTTTAATTATTCGAGAAAAAAACGCTTCTATTTGGAGTATTTCATTAACAATATACTATGTAAGTGATAAGAAATAAGTCAATAAATTAATCTTCAAATACAATATTTTGTTAGAGACTAGATTATATAATCATTATTTCATGTTTGTGCGTTCATCAGATAGTACCTAGGAGCTATTAAAAATGTATGCCTTATCACAAGCAGTGGAATGCTTTTGGTCAAATAGCTTTGTAAAAACGATGCAAAAGATACCAAAGGGACATTCAAACTCATAAGTCGAAAAAAACTGACAACACCGTGGCTAAACAAGATAAAGACAAATAGACAAACAACATTACATGAAACACAACATCGAAAACTAAAGACTGAGCAACACGAACCCAACAAAAACTGGGGAGGTGATCTCAGACGCTCCGGGATGTAAAAATCCCTCAAGTGAGATTTATTTTGGATAGTTGAACTATTCAAGACACTTTATTGGAAATAAAAATCTTGAACTCTATATTTATTTAGCACTTTAATATTTTATAAACTTATTGTAATGTCGTATGTTCGTATTCTGCCCACCTAAGGCTTCCCTTAATCGTATTTATTTTTTGTTGTTTTTATCAAGGTCGCTATTCCCAATTTTAGAGGATCAAGAGGGTTTCTTTCATTTCTTCATATGGAAAGAGTTTTGGAAAATGTGATACAATTTTTAAACAATGTTTTATTTATACTGCAATAAATCAACTCAGTCAGATTGAGTTGACAATAAACATGCATGTACATGTTTTGTACGGTCGTAGACGGTATCATGCTTAAGGCTTTCAGTCGTTTGCAAAAATTCGATGCAGTTTTAGAACATAGTAAACACTGGAAAATAAGTGTTTTCGGTATCTATAACTCTCATACTCAAGTTTTTTGTTGTTTTTTTATTTGTTTTTTTTTTTTTTTTTGTATTTTTATTGTTTTTTTTTTACCGGGTGGGGGGTGGGGGATCACTTTGATTTACTGCTGTTTAAATTGTCATTATGCCTTTTGTATTTGCATTGTGAAATCTTTATAACATTAAGCCAATTAAATCAACGTTAATCTGTCTGACAAAAGGATCATAAAGAGTAGTATAATTTTCTAAAAGAATGGATAAGAACGTGTATACTAAATATCAGGTGTCCTATTGAACCTGAATAACTTCAAGTAACATTTAGATGAAGACAATTAAATAATAAAAAATACTATGTTAGACGCGAATGCGTGGATTCATTTGAAATATTGTAATATTCTTTATTGACTCCTTCAGGCCTTAGCTGAATATGATTATCTATTTATGTACTTTTGTTCATATAGTACAAAATCCATTCAGTGCCATGTATACATCCATGGCTTTCTAAAGGTTTTAGCGTTCCTGGTGAAGAAATATCCAGAAAATTGATTTGGATGCTCACAATTTATGAAGTGTTTTAATTTTGTAACATGTAAAATGATCATTGTGTTTTCCTGTTTGCATTGATGGAATTACCTTTTGTTTTAGTATGTGTTATATAGACAGGTTTTTCCGATTATCTGCCTTAGTTTGTGACGCGACTCCTAGGCGTCGTCGTAGTACGATCGCCATTACAACCGTGAAAAAATATAAACAAGATATAGATCTAAATGCCCTGACCGCATATAATTAAATGTAAACACAAGAATGTGAAGTCGTACTTGACCTCGGCAAAATTATATGTGCTATAAATAATAAAGTAATTAGATAAGGATTCTAAGTGTATTGCAGGCCAGGTGTCGTGTCCTTAAAATATAACTGTATTTGATATGTTACACGCGGGACATAATACATTTTATACGAATACTAATCCCAGGTTACATGTCGATTATAATCATTTGGTAATCATGATATTAATAATTATAACGCATACATAAATAAAAATTAAATAGTCTTGACCGGTCGAATGTGATATATCAGAAAAACCAGGTACAATTTTATCAAATCATAGAAATTTCTGTGGTCAGACCTATAGTGAGACAGTCCTAAAATTTAACAATCCACTAATCCAACGTTCCTACAGAGACGAGAGTTTTTTGCTTTTTGCTTGACTTACGTATAATGCTCCAAATTGAGTGACATCTTCGTATTACTTTTATGTCCGCATGAATTGCGCTTTTTATGCTATCGATGCGTCGGGCCATATGTAGATATAACTTTGAGATTAGAATATGGGCTTGAGAAGTTTTGAACTTTTACGGCCCATGTATTCCTATAGTTATTATGTATTCGATTCCAATTTCTTTTGCAGAAAATTACTCGACATACAACTACTATAGTATGTATAGTATATAACATCATGATCCAGCCCGTGCTTAATATAAATGAATGCCATTAAACCACCAAAGACTCTAACATGTAATTTCAAAGCGATGATTAGTTATGTTTTAGAAGCGTCATTTAGTGTTTTGCCAACTCCCCTCCCAACCACTCCAAAACAGAGGTCTCGTAGATTTTCATCCTTAATCCGTATTAGACTCTTATATAAGTCCCCGATGTATATAATACTGTGAAATACAGTATTACAGTATAACATTAGGGGTGTATATCGGACCGTCGGACTACTGAACTGTCGGAAATTCGGGTTGTCGGATTATAGCTACGCTTTCGTAGGTTCTAGTAAACTATTTGATTACCAAGAGTTAGACCTTTGAAAAATCCTTTCTAATGAATAAAATTTTATCATGCACAGAATAATCTACTGAGGAAAGTTCAAATCAACAGAACAGTGGCGGATCCAGAACTTTTTATAAGAGGGGCCCTCTGACTGACCTAAAAGGGGGTCCAGTCATGCTTCAGTGATTCCTATATAATCAACCAAATTTTTCCCACAAAGGCCGCCGCCCCCTGGATCCGCCTATGACAGAAGTAACTGTATACGTCTTATAAAGAAAAAAGTGAATATATACTATAAACACACATGCCTACATATATATATAAAACCTTTAAGTTTTCAGCAAGAACTGCACCCAGGAATAAAATATTTTACAAGCCTTACTTTTCGAAATATTAAAGCGCCGTCCCAAATAACCAAATGTCAAACTAAGTGTTAACCTCATCAGTACGATCGAGCAACAGCTGATCTGCAATATCGTAGTTGAAAATTAAATTTGTGCAGTAATTCCACTAAACTTAAGAAAACTTAGTTACATAAGTATACAATAAGGCGTCACTGTCATTCATAATATTTCTTAAACGGATGACGAGGTTCCCCCTATTTATTTAATTTTGAACTCCTTACTCCTCTGTTAACAATATTTTTGTCTGAGTTAATATTGTCGGAATGTCTGTCCATTTTGCAGCACAAAGATACTATAGAAGTCGTCATGAATGGAAAAGTTCGTCTCTTCACACTGGGTTGATTTGCTTGCAATTATATCTACATGTAGCTTCGGGTTGGTTATTAGCTTCATTTATGGTTAATTCAGACATTTTACCGCTTCCACTACAAAAGTTTGGGGGCACGCGCCCTCCCCCCTTTTTTCAAAATCCTGGATCCGCATCTGATGTCGCGGTGGATCTTCTATACAAAAAGAGACAGATGCACTGTAGTCATCGGATTAATTTAAGTTTTTAACAGTCGTTTTACAACGTGTAAACATTCGTCGGCCAGTGTTATTTTACGTTCATAACAAGTTTTATTTAAAAAAAAAAAAAAAAAACGGATTGTGTATAGTGGCGCATCATCCAAAAAAAAAATGTCCGGACCATACAAAAACCTATTTATGCACAGTTTTTTTTTATGTTTATACGGCTTTGATCCACTCAGGTTTGTTGGCTCGTCTGAAGGCATCACATAAGACGTATATGGAATCAATTGAGGGCAGTCATTGTGCAACTCGTTGTTTAATTCGCATATTGATTTTTCCTTGTTGGAGACTAGATTATATAAGCATTATTTCATGCTTGTGCGTTCATCAGATAGTACCTCGGAGCTAGTAAAAATGTATGTCTTATCACAAACAGTGGAATGCTTTTGGTCAATAAGCTTTGTAAAAGGGATGCAAAAGATACCAAAGGGACATTCAAACTCATAAGTCGAAAAAAACTGACAACACCATGGCTAAACAAGATAAAGACAAATAGACAAACAACATTACATAAAACACAACATCGAAAACTTAAGACTGAGCAACATGAACCCAACAAAAACTGGGGGGAGGGGGAGGGGGTGTTGATCTCAGGCGCTTCGGGATGTTTAGCAAATGTATGATCTAAAAATCCCTCAAGTGAGATTTATCTCGGATAGTTGAACTATTCAAGACACTTTATTGGAAATAAAAATCTTGAATTCTATATTTATATTTATTTAGCACTTTAATATTTTATAAACTTATTGTAATGTCGTATGTTCGTATTCTGCCCACCTAAGGCTTCCCTTAATCGTATTTATTTTTTGTTGTTTTTATCAAGGTCGCTATTCCCAATTTTAGAGGATCAAAAGGGTTTCTTTCATTTCTTCATATGGAAAGAGTTTTGGAAAATGTGATACAATTTTTAAACAATGTTTTATTTATACTGCAATAAATCAACTCAGTCAGATTGAGTTGACAATAAACATGCATATACATGTATTGTACGGTCTTTGACGGTATCATGCTTAAGGCTTTCAGTCGTTTGCAAAATCGATGCAGTTTTAGAACATAGTAAACACTGGAAAATAAGTGTTTTCGGTATCTATAACTCTCATACTCATCTCATACTCATGTTAAAGTTTTTGGTTTTTTTATTTGGGGAATCACTATGATTTACTGCTGTTTAAATTGTCAGTATGCCTTTTGCATTTTGCATTTGCATTGTGAAATTGGTATGTTCTTCACAACCTTTATATCATTAAGCCGATTAAATCAACGTTAATCTATCTGACAAAAGGATCATAAAGAGTAGTATAATTTTCTAAAAGAATGGATAAGAACGTGTATACTATATATCAGGTGTCCAATTGAACCTGAATTTCTGCAAGTAACATTTAGATGAAGACAATTAAATAGTAAAAATACTATGTTAGACGCGAATGCGTGGATTCATTTGAAATATTGTAATATTGTTCATTGACTCCTTCAGGTCTTAGATGAATATGATTATCTATTTATGTACTTTTGGTCATATAGTTCAAAATCCATTCAGTGCCATGTATACATCCATGGCTTTCTAAAGGTTTTAGCGCTCCTGGTGAAGAAATATCCAGAAAAGCGATTTGGACGCTCACAATTTATGAAGTGTTTTAATTTTGTAACATGTAATATGATCATTGTGTTTTCCTGTTTGCATTGATTGAATTACCTTTTGTTTTAGTATGTGTTATATATTTTAATCCAAGAATGTTTTCTCCCGATATGAATAAGTAAAAATGCAAAACAGCTTAGTTTTCCAATGTCATAAATTATAAATTGTTTTCCATGAATAAAGGACTCATTTCAATGAGACAGTAACTGAACAACACAATGCAAAATATAGCATTGTATTTTAATTGTTTTGTCGTTTGGTTGCTGCCTAATCAATTTATACGCAGCATCTCCTTTTATTCAGAGCAAAAAAAAGGTTAGATGATTTCATATACTTGTTTACATGTATATTGTATAATTAATGCAAAAAAAAAAAAAAAAAAGAATAAGGTGTAGCAATTCATGACACAAAATCGCTACACACAAGAAAAAAATATGCACTTTCATTGTTAATCCTAAAGTCACAGTTAGACATTAAAAACATATTTTGAATGATTAAGATAATATCATCGTACGCTATTTACACAGTTAAAGAGACAGACAACAAGTAATTACAGAGTGTAAAAATTAAAATCACAAAAATACATCAAACGAATGGACAACAACTGTCATATTCCTGACTTGGTACAGGCATTTTCTTATGTAGAAAATGGTGGATTAAACATGGTTTTATAGCTAGCTAAACCTCTCACGTTTAATGCACAGTACATGGGGTGAATGTTTGACAAAACTTATTTACGGTATTTTACTATTCAATACATTATAGTTTAAAATTGTAATGTCTGGTTTGAACATCATTAATGGGAAATCAGTTTTTGAAATACAAATATATGGTAATTATTTCAATTCGGTATCTTGTGATTTCGTTTTGTATAATCCCCGTTATCCGTTCTGTTACTTTATATATTTGTTTAGATCTTTAATAACTAACCGAGAAATTACAAAGACATTTACAGTTTATTTTTAGAGAGTATGCCTTTTGGTCATATTCATCTTATGTTAAATTCTAAATCGGTTATCTCCTGTTAGATTCAACTTTATATCAATGTCTTCGATCCAATAAACGTTTAATAAAATGATCAGACAGAAGTAAAAATGGACTTAAAACGTAAGAGAAAGACAAATGTGTATAAAAAATATATCAAGCCAGATAACAATGCCATTTACAGAAAAAAACAGGAACAAAGAAACCTTTCAAATCTCTCAAAGGTATAAATATTTGTTCAATTTATCTTTTAAAAAAGATATAAACTTTCTGGTTATGAAAGTATATGGTACTCCACATGTAGAACACATCGCTGTACTCATAGGTTAAAACAGTATTTTCTCAATGTCATTAAAGGGTAGATTATGTCGTGCAAATGTGAAACAGTAACTAACACCTTATTAAAAGACATTGACCCGTTGATTGTCAATTCGTAACGAATTATTTTATAAGGGAGGCGGAAGATTTCATAGGGATATTGATACTCTTAAGTTGAATCAAACTGACAACGCCATGGCGAAAAATGAAAAACAGCTACGACAAACAACAGTCCACAAAACTACTGAGCAACATGAGCCACACCATAATCTTGGGTGATCTCGGGTGCTCCGGAAGGGTAAGCAGATCCTGCTCCACATGTTACACCGGTTCATGGAGGTACAGATTTGGTGAAAAGTCTATTAATTCTTTGGTCAAATTCGAGGGGTAAAGCATGGAATTGTTGTGATGACAGTAGAATTGAAATGAAAACCTTTTGTAACGGTCACCTCGTTTCAGCGGTCACCTGCCTCTTACGGTCACTTTCAGACTCTTCCATACGTTTTCTCTATCTAATTTAAACTATTTTCATCCGTCACCTGTTTAACGCGGTCAGCGGTGACCTAATTTTGCACGAAAATGTTATCTACTTTTAACGGTAATTTTAATGTTTTTAACAACCAAAATATAATCATGACGAAAAAATATGTGTTCAGTATCGAGTTCGAAATGAGAATCGGAACCCGTTTGCAACCGAGATCACGCGAAAGGAGGTGAATTTGGAATTTCTCGTGTTCCACTCTTTTTACTTTTAAAACCGTATCATCGGGTTATTTCTCCACAAATATTAACAAATTTAAATGTTTTCTTCAAATGTAAAGCGCCGGAATCCGCTATTCTTTATTTGTCTGCTCGCAAGCAAGATAAACCGATTGAAAACACTAAAACATTGTGTACCGATCCTGGCCATGTGAGATGTCGGAATCGATTTTTTTTTTTTTTTTTTTTCGGAACCTTATTTAACAGGTCACCTCTCATGAGCGGTCACTTTTGATACTTCCCATGAGTGACTGCTTAATACAGGTTTAACTGTATAAATATACAATAAAATAATATGACAATTAGGCTTGATGGTAACCCTTTCACATAATGAAAATAGCAGCAAAAAAGAAACAAAATATGATTACACAATTCATGTTGTTGATTTTCCCTTTTGATGTGTGTCTGTAATTGTAAGGACATATAGATTCCATGAATGTATTTCGTTTGATTTTTGCATTTGTATGTGTATAAAATAGTTTTTTTTCAATATTTTGTGTTAAAAGCAATCAACTGTTATAACTCAAAATATGGTTGGTTTATAATAACTTTTTATTACAAATACTACATTAACATATACATTTAATTCAATCGTCAATCGTTTTCATGTCTTCGAAAAAAGACGTTGTGTTTACCTTTTACAGCATATATTTATGCACCGTTACTCTCGATGAAAAACACAAACCAAGCCCAAGACTATACCTAATGGTGTCTTGGTCTATTGTTAACTCTAGTAGAGTTACTGTGATAGCAAACTTACTAAATCAAGGAAGTCACTGTAGAAAATTTCTTGTTGAATAACATTTGCTAAATATAAACACCATACGCAGATATCACAGTTATACTTTATAATACCTATAAAAGTTACAGATCGGAATTGAAAGTATCACATTTATTGTAAAGTTGTGTTATCAGCCATCCTTGATTGTCGACTTAAATTTTGGGAAACAATTGCTTTTTATAAAATATGTAATAACATGCAGAAGAATTAAACAAATCAAACAAGAGGTCAATACAGAAAGATAAGTTCCTTTCCAGTGCACCTGAGCTCACCCCCGGTTTTTGGTGGGGTTTGTGTTGCTCAGTCGTTAGTGTGTCGAGTTGTGTTTTGGTGGGGTTTGTGTTGCTCAGTCGTTAGTGTGTCAAGTTGTGTTTTGGTGGGGTTTGTGTTGCTCAGTCGTTAGTGTGTCAAGTTGTGTTTTGGTGGGGTTTGTGTTGCTCAGTCGTTAGTGTGTCAAGTTGTGTTTTGTGTACTGTTGTTTGTCTTTTAGTCGTTTTTCGTTTTTTGCCATGGTATTTTCGTTGTTTTTCGTTTTTTGCCATGGTATTTTCGTTGTTTTTCGTTTTTTGCCATGGTATTTTCAGTTTGCTTTCAACTTTATAGTTTGAATATCCCTTTGGTATCTTTCGCCTTTCTTTTTATAATTCACTTACATTGAAATGTTGCATACGAGTCATTTTATTGTTCATTGTGAGAACATTTAAATACACACAACTTTTATGTTTTGTGCATTGAATTTCGATACGTTATCTGAAGCTGTCTTAGTCAAATCACTTTGTATTTTCTTTACCTGTATGCCTTAAAACCGAGAAGGGAAATTATATTCTGTGAATTTAATGTCCTACAATATATTGTATTTGAAATTAATTCATTGACTGATAATATCATGTCGATTGCTTTTCTTGTTGTGTTTGTCCCCTTTTGTCCTGAATCATCCACAGTTTAGAACGTGTTAGTTTCCCGTTGATCATAGTTTATCTTAGCCTGACCATTTCTATCTTCACTTATAATAGATATCTCATATACCAACGAGGAATTTGCCTTCGAGAAAAGAGATGCAATTAGTTATTCGTTCTACGGGATAAGTGTTACCCCTAAGGTATTGAAGTGTTATAGTCGTTGAAGGTATTTAACTTAGCCGTTGCTTTGTCATACACAAGACAAATAAGATACGTCAAACTATACGGTCACGGCCTTGGATCTATCAATTATTCGAAAATACACATCTATTTTCAGTATTTCAGTAACAATATACAATGTAAGTGATAAGAAATCAGTCAATGAATTAATCTTCAAATACAATATTTTGTTGGACACTGGATTATATAAGCATTGTATGATATTTGTGCATGCATTAGACAGTTCAAGTCTATTTAAGGCGCTTTAAATGGAAAATAAAAATCTTGAACTTTATATTGAATAATATAATATAAACTTATAGTAATGTCGGATGTCCGTATTTTGCCTAGTTAAGGCTTTCCTTAATCGTATTTATGTTGTTTCGTCAAGGTCTTTATTCCTAATTTTTGAGGATAGAAATAGTTGTGAAAATTGGTACAATTTTTTAAATTTGTTTATTTTAATTCTGCAATTAATCAACTTAGTCAAATTGCGTTGATTTTCAGTTAATTTACGGGCATTGACTGTATTAAGCTAGGGCCTTCTGTCGTTCCGTGTACTTTTTTAAAGATCGATGAAGTTTTAGAACAAGGTAAACACTGGAAAATAACTGTTTTCAGTCTGGAACTATGACGGTCATATTCGTGTTAACGTTTTTGTCATTGTTTTGTTTTAGTGTTTGTTTCTGGAATTCACTCTTGATTTATTGCTATTGAAATTGTCAGAATGCTTATTTTATAATCGGTTGGTATCCTTGACGACGTGTGAAAAACTGTTCTGTTCTTTATGAATATGTAACAATCTTTATAACATTAAGCCCATTAAATCCAAATTAATTCGTCTGACAAAAAGGATCATAAAGACTAGACTAAGTATAATTTTCTAAATAAATTTAATAAGAATGTGTATACTAAATGACATGTGCACTAGAAGAAATAAATTGTATAACTGCAAGAGACAGTGACATGAAGACAATCAAATATTGAAAACGTCTATATTGAACGCGAATACTGGGATTCATTTGAAATATTGTAATATTCTTTATCAACTCCCTAAGCCAATGTTGAGCGTAGGTGAATATGGTTATTCTTTTTATTTAATTTTGGTCAGATAGCTTCAAAACCAGTCAATGGCTTTCGAATATAAAGGTTAGAGAGTTCCTGATGAAGGAATACCCAGAAAAGCGCTTCGGACACATGAAATTTAAAGAGTGTTACTTTTAATTTTGTACCATGTTAGATGATTGTATTTTCCTGTTGCGTTTATTGGATTACCTTTTCTTTAAGTAATTGTTATAATTTTAGTCGAATAATATTTTCTCTTATAGACATGAGTGAAAAGGCACAACAGCTCAGATTAATTTTCAAATGTCAAAGTATAAAGTGTTTTCCGTGAATAAGTGAAGAACGAGACAGTTAACTGAACAACACAATTCAAATTTCGTATGTTGCCATTTAATTATATTCTTAATGTTTTGTCTTTGGGTTGCTGCCTCATAGACTTATATGTATGGTATATTTCGCCTCTCTTTTACACAGGTATGGAGACAACGAGTATTGTGCATTTGGTGAATATTAGACAAATTTGATAATCTCTGAGGGTGTTTGGCTTTAGTTTTCGGAGTATCCCTAATTCCTTGCATCAGTAGCATAAAATATAAGAAAAGCATTTACAGTGCCATATATTTTTCTTTGTTGATACACCAAATAAATTCATACCTTTAAAAGTTATGTCAATTCTCTTTGCATATTGTATCTATGATTTTGTTATAATAAGTACCTGAATACGGAAGATTGTGGTTCGATCTGCGGCTGACTGTAACCATACTTGACACATGCTGTTTATTCCACAAGCATGTTGCATTAAGGAGTAAGTGTTAAAAATTGGAGTCAGAATAGTATGTCCTGGTAGGGTGACGTATCTTTATCCATACTGTTAATTTGTAAACTAACACGTTAAAATAAACTCAGTGTTTCGGGCTTGTCCAAAGCAGAATAACATGTTACCGACCTGTATATGCATCTAATATATTTCACTAACGTTAAACAGATCTACCTGTATTCAATCACTTTATCTTCTAGAAAGAACTTTCAGGATAAAAAAAACATGGTTCCTATGTCATATATTTCCTACTGATCAAATCTATCCTACATGTAGTTTGATTTTTAGTTTTTTTTCACTTGTTCCGTTGATCGATAGCGTTTGATTTTGTCCGTTTTTATGGACTTCCTCTTTTTGAATTTGCTTTGGAGTTCGGTATTTTTGTTATATTTTTTCATGTTTACAATTTCTATAGACTATTAAATAATACATGAAAAATATTGCAACCGATGTATAGTCAATTCTATCAACTTTTCAGAGACCTTAAGTGAAAATTAAAAAATACTTCCTTGTAAAAACCGGCAAGTACCAGTCTCTTTCTGTTTGGTCATATGTACACAACTGGTCATCTTTACCAAGATTTTGAAACATGTGGAATTGATCTATTTGACAAAGAAGTCCAAACCGGTGTCTGAGCTAGAATTCGGTGGTCAATTTCATTATGGGTCTCTAATAATCCACGAATTGTCCGGTCAGATTAATATTACATAATTTCAGACAAAGAGAAAGTTATTACAAGTTTGAGAAAAAAAAAAAAATCGACGGCTATTACTGTTTTGAAACGGATCGAAAATGGCCATATATATGTTGTTGGGGAATTTGTTTCAAAAGAAACAAATAGTTCAAAGGTTGTTTTTCCGGAAGATTTAAATAATTTTCAATTCTTTTGCAAGATGAGATGATTCAAATAAATAAAAGTGAAGACAAACATTATCAAATTTTTCAAAAAGTGAAACTTGCACCCACAATACAGCAGACAATTTGGAAACTTAGAACAATTATATGTCGACCCACAGACTTACTGTGACTTGACTATAGGTGTTGCTGTTTACGTTTACCTATTGTTCAACCAGATTATAAAATTGACAATACAATTGGGACATTTAAATTGACCAGTTGCCAGATTTAAATCTCACTGAACCTGTAAGAATCTACCTTGATGGATTATCCTATGAAAAGTCCATGAAGTGACTTCACCTATTCAGAGGTTAAATTTGTTCAAACTTTAAACTGCCTGTTGTTGATTTATAGATGAAAACAGCAAATTTTCAGGAAAATATTTTTTGATATTTTTAAAAAAGACTCATTTATTCCAATAACAATAATAATGATAACAACAATAATAACGTAAAGCTGTTATTAGGAAATGAAATTTAATAGTACATGATCAATTAACAAGTTTTCTATCCTGACCCATTTGAAATTATAAAAACAGTGCCGATTTCATAGATGGGATCTCCACAAATGCATCAAAGTTTGTGCCTAAACTTTGATATGAGAAAAGAATTTGGGATGGATGTACATTATTGTACTTTAGACAACAATCTTATTACACATCGTACATGTATGCTAGGAATATCAGAGTACCACATATTATTTCTTCATTACTATAATATTCAACTACTTAAAACAATTTATGAAACTGTTTCTCCATATCAAAGACAAACTTCAACAAAAATAGGGACAACTTTTTATTTGTTTCATCTTCTTAATTCTTTATACATCAAATCAAGAGAAATAACCTTCTTTGATCAACGGATATATCCACAGTGTTGAAAAATTCTTTCAGATAAAGATTGGTTAATGCTATCTAATACAGAGTCAGCTATTGCAAGTTCCATAAAAAGTAAAATCACAAAAATACTGAACTCCAAGGAAAATTCAAAAAGGAAAGTCCATAATCAAATGGCAAAATCAAAAGCTCAAACACATCGAACGAATGGATAACAACTGTCCATCTTTGATTGGTTTAAAACAGTACTCGTAAGTATTTAGTTCTGGATGGTATGGTGGCTGATAAATTAAAGGTACACCATTATTTGCACAGTTATCCATAATAACAACATCACCTGGACTTAATATAGTAGCACCATATAACCCATGGTAAAAACATCACACAAAAGTTTAATAGATGCAAACTGTTAGATGGGCCTTCAACTAGATTGAAATAGCCAATTCCAAATCGACCGTGTAATAAATTAAGTGTCAGTCATGTCAGTGTAGCATCAGATGCAAAACGTTGTATTTATATTGCCATGTCCATACACTAAATATCCATATTTCCTGTTACTAGAGTTTTTCAAAAATGAACTTTCATAAAAAAAAAAAAAAAATGCAAGTTGACAGAATTTGTTGTAGATATAATATTTATGTAATCCTCAAAACTGGTTTCTACATCAGTGTTTGTGATTCCTTTGCAACTGATCTAATTTTCTTGCGAGATAATAAAAGGTCATTTTTTAAGGCTCTGCATATTGAAGATTCAATTGGACAAGTTTCTAATGTACAAACACCAGTATCTAATAACTTATTTTGGATTTCTCTAATTTGTATCGACGGACGGTTTTCTACAAAAAATGCAATACACTCTATTACATCATAAGTCATAATTGGTCTGGAGTATTCTCTAGGTCTTTTATTGGTTCATCATTATAAAAGTACTTTTGACTGAAGGTATACTAATTCCAGTTTTTCAGATATTGTGACGGTATGGCTTAGTGGTAGTTTTAACTACATTTTTAGTCTGTATTACGTTCGTTTGACTTCGAAATAAAGTTACCAAATTGAAACTAGTTAACCAAAGAAGATGGGCAAGACTAACTGAAGTTTTCATATTTTATTGATGCTTCAAGAGTACATGTTAATAATTAGATAAGGGAGCAACCATTTGAGTTATATTCTGTACTAATCATTTATATTATAATGGCTACTGCATAAAGAGAAATATGGGAGAAATCTCCACTTGGCTCAACTGGCTTTCATACTGTCTATATACTAGTATTATATTATTTCTGACAGTCTATATATCATAGTACACATAGGTCAGTTCACATCCGGCATAAATTATAGCATATATTATATATAACCTGAGCGCTCCTCTTGAATTGTTTTAGAGGTATTTTCCATAATCTACAGAGCCATTAGCAGCAATTATGTAAACGTTATATATTACAAACTTCAATATTAACTAAAGATATTTACAACTATTTACACTGAACATGACAAAAAGTAGATTTTTTAAAGTCTGACCCCCTCTTTTCTTAAGTAAATAAAAATATCATTCTACTAAAGAGCTTAAATATAGCACAGGTGACTTATTCTCCCAGCTAAATTCACTTTTGTAAAATTAGCAATAGGATAATTCCATATCTTCAAGTTACACACTAAAAATTTCGGATATAAAGGATTATTCATGATATTTGAGTCTTCAAAGTACACCCTTAAACCTTCATATCATTTGCAAGATCTCTGCAACTATATTATCATACATGGCCCAATATTCTGTAACTTCTAGAGAAAAGCCCCAAGCTCAAAACAAAATGAACATTAATTTCTCTATTTTTCTCCTTTTCTCATGTTCATAAATTTGCTCAGCTATTGACCATAGTCAAACATACCTTTTTCTGTTGATACTGCACAAAACAGCACAGGTATAACTGAGGGGAAGCAGCTTCTTTTTATTACTAGCTTAACCAAATTCGAACTTTGCCGCTTCTAAGCTTTTATATGCCAGCGCCAGCAGTATAGGTAAATTTAAGCCTTATCATTGGTTCCAACAATAATCTCCTTACTCTAATAATCACGTGACCATTACTTTTTAAGTTATTGTATCTTTCTACACTTGTATTTATGTAACATTGAATCAAACTAATAATAAATTTTATTAATAAAGCTATATAGTTTGTTAGATTCATGGTTTGAAGCGTATATAGCTCAAAACCGAACTTTCTTATCGATAAGCCTGAAGCTATCGAGTTGCCTAGTAACAACATCAAGAAGAAGTAGTATTAGCAGCGAGTACTTGACTTCCTTTACAAACACGCAAAACCAAAAATGACCACGAGGACCTCAATATCTGCTGTTCTAAACCAAATACGATATTACACACAACGACGACCATTTCCTGATGATTGATACGATATAAAGTAAGCATATAAATACTCCAAACAACATGCCATTAACTATTCTATTATAAATCCACCCGTTAACCCGTCTCGATCAGACGACAGATTTCAACGACCATCGAACATGTATCACATATAGCGAACATTACAATATTCTTTTACCACTTTCCTTTAAATGATGTATTTGAAATTGATCTTTTTCATCAAGTTTGATCCCTTTTTATAGAATCTGTTTATACTGTGAAATCATCATCCTTTGTTCCAATAAATGAACTGTAATGGCCTATGATTTTACCTGTCTCTTTTTCCTACAAAAGAATTGGCTCTGTGACAATAAAACTGACACCTTGCTTTTCACCTGAAGTCCAGAATGGGTTATTCTACTTTAGTTTATGGAAAAAAAAGTTGTACAGCATTTCATTTTTGTTTGTCTTTTTAATTTATATTATCCTGGAAATATTTAAAATTTTAGTAAATAAAAACTATTGAAACTATTGAAGTTAATTTTAGTGAAGTCAAAATACAAAAAAATCCTGCAACTGAAATGTATAACAGGCTACAGATATCCCCAGTGACCAACAAACCAGGTGTTTTTGGTAACCATCTTTATTTCAAATTTATTTTTTAAACTGTAAGGATAGATACATCTGTGAGTGAATTTTTTGCAACAATTGGGATCAGAACTTATGAAATACAAGCACACCTTTATGAAGAATGAATTTTGCGATAGCATTTCACTTCGCGCCATTAATATTGAAACTGACTTAGATTACATGTTTGATAATAATCCACTACCACTAGGATATCAAACGAAATTGCAATATACTTTCAAAATTAGAGTCAGTAACTTGTTCAGAAAAATTTGAGATCTCTATTGCTTCCCCTGAAAATTCTTCTAGTGAAGAAATAACATGGATAGAATTAAAGAAAAATTGCAAACAAACTTGCAAACGAAAGAAAAGAAAAGGCTGATTTCGTCAATAAAAGAAGGCAGATGGACTTCATAGTGAATGACCCAGACCCAAAAGGGCCATTGAAAACTCCAAGATGTGGCAGCTGTCACATGAGGGGCCATAAAGCGGATGGAAATAGGGGAAATAAATCATATTATGCACACCCCCAGCATGTAATTCCTGGAAAGAGTGCGGCCAAAAAGACAAGCACGCAGAATATAAGATGCAAAGAAACAAATAGACAAAGACATTAAAAATGCAGACAAAGAGATCGATGAGATGTCAGGGAAAATAGTTCGGTTAACTTCATTTCAGGAAAAAGCCATATCCTCATTCGTTGGTGTAATAAAGGAGAGACTCAGAAAACAAAAAAAGTACATTGATAGTAATGTGTTGATGAGAGATGTCATTTATTTGAAGGACTTTTATAAAAATGAAATTCCCAATCATCCCAAAATTTTGTTGAAGATGAATTTGCACAAATTTTGAATAATCGTGCCAAAAAACACTCGCAAGATATCAGATGGAAAAAATCCCTTCTATACCCACGGATTATTAATGGATTATGCCAATATGTTCATGCAGAATCCATATCAGAACCTATATGGAATGTATTCAGCTGGATATTATGGATATAACCCATTAATGTGTTATCAGTAAGGTTTTCAGCAGAATGTGGAGATTAAACCCCCACTTCCACTTGAACCTCCATCAGACTCTGATTAATAAATACAGCACTATGAAATTAAAGTGCTTCAAATGAATTTCAATAAAAGGATTTACTTTTGTTTTTAACAATATTCCTGGAATGGAATATATATATGTTATAATGAAATTGAATATATTGATTAATTGGGATTTACTGATTTACTAAAAGTAATAATGAATGGAATTTATTTTCAAAGTTGGTATTACTGATTCAAAAGTTATAATGAAATGGAATATATTTTCAAAGGTGGTATTACTGATTCAAAAATTACAATGAAATGGACTATATTTTCAAAGGTGGTATTACTGATTCAAAAGTTATAGTGAATTGGAATATATTTTCAAAGGTGGTATTACTGATTCAAAAGTTATAATGAAATGGAATATATTTGCAAAGGTGGTATTATTGATTCAAAAGTCATAATGAAATGGAATACATTATCAAAGGTGGTATTACTGATTCGAAAGTTACAATGAAATGGAATATATTTTCTAAGGTGGTATTATTAATTCAAAAGTTACAACGAAATGGAATATATTTTCAAAGGTGGTATTATTGATTCAAAAGTTATAGTGAATTGGAATATATTTTCGAAGTTACAATTTCTGATTCGAAAGTTATAATGAAATGGAATGCATTTAAAGTATTTTTTAAAGAAAATATTAGATAATTCATATACCAAGTGCTTTATGCGAATTTCAATCTGTATCAAAACGTTATATTCATTGATTTGGATAAAATTTACAATTTACAACAAAAACTTGTATTGGGGAGAATTTTAAGCTGTGTTAATTTATTTTATCTAGTGATTTGGAAAGGAATTATAACCAAAATACAGTGTCATATTTTCAAACTTGCAATGTGGAAAGGACTATAAAACAATAAAACTTTATTTCTGTGTGAATTTCAACTAGTGCTAGTAATCTCAACGTAAGACTTTGGATAGATTTATGCATTTAAAAAATAAAATTTTGAATCATTATGAATACAATTTATTATCTTCATAATGCACTTTCATACAAAGAAAAACAAGACAGTTTCCTTTTTTTCTCTTTTGATGTTTTTAAAGTATATTTTTTTGCCAGATTACATTGCGAACTGAATTTGAGTTATCTCTCATTATAGATGAAAGTAACCAAGAACAGAAAAAAACATACACATGTTTTACAGTGGAATAATGTCATGCAGAACAAATTTTTAACATTTTAAAAGTAGTATTGGTATTATGCTAAGATTTAAACTATCACAATTAATTTTTGCTGATCTAAATTTAGTCTTTCCTTTACAAAACATTACTTATATAACATTCAAACAAGTTATGTCTTTGAATTGTACATTTCATCACTTGCAAAATGTTGATCTTGTTGATTTTTTTGGAGTCTTTCCTTGCTAAAAGGGTATGATGGTCTGATGGTTTTATACACTTATGGGTTATTTGTACATGATCAGAAGAAATCTTGTAAAGACCAATGAGACATCAACCACATACTACTTAAAATGGTAATAGTTATACCAAATATATTTAGAATTGGATGTAGTATTATTTGTAAACCTTTTTATAGAATGCCTTGACAATTAAATATTTGCAAACTAGTGCTCTATTTCAGTATACAAAATACATACGCTAACACAAATCAAGGAATTCAGTGTGTTGGTTTTTACTGTTGGTAAGATTCATCATAAACTTTTGCCAATATTGCTGTGTTTACACTTTTAAGTTAATGAAGTTAAACACTTTTTTTCTGATTTAGAAAATTACGGTAAAAGTCCCATGGATTTTGAGATATATTTTTTTTTGTTATTGCAGAAGATAGCAATTAAACACCTGAAGTATATTTGACTCTTTCCACTCTGACACCTATTGTTTTGCTGGTATCTATTGTGCCTCTATTGTCCATATCAATAAAAAAAAAATATAATATGATTATTACCTGAGGGGAACATCTGTTTTAATTATCTAGCATATATTGGCAATTTGCTTCACTGGATTCACAATATTATTGAGGTTGAGTAAAACCTAACAATAGGAAACAATTGTGATATTACACAGCATTAATTTGACCAGACAAAACTATGTCATTTCATATAATTATACAATATGCATATGAAATCAGTATATCAGTTTGTGGTTAAATCTACTTTTAAGAAAAATTCCTTAGTTTACGCATATAACACTGTAGCAGTATTACTCAAATCAGAGTAATAAACTGGTGCAAGAGCAATGGTGAGTTTTAACCATTTCTCAAAATCTGTCACCTGGTTTTGTTTGTTTTACATTTTGCTACTTGGCTTCCCGAGGAAATTATTGATATCACAACTCTACCTTGAATTTACATCCAAGTAGGACCATTTTCAAGATGCTTTTCAATTTTCAGTCAATTTTTAGGATCCACATCCTTCTATGTAATATCTTTCAATTTACAATAGATGCTTAAAGATGGCTCAAAACTGAAGTTATTTCCTTAAGAATAGGCACAATATATTTTTCCAATAACTAAACAGGGAAACAGTTTACTTTTACAAAAACGAAAATTCATTCAGGATTGGAGCAGCCTTCGCAGGATGATTTTAGATGGTCACATATACAGTTATTGGTCTCATTTGCTAGTCTCGGAGGAAAAAAATATAGCAAATTTCAAAATTTGAGGCAATATGAATTGTCTATGAAATACAAATTGATTTAATTTAGTTGTTATAGTCCTTTGATGTAAAATTCTACAATAACATAAACTGTTAAATTTACATTTTGAGTTTAAATTGACTTCAACATTGATACAGAATTGATGAAAACGAGCACATTATCTTAGCCCTTTAAAGTTCATTTACCCTCATTTTCATCAAATTTGAAATTTTACATTGTGAATGAAACAAATCTATGGAAATTTTTTTTTCTTCTCCAAGACTATCAAATGAGATTAGTAACTGTATATGTGACTATCTAAAATCCTGCTACCAAGATTCTCAAGAATTCTTTAGGAATCACATTTTCATCTTCTCCCTCCCCCCTTTAGGACAGTATTTAATAGATTGGTTGCAAGATATAAGTGATGATTTACACAGACAAAACTTCGCAGCTGTGTTCTTCATTGCAAAGATGTAGTGTGATCGAAATGCAAGAAACTCGCTCAAACTGGTGCATACTGATGTGGGTCATGAATTGATAGACTAGATCCTATCAAGGTGTACTTTAAAATAGGTTATGGGATAAAGGCCTTTCATAACAAGAGTGCAAACGCTGAAAAGTCTCGCCTGTTTTACTGACCATTGATTTTATGTCGATAGTCCTAATTATAAAGTTTTACTACAAGTATCACAAAAACTTAACATGATCAAGGAAAAAGAGGTCATGGTCAAATATACCAAGCCAGAAATACATATACACCTTAAAATCATTCCATACACCAAATATAGTAGACCTATTGCTTATAGTATACAAGAAACAGACAAAATCATGAAAACTTTATATTGAGCAAAGAACCATGAAAATGAGATCAAGGTCAGATGAACCCTGCCAGACAGACATATACACCTTACAATCATTCTGTGCTTTAAATATAGTTAACATATTGCATATAATATCAAAGAAACAAACTTAACCAGTAAAACTAAACATTGACCAATGAACCATGAAAATGAGGTCAAGGTCAGATGATAACTGCCGGACAGACATATACACCTTACAATCATTCCATACACTAAATATAGTTGACCTTTTGCACATAGTTTAAGAAAAACATACCAAAACACAAAAACTTAACATTGAGCAATGAACCGTAAAAATTAGGTCAAGGTCAGATGATACCTGTCAGTTGGACATGTATACCTTACAATCATTCCATACATCAAATATAGTTGACCCATTGCTTATAATATCTGAGATATGGACTTGACCACGAAAAATTAACCTTGTTCACTGATCCATGAATTGAGGTTGAGGTCAAGTCAAAACTGTCTGACAGGCATGAGGTCCTTGCAAGGTACGCACATACCAAATATAGTTATCCTATTACTCATTATAAAAGAGAAATTAAGAATACTAAAAATCTTAACCTTTTTTCAAGAAGTCACTTAACCATGAAAATGAGGTCAAGGACAATGGACATATGACAGACCAAAACCTCAGAACATAAAGCATCTATATTCAAAGTATGAAGGATCCATGCCTTCTACATTCTGAAATATTAAGCTTTAAAGAAGTTTGTTAACACCGCCGTCGCAGGATCACTATCCTCATGTCGAGCTTTCTGTGACAATTGTCGCAGGCTCGACAAAAATAAGCAAGACCATGACACTGGTCCATTTACACCACAAAATTCAGAAAGGTTTGCAGTGTTCTTATTATTGCCAAAATTGCATAAAGTAAATGTAGAGAAATGTATGCTCCCACATTTTGCAATTTTGGCAATTGTAAGAACACTTGCAAACCTTTCTTATTCTTGTGGTGTAAATGCCAGAAGAACAAACAAAGCCAACAAGTACATGTTACAGATATGTTTTCTCACAAAATAAATCTGAAATATATAAGATTTAGATTATATCAGTATACATGTGCATAGCCAACAGTGTTGGTAAAACGTAATTCTTGTGATGTTTTGTTGTTGTGTCTGATTTATATCAATACAACTAGTATATGACAACAAAAAATTCAATTGTTTTCCAATATTCATTTTTTTATGATGCAGGGGGTTGAAGCAATAACATATGCCTTGTTGATTGTGTGGACTTACTAAAAAATATTTACAAGGAATTATATTGAGAAAAAAATTGATTTAACTTTGGTATAATATACAACCATAATGACCATTCACCTTCTACTAGACAACGGAACAATTGGAATATTACCTTTTACATCTATTAATCAAGTCTGTGACAGTCAGTAATAAACCTTGAATGACACTTTACATTAGCTGTCAAATTACTATAACTAACTGGTAAATTGTTATTCCAAGTCAAAGAATTGGTTCATATTGCCAAACATTTCAATAATGTTTGGATGTGAAAGTGAAAAAAATATCCTCTTTTCAAACAGGTATTCCTCCCAAAATGTAACCGGGTTTAATGTCTTGTAAATAAAATGAATATGCAAAACAAATATGCTTCAAAATTGTGATGAAAAGTGTAGTATTTAACATATGACAAAGGTGCATATAAAAGGTTTCATAATTTATGTCCTATGTAAAATATTACATATAATATTAAAATATTTTACACAAAAAGATTGAAATAATTGTATGAAACACAGGGGAAATCAAATTTAAAAACAAATCAGCAGTTTTCATCAAAAACAGAACAAGAAATAGATTTGGTATGACATAATTAAGTTAACATCTTGTGGCCAATTACTCAAGATTCAGTCACAACATACTAGTTTAAACTGAATGCATGCAAAGTTTGTTGCCAAGATAAAAATTTGAGCCTTGCAATAGTTGAGTAATTTTTGAAACAATTATCTCAGTAACACCACATCAGTGAATATTAAACAGGTGAAGTGATGGGACAGAATCCAGGTAAACTTTAAATGCATGAGTGATCACCTTTTCATCAACTCTAACAATACCAACTGGTCACTTTAAATGTCCTATTTGTATTGTCAATTTTACAATCTGGTTGAACAATAGGTAAAGGTAAACAGCAACATCTATAGTCAAGTCACAGTAAAATGAGTCGCTCAAAATTTAAAGAACCACATTTGAAACAATCCTACAATTTTCTGAAGATGTTAATATAGTACAAAACAATTTCATAGAAGACAATATTAAGGAGACAGATTCAATTATAACAATACTGCATAACTTGAGCAACCGTTTTACAGTACAAAGTCTGAGCCTGTCCCTAACGATATCTCTACAAATATAAGTCTGATATATTCAGTATTATTTAAAACTGCATCAAAATCCTCTCTTAGAGTTGTGAAAGACAGAAGTTCTATGGATGCAGGAATCACTATAGAATCCCGTCATTTTATTATTTCGCATGTGGTGGTTCTCGTATGTCACTTCTTTGGAAGAACCAGTAAAGTATTCTTGGATTGTCTTAATATTAGGTTAAGGTCAAGAGAAAATGAAATTGGTAAAAGGGCTTATTGAGAGGTTTTTTGATTTATATATTAAAAAAGGGTATTCTTGGATAGTCCTTATATTATGTTCAGGTCAAGAGGAAATGAAATTGGTAAAAGTGATTATTGAGAGGTTTTTTGATTTTATATAAAATAAGGTATTCTTGTATTGTCCTTATATTAGGTTTAGGTCAAAAGGAAATGAATGAAACTGAATGGGGATCAGTTTCGGGCTGAACTTCGATATATATATATATATATATATATATAAATATATCTGATTTAGACGGGACGCAACAATTTTTCCACAAAATATCAAATTTCACGACCATATATCGCACGTAAACATGCAAAAATTTTAGCTGACTATATCAAGATTGACAAATATCATACTCCGTTGAACATTTCCAAAGTTCCTATGCCTAAGAGAGAGAAAAAGGATATTTGTAAGGTTGAAAACAAAAACAACAACCTTGCACTGATTGACGAAAAGTAGATAGATTTTCTGAACAATGTCTGACAGGAATTAAAAATGACTTGAGTAATTTAGATGACTTTCATGAGTGTGTATGGCACTTGTACATGTACAGTACATATTTATAAGTATATATCTATACAGTCTATAGAAATATCTTTTTCTTGATTATGTAAAACAAATAGTTCTTAAAAAATTGTTTTTCAAAGACAAAATAATTTGCTTTAAAGATTTACCATTGCGGCGACAGAAGTATGTTCAATATTAAAACATTATTAGTGCCAAACAGATGTTATGACTTATTTTACAGAATTCGACAATTGTTTTGTTAACTGAAAAGTTGAGGCGCCTACAAATTTCTTAAATCACTTAAAATTTCTGTTTCATATTAAAAGAAGATGTGGTATGATTGCTAATGAGACAACTCATCACAATAGACCGAATGACACAGAAATTAACAAATATAGGTCACCGTACGGCCTTTAACAATGAACAAAGCCCATGCCGCATAGTCATCTATAAAAGACCCCGAAATTACAAATGTAAAACAATTCAAACGAGAAAACTAACGGCCTAATTTATGTACAAAATAATGAACGAAAAACAAATATGAAACACAGCAACAAACGACAACCACTGAATTACAGGTTCCTGACTTGGGACAGGCACATACATAATGTGGCGGTGTTAAACTAGTTCGAGGGCGCCAACCCTCCCCTAACCTGGGACAGTGGTGTTACAGTACAGCATAAGAACAAATTATAAAAATCAGTTGAAAAAAGGCTTTACTCATCAGATGGATACAAATAGAAATACATCCAACAAAAACACAATGTGAACGTGGACGGGTACTTGTACATCCCAACAGCAAAAAGACACTAAGTACAGATATGAGAGTACTCGCAGTTACTGACAGCTACTTCAAAGCCAAAAGCAACTAATGAAATAAAAATAATTTTTAAATCATGGATCTAAGACTAAATTATCAATCAGTACACGTCCAACATACAAAGGATTTAGTGTAAAGACGTCATAAACAGTCTGAGAAAAACATGACCTTGTACAATGCCAAATACAGGTATCGACAGATTGTAGAGCCATGAATGTGCATATATATATAACAATAATATTTAATTTTATTTTAATTTACTGCTAACAAAATCAATATTAGTACCAATAAAAACAATATTCAAACATCTAATTACAGTGTTGAATGTAAAAAACACAGTGATGTTCTCGGTAAATTGTAAATACGTAGTTAACAATCATGCATTGCAATATATTCACTGGACTGGTCAATGACCCAGGTATATCTTTTGGGGTACTGTGTAAACAAAACAATTATACTGCATATTCATGTTAGGTACCGCCCCAGCGTGTTACAAACCCATAATAACATAAATGGCATAAATTCTACTGACATAAAAATTACATTCCAACGAGCAAATTGCCATGGAAAAATAGGTTCAATTAGTTATGCGTTCTACAAGATAAGTGTTGCCATTGAGTTTTTGAATGTTTTAGTAGTTAAAAGTCTTTAACTAAACCAATGCTTTGTCGTACAAAAAAAAAAAAACAAAACAAAACAAAAAACAAATCATAAATGTCTAACTAAATGTTCAAGGCCTTGGATGTATCAATTATGCGGGGGAAAAAACGCAATTATTTTGCGTATTTCAGTAACAATATACAATATAAGTGATAAGAAATCAGTCAATAAATTAATCTGCAAATACAATATTTTGTTGGGCACTAGATTAGAGAAGCCTTATTTGATGTACGTGCGTACATCTGACAGTTAATCGAAGCTAGTATGTCTTAACACAAATACTTGAACCTTTGTCATGTTTAGGAAATTCAAGATCCCAAAATCCCTTAAAACAGATATATATCTTGGATAGTTTAGCTATTCAAGACGCTTTTTGGTAATACAAATTTTGAACTTTATACTTTATATTGATTTAGCACTTTAACATGTTTAATATAATATAAACTTATTGTAATCTCGAATGTCCGTAGTTGCGTAGGTAGAGTTCTCCTTTGTCGTTGTTTTTATCAAGGTCTCTATTTCCAATGTTTAAGGATCAAAAGGGTTTCATCCGTTGCTTCATATGGAAAGAGTTGATACAATTTTTTAAAATTTGTTTAATTGATATTGTAATAAATCGACTCAGTCCAATTGCATTGACAATAAACATTCATCTACGTTCATTGATTGTATCTAGCCTGGAGCTTTCTGTCGTTCCGATTTATTGTATCTTTTAAAAAGACCGATGCAGTTTTAAAACATGGTAAACTCTGGAAAATAACTGCTCAGTATGGAACTATGACAGTATTACTCATGTTAAAGATTATTGTTTTTATTTGGGTTTATCTGTGTGATAAACCTTGTTGTTCAATTCACTTTGATATATATTACTTGCTGTTGAAATTGACAGTTTGCTTATTATATAATCTGTTGATATCATTGACATTTAGAAAAAAAAATATGTTTCTTTATAAATATGTCAAAATCGTAAAAACATTAAGATGATTAAATCCAATTTAATTTGTCTGACAAAAAGGATCATAAAGAATAGACTAAAGTATAATTTCTAATTTAAACAAATGAATAATAATATTAATATTGAATGTCATGTGCATTATTGCAGAAATCAAATTGTATATATCCAAGAGACAATTACATGAAGACAATGAAATCATAAAAACTTCCATGTTAAACGTGAGTGCGTGGATTCATTTGAAATATTTCAATATTCTTTATTGACTCCCTCAGGCCTTAGATGAATATGGTTATTTATTTATGTACTTTTGGTCATATAGTTCAAAAACCATTTAATGCCATGTATACATCCATGGCCCTCAAAAGGTCTGAGCGTTCCTGGTGGAGGAATAACCAGAGAAAAGCGATTCTGACGCACAAAATTTATAAAGTGTTTAAATTGTGTTACATGTTCTATGATCTTTGTGTTTTGACACGAAATCACTACACACACAAGAAAAAAGATATGCACTTTCATTGTTGATTGTCATCCTAAAGTCACAGTTAGGCATTTGTAAACATATTTTGAAGGATTAAAATAATATTCTCGTAAACTATTTACACAGGTAAAGAGAAAACAAGGTATTACAGTGAAGCAAGTGGACAATTTGTAATGTCTTGTTTGAACAATTAGAAATCAGTTTTTGAAATACAAATATGTGGTATCAATTTGAATTCGGTATCTTGTTATTCGTTCTGTTACTTTATAAAAATATTTTTAGATCTTTAATATAACTAACCGAGAAATTATAAAGTTATTTTATATTTAATTTTAGACAGTTTGCCTCTTGGTCACATTCATGCTATATATCAAATTCTGAATTGGTTATCTTTTGTCAGATGCATCCTTATATTAATGTCCTCGACCCAATGAACGTTAATAAAATGATCCGACAGAAGTAAAAATTGAACAAAAACGTAAGAGAAAAAGAAATATGGTGTATAGATAAAAAAAAATCAAGACGAAATAACAATGCCATCTCCAGATAAACTAGAACAAAGAAAAGTTTTCAGATATTTTTAAAAGTGTAATCACTTTTCAATTTATCTAATAAATCTTTCTAGATCCGGTTATATAAGCATATAGTACTCCACATGCAGAACATGTCGCATTACTCATAGGTCAAAACAGTAATGTGTAAATGTCAGGAGTGGGTAGATTATATCGTGCAAATGTGAAACAATTATAATAAATAACTAACATCTTGTGCCATGTGATGATTGTCAACTCGTAATGATTCATTCCATATGCGGCTGAATATACCAAAGGGATATTCAAACTTATAAATCGAAAACAAACTGACAACGCCATGACGTAAAATGAAGAAAAAGACTAAACGACAAACAGCAGTCCACACAACTAGAGACTGGGCAACATGAACAATACTAAAATCTCGGGGTTATCTCGGTGCTCTGGAAAGTAGCAGAGCCTACTCCACGTGTTGCATTGGTCCATTTGCTCATTTAAGTACAAATATGGTGATACGTCTAATAGTTTTATTCTCTAGGTCAACTTCGAGAACGGAATTTTGGATACTACAATTAGAACATTTCCGTTTTCGCCTGTGACATAGATACAAAGTATTTCATAACGGTCAGCCAACTCGTGATGATGTCCTTAACATTTCCGATGGGATGACTTCAACTTCTATAGTAGGGTTAATTGTTTTTTTCGTGATTTGGTCCGGTTTTTTTTTTTTTTTTTTTTTAATGTTGACCAGTCTTTTTCCAGTGTACAAACATGAGTTCAAAACAATTAACTATTATTTTCAAATACATCAGTTTTATTTATGACTGTTTGAAACATATTTTATAACATTTAAAACGTTCAAGATAAAACAATAACATTTTAACCTATTGATTAAATTGACCCTTTTCAAGTTAATGTTAAATGAATGATCTGAACGCATTATTGAAGACAGCCATAGGCCTCTAGAATTCTTTGTTATTTTTGTCGTTGAGTTGCTATCTCATTGACGTTTACGTCACATCTTCTTTTATTCATATTTCCCAAAAACTCGCAAAGAGGTCATCAGCTTCTTAATAAAACTACCATATAAACTAATGCAAGGGGACTCATGAATTTTTCCATATTTTTATGCTTGCTTTGTTCATAGTCCGTGATATTTAATGTGTGTTATTTATTATTTGTTTTGAACTTAAAGTTTAATGACAAAAGAATTTGAATTGAATTGAATATATACTATACAATAAAATAAAATGACAAGTAAGCTTTATTGTAAACCCTTTTACATAATGAAAATTGCAACCAAAAATAATAAAATATGATTACATAATTTAAGCTTTTTGTTTTCTCTTTTGATATGAGTCTGTAATTGTAAGGATATATAGATTCTATGAATGTTTTCATTTGATTTTTTTGGCATTCGTATGTTTTTTTGGGTTAAATGCAATAATTTTTGTTCAACTCAAAATAAAGGTTGGTTAATAATAACTTTTCATCACAAATACTATCTTATCCTATTTGTTCAATTCAATCTTCGGTTTCATGTCTTCGAAACAAAATCTGTTTGTTTACATTTTACAGCATGCATTTATGCACGGAGAAAACTGGTTACTCTCTATGTTCTTATCGCTCGAAAAACACAGACTGTTTACTCTGTTAGAGTTACTGTGATAGGAGCCTTACTATATCAAGGCAGCCACTGTAGAAATTTCCATTTTGAAGAACATTAAATAAGCACCATACGCAGATATCACAGTTATGCTTAATTATACCTATAAAAATTTTAGTCCTTATAATGAAATTATCACATTTCTTGTAAAATTTTATTTACCAGTCATCCTTTATTGTCGACTTACATTTGGGGTTACACTTGCTTTTATAAAACAATTTCATACAGAAGCATCCGAAATGACAGATACTAAGTACATGCAGAATTGAAAAATCAAACAAGAAGACAATACACATAGAAAAATACTGCGGATTGATTATTATTTTTGGCATTCATATTTTCGTGGATTTCGTGGGTACGGGGGAACTACGAATTTAAATGTACAAAGAAGTACAAATTCTCTTTAAGCTTAATTGTAGACTTTTGTAAAACCACAAAATCAAATATCGACGAAAATGCATTTTTTTTTTTTTATTTAATCCAGAAAATTAGTACCCACAACAATAAATTAATACACAGTAGTTCTAATTCAATAACATATTGCATACTACTCATTGTATTGTTCATTGTGTGAACATTATAACGCACATAACATTTACATGTCTGTTGTTTTATGTAAATACATAATCTTGTTGTGCTTAAATTTTTAATCTCTCTTTGTCAAATAAATTTGTATTAATGCTTAAAACTGAGACGGTTTTTCGGTGGATCTCAATTTTTCCAATTGTTAACCGACCCTTTAAATGAATTGTAAAAATAGTATCTACCATTATGAATTTTTTGTCCTCGTGTCATTCTTAGGTGTATAGGGAAATTCATGAAAATAAGAAAAAAAAAAAAACTGAGTAATTTGTCTTTTCATACATTTGACAGAAAACAAATTTTTGCTATAAAAAACTGAAAAAAATAGAAAGTTATTGGGTTCCTACCATACGTGAGCGCACGTGAACGTTTCATTGACAAACAGTGGTTTTCGGAGCAACTTTTGGATATGTGATATCCATAGCTTTTAAAATAGCACAAACCATGTGTTTTGTCTTGATAGACCGACCTTTCAAATTCAAATTTGTTGAGTCTTCTCAAGGAAAAAGCATAATTATATGTATTTGTAAAAATTATATTATATATATTTTGGTTGGATGTTGTTATGGGTGATATTTATTAAACAAAAATTTCACAAAACTCCATGATTCAGAAAAAGAAAATATGTGTTTTTTTTGGTATATTTTAACAAAAATCTAAAAGTCGGGTTGAACTGCAATCTTAAGGAAGTTCGCTTCTCAGTTTCAGATTAATTAACTTTTCAAAACACTAGTTAATATTGATAGGGATCACTTAAGGAATCAAAAGAGTAAAAAAATATACAGGTCAATGCGCTTGTTTTCGAGATATTACCCATTGAAATTTTGGCGGGAAAATATTTTCTCTTGACTTTTCATAGCTTTATCATTGACAAGTTTACATTCTCAAAACTATTAAAGAATAATCGAAATTTTATAAGACTTTTACAGATGGCTTATCATTACACATGTAAAAGATTTATAAAAAGAAAATGGGGTCAATGGCCATTTTTAAAGGCATTCAAATGAATAAAACCAGAGGTTTCCGAAAATCTGACAAAATTCCAAAACATGACAAGCGAACTACCTTAACTAAGCTCTGAAGCTAAAACCAAGTTATATCGATGTTATATATGAAATTTCTGAAAAAATTTGATTCTTTATATAATCAGGCTCTCCGACCAAACGTTTTCTTTTCAAGAATCTACATGTATGATATTTAAAAAAATAGACCTACCCCCCTCCCCCTTTTTTTCCCCACCTTTCAACCCCAATGTTACATTATATATTACATTTGTTGAACCTTATGAAAAGAACAGACAAGACTGTGTGTAAGCAAAGCATGCAGTCGTATTCAATTTAATATATACACCTTCTATTTATGTATTTTTTTACATAAATTTCTATTTATGCAGTTTTGAAGGATGTTGCTATGGATAATATGTGTTTCTGTGGTAAATATTGAAGTCAGCAACTCTTAACAATGGTGATGTATTAATGCTTAAAACTGAGACGGTTTTTCGGTGGATCTCAATTTTTTCCAATTGTTAACCGACCCTTTAAATGAATTGTAAAAATAGTATCTACCATTATGAATTTTTCTCCTCGTGTCATTCTTAGGTGTAAAGGAAATTCATGAAAATAAGAAAAAACAAAACAAAAAACTGAGTAATTTGTCTTTTGATACATTTGACAGAAAACAAATTTTGCTATAAAAACTGAAAAAATAAAAAGTTATTGGTTCCTACCATACGTGAGCGCACGTGAACGTTTTATTGACAAACAGTCGGTTTTGAGCAACTTTTGGATATGTGATATCCATAGCTTTTAAAATAGCACAAACCATGTGTTTTGTCTTGATAGACCGACCCTAAGCAACAACAAAAACAGGAATTATTTAAAAAAAGGAAAAAAAAAAAAAAAAAAAAAAGATATTCAAAAACTTTTCTGGATATACCTTCATTAAACTAGATATCATTGTTTGTTACATGTTAATTTCATCTGATTCGAATGAAGCAAAGCAGGATATAGGGATTACTTTCCTGTTGTATGTGACGGCTTCAACAATTTTTATCTTTTCTTATACACAATATAAATATTAATTGATGTTTAATTGCATTTAGAGTTGTTTTTACATGTATGACATGACTTACACATATTTGATGCAAACGTCACTAACCTCAATGCCTTGATCGTGGTTCATATATAAATGAGGTAATCAAATTTCATAAAAGTTCCACACATTGGGTCCTTGTTCCTTCACCAAAGTTCTTTGACCTTGAAAATAGAGTTAAAACATTCATCGTCAAATGTCCTGATGAGCATTACTGTTGAACAGACAATGAGTAATATATCTTTTGTGTAATTTTCTAAAATATGATATTTATTTAATGTCAACTGCACAGTTGTTTCTGGCCTTGGTGTTTTTATTTTTGATCAGTATAAATGCCCTTCTATACACAATTTTGATAACTATTGCTGTGCACCAAATATACGTACGTGATTTTTTTAGAACTATTAAGTACTGGTATTTTATTTTACCCTTTCTATAATGATCATTACAACGTTATGTAACGTATAGAATAAGCATGTTTGAATGAACTAGATATATGAAGATGTGGTATGAGTGCCAATGAGTCTGCTCTACAACTCAGTGTCGCTCGAATAAAAAAGTTGAAAACTTTGACCAGGATTGATTTACGACGTTCGAATATTTGACCCGACTGCGCTCACTAGACAAAAAGCTTCATATAACGATTCAAAGCTTATATTTTACATTTTCAATACGTACAAAATCAGATAATCTGTACAAATCTGTAAATAATTAAATTATTCTACATTTTGTAGACTAAATAGGCGGAAGATACTAATGGGAAACTCAAACTGATAAGTCGATAAAACACCTGAAAACGAAAAACGACCAAAAGTCAAACAACAGTATACAAAATTCAACATAGACAACTAAAGAGGAACTGTCTGAACGCTCAGACATGACATAATGCTTCCATACTCTAGTGTCCAACAAAGAATGTATTTGAAGATAAATTAATTGACTGATAATATAATGTCGATTGCTTGTATTCTTGTGGTGTTTGACGTCTCTGTCTGGAATCATCCACAGTTTAGAAAACATATTTGTTTCACGTTTATCATAGTTAAACCTCACCATTTCTGTCTTCATCTAGACATGTCACATACCAAGGAGGAATTTGCTTTTGAAAAGAGGATCAATTAGTTATGTGTTCTACGAGATAAGTGTTACCCTTAAGGTATTGAAGTGTTCAAGTCGTTTAAAGCCTTTAACTAAATCGTTCCTTTGTCAAACACAAGACAATCAAACACGTCCAGCTATATGGATGTATCAATTATTCGAAAACGCATTAATTTTGAGTATTTCTGTAACAATTTCTGTAACAATATATCAGAAGTCGAAAAGAAACTGACAGTGTAATGTGAAAAACGTAAAACGACGACTAGACAAACAACATTACACAAAACACAACAAAGAAACTAAAGAATGAGCAACACAAATCCCACAAAACCGGGGTTGATCTCAGGTGCTCCGGAAAAGTAGAAGATGTTCCACATGTGGCACCCGTCGTGTTGCTCATTTAAACTTTATATTGATTAATATAATATAAACTTATGGTAATGTGGTATGTCGTATTTTGCACAGTTAAGGTAACCTTTAATCTCATTTATGTTGTTTTATCAAGGTCTCTATTCCTAATTGTTGCGGATCAGAAGTGTGTCTTTCCTGTTTCTGTTGTTCCGATTTATTGTATCTCTTGAAAAATAACTGTTTTCAGTATGGATCTTGACTGTCATACCCATGTTAACGTTTTTTGTTGTGTGTTTTTTTAATTCACTCCGATTTATTGCTGTTGAAATTGATAGTATGCTTAGTGCATAAACTGTTGGTATCCTTGAACTGTGGTAAACTGTTCTGTTCTTTATAAATATTTCACAATCTTTATAACATTAAGCCATTTAAATTCGATTTAATTTGTCTGACAAAAAGGAACACAAAGACAAGACTAAGTATAATTTAGTAAACGAATGAATAAGAGTGTTTATACTGTATGTTATGTGCACTAACGCTGAAATCAAATTGTATAACTGCAAGAGACAGTTAGATGAAGATAATTAAATAACAAAACTGCTATGTTAGACGTGAATGCGTGGATTCATTTGAAATATTTCAATATTTTTATTGACTCCTCAGGCCTTAGGTGAATATGATTATTTATTTATGTACTTTTGGTCATATGGTTCAAAACCATTCAACGCCATGTATACATCCATGGCCCTCAAAAGGTTTGAGCGTTCCTGGTAAAGGATTATCTAGAAAATTCGGACGCACAAAATTGATAAATTGTTTTAATTTTGTTACATTTTATATGATTATTGTATTGTCCTGTTTGCATTTATGGAATTACTTTCTCTTTTAGTATATGTTATGTATTTTAGTCCTAGAATGTTTTCCCCCGATATAAATAAGTAAAAATGCACAACAGCTCAGGTTAATTTTGAAATGTCAAAGTATTAGGTGTGTTCCATGATTAAAAGACCCATTTCAATGAAACAGTAATTGAACAACACAATGAAAAAACACAGCATTGTCTTTTAATTTCATAGTTAAAAGAAAAATGCATGAGATGAGTTCGTATACTCGTATACATGTAAATAGCAAAAGTAAATGCAATAAAAAAAAAAAAAAAAAAATAGAACAAGGTATATCCATTCATGACACAAAATCACTCTACACACAAGATAACAAAATATAAGTCACACTTAGGCATTTGTAAACATATTTTGAATGATTAAAAGAGTATTCTCCTAAACTATAACATATGTAAAGAAACAACAAGTCATTACAATGAAGCAACGAAGTATAATGCTCTGTACATGAGTTGAATGTTAGATAAGATCTATTTATAGTATTTTACTGTTCAATATGTGATAGTTTTAAATTTGTAATGTTTGGTTTGAACATCGCTAATGAGAAATAAGTTTTTGAAATACAAATATGTGGTATCAATTTCAATTAGGTATCTTGTAATTTCGTTATAGTATATTCCCCCGTTGTCTGTTCTGCTACTTTATATATATTTTTAAATCTTTAATAAATAACCGATAAATTATTAAGACATTTACAGTTTTTTTTTTTAAAACCGTATGCCTTTTGGTCACATTCATCATATGTTAAATTCCAAATCGGTTTTTTCTTGTCAGATGCTTTTTTAAATCAATGTCCTCGTTCCAATAAACGTTTAATAACATGACCAGACAGACGTAAAAAAAAAAAAAAATAAAACCAGATAACAATGACATCTTCGATAAACTAAAACAAAGAAAACCTTCACATTTTTTAAAAAGTATAAACATTTTTCAATTTATCTTCTAAACAAATGATTAATCTTTCTGGTAATACAAGTATCTGGTACTCCACATGCAGAACATGTCGTAGTACTCATAGATTAAAACAGCAATTTGCCAATGCCGTTCGTGGGTAGAATATATGTGGAGTAAAACAGTTATAATAGGTAACTAACATCTTATGTCAACTCGTAACGATTTATTTTATATATTCCATAGAGATCTTAAAACTCTTTAGTCGAAAACAAACTGACAACGCCATGACGAAAAATGGAAGTAGACTACGAGAAACAACCTTCCACAAATTCCACAAAACTACTGATATGAGTCACACCACAACCTAGGGTGATTTCAGGTGATCCAGCAGAGTAAGCAGATCCTGCTCAACATGTTGCACTGGTCCAGTTGCTGATGGAGATACAAATTTGTTGATAAGTCTAATAGTCTAGTTACCTAGGTCAAATTCGAAATTAAAAGTACGGAATTGTTGTGATGACAGTAGAATTGAATTAAGAACCTGCCGTAACGGTCACGTCGTTTCAACTGTCACTTGCCTTTAACGGTCACTTTCAGACCCTCCCAAACGTTTTCTCTGTATAATTGAACTCTTTTCGGCAGTCACCTGGCTAACGCGGTTAGCGGTCACCGTATTTTTGCTCTAAATCGTCATTTCAACTTTTAACGGTCAATTTCATGTTTAGAACAACCGAAATATAATCATGACAAAATGTATGTGTTTAGTATCGAGGTCAAAATGAGAATAGGAACCCGTTTGCAACCGAGATCGCGCAATAGGAGGTGAATTTGTGAATCTGCCGTATTCAATTCCTTTAGTTTCCATTGAAAACCGTATCATCGACTTATTCCTCCACAAATATTAACTATTTCGAATGTTTTCTTCAAATTCAAAGCGCTGGATTCCGCCATTTTTTATTTTTCTACTCGCAAGCACGATAACTCTACCGATTGAAAACACTAAAACTATTTGCCAAGATCCCGGCCATGTGAGATGTCGTAATCGGATTTTTTTCGGAACCTCATTTAATTTTTCACCTCTCTTGAGCAGTTACTTTTGAAACTTCCCATGAGTGACTGCTTAATACAGGTTTGACTGAATAATATACAATAAAATAAAATTACTTTTAACTTTTATTGTAACACCTTTTACATAATGAAAATAGCAACAAAAAAGTTATAACATATGATTACATAGTTCAAACTGTTGGTTTCCTTTTTCTCTTTTGATAGGTGTCTGTAATTGCGAGGATATATAGATTCTGTGAATGTATTTCATTTGATTTTGTATTCATATGTGTATAACATGTCCTTTTCAGTATTTTGGGTTAAAAGCAATCAATGTTTTAACTCAAAAACTCATAATTATAGTTGGTTAATAATGATTTCTATCTCAAATACTAACTAACCTTAGACATTTAATTCAATTTTCGGTTTTATGTCTTCCAAAACAAGTCTGTTTGTTTACATTTGACAGCATGTATTTTTGCACGGTCACTATCGATAAAACCAAGTTCATCTCGCTCGAAAAACACAGACCAATACCGAAATTATACCTAATTCGGTCTCGGTCTATCGTTAATTCTTTTAAAGCTTCTGTGATGGCAGCCTTATTATAATCAAGGAAGCAACTGTAGAAAATTCGTTGTTCAATAAAATTGTAAAAATTAAAAGCCATGCGCAGATATCCACTCGCCCAGTAGTCAGAACTTCAATACTGTATGACATGAATTATTATCAATATTCTGGGTTGGAAAAAAAGGGAGGGAGAGAATTTTTCCGGATTGATCCTTTATTTTCAAGTGTTGCTACGCATGCTTATTTTTTTTTTTGGGAAAAATTTCAAAGTCTTCCTCCTCCCAAAAGTTCATCCATCCTCTGATGTACGATAGTTGTCTATATTAGGCCTAAGGCTTTCTGTCGTTCCAATTTAGCGAATCTTTTGAAAAGATCGATGCTTTGTAGAACATGGCAAACACTGGAAAATAAGCGTTCAGTATGGAACTATGACAGTCATACTCATGTTAACGTTTTTTGTTTTTTTTTCATTTGTTTTTTATTTTATTTTTTTTTTTTTTTTTTTTTTGTGAATTCACTCTGTTAAATATACATAAAACTTGCTATTGAAATTTGCAGTATGCTTTTTGTATAATCTGTTGATATCCTTGACCTGTGGAAAACTGTAATGTAAATATTTCATAATCCGTATTATATTAAGCCGATTAAATCCAATTTAATTTGTCTGACAGTAAGAATCATAAAGACAATACTTAGTATAATTTTCTAAACGAATGAACAAGAATGTTTATACTGAATGTCATGTGCATTTCTTTAGAAATCAAATTATATAACTGCAAGAAACAGCGACATGAAGACAATCAAATTATAAAAACTTCTTTGCTAGACATGAATGCGTGGATTGATTTCAAATATTGTAATATTCTTTATTAACTTAGTTTAACTAAGATGAATATGGCTCTTCTTTGTATGTACTTTTAGTCACATGGCTCAAAAAACCATTCATTGTCATGTATACATCCCTACCTTTCATTGTCATGTATACATCCCTACCTTTCATTGTCATGTATACATCCCTACCTTTCATTGTCATGTATACATCCCTACCTTTCAAATCTTGAGGTTTGAGAGTTCCTGATGAATGAATATTCAGAAAAGCTCTTCGGACAAAGAATTTTATAGATTGTAATTTCAATTTTGTTACATGTATAGATGATTGTATTTTCCTGTTTGCATTTATTGGATTATCTTTAGTATTTGTTATAAATTCTAGTCCGATAACGTTTTCTTCCGATAGAAATAAGTAAAAATGCACAACAGCTAAGGTTAATTTGCAAAAAGGCAAAGAATAAGTATAACGGCAAAGTATAAAGTGTTTTCCATGAATGAAAGACTAATTTCAACGAGACAGTAATTGAACAACACAATGCAAAAAACAACATCTTGAAGTCTACAAGTCAAACTAAAGTTTTCGTTAGTAGACATGTGTGAGTAAGTTTAAAGGAGACCAGTAAATATTTCCCACCAACACATAATTATTAAAAAAAAAACATATAACAAATAAAATGCTAGGAAATAAACATAAATGACAAGTTTCTTAATATAACATAAAATTATTAAGTTGCGGAATTAATTTTGTGTCGACGTTGCAGAGAGAGTGAGAGAGAAAGAAGATACATTATTTCTTTCATTATACTGATTAGTGTGTAAATCTTTAAAACCAAAATAAACATATTTTGAAAAGGTTATTACACAATTATAGCCTTTGTATGAGTCCGATACGAGGATATATCTACCTAAGACAAGTATATTGACTGAGGACGAAGTCCGAGGTCGATATAAAATTGTATTGACCTAAACCAAAGGCTACAATTGTTAAATTATTAATCAACAACTATTGCATGGACAATGTAAAATTGGAAATTTCTAGAATGTATTTAAGTAACATGATGTATGCCCTGTGCAATATGCTGTTTTTAACATACGAAAAGCTAAACACAATAGTATTAGCGTGCAAACTGAGTAATTACAAATGTACATGTGATCAAGTTTTAACGAATCACAAAACCTTAAAAATATTTGATTAATACAGCCCTTGGATGGTGTAAACTTCCCAAAAAAACGTGTATGGTGTAATGGTGTATGGCATATGGTGCAGTGGTAGAAGGTGTATGGGGCTATGGTGTATGGTGTAAGGGGAATGGTGTAATGGTGTATGATGAATGGTGTGATTGTGTAACGTGCGATCGGGAATGGTGTGAATGAATGGTGTACGACATTTCATTGGTTGAAACCGAAGTTCATTTTATTTTAATTTTTCGGATTGTAAGCATAAACAATAATAATAATCCTATTGTTCTTTTTTCCCAGTATAGCAAATTACTTTACTCGTTAGACTCTATGTTATATATATTATACACATATTAAAAAATCTTTTTTTTTCATATTCTTATTTACATTAAACAATGGCTATAAAATTACACACTTGTGATCACATGCAGTTATCATAAAAGAAAGGATTTTATTTAAAGTAGAAGGCGGATAGAAAGCTTATCAACGCATCGGAACAATATTTTTATATCATGGGTTATCAACATCATTTTTAAAGTTGCTTCGTTCCCCATTTTTGACAGTCTCTTTATAAATATTTCATCGTAATTTGTACATTTTTAAAGTAAAATGAGATTTTATTAAATAAATACTTACCATGATAAATTCTGAGTACATCCATCTGCGCAAGTCTGACAGGCGGAAAACCCCAAATAAAAATATCATCCAATGAGAAAAGGGATGACCAGGCAGTGTCCGTATAACCATGCCTTTATATCATCCATTTAATTTCCTAAAGTAAGCAAGAAACCCTAGGAAAAAAACAGGGGATGAAGGGAGGTTGAGGGACCTTTAATTTATGATGGTAAGTATTTATTTAATAAAATCTCATTTTACTTTAAAAATGTACAATTTATGTCAATAAATACGTTACCATCATAAATTCTGAGTAAAATATAGAATCTAACGCAAAGCTGAATCCCCTGAACCAGAAGATGCAGGAGGAAAAACAACTCTTTGTGCGGAGACTAAAGGTCCTAAGGAGTACAAACTCTGAGCTTGAGTAGATAAAGACTGCAGATAGAGAGAAATGAAAGAATTTTCAGTTCTCCAGAAACCTGCAGATAAGACTTCCTCTAAAGAAGCGTTATTATAAAGGGCCCAGGAGGTAGAAATAGCTATAACATCATGGGCTTCAGCATGCATACTATTCAGAAGTTCTTCATTAGAAGAATTGTAAGCTAATTGAATAGTTTTACAGATCCAAGTTGAAATGGTTTTAGGAGACAAATCTTGTTTTCCTTTGTAAATAGGAATAAATAACCTGGAATTTGAGGAAGTGCGGAGACTCCGTGTTCTCTGAAGATATAAAAGTAAGACTCGGATAGGACAGAGTACTTTAGAACTTGAATCATCAGGAAGGGCTGGAATCACTATCGGTTCTGAACCTCTGCTCGGAATTTGATTTTTGGCTAAAAAGGCTGGATCCGTTGATAGAGTAACAGATGACTTATCCTATTAAAACGAAGGCAGTAATCAGCAGTGGAAAACGCATGAATTTCACTTCTTCTACCAGAGGCCAAGGCAAGAAGAAAACAACACTTATATGATAAAAACTTGATTTCAACCTTTTCAGCAGGTTCAAAAGGATGGGTTTTTAAAGCTGATAAAACTACACTCAAATTCCAAGACGGGATTAAAACTCTCTGTCTAGGGCGTTCAAGAGTGAAATTCTTAACTAAAGAGAAATGAATTCATTATTACCAAAGTCTGGACCTCCAGACAGTTGAATCGTCCTAGAAATAGCTGATCTATAGCCTTTAATTGTAGAGGAGATAATCCTTTCTCTTCAAAAGATGGATCAGAAAGTCTGCTAGTTGCTGTACAGAAATTTGGAAAGGATCAATTTCCTTCACTACACCAACTACTGAAGATAGTCCACTTGGCATCAAAGACGATGTTAGTGGAATCTCTAACTGCTCGAGAGATGTCTGGCTGCGCATTCAGAAAACCTCTCTCCTTGAAACTATCCCTGAGAGAAGCCACGCGAACAGATGTAGCTTCTCTGGATTGGGATGAAGAATCTTGCCCTTGAACAAGGACAGAAGGTTGTGTCGTACTGGTAGAACCAGTGGACGAGCACAAGACAGATGAAGAAGATCTGGAAACCAGCCTTGTTTGGGCCAAGCTGGAGCAATAAGAATGATCAACCCTTGCTCTGCTGAGATCTTCCGAAGAACTTCTGACAGAAATCTGAACGGAGGGAAGGCGTAAGCGAACATTCCGTCCCAAGGAACACTCATGCAGTCTACTGGGTAAGCTTTCGGATCTGGTACAGGAGACATGAACACTTGAACTTTGTAATTGAGGCTTGTTGCAAACAGGTCTACATGAGGAGACCCCACTGAAGTGTTACTGCCTGAAATACTGATTGGAGAAGTTCCCACTCTGTATTGACTGAGGAAAGTGTCCTGGACAGAGCATCTGCTAACACATTGAGTTTCCCTGGGACATGACGAACTACAATCTGTAGATGAAGGTGATTGCAAAGAAGGAGAATTTCTCTTGCTAAAAGGAACAGCTCGTAACAATGAGCTCCCCCTTGGTTTCGCAAATAAGCCACCACAGTAGTGTTGTCCGATGCTAGAACAAGAGATTTGTTCTGCAGTAGGGACTGAAAATGAGACAGTGCAAGAAGAACTGCCTTCATTTCTAGTATGTTGATATGTTCCTTCAAAAGATCTCGAGTCCACACTCCTGAAACTGAAAGACCTTTCAGATAAGCTCCCCAACCGAAGTTGGCCTCTCAAAACGTTTGCTTGAGAAGTCCACCAAACCAAATGAGGATACAGTTCCTGATGAATGATTGGAACTGGAAATTCCCAATCCTGTAAAGCTGGGAGCCAATGTTGATGTAGATAAAATTGAAGAGGTCGAATGTGAAGGCGACCAAGTGGAACAACATCCGCTAGTGAATTCAAGAGACCTAGCAGTTGTGAAAATTGGCGAGCAGTAACTGTTTTTTGAGATAGAAACAGATGAATTTTTTAACAAAGATTTTGAAACTTTTCCTGAGGAGGTCGAACTATGCACTGATGAGTAAGGTAATGTTCGCCTAGGAAAATAAAGTCCTGAGACGGAATAAGGTCTGACTTTTCCAAGAGATGAGAAACCCCAGAGAGAAGCAATCTGATGACTACATCGGTATTGAGATAGAGTTTCTCGGGAAAAGTTCCTTGATCAGTGAGTCTTCCAGGTAAGAATGAATCTGAATAGCCTGTGAATGAAGGTGAGCTATGGCTACCTGCATGAGTTTGGTAAAGGCTAGTGGTGCAGTTGACAGACCAAAAGGGAGAGCTCTGAATTGGTAAACCCTTTTGTTCCAAACAAACCGAAGGAATTTGCGGTATGAATGGCAAACTGGAACATGAAAATAAGCGTCCGTCAGATCCAGGGATGTTGTCCACATACCTGGAAGAATAGAACTCTGATTGAACGATTGGTCTCCATTTTGAAATGGGAATAATCATGTAAGAATTGAGGATAGACAAATCGATGACTGGTCTCATTCCTCCTGTCTTCTTCGAAACCAGGAAGAGACGAGAATAGAAACCTGGATCTATTGAAGATACAGGGACTTCCTCCACTGCCCTCTTTGTCAAAAGAGTCTCTACTTCTGTTGACAGAAGAAGAAACTTCTGTGGATCTTGAGTATTGGACAGTGGGATAGGAACAGAAGAAAGAGGAGGTTGTTCTTTGAATTGAAGAGTCAATCCCCCTCGAATTACTGACAGAACCCAACAATCTGAGGTAATACTTGTCCATTTTTTTAGAAAATGAGTTAACCTCCCCCTACTGGCAATTGAGAAAGAGGAGTTTTGTAGTACATCTCTGGATTGGGTTCTAACAGTAACGTACGAGGGCAACTTCCTAGGAAGAGGATTGGCCCTCTTGCCACCTCTCTTAAAACTGTTAGGTTTAGACTTAGGAATGAAGACTTCTTAAGTTTATTACCTCCATCATTAGTCATTTTCCTCCTCTTCTCTTGAGAATTATAAGAAGAGCCTCCAGCGGAAGAATAACTACCTCGTTTAGAATTATTTCCAGAAAGAGATACATTCACCTTCACTGGAGCTGGGGTTTGATTGAGATGCTTCTGTACCTCATTAAGTGGCAACCTGAAATTCTTATCATCTAAAGGAGACTTAATTAAAGCATCCTTAAGATTATCCGAAACCTTTGCTTTATCCAAAATTTCAGCTCTTTTGGATAAAGTGCAGTTAACTATAGAACCCATAATCAACAACTGAGAGGCACCCAAAGCCTTGTCAACCTGTAATAGAATAGGCTTGACCTCTGGTGAAAGAGAAGAGTCTTTAAGTACTGGAGCAACTGCAGTTAAAAGTGTTCAGCAGTGCCTAAAACATGAGAGGCATTCCTGTGAAGATTCTCTGTTTTGGACCAAACAGACTGAGAAAGACGCAGTCCATCGGCAGGTTTAGAAGCAATCGAAGATGAAAAAACCTTGTCACATTTAGGTACCAATTTACCCAAGGTAGAATCAAAGATATCATAATCTTTAGAACGGAACTGCTCAGTAAATGAGGCAAGCCCAAAACCACTCACTTGGGAAAATTGGGACTCATTAGCCACAATCCCATCATTGATGATCTGCAGAGAAGTAGACATATGGTTGGATTGTGGAAAACTAGTATGTGACTTAGCGTTGTCTATAGACAGACCACATGAAGCCTCGAAAGTAGAGGTAAGTCTCTTGGGTCTGGGAGGAGACTGAAATGGTACCTTGTTGACATCTCGCATAATGGTATAAACCGAATCTCTAAGATCCTTCAAGGTAGAAGGAGTATCTTCAGCCTCAGGATCCTTACTAGAATTGGTAGAAGAATGACCAATTACAGAAGAAGAGATAGACACAGGAACAGAAGGTGGAGAAACATTCTGAGAGACCTGAGTTGGATTATCACCTTCTTCATCAGAAGTAAAACCTTCTTCCTGACTGCCTGGGGCCACCGAAAATCGTTCTTCCTCATCACTGTCCTCCGGGTCACTTCCAATATTATGATCTGGAAGGAGTGAAATCACTGAAGAATTTGACTTATTGGCAATGTTCTCTAGTGTACCCAGGCGGTTGGAGAAAGACGTCAATTCAGAAGAAATAGACTGACGAAAGTCGTCCAGGATACTCTTGAACCCATCTAAAGAGGGGCCAGAGTCAGTAACCTGATTAGACTGATGCCTAACAGAAGAGGTAGGCAGAGCAGCAGGTACAGATACACTACTACAACTACTAGATGACACTGCTAAAGGAGGAGCAGGAACTGACAGATTAGATGTAGTACTCTGAGGAACAATAACTGGGAAAGGCTGACCAGGAACCTGACTAGGAAAACCTGATTAGGAAACCCTTGACCAGGAAACCCTTGACCATGAAACCCCTGACCAGGAAAGCCTGAATAAGGATAACCCTGAGACCAAGGAGGTCTAGACCAAGACATGGCCTGGGAAAGGCTGACCAGGAACCTGACTAGGAAAAACCTGATTAGGAAACCCTTGACCAGGAAACCCTTGACCATGAAACCCCTGACCAGGAAAGCCTGAATAAGGATAACCCTGAGACCAAGGAGGTCTAGACCAAGACATGGCGTTACTAGCCGAAGCAGGTAAAGTGAAGCCACAGTATGACGCTGGTGCTCTAGACCCAGGTAAGTTTAGACCCATAGAAATACCAGGGTAGGATGAAATAGACCCAGTGGTGGTAAAGTAGTATCCAAACTTCATAACTACAGTGCTAACTATTCTGTACACATTTGCACTTTTCTGAAAAACACCAGAGAAAATTTGATAATTTCGCAAAATCCCAATTTCAGAAAAGTTGAAATTATGCATTTTTGGCAAAATTTTTCAAAAATTTACAAATTTGGTTGACATGCAATCTTCACTAAAATGAAGCTTAAACCAAGTTGTATCGATGTTACATATGAACATTTATGAAAACTCACGCTTCTATTCATAATCAGGCTCTGAATTGTGGTGATTTAGCTGATTTTAAAAGATTTTACCACGCTTAACAACCAAAAATAGAGTGTTCGTTACCATGGCAACCACTCATATTTTCCCACTCAAAATTATTTTTGAGCAGTATTCATTTACTGCTTTTACTAGGCCAATTATAGATAAAATCTGAATACCCTCATGTATCACATGTATATGGCACTCTGCCTGGTTCTTATAAAGAGCTGTACTTAATGCTTAAAACTGAGACGGTTTTTCGGTGGATCTCAATTTTTCCAATTGTTAACCGACCTTTTAAATGAATTGTAAACAATAGTATCTACCATTATGAATTTTTTCTCCTCGTGTCATTCTAAGGTGTAAAAGGAAATTCATGAAAATAAGAAAAAAAAACTGAGTAATTTCTCTTTTCATACATTTGACAGAAAACAAATTTTTGCTATAAAAAACTGAAAAAAATAAAAAGTTATTGGGTTCCTACCATACGTGAGCGAACGTGAACGTTTCATTGACAAACAGTCGGTTTTTCGGAGCAACTTTTGGATATGTGATATCCATAGCTTTTTAAAATAGCACAAACCCTGTGTTTTGTCTTGATAGACCGACCCCTAAGCAACAACAAAAAACAGGAATTATTTTAAAGAAAGGAAAAAAAAAAAAAAAAAAAACACAAAGATATTCAAAAACTTTTCTGGATATACCTTCATTAAACTAGATATCATTGTTTGTTACGTGTTTATTTCATCTGATCCGAATGAAGCAAAGCAGGATATAGGGATTACTTTCCTGTTGTATGTGACGGCTTCAACAATTTTGATATTTTCTTAAAGACAATATAAATATTAATTGATGTTTAATTGCATTTAGAGTTGTTTTTACATGTATGACATGACTTACACATATTTGATGCAAACGTCACTAACCTCAATGCCTTGATCGTGGTTCATATATAACTGAGGTAATCAAATTTCATAAAAGTTCCACACATTGGGTCCTTGTTCCTTCACCAAAGTTCTTTGACCTTGAAAATAGAGTTAAAACATTCATCGTCAAATGTCCTGATGAGCATTACTGTTGAGAGAAACCTGAACAGACAATGAGTAATATATCTTTTGTGTAATTTTCTAAAATATGATATTTATTAAATGTCAACTGCACAGTTGTTTCTGGCCTTGCTGTTTTTATTTTTGATCAGTATAAATGCCTTTCTATACACAAAATGTGATAACTATTGATGTGCACGAAATATACGTACGTAATTTTTTAGAACTATTAAGTACATGTATTTTATTTTACCCTTTCTATAATGATCATTACAACGTTATGTAACGTATAGAATAAGCATGTTTGAATGAACTAGATATATGAAGATGTGGTATGAGTGCCAATGAGTCTGCTCTACAACTTTGTACTTTATTTGCCTTTTTCACTTTTTTTATTTGAGCGCGACTGGCGTACAAAATTTCAATTCTGGTATCTATGATGAGTTTATTTAGTAGCGATTGTAGCAGAATTATTTCGATTGTGACCAAAACAAAGAAACTACATAACATAAAGCTTGGTACATTTTAAGGTTGAAAATTAAGCAATATATGTAACCTTAAAGTTATATATAATAAATTGTCTTCACTTAACCTGTTAGCCTGTTGTTTAAAAGGAAATATAATTTAGTCAAATACTATTTAAGCTGTTACTTTCTTGAAAACCTGCTGATGTAAAATTTAGGTTATTCGTACAAATAAATTTCGATACTGGACTTATTTTCAATTCATTCTCTCTAAACAATGCTTGACCAAATGATTAAAACGAACAACGCCGCATTGTTTTGATGCATTTGATTTGTTTTACTATTGTGTTGTAAAAAAGACTCATCAAAGATACAAGGCCTATAATTGTGTACAGCAGACGCGCTCGTTACGTCCACAAAGGACTCATCAGTGTCGCTCGAATAAAAAAAGTTGAAAACTTTGACCAGGATTGATTTACGACGTTCGAATATTTGACCCGACTGCGCTCACTAGACAAAAAGCTTCATATAACGATTCAAAGCTTATATTTTACATTTTCAATACGTACAAAAATCAGATAATCTGTACAAATCTGTAAATAATTAAATTATTCTACATTTTGTAGACTAAATAGGCGGAAGATACTAATGGGAAACTCAAACTGATAAGTCGATAAAACACCTGAAAACGAAAAACGACCAAAAGTCAAACAACAGTATACAAAATTCAACATAGACAACTAAAGAGGAACTGTCTGAACGCTCAGACATGACATAATGCTTCCATACTCTAGTGTCCAACAAAGAATGTATTTGAAGATAAATTAATTGACTGATAATATAATGTCGATTGCTTTTATTCTTGTGGTGTTTGACGTCTCTGTCTGGAATCATCCACAGTTTAGAAAACATATTTGTTTCACGTTTATCATAGTTAAACCTCACCATTTCTGTCTTCATCTAGACATGTCACATACCAAGGAGGAATTTGCTTTTGAAAAAGAGGATCAATTAGTTATGCGTTCTACGAGATAAGTGTTACCCTTAAGGTATTGAAGTGTTCAAGTCGTTTAAAGCCTTTAACTAAATCGTTCCTTTGTCAAACACAAGACAATCAAACACGTCCAACTATATGGATGTATCAATTATTCGAAAAACGCATTAATTTTGAGTATTTCTGTAACAATTTCTGTAACAATATATCAGAAGTCGAAAAGAAACTGACAGTGTAATGTGAAAAAACGTAAAACGACGACTAGACAAACAACATTACACAAAACACAACAAAGAAACTAAAGAATGAGCAACACAAATCCCACAAAAACCGGGGTTGATCTCAGGTGCTCCGGAAAAGTAGAAGATGTTCCACATGTGGCACCCGTCGTGTTGCTCATTTAAACTTTATATTGATTAATATAATATAAACTTATGGTAATGTGGTATGTCGTATTTTGCACAGTTAAGGTAACCTTTAATCTCATTTATGTTGTTTTATCAAGGTCTCTATTCCTAATTGTTGCGGATCAGAAGTGTGTCTTTCCTGTTTCTGTTGTTCCGATTTATTGTATCTCTTGAAAATAACTTTTTCAGTATGGATCTTGACTGTCATACCCATGTTAACGTTTTTGTCGTGTTTTTTTTTTTTAATTCACTCCGATTTATTGCTGTTGAAATTGATAGTATGCTTAGTGCATAAACTGTTGGTATCCTTGAACTGTGGTAAACTGTTCTGTTCTTTATAAATATTTCACAATCTTTATAACATTAAGCCATTTAAATTCGATTTAATTTGTCTGACAAAAAAGGAACACAAAGACAAGACTAAGTATAATTTAGTAAACGAATGAATAAGAGTGTTTATACTGTATGTTATGTGCACTAACGCTGAAATCAAATTGTATAACTGCAAGAGACAGTTAGATGAAGATAATTAAATAACAAAAACTGCTATGTTAGACGTGAATGCGTGGATTCATTTGAAATATTTCAATATTTTTTATTGACTCCCTCAGGCCTTAGGTGAATATGATTATTTATTTATGTACTTTTGGTCATATGGTTCAAAACCATTTAATGCCATGTATACATCCATGGCCCTCAAAAGGTTTGAGCGTTCCTGGTAAAGGATTATCTAGAAAAGAACATTTGGACGCACAAAATTGATAAATTGTTTTAATTTTGTTACATTTTATATGATTATTGTATTGTCCTGTTTGCATTTATGGAATTACTTTCTCTTTTAGTATATGTTATGTATTTTAGTCCTAGAATGTTTTCCCCCCGATATAAATAAGTACAAATGCACAACAGCTCAGGTTAATTTTGAAATGTCAAAGTATTAGGTGTGTTCCATGATTAAAAGACCCATTTCAATGAAACAGTAACTGAACAACACAATGAAAAAACACAGCATTGTCTTTTAATTTCATAGTTAAAAGAAAAATGCATGAGATGAGTTCGTATACTCGTATACATGTAAATAGCAAAAGTAAATGCAATAAAAAAAAATAGAACAAGGTATATCCATTCATGACACAAAATCACTCTACACACAAGAAAACAAAATATAAGTCACACTTAGGCATTTGTAAACATATTTTGAATGATTAAAAGAGTATTCTCCTAAACTATAACATATGTAAAGAAACAACAAGTCATTACAATGAAGCAACGAAGTATAATGCTCTGTACATGAGTTGAATGTTAGATAAGATCTATTTATAGTATTTTACTGTTCAATATGTGATAGTTTTAAATTTGTAATGTTTGGTTTGAACATCGCTAATGAGAAATAAGTTTTTGAAATACAAATATGTGGTATCAATTTCAATTAGGTATCTTGTAATTTCGTTATAGTATATTCCCCGTTGTCTGTTCTGCTACTTTATATATATTTTAAATCTTTAATAAATAACCGACATTTACAGTTTTTTTAAAACATTATGCCTTTTGGTCACATTCATCATATGTTAAATTCCAAATCGGTTTTTCTTGTCAGATGCTTTTTTAAATCAATGTCCTCGATCCAATAAACGTTTAATAACATGACCAGACAGACGTAAAAATTGAACGAAAACGTTAGTGAAAGAGAAATGTGTATAGATAAAAAAAAAAAATAATCAAACCAGATAACAATGACATCTTCGATAAACTAAAACAAAGAAAACCTTCACATTTTTTTAAAAGTATAAACATTTTTCAATTTATCTTCTAAACAAATGATTAATCTTTCTGGTAATACAAGTATCTGGTACTCCACATGCAGAACATGTCGTAGTACTCATAGATTAAAACAGCAATTTGCCAATGCCTTTCGTGGGTAGAATATATGTGGAGTAAAACAGTTATAATAGGTAACTAACATCTTATGTCAACTCGTAACGATTTATTTTATATATTCCATAGAGATCTTAAAACTCTTAAGTCGAAAACAAACTGACAACGCCATGACGAAAATGGAAGTAGACTACGAGAAACAACCTTCCACAAATTCCACTAAAACTACTGATATGAGTCACACCACAACCTAGGGTGATTTCAGGTGCTCCAGCAGAGTAAGCAGATCCTGCTCAACATGTTGCACTGGTCCAGTTGCTGATGGGGATACAAATTTGTTGATAAGTCTAAGTCTAGTTACCTAGGTCAAATTCGAAATAAAAAGTACGGAATTGTTGTGATGACAGTAGAATTGAATTAAGAACCTGCCGTAACTGTCACGTCGTTTCAACTGTCACTTGCCTTTAACGGTCACTTTCAGACCCTCCCAAACGTTTTCTCTGTATAATTTAACTCTTTTCGGCAGTCACCTGGCTAACGCGGTTAGCGGTCACCGTATTTTTGCTCTAAATCGTCATTTCAACTTTTAACGGTCAATTTCATGTTTAGAACAACCGAAATATAATCATGACAAAATGTATGTGTTTAGTATCGAGGTCAAAATGAGAATAGGAACCCGTTTGCAACCGAGATCGCGCAATAGGAGGTGAATTTGTGAATCTGCCGTATTCAATTCCTTTAGTTTCCATTGAAAACCGTATCATCGACTTATTCCTCCACGAATATTAACTATTTCGAATGTTTTCTTCAAATTCAAAGCGCTGGATTCCGCCATTTTTTATTTTTCTACTCGCAAGCACGATAACTCTACCGATTGAAAACACTAAAACTATTTGCCAAGATCCCGGCCATGTGAGATGTCGTAATCGGATTTTTTTCGGAACCTCATTTAATTTTTCACCTCTCTTGAGCAGTTACTTTTGAAATTTCCCATGAGTGACTGCTTAATACAGGTTTGACTGAATAATATACAATAAAATAAAATTACATTTAACTTTTATTGTAACACCTTTACATAATGAAAATAGCAACAAAAAGTTATAACATATGATTACATAGTTCAAACTGTTGGTTTCCTTTTTCTCTTTTGATAGGTGTCTGTAATTGTGAGGATATATAGATTCTGTGAATGTATTTCATTTGATTTTTGTATTCATATGTGTATAACATGTCCCTTTTCAGTATTTTGGGTTAAAAGCAATCAATTTTTTAACTCAAAATAACTCATAATTATAGTTGGTTAATAATGATTTCTATCACAAATACTAACTAACCTTAGACATTTAATTCAATTTTCAATTTATGTCTTCCAAAACAAGTCTGTTTGTTTACATTTGACAGCATGTATTTTTGCACGGCCACTATTGATAAAACCAAGTTCATCTCGCTCGAAAAACACAGACCAATACCGAAATTATACCTAATTCGGTCTTGGTCTATCGTTAATTCTTTTAAAGCTTCTGTGATGGTAGCCTTATTATAATCAAGGAAGCAACTGTAGAAAATTCGTTGTTCAATAAAATTGCAAAACTTACAAGCCATGCGCAGATATCCACTCGCCCAGTAGTCAGAACTTCAATATTGTATGACATGAACTATTATTAATATTCTGGGTTGGAAAAAAGGGAGGGAGAGAATTGTTCCGGATTGATCCTTTATTTTCAAGTGTTGCTACGCATGCTTATTTTTTGGGCAAAAAAATTTAAAGTCCTCCTCCCCTCCCAAAAGTTCATCCATCCTCTGATGTACGATAATTGTCTATATTAGGCCTAAGGCTTTCTGTCGTTCCAATTTAGCGAATCTTTTGAAAAGATCGATGCTTTTTAGAACATGGCAAACACTGGAAAATAAGCGTTCAGTATGGAACTATGACAGTCATACTCATGTTAACGTTTTTTTTTTTTTTTTCATTTGTTTTTTCATTTGTTTTTTATTTTTATTTGTTTGTGAATTCACTCTGTTAAATATACATAAAACTTGCTATTGAAATTTGCAGTATGCTTTTTGTATAATCTGTTGATATCCTTGACCTGTGGAAAACTGTAATGTAAATATTTCATAATCCTTATTATATTAAGCCGATTAAATCCAATTTAATTTGTCTGACAGTAAGGATCATAAAGACAAGACTAAGTATAATTTTCTAAACGAATGAATAAGAATGTTTATACTGAATGTCATGTGCATTTCTTTAGATATCAAATTATATAACTGCAAGAAACAGCGACATGAAGACAATCAAATGATAAAAACTTCTTTGCTAGACGTGAATGCGTGGATTGATTTGAAATATTGTAATATTCTTTATTAACTTAGTTGAACTAAGATGAATATGGCTATTCTTTGTATGTACTTTTGGTCACATGGCTCAAAAAACCATACATTGTCATGTATACAGCCCTACCTTTCAAATCTTAAGGTTTGAGAGTTCCAGATGAATGAATATTCAGAAAAGCGCTTCGGACACATGAAATTTATAGATTGTTATTTTTAATTTTGTTACATGTATAGATGATTGTATTTTCCTGTTTGCATTTATTGGATTATCTTTAGTATTTGTTATAAATTCTAGTCCGATAACGTTTTCTTCCGATAGAAATAAGTAAAAATGCACAACAGCTAAGGTTAATTTGCAAAAAGGCAAAGAATAAGTATAACGGCAAAGTATAAAGTGTTTTCCATGAATGAAAGACTAATTTCAACTAGACAGTAATTGAATAACACAATGCAAAAAAGAACATCTTGAAGTCTACAAGTCAAACTAAAGTTTTCGTTAGTAGACAGGTGTGAGTAAGTTTAAAGGAGACCAGTAAATATCTCCCACCAACACATAATTATTAAAAAAAAACATATAACAAATAAAATGCTAGGAAATAAACATCAATGACAAATTTCTTAATATAACATAAAATTATTAAGTTGCGGAATTAATTTTGTGTCGACGTTGCAGGGAGAGTGAGAGAGAAAGAAGATACAATATTTCTTTCATTATACTGATTAGTGTGTAAATCTTTAAAACCAAAATAAACATATTTTGAAAAGGTTATTACACAATTATAGCCTTTGTATGAGGCCGATACGAGGACATATCTACCTAAGACAAGTACATTGACTGAGGACGAAGTATGAGGTCGATATGCTTTTCTAGGTCGATATAACATCGTATTGACCTAAACCAAAGGCTACAATTGTTAAATTATTAATCAACAACTATTGTAAAATTGGAAATTTCTAGAATGTATTTAAGTAACATGTTGTATGCCCTGTGCAATATGCTGTTTTTGACATACGAAAAGCTAAACACAATAGTATTAGCGTGCAAACTGAGTAATTACAAATGTACATGTGATCAAGTTTTATCGAATCACAAAAACTTAAAAATATTTGATTAATAATATATGATAATACTGTTGCGGCTATGGAATCAATATACTTTTTATTCAGACATAAGAAAATTCCAACATATTGTTTTTAAAAAAAGGCGGGAGATACCAAGAGGACATTCAAAACTCACAAGTCGGAGTAATACTGACAACGCCATGGCTAAAAGACTAAAAGATAAACAAGTCCACTAATCACTACATAGAAAACTAAAGACTGATCGTAAGCAACACAAACACTAACGTGAGTGAAATCACGCGCATGGTACTTTAAATAAAACAAACTGCTATCACAGCTGAAAAATGAAACCGGTTTTTCCGTTGAAGCAAAGCCATTGAAAACATGTAAATCTAAATGTAATCTAATTACTTTGTTACTCAAAGGTCGACAACGCTTGATATCAAACTTGTTGAAGTAATTGTATTACAGGCTTTAAATTACAAAGAGAGACGCAATAATATATGCACTAGATGTGTTGACATTTTGGCAAGACCTCCTAGGAAATAACATAAACGGTACCAATGTTAATACATTAGATGCGCATATCGACAATTAATGTTTCTTCAATGATGCTCGAGGCCAAAATAGTTGAATACCTAAAATCAATACAAATATAGAATCTAAAGTATAGCCAAATCTAGACAAGAAATCAGTACTTTGAACGAGGTAGATATATTCCTTAATTTAAATAATTTTAAAAAATTGGAAGTAAAGTAAACATCTTCAGTATTCACAATGATTTTTTTTTTTTTATATAAATAGACTGGGACGATTAAGAGCTTGACATATTGTGTAGACACTTAAACTGTATGTTGCCCTTCAATTATTTTAAATGTTTTTGACTTTGGGTTGTTGCATCATTGACTTATATTATATCTCCTTTTATTCATAGTTCAAAAACCGTATGACATGACTTCATACACCCGTATACGTGTATATAGCAAAAATAGGAATAGGGTGTAACAGTTCATGACACTACATAAACAAGAATAAAATAAGTGCTTTAATTGTTGGTCTCACTAGTAACTCGAATTTAGCTTGAACGGACAAAACGCATTAACGGCATTTAAAAAGATTAATGAAAATTGAATAAAGATTGACAAAATTAAAATTATTTTAATGCATTTCAATCCATATCAAATCATTTTAATACCAGTCAAATAGATTCCTTGCGGTCATTCAAGTTAATTTGAGATGTGGTTAAACTGCGTCAAACTAATTAGCCACGCCCCCGTTAAACGTGTCCGCCTTTTTGTAAGGTAAATCACTCAAGCGGTACAGCATCCACGTGTATCTATCGTTTAACCGTTCCGAGCGTTATCGATTTTAATCAGAAAAGTAAAATGTACCTCTTACAAATATTCACTATTAAAAGGAAATAATGACAAATACATGTGTAAACTAAGTTTTTATAGTTAATGATGCCAGATTTTTAAAATGCAGCGAAAAGTGTAATTAGTTCTTTTTTCATTTGTAAACACGCAGCAGCTCTTGAGATAAAAAAGTGACTGTGATAAAAAAATTATTTTGCTTGAAATAAAACGAGAAAGCTGGTAGTTATTTAATAGCCAATAAAGGTACCAAACTGAGCATGCATGATGAATGCCAATGGATATTGTACGCAATCATTAATCTATATGAAGGTATCGTCTGATCAAAATGTAATTTCGTTGAGAATATGCAATAATATTTGCCACGGTACGTTAAGCAAATTTAAATGAACCAATTCCGTCCCGAACTTTTAAAATTCACATTAAAACATATCTTTTTTTTTGGTCTAATTCACCTGGAAAATTCAAATTTCGTTTAGCTTAAACAGTTTTAAATGCGCCCCGTACTCGTATACCGGATACCAAATATACAGCAACACTGTTTGTCTTAAGTCTGATAGTGCTCTGCTGGTCATTACTAAATTCATACGTGTAAAACTATACAATTTTACTCATCTGCCTTCAACACGAAGTCTTGGCTAACACCGAACAGCAAGCTATAAGGTGCCCCAAAATGACTAGTGTAGAACCATTCAAATGGAAAACTAACGGTCTATATATTCGACTTTTGAAATACATAATCAAACAACAACCATTAAACAGCAGGTTAGGGCAGGTGCAAACAAATGCAGCGGAGTTCAAAAGCCCAAATATACGAATAATTCTCGAGACTTAAGTGACATTGTTTTAATAAGATCAGAACCATGTATGTGTTAATTTTAAAGCAAAAGATATAAGTTTGTAAGAAAAATATTGACGCACCAATTCTAATAGCTAAGAAAATTTCCTTTTGCTAAACGATGATAACATTTTAACATTTTGGTATACCTTATACTTCATAATCTATTTCTGAAACGACTTCTCGCCTTGAACATGTATGAAATGTTTGCCACTGGACGTTAAACAACCATTAATCAATCATTCAAATTGTGCTTTAAAAATGAATTAAGCCGCAAGTGTATCCATCAATGAGTGCTGTTGTTTGTTTGTCCATTTAACATATACTGAATTTGTTTTTGTCCAGAATTATATTCCTTAGAAGAGTTCAAGTATGTTAATAAATTCATAGGGTATCATGTGCTAGTTGAAATTTTTCAGTGAAATCATTATTGTGTGTCCAACGTTCTTTCATGCATATCAAATGTTGTATCCACTTTTTGCTGTTCGTAGTCTGTTAGTCCTCGGTCTCCAAACTTTAGCTCACACTTATGTAATGACCAATCTCGAAAGGGGGGACATTTTTTTATTAAAGAAAAAAAAAAACATTTCTATATTCTATCATTCAATTAACCGATGTACACCTAAGATTTTCAACTATAGATGTTGAATTAAAAAAAAACAATAATAAGTCCCAATGTATTTTTATGGCAAACATATCTAATGGGTTATTTTCTCATGCAAAATAATTATTTTTTCATTTTTCAAGATAATAGTGTAATCAGATATGTTCTTTGACACGTGTCTTACGGTTCACCGATTTTCGGCAATATCAAAAAAATCAGCAAGTGCCTAAACATTAGTTTTGAGAATGTTGATGCTGTATTAATATATGGAACATGTCTTCATACCAAAATAGATCACTCACATTTAATGTTCTTGCCAATGAAATTGGGAATGAAAATGGGGATAATGGACGTCATACTCAACTCCGAAATATATAAAAGAAACTAAAATAAAATTATACAAGACTAACAAAGGCCAGAGGCTCCTGACTTGTGACAGGCGCAAAATGCGGCGAGGTTAAACATGTTCATATTTTTTTGAGTTGTCTTTTTGTGAAATTATTCAGCAACAAATTAATCTTTTTATTTTAATACAATGAAACAAGATTTTTTAACGAAAGGAAGTATTTTTCGTCCCTTATATTTAAAGGAAATAAGCAATTTGTCAAAAAAAATAAAACTCCGGTCATCATTCTCCCCTTAAATCCAGAAAGGAATGAATTGACATTTTATTAAGAATAAAGGTGAAATCATAGATAAACTGCTATTGTATTCTTATTAAGATCTACATTTTACAGAATCGGGGACTAATATTTCTCTAAAAGCCTATGCATACACTAAATATTTGTGTGTTTTTGTTTCGAGTTGTTTCAATTATCATTTACATGTATGAGGCTATAAATGGGACCACCATTTATAAGTATATGAATTGGGTTTACAGATTTGAGAATTATGAGGAAACTAAGTTAATAAGAAGCGAGGCAAAAAAACTAGATAACAGAATATAGAGGTGGTGTAACCCGAATAATTCAGTCGTTATATTTCGCTTATCTACGATTACTACATAAATTCACAATTTTATGAATGTTGACATTGATAGAAATAGTTTTTGAAAATATTTTATCGAACTTTAATATCGTAATCTTTAAAATTCAACGAGACTTTTGTACCTTTTCGCATGGACTGTCTCGGATATAACGATAACGCAAATCACGTGTATTAAACACGGTCTAGGCCTGAGGATATCATTTCATTATCACTTCCTTATATCCAATCCACAGACACGAGTCACACGACATCCCGTATCTTCTAATTTTACTAGTATACGAATTACCAACAAATTTGGCATTTACCAGTTGTTGACGCTAGTAAGAAAATGAATAGTTAAGTTCGAATTATTATTATTTCAAATGTCAAAAACACTTTGAGTATTATAACAGATCATCTAAAAATCAAACTAAATAATTAGAAGTATCACAGCGCAGATCGGCCAATGTCACTCGTTAGAACTTATAACTAACTGAAATACTGACACATTGCTTATAGTTTACCTAACGCTAATTTGAATCATAAGATATTACTGATTTAAAAACTTGCAGTATCAAAATTGAATGGCATAAATTAAAAAGAAATACATTGTGTATCTAAAGTATTTTCATCATTCCGGATGACCCTAATAATATTTACCTTTCAAATGATTTTTCTACATAAGGTTATATCTCTTCTCTCTGGTCACTAATTGCCCTAAAGCTAAATGTCACCGTCAGATGTATAGTAGAAGGCAAAAACGCTTAGTTGTTAATTTCTGTGTTATTTGGTCTCTTGACGAGAGATTATACCATATCTCCTTATTTTTTAGATTTGTTTGTGTTCAATGTGCTAACAATGCAAAACATATAGTATCTTTAAAATGAAACGGTGTGTAGATATACCGCAAAGGACTTCTTAGTGCACTAAGGACACTAAAACGATGTTTTAAGACCACAAAGAACATGGATATAAGAGGATATGAGTATATAACTCATAAATATAAAGTTTGGTATCAATAGATATTGTAATTTTGAAGTAAAATGACTTTTAATCAGCTCGTGCCACTCGGCACGTGATCAACAACTTATTGCAAATTCCCAATCATTAAGTTCAATCAACCATGTCCAAATAACAATCGTCTTTTGATCGTTACTAATTGATTAATGATAGTTGTAGAATAAACCTAACGGTTTAGGGTGTTATAATTTCAAGCTGATGAAAGAAAATTAAAATTGAATTTTATGTTTACTTTGCCTTTGTTTTATTTTGTTTTGAAGAATTGCTTTAATAAACTTGTTTTTTTTTAAAGAAGCCAGTTTTGAGATAGAAATTGAGAAAAAATGCTTCTGAGATTTCATTTCCACATTTACAACTCTATAGTTTACATACTATCATTATACCTTGAAAGACATTTGAGAGTAAAACATATTCTTCAAAACCCGATTATAGAAGTGATAAAGAAAGACTTCAAGAGGTAAATATTATTTTCAAAAGAGAATTAATAATCATATTAAATTGTCTTCTATGAAAGTTACCTTTATTACGGATGTCATTGTTTTTATTGTCATTCTCCGCCATATATGTATTTTATATAATTATAAAATTCAATTAAAAATAATGTAAACCATACATTCTTGCTTCTAAATAAAACTCTTATAATCTTATCCTTAGTAAATCTAGTATGTGTACCAATTTAAAGTATTTCGGTTGAACAAAATTACCGTTCTATAACTAAAATTTGGCCCAGTGATTTCAGAGGAGAAGATTTTGTAAAAGCTAACGACGACGGACGCAAGGTGAGCTAAAAATAAGAGTAGGAAATACGCTATTACATAGAAGTAAAAATATAACAGACAGAAATACAAAAACACCATATAACTGCATTTATCATGTCTATAAAATATTTCAGGTCTGTAAAACATCACTATCAATCAAGCATATAAGAAAACAATTTCTTCTACTTAGAATATTACAGCAGGTCTTGTCAACCACACCAAAACAGTACTTTTAAAAGATGTATAAACTTATCATCATCAGAAAAATACTAAAATCACCATTACTTCTTTTAACTTCATAAAATAAACGTTCACGTAAATCTGCATATAAAGGACAGTCTAATATAATATGTTTCTCATCTTCAATTTTACATGTTTAATCAGTATACAAAGTGGATTGTAAACAGTCAAGGTTGAGCGAACATGAATTTCTTTCGATTACACAGGTGACACTCATCTGATTAAGGCGCATGTCGATAAAACATAAAATAACTTTCTAATTACAAAAGACCCCTCACAAAAGATATGATCATAAAATTTGAAATAATGTATTTTACAAAGTCTATTTCTATATGCCATGTCCTTTGTGACAGCTGTATCATTCCACCAGGTCCTTAGTGCACATTTTTCTTATTCTTAGTGCACTAAGGAGGTCCTTTACGGTATTTCTACGAATGTGCTGCCTTGGAGCCTTTATATCAGGAGACTGAATTAACGAGAGCTTATAAACACCACCTAGGCCGCCTTTGTGCACTAAGCTCCTTTAACTGGGCCAAGCACATGATGGGATAGTGTTATGAATAAAAAATAAACGTACCGTCAAATGTAGTTTTTCCACAAGATATTATATTATCTGATGTTTTTTGTCAAACAAATCAAGCAACAAAGAAGCATGGATATTGAACACTTGTATAACACTTGTACATAAGTTTAATAATGACAACTATCCATTTTGTTATAAAAAACATATGCATATTTTTAATTTGAGGTTTCATATGACTTTAATACCGGCGTCACACATCAGCGTTTAGCTCCAACGTACGCCGGGCGTGTTAAAAATCATGTACGCTTTCAACACGCTAGTAATTTTGGATGCATTCAACTTGTCAATAATATCTGTATTGTGAGTACAACGAGCTTTAAGCGTGCATTGGGCGACATTGACAGAAACCACACAAAATACAGGCTTATCGACAGTCTAAGAATCTGTGGCAGATTTATCATGCCACCAGAAATTCTAAATTGTAAAAGTAAAAACGAGTTATTTTCCCGTAGTGGTCTTTTCGATGATCATCAAAGATTACAAATGTATAATAGGCTTCCTTTTAAAAAAGTATAACCTTAACATTAAGCATACACCTGATGTCGCTAACATTACAAAACGGGAAACGGTTCAGAAGAATTACGATATTCTTGAAAAATTGACGCAAAATAGCGATTGTTTTACTTAGCACATCGGATCAATCAATCATGCAAACGAGACAAATACAAGAATTTAAAATGGAAGGGTTCAGTTTCGTGCTGAACTTCGAAATGTATCTTCATGAGATGAGAGGCAACAATTTTCCCACAAAATATCAAATGTCACGACCATGTCGCACGTAAATATGCAGAAAAACTTATCTGAGTTTATCAAGATCGACAAATATCCTAGTCCGTTGCACATTTCCAAAGTTCCTATGCCTAACACAGAAAAAAAAATATTTGTTAGGACGAAAACAAAACTACAACTTCTTGCAATGACTGACAAAAAAAAACTAAATATATTTTCTGAACAATGTCAGACAGAAATTAAGAAATAACTTGGTGCTTCATGGGTGTGTATAGCACTTGTACATATATGTACAGTACCTTTTAAGTATATATTTATACAGGCTATACAAAAATGTCTTTTTTCCTGATTATTTTAAACAAATAGGTCTAAAAAGAATTTGTTTTTAAAAACAAAATATTTCTTTTAAAGATTTACCATTGCGGCGACAGAAGTTAGTTCAATATTAAAACATCTATTATATCCAAAAAGATATTATGCCTGTATTTTACATAATTTAACAATTATTCTCAAGTTTTACTAGATAACTGAAAGGTTGTGGCGCCTTTTAATTTCTTAAATGTTTTAACATTTTTGTTTTTGACAGTAAAAATACAGTGATGTACTCGGTAAATTGTAAACACGTAGTAGACCATTATGCGTTGTAACATATTCACTAGATTAGTCAATGACGACCCAGGTATATTTTTTGGGATACTGTGTAAACAAAACTAGAGGACCTAAAGAGCCTGTGTCGCTCACCTACATGTTCAACAATACCCTCTTTTAGTAAAAATCATCATTGAGGGGAATAACTAGTAAGAGTTAACTAACAATTTCAGTCATGTTGACATGTTTGTAGATCTTATCCTGCTGATAATGTTTCCTTTTTGAAGTTTCTATTTATCTATCATAGTTTGCAACATAATAGGCAAAAAATTCATTAAAATTTTAAAAATTGTCATTAAAGGGCAATAACTGAAATAGACTGCAGATTTCGGTCATTAAAGCTTATTTGTAGATCTTGTCTTGCTGATCATTTGTGCTACTTAAAGTTTCTATTTATCTATTAACAGTTTTCAAGATAATAGACAAAAATGGGAAAAATGGGAAAATCATAATTAAAAGACAATAACCTCAATAAGGAGTTGACTAACGATTTCAGTTATGTAACTTGTTTGTAGATTTTGTCTTGCTGGTCATTTTTGCTGTTTAAAGTTTCTATCTATCTATTATAGTTTTTAATGTTTTCAGTATGTGACTAATATCTACAAATAAGTCAAACACAACCGAAATACTCAGTTGACTCCTTATTAAAGTTATTGCCCTTGAATGACGAGTTTTACCCATTTTTTTCAGTATGTGCCTATGTGTAGATATTAGGCACATACTGAAAAAAATGGTAAAACTCGTCATTCAAGGGCAATAACTTTAATAAGGAGTCAACTGAGTATTTCGGTTATGTTTGACTTATTTGTAGATCCTGTCGTGCTAATCATTTTTGCTTTTTGAAGCTTCTATCTATCTTTTATAGTTTTTAAGATATAAGGCAATAACTCAAACAATCGGTAAAAATCGTCATTTAAGTGCAATAATTCTAATTAGGAGTCGTCTGACGCTTTTGGTCATGTTGACTTATTTGTAGATCTTGTCTCCTGATCATTTTTGCTGTTTAAGTTTCAATCTATCTATCATAATTTTTGAAATAATAAGCAAAAATTAAAAACAAATGGTAAAATTTGTCATTTAAGGGCAATAACTCCTATAAGAAGTCGTCTGACAGTTTTGACGTTAATAAACAATAGGTAGAGTTCAACGTTTTGAACATTTTTGCTCCCCCTCAGATTTTCTCTATTCATAGCGATTTTTGAAATATTAGGCAAATCTTGAATTTTACCCCTATGTTCTATTTCTAGCCACGACGATCATGTTGGTTGACAGACGAGGTCATCGGGCACAATTTTAAAACTAAATATCTTAATAATGATTTAGATTTAAGTTTGGTTAAATTTGGCCCAGTAGTTTCAGAGGAGAATATTTTTGTAAAAGTTAACGGACGACGACGACGGACGTCAAGTGATGAGAAAAGCTCATTTGGCCTTTCGGCCAGATGATCTAACAATTATATTGCATATTCTTATAAGGTACATTGTACCGTCCCAACCTGTTACAAACTCATAATAACATTAAGGGTATAAATTTTACAGATGATATTAAAATTGCAAACATTCGAATAATCACATACGTACAATGAATATGCGAAAAATATTGGGGAGAGGACAAGCAAATTACGTTCATGGTTGAGGGGAATGGATATTTAAGTGGGTGTGAAATTCACTGGGACATTCAAACTCATTGGTTAACAACGCCATGGCAACAAACGAAAATTGACACACACACAAAAAAAAATGTCTATAAAAAACAACATAGAAAACATGAACGTGAGCCGACTTTTAGATTATATACTGGAATATAACTGTACATTAATATAACATTATCACTGTTAATAATCTTATATTTTACTCGTATGTTATTTACTTTTATCTTAATTTTCCAAATTTATGAGATTTATATTTTTTTGAAAATAAAAAATTAAGGTTTACTGAAATTTTCTGAATAATCTGAACGACGAACACTTGGATTTTCTTAATTTCACCTTGCTTTTGAAATATCAAAGAATTACTTTTTTTAAATAAAACAAAGGGTTGGACTGAATGAATATAATTTAGAATACGAAATACCTTCTGATTTGATTTCGTTGAGTGAGTGCTTGATCAATGTTGTTGAAGAGCTTTGAAATTTATCTGAATTGGCTATTGCAATATTTATTTAAATTTCAATTTTTTTTCACCTATTCTTTCTGTTACAAATTTAACACATACGTGTAACAACTTAATAAACAACATCTTTGGAACCACAGATTTTTTTTTCAAGTTATTTTTTTACCTTATCCTGTAAACGTAATGAACAATCAATAACAATTAAATGTAACTTAATCTTAACAGTTAACATGCTAAAGTGGAGGAAGAAAACATCTTTTTTTAAAGCGTACATTACGACATATCAAAATGTTTTAATTAACTGGAGTAAAACGGGGCGTGTCGCAAGTGTAACGGGAACTATTTTTTCAAGACTGTGTAGAAGTTTTACCTTCTATGTGGCCAGTTTTTATTCGACATACGATTTTTGGTTGAAACTTTGTTTTTTTTTCTCTTTATCTTTTAAGTCAAACATCACAAATAAAGGATTTAACTTGTTTAAAATTGATGTAGAAATGCTGCATACCAAAAACACACAAACACAAAAACAGAAAATAATATTTGAGGACATGTATTCAATTCCCCATTTCTCAAATTTTTCACAACTTTCATTTCCAGGGGAAAAGTGTGTTTTGTTTGTTTCAGAACTCAATCAAATGAATCAGAGAAGGGTTTCAAAGTACAAAAGCATATTTCCCTGATGTCCGGAATCTAGCTAATGACAGTTAAAGATAAATATATGTGAAGCATTTGTACTTTTCCTACAAGCATTATTTATATCTATTTTGTGATTTGTAAACTGATATGTATATATAATGTCTTCACAAATTACAAACTGTATATAATACTTTATTGTCATATCAGGTGGTTTGGACTATTCATTTACTATAAAACCATGTGATTAATGGTTTGTTTGGTTCCATTTAAAGCTTAGTCTAGCATGAATATTGTCAAGTCTCGTTTAAGACCCAATAAAACATCTTGTATACTGTCACAATAATCCTTATGTTGTCTGAAAAGCACTAAAGGTAGCCAACAAAACAAAGAAAATGAATTGGTTTTCTACTTGGTAATGTGAGCCATCTCAGTTAAACATATTACACTGAGTCTACTGTCAAGAAAATTAAGTTTGTAAATTTAATTCTGTTTAAATTTGTTCTTGAGCTTTCATAAAACCCTATGTTCCTGTAAAGTTTATGACTTTCCTGAATGAAATCTACTCCGAAGTGCAGCCACCGATATCTTAATGTGTAGGACGTAATAATTTTATTTCTGTCGATAACTTCAAGATTACTTTTACTCATTCACCAATTATTATATGGGAAGCTTTTTATGCCCCATTTATGGGCATTATGTTTTCTGGTCTGTGCGTCCGTTCGTCTGTTCGTCCGTCCGTCCATCCGTTCGTCCCGCTTCAGGTTAAAGTTTTTGGTCGAGGTAGTTTTTGATGAAGTTGAAGTCCAATCAACTTGAAACTTAAAATACATGTTCCCTATGATTTGATCTTTCTAATTTTAATGCCAAATTAGAGATTTTCCCCAATTTTCACGGTCCACTGAACATAGAAAATGATAGTGCGGATGGGGCATCCGTGTACTGGGGACACATTCTTGTTTTATTGTTTTGAACTTACTTTGTTTTATATTCGACTGGCAGGTGATGTATGTTAAACCGGAGACTCTTTTGACGCAACTGATCTTGCTTCTTTTGGAGTTCATCCTAATCATCAGTTTGTCTGTTATCTTGATTTGTATCTTCTTGATCGTTTTGGGAGATTTTAACATCGGTAAACGTCTGTTGCCTAAATAAACATTTTTAAAGAGAATATGCATTACTGTACTAATTTCGATTACATGTTCTTTTATCATTGCTTATGTAGATATAGGAAGATGTGGTGTGAGTGCCCTTTTGTTAATCCGCGATTCGAGATTAAAAGAACGGAGTGTTTATATATCTTTAAACTAGTTGAACCCCGTCACATTATCGTGAACCATGTGAACCTGTGCAAAATAATCGGTTGTTTTTGTTTGTTATATAATAATGTTATTTGTAATTCAAAAACTTAAGTATTGATTGTAGATCTTTTATCATAGTCTCTGATCAAACTTATTCACAACATATCTAGACTCTGTGCAATTAAAATTGACATATTGTTCAGAAATTTGTCTATTTGGAAGTCGTAGTTAATCTCTAATTTTTTTATATTGGTGAAGTGAGTTGTGCTGCGATCTCCTTTGCATACACCCTACATTTCAGTTAAATGTAAATAACATTTTTATAATATTGAATATTGTTCTATTGTATTTTTTAATTAATAAAGCTATTTAAGTTGTACTACTCATCTTCATTTAGATTATTTATTTTTGTTTATATTCTCCTCTTTTACACATAAAACTGTGGTACAGGTTAATACACATCGTGATGTAATGTTATTCATATGTACAGGTACTTTAAACCAGTTTTATTATAGAACTGGGAATGTTTGCTACGTAATCTTTTCAAACAATTGGCAACTTCAGTTTTACTTCTTCCTTAATATCCATTTCCGCGTACTTATTTCCTCTTCTTATTCGGGTTATTCAGTCTTAGATTATTTTTTCTGTATTTTGCCTCTAAATCTCCCGATAGAAACATTGTCACAAACAACTGCTCGGGGATATCATTTGAATTACGCTGATAGCATAGATGTTGACATTTGCCTCGCAAATTATATGAGCAACTGCATTAAAACAGATCAGATAAACTTACAAAATTTAAACCTGGCATCTATACTGATGAGTTTATCTATATTTATTTGTTAAACCTTTTTCCCCAAAAATTAAAGGAACTTTATTACTTTGCCGGAAACAGGCTTTGTTTTTGGATCTGTTTTTACCATGTGTTATTTTTCAGAATCGTTACCAAAATGTATTGTATTATCTTAGTCGAAAACAGTTCAAACAAAACATTAATATACGATTATTATAATGTTCGTCATGCCTTAGCCATTTACTGTAAATGAGTTTGAGTAAAAAAATATTGTCTATTGTCTAGTGTCTATGATATTTGCCGTATGCGCCGATATCAAACACCAGACATGCCGGAAAACGGTTTATGTCTTGCTTATCATTAAACTTAGTTCTTTATTAATTTGTTCGGAGGATATTTTCGTTGAACTATCATACTGTTCTGTTAAAGTCGTTTACGTCCAACTAAAACTGTCCCTATGATTGGGCTTTTCTCGTTGCATTTAGTTTTATTTCCTTGGTTGTGTTGTTTCTTTGGCATATCCCCCCATTTTGGATCCCAAACTCCGCCTAAACATGTCTTTTGATTTCAGGCAATGGAGAAACAAAAGCCAAAAAAAAACTTTGTCAGTGGAACCAAGAGGATGTGTCCAAAGCTTATAAGGCGGCTAAGTTAGGAGAGATGTCAATAGCCCAGGCCAGCAAAACGTACAACGTACCTAGAATGACTCTCTCCGATAGAGTAAAGGGAAAAGTTTCTAAAATGAGTGCATTTACGGTTTTGACGTCAGAAGATGAAATATCACTCGTTAATTACATCGAGTACATGGCACAACGAGGATTCCCTCTGTCGGTATCTCAGGTCCTTTGATTTGCTTGGTGTATCGCTAAAGAGCATTCCGGTGCAAGAGTCTTTAATGAGTCTGGACCCACAGAGAAATGATGGAGGGGATTTAAAAAACGACAACCCGAAATATCACTTAGAAGACCGGATCCATTAGATCGTGGACGAGCTGCAATGGGAAATGTTGATACTATGAGAGACTATTTTAAGCTCGTTAAAACAACTCTTGAAACTTATGATCTAAAGGACAAGCCTGAACGGTTATATAATTGCGATGAAGCAGGTCTCAGTCTAAACAAAAGCTCTGGTCAACGTGTCTTTGTACCAAAACGTTTCAAGCATGCTCATTCCATGAGCATTGAAACAAGTGAGCATATATCGGTACACTCTTTACCACCTATGCTTATCTTTAGTGGTGGATACCCGGGAGGAGCATACCATAAAAACGGGACAATCAACGCTGCATATGCTACAACAGACAGCGGTTTCATGGACAGGGAAACATATTTTCAGTGGCTTGAAAAAGTCTTCTTGCAGCACTGTGTAAAGGAACGTCCGATTATGCTATTGCACGATGGTGCTATCTCTCACATCAGCCCGATGCTCATTGATAGTGCTCTTCAATATGACGTCATTCTTCTTTGCCTACCGTTTAAAACAACACATATTTTGCAACCTTTGACTGTGGCAGTATACAAAATATGAAAATTAAACCGCAAAACAAGTTAGTAATGCGAAAATGCTTAAATCCGACCTGTGGGTATCAAAGAAAAACGTCAGCTAAATCTTTAAAGTAATATTTGAAAGAAGTTTCACTATGGCCTCCATTACACAAGGATTCAAAAAGTGTGGCATATATCCTTTTGATCCCAACGCGATTGACAAAACTTTGCTGTTCAGAGGGGGGCAATGATGTCAACCCGGATGACCTTGATTTGTCTTTAAATGACGAACCAACGAACGAACCCGAACTGTCAGCTATTGAGGACAATATCACATCTAATACAGAAAACGAGCCGGAGAACATAGTACCACTGATGCCATCTACAAGTAACACGGGCGTAACAACCGTCATGGACCTAGAAGTTGGTGCCGACGGTATTTTATCTCCTATAATCCACACCACCTCTGAGGCTACAAAATCGTCAAACGAAATTGAGCCATCTAGTACAACTACATGTCCACCAGAACTAGCATTGTCAGCAATTGAATCCGCTTTGATACCTCGTAAGAAGCGTAAATATGAGAATGCATTTTCCAGCAATACGATGGTTAAGGGTGACGTTGTATTTCATACATGGAAAAACCTGAAGATCTCATGTACTTTGTCTAGTTCGTCAAGCGATTCTACTTTGCCAATAAATGTGGCGAATGAAAGTATAAATTCAATGTCGTCCTCATCTCTCAATGTGCAACCATCCTACTGTCCTGAACCATCATCTCATCCTTTAGTTAAAGCTGGACTAATTCCAGACGATCTGGTTTCGGTCTTGGTCGTGCCAAAAACAAAAGATGTAAGTGGTAGAACAAAAAGGAGGAAAGGCGACGGAAAACTGAGGATTTTATCAACAAAAGAGATTCAGGAAGAGCTCGACTCAAAGGAAAAAAAGAAAAAGGAAGACGAGAAAAACAAGTTGAAACGAAAGGAGCTTCGAGAGAAAAGAAAAGCAGAGAAAAGTATTGAGGAGGAAACAAAAAAGGCTAAACAGGAACAAATGAAAAGATTGAGAGAACTGAAACAAATTAAAAGTAAAACAGCAAAGAATGAGAAACAATTAAAAAAATCAAACACATGCCGTGACGTATTCCCATGTTTTGTGTGTCTACGTATCGTCACCGAATCCAATGTTCCGTTTATGTGTTGTTTTTGCAGCCATGAATTCCATGCAAGTTGCATACCAACATATATCTCTACTGTATCGTGTCCATTTTGCTATTAACTGTGTATTACTCAAATTATTGATACGTAAGACTTTAGACTTTTGATTTTAATTTTGTATTCCAGGATACCAAAATGAAACAGTTCACAATCAGACCATTGTCGGCAGTTGGTATGCATCATTACGGTAGACCTGAACTTTCGGTTGGTTGTAATTATCATTTGGAGGTAGAGCCTTTAAACAAATATGACTCAAATGCAGTTGCAATTTACGATGGCTCTAGAAAGGTTGGAAACTTAAAGAGAGAATATGCTGCAGCTATATCGTCGGTGATAAAACTCAATCTGGCAAAGTCGCGTTATGTAATAAGACCATTAGAGCCGAGTGAAGTTAAATCAAGAAAAACGGGGCCACAGCAGCTGTGTCATCTTACTTTTGAAGGAGAAGATGATAGTGAGGATGAAATTAGAGCAGTAGTCAAGTCCCATCAGTGCGTTTCTATAACTGCTTCATAATTAACTATGTTTACTGGATTTTAAGTGTACTGGATTTTTAGTGTACTTTTCATGAAAATTGTATTTACTTTGTGAAATAATTGCTGCAAAACTTAGCTTGTGAATAATGAACAATAATAAGAGTTCATTTGATTTTGTGTTGACTATTTTTTTTTTTAAAAGAAATGAGTTGACGACCTAAAGACGGGCTAATATTACATGACAACCAATGGACGTGATATGTGACGACTTATAGACGTGGCCGTCCGGAAGTCGTCCGACTTCCCCTGTGTAGTTAAGACGATAAATTACCATATTTCCGATGTTTAACGTCCTCATACTAAAGAAATATTTTTTCTGTATGATAAGCTACTTACATTGCGTCTTAAGGTCGTCATGTCATTACATTATATTATAAAGTGCGGACCTATGACGACTTCGGGACGGTTTACGTTAGTACCTCTAAAAATGACAGCCATATTACATGTATTAATGTAATTTCAATATGCAGCTAGATAATTATCATTTTGCACGCCTTTTTACTTAAAACCCTTTTTTTTTTCCAAAAATAAAAATATCTTTTGGGCAATAAACATGATCAACATATTCCATTGATATATATTCAAAACGGAAAGTCCCCTATCAAATGGCAAAATCAAAAGCTGAAACACATCAAACGAATGGAAAACTACTGTCATATTCCTGACTTGGTACAGGCATTTCCTTATGTAGAAAATGGTGGATTAAACCTGGTTTTATAGCTAGCTAAACCTCTCACTTGTATGACAGTCGCATAAAATTTCATTATATTGACAACAACATGTTATACAAATACGATAGGAGGTGCCTGGAAATTAGAAACGCATCATTTCTGAAGAATTAACGGAACCAACAGCAACTTATTCAAGCAGCATATATTATAAACATACTGCCCTTGGATGAAGGTGTAAGGGTAGATTAACACACGAGGAAAAATATTATCACCCAAGACGAAGTCGCGGGGTGATATTTTTTTCACCGAGTGTGTTAATCACCCTTACACCTTCATCCAAGGGCAGTATGTTTTTTATTATACTGAATGTTTTTTATTATTCAAGTGTGCACTATGTTATCAGAAGGACAATTGTAAAAAAAATAAAGTCATAAATTATGAAAGTTTACTAATAACAACAACAAAACGACGGAAATGATGTAGAAATAAGAATCGGTAAACCTCGGCCGGAGCGGGTGTATATTGTTCCGGATCGGCAAACTTCGGGCTAAGCGGGTGTTAATTTTAGGCATTAACACCCGTTGCATATATTATCACATGTTGCTATGGGTGGGCGGGGCTTATGAAAGGATGGTGAAAATTAACAAATGCCGCGTGTCCAATGAAATGAATGGTTGATATAAGAAATTTGCATAAAGTATAATATATATATATATTATTTGAGTGAAATCGCGTTGAGAAACCATGTGCTCAAAAGAAGCTATACATATGTTGGACATGGCTCGAAAAATTACGTATACCAAACCACTTTTTAGAACTTGGAAACCGCCAAAAAAGCAGATGAAGCCAGACTTACATAACTATTGGGAGTGACATGTATGCTGAATCCAATGAGTTGAGACGTCCCAACCTACTGGTTCTTTCGTGAATGTTTCAAATACTGAGAGCAGATGTGTTGACAGTATAGATGAGTTAAGATTCAACGAAAAGTCGGGTTTTACTATTACCATAACTTGTAATAACTGCACTTTCATTGAGACAAAACATATTTGGAAATATACTGCGTTCCCAACATTACGTTACCCATTCGGTTCTAGATGTGAGATGTGACCTTTTGCTCTATCGTGCAAGAATAAATCTAAGAGAGTCCTACTTTGTGATTTGAACTGATTGTTGTTTCCATAACGTCCAGCGGAAGATATTTCATGAATATTCAAATGAGAATAAGTTGGACATAAATCAAATAGTAAGTTCGTGAAAGTTGGTCGGCTGAAGTGACACTTGGAAATTTCGACTGTCGTGATAGCTGACAAATGGCGACAGCAATTTTGTATTTCAGCTGGCCACATACGGACCCCTCAAATAGTTGTTGCAAGAGGTCTTTGGCAAGCCGAGAGCATGACTATCTCCGTACATGAAGCATTCGATTTGATGTCACTAATCCGACCAGACGTGGCTGCGTACTTATACATTCCGCATGGAAGAAACGGAGGCCAATCTTTATCATAAATTTAACGGCCAAAAGCGAGATTGTGTGTCATTAATTGATTAACAGATTCTATTTATGATTAAATTGTTTATCGGTAATTATTCATGTTAAAAGTGATTTTTTTCAATATTTTAACTTTTAAGAACAATATAGACTTGTCCTATTTCGTGGAACCTTCCTATGGTATTGAGTGTTAATTTGTAAATTTTGACGCAAACAACAATCTAAATAATCATGTACTTAATTTTCTGTTTATTATTTGTATGTGTTAATAGAGTAGAAGGGATACGGGATATCCATCCATGACACAAAATCAGTACATACAAACCAAACACAAGAAAATAAAAAGCAAAAGAAGAGCGCTTGAATTGCCGTTCTTCATCTCAAAGTCACAGTGAGGCCTTCAACACGGAGAAAAAACTATCACCTCACTGCCAGTTTAAGACGGCCCCTAGCAACGAGTTGAGTGGAATTCTTTGAACTGACGATCACACCACGACTGTGAAATGAACAAGAAAGCCATGGAGAAATATCAATAAAATAAATCTGGCAAAGAAATCAAACATTTACTGTAATAGTTTTTAGCCCGACAATCACACTGAATCGTGCAGATACAATACAAACATATAGACAACCACGAGGCACATCGAGATATATTTTAGATAATTTGGTAAGAAAAAACGTATACAAGGGCAAATAATTCGGGTCGACTATGTGAAATGTAACACCAACTCGGTCCCGGTCTAATAGAACATACCAGAGAGTAGTACATATTTAAAACAAAAATAGTTCCTTCGCATAGGTGTAAATATCGAGCTATGTAGCATATGTATTGGTAATTTTGGTATTAAATGTAAGGTGATAAATTGGTGATCCTTGTAGAACACCTTTGACAAATAATTTTAATAATAAAAAATGTACGAATGAAATTTTAAAAAGAGGGCATTTATGAAATACCTGTTTTTGGTATCCAAAGTAATATCCGATAACAAGTAAGCTCTGATATGTAAATACATTGTCCAAATTGTTGCAAATCCTTCGGGGACAAAATTGATTTATACAATCAATAGGCTGTTCAGTTTTACACTCACTAATGTTTAGTGTATTTCATTAAGACTTTTCTAAAATAATGTTTTGTAATCACGGAAATCTGTATTCAATATTTTTTTAGGGAGTTATGGGTTTTTGTCTGAGTAAGTTTTTTTTAGTTTTTCGACGCTATTAATCAAATTATTTTTTTCAAAATTTAGCACTATAATATATGGGGAAAATCTGGATTCAGAATATTTTTTTGTTGTTGTCATTTGCTTGACCACAATATTTTTTTCCATCAAACTGGGGATCAGAATATTATTTTAGGAAAAAACATAACCCCCCACCCTCCTTTGAAGTTAAATGATCGTTCCCTTAATCGATGGCTCCGTAAAAGATTGACAGGAAAGGTCAGATATGAAATACATATTAAATATAGAATGCAGTCATTGATTACCAATAAAGAAATACTGGAAAGATGTTAGAAATCATTATAATGTCAAATTGCACTTTGCTTTTTGCTTGAGAACAATCCTTCGGTTAGGACCCGATCATAAACCTGACCATAGCAAAAATGTAGGAAAACATAAGAAAGTATTCCTGAATAAAAAGATGAAATTTTAGCTTGTTGCATTTTGTTTATGTTAAACCTCTGATGGACGAACATTAGAAATACAATCCACTTATTTTATTGTTCTGCAGGTGTAGGGAATTTTTCTGTTCTCACTCAAGCAAAAGAGATGGAGGCAGATATAAAGACATTTCTGTAAAATTACAAGCATGTTAAATCTCTACCAAAAATTGTGAATAGCATACTCAATGAGTATGATGATGCAACTAAAAGCATGTCAGAAGATAAGCGAGATGAACTAACAAAATACTTATGCACTTTTAAAGAAATAAACTTTGCAGTTTTTGATGTACCCTCCGTGATTCATAACACCATTGCATATATTATAAAAAGTAAAACAACAAAAATACCGAACTCCAAGGCAAATTCAAAAGCTCAATCACATCAAACGAATGGAAAACAACTGTCATATTCCTGAATTATTCTACAATAAAAGGTTTATAATAATTAAACATTTCAAGTTTTTATGGGGGTATATAGGAGTCAACAATTCTGTCCATGTGCCTTGTAAACATACCTACTCTTGAACCTTTCTATGGATTTTAATGAAACTTTACATTAAGGTCGTATACAATATGAAGATATGCATGAACAAATATTACATATGAAATTTATTTTTACTTCTGTGCACATTTGTTTCTTGGATTTAAAAAAAAATCTTATCTCCTCCAAAATGATTAATTTATTACTCTTTTTTTGTTGTTGTAAGTATGGAAATATCAATCCAGACAATATGCCCACCTTCAATACATGCACAGTTATCCTGCAAAATAAATTCATACCAGCTAAAACTGTAGGAAGAGTAAGCCGGGCAAATCATATACGCTGTGTGGAACGGACAGACAAGACGGGGGTAAAACAATATATCACCGACTCTATCACGAGTAAAAATTAAAATACTTTAGGGTATGTATAAGGACTGTTTACTTGTATGGACACACATATAGATATATTTGTTCTCTTAATACCTTATTATGCTTGATTTAGGATAATTTAAAACATTACTATTAATGTTCGTCTTTTAACAGGTGTTACCAAGTCTTGTGAGAAGTTGTCAGTACCTAAACCAGTGGATATACATTTAGTTGAAGATGATTCGTTAGTTAATTTGAGCCGATATGAAAAAAAGACAGGTATAGAGGAGTATCAGATCAAGTGTCTTAAGCAAGAACACATAAAACTGAAAAATGAGAACATTAAATTACTGAGAGAAATTGATCTGATCAAGGAAAAGAGGGCAATCACTGTTTTGAAGATGATGATGATAGATGACTGCTTAACGTCCAAGCTGCAAATTGATATGTATATTCAGGACAGGAACATGTTAATGTAATATGAATATTAACCCTGCTTTGTACTAGACCGACACGCTGAGCCGGATTTTAAACGTGCTAGTTCACAAGGTAACAGTCCGCAGGAAGACATGTCACCTTACCTGGACACATTATTCTGACTCCGAGTCGACCAGTCTTTGCTCTTACTCCTTAATGCCGCGTGCTTAGCGGGGAAGCAGCAAATACCAATTGTAAAGTCTTTGGTTTGACCCGGCCGGGGTTCGAACCCACGACTCCCGCACTCGAGGCGAACAAGCTAACACGAGACCAACGAGGCGGTCTGTTTTGAAGAAGAAACTTATTAAATTGCAGTTGAAAAAGGTAAGACAAGAGATGAATGACTGTTAAAAGAATTTCATGTGTACAGAATTATATTTATTTAATTGTTACATGAAAAAAAAATGAGACAGGAGATGAATGAAAGTTAAAAGAATTTTATGTTTACAATATAATATTTATTTATTAATTATATTAAATGAATTGTGACCAATGAAGGAATCCAGTTATATTCTTAAGACTCTTTTAACTAAATTAAGAAAAGTATGTTCGTGTGATATGTTCACATACTTGACGCCGCTCATCTCCATAGTTTCTAACAACAGGAAGGTCATGTATTTCTTGATTGTCATCTTTCATTTGTTCCCTTAGTTTTGATGATATACATGTATGCAATAATAGTTAAGGTTTTAATAATGTTGCCGTTGCATATAATAGCCGTTACAGATATTAGTTATAAGTTTTGCACAGATACAACATAAATGCAAAATTTTATCTCCAATGGGCCAATTCACTCTAAAAAATTACAGTTTCCAGAAGAACATGGATTTCTCTCATTGGCCTAAAATCAACTGTGTTAGTACAACAACACATTATGACACATAGCACATATTTATACGGTTTACCCCATCAAACACAGTTTGGGGAGTATATTGAAATAATCCTGCCCGTGTGTCTATTTGTACCTGTTAAACCCAAATCTCCTAAAATGTTCTATGGATTTTAATGAACTTGAACTTACTAAAATGTGGCAGACGTGCATGCACAATATTAATTCCTTTTTACATCTGTAACTTGAGATAATTGAATGTTGAGAAAAAAGTTGTTGGCCAAAACCTGTCAAATAATTAGTGATGATGACCGTAAAAATAGGAAGTGTCGATTTCAATCGTTCTTCCTCTTATATGTATCTGTTGAAGCAGTCTTTCTGTAAGGAGCATAGCCCTGTTAATGAAGTCAATATTGTGTGAACATGCACGAGCGGAATGTATTAACTGAGATGTGTAAATGCCGAGGAGACGGTATGTTACTGCTGAGAATGGGAAGTTGACAAATAAAAAAGTTTAAATCACGTTGTCATAGATTATAGTTTGAAGTCGTCCAGCGGAAGATAGTTAGTAAATATTCAGGACAAGAACAAATTGAACATATACCAAATAGGAAGTTCTGGAAAGTTGATCGTCTTGAAATGAAGTTCGGAAATTTTTACTGCCATATAAAGCTTGCAAATGGCAGTATGTTGGAAAGGGGTAACACCTTTTGAATTTCAGCACGCCACGTACCCTTAAACAGTTGTTGCAAGAGTTCGGTGACGTGACAAGAGCATGATAATCTCCGTACATGAAGCATCAGGTATGAAGTCCCCAATCCAACATGACGTGGCTGCGTACTTATACATCCGCACACAAGAAACGGAAGCCTATCTTTATCATACACTTTACGGCCAGAAGGGAGATTGTGTGTCATAAATTAATACACAGAATCGCTTTCATCTGTGAAAGAATTCAGTAAAGGTTATAAGTAAATCAGTAATTACTCATACATAATAGCTTGTATCATGCTGAAAGTGAATTGTTTCTAAATATTATATATCTTTCAAGAATAGTAAAGACCAGTTGACTTACTTTGTAGAACCTATATACGGTATTTATTGTTAGATTGTAAATTTGGACACATCGACCAACCATTCACTTAATTGTCTGTTAATTAATTGTTTGTGAAAGTATACGTAAAATAAGGTTGCAAATCCTTCGGACAAAACTCAGTTCATACAATTAGGCTGTTCAGTTTTATACTCAATAATGTTTTGCGTGTTTAATAAAGACTTTTCCAAAATAATGTGTCGTAAGCACGGATCTCTGTACTGAAATTCTTACTTTTTTAACTGATGGTTAACTTAATAGATTGACAGGAATGGTCAGATTCGAAATACAAATTAAATATAGAATGCAATCATTGATTGATACGATTGATTACTAATAAAACATATCGGAAAGAGGTAAGAAATCATTAAAATGTCAAAATGCACTTTGTTATTTGCCAGAGAAAGGTCATTCGGTTAGAACCCGATAATAGACCTGACCATAACAAAAATATAGGAAAAAAATAAGAAAATATTCCTGAATGAAAAGATGATAATGGATACTGATTGGTTTATTTGCGGAACGTCTCAGGTGTTTTCTGTCATACTTAAAACAACATTACATAACAGGAACAACATTAAATAGTATACTAATTAAAAGGTTCACCATAGTTTTTAAACAAGGTAAAAGACGCAGTCTGGATTGCAAAAGGACCCACATTTGGGACTCTAACTGTAAAGGGTATATGGAACATTTGAGACCCCGACACAGCGTTTCTGTCAAATAATTCGTGATGATGACCGTAAAGTAGAAAGTGTCGATTTCAATCGTTCTTCCTCTTAACTGTTGAAGTAGTCTTTCTGTAAGGAGCATAGCCCTGTTAATGAAGTCAGTATTGTGTGAACATGCATGCACGAGCGTAATGTATTAACTGAGATATGTAAATGTCGAGGAGAGGTATGTTACTGCGGAGAATAGGAAGTTAACAAATAAAAAGTTGAAATCACGTTGTCATAGATTCTAGTCTGAAGTCGTCCAGCGGAAGATAGTTAATGAATATACAGGACAAGAACAAATTAAACACATATCAAATAGAAAGTTCTGGAAAGTTGGTCGTCTTGAAATGAAGATCGGAAATTTCGACTACCATATATAGCTTGCAAATGGCAGATGTTGGAAAGGGCAACACCTTTTGTATTTCATAAGGCCACACGGAGCCCTTAAATAGTTGTTGCTAGAGTTCTGTGACTTGACAAGAGCATGATAATCTCCGTACATGAAGCATCAGGTTTGATGTCCCCAATCCAACAGGACGTGGATGCGTACTTATACATCCGTACACAAGAAACGGAAGCCCATCTTTGTCATACACTTTACGGCCAGAAGGGAAATTGTGTGTCATAAATTAATACACAGAATCGCCTTCATCTGTGAAAGAATTTAGTAAAGGTTATAAGTAAATCAGTGACTTAATTGTTTATCAGTAATTATTCATACATAATAGCTTGTATCATGCTGAAAGTGAATTGTTTCTAAATATTATATATCTTTCAAGAATAGTAAAGACCAGTTGACTTACTTTGTAGAACCTATATACGGTATTTATTGTTAGATTGTAAATTTGGACACATCGACCAACCATTCACTTAATTGTCTGTTAATTAATTGTTTGTGAAAGTATACCTAAAATAAGGTTGCAAATCCTTCGGACAAAACTCAGTTCATACAATTAGGCTGTTCAGTTTTATACTCAATAATGTTTTGCGTGTTTAATAAAGACTTTTCAAAAATAATGTGTCGTAAGCACGGATCTCTGTACTGAAATTCTTTTTTTTAATCGATGGTTAACTTAATAGATTGACAGGAATGGTTAGATGCGAAATGAATTAAATATAGAATGCAATCATTGATTGATACGATTGATTACTAATAAAACATATCGGAAAGAGGTAAGAAATCATTAAAATGTCAAATGCACTTTGTTATTTGCCAGAGAAAGGTCATTCGGTTAGGACCCGATAATAAACCTGACTATAACAAAAATTCAGGAAAAAATAAGAAAATATTGAATAATAAAAAGATGAAAATAAATACTGATTGGTTTATTTGCGGAACGTCTCATGGGTTATCTGTCATACATAAAACAACATTACATAACAGGAACAACATTAAATAGTATACTAATTAACAAGGTTCACCATAGTTTTCAAACGAGATAAAAAGACCCAGATTTGATTGCAAAAAGGACCCACATTCGGGACTCTTAACTGTAAAGGGTATATGGTAGGTATGGATATTTTGCCTTGCACATAAGTAAACTATGTTTCCGTCAAGTTTTGTTGCAAATTTTACCAACCTGCAAAATGTTCAATTTGACATCCCTATTACAATTATACGTGGCTGCGTATTTATACATCCCGTACTTCTAAACGGACTCTCATATATCAAAAGCCGTCTCTCGGTCGGGTAAGGAGAAGCCATACAGTACATCTCTAACATATCTAGTTTGGACTCATATTGCATTGAACTTCTCCGTAGTTTTATAGAGTTTTTAAGAATTTACTTTACAGTCCACTCGAACTATCAAGGTACATGGATGTCCTTGGAATGTAATATCTTTTCTTTTTAATTGCACTTTAAACAGACTATAAGCATTGGTGAATGATATAATGTACCTCATTTACTGATTCAGAAATAAAAGTATTGAAGAAATTGTTAAAGTGTGTAGGTCTTATAAATTGAGTATACAAAATATTTGTATGTTACTACATCTCTCATTAAAACGAACAAAAATAAAAACAGTTTTAAAATTTCGAAACATAGACGAAATTTAGTCCATACTTGTACATGTTTAAAGGGTATGAATTTAAAAGACATCGAATATAAGTTACAACATGCTTTACGAGACTTACGAAGACTTTAAGCAAGGATTGCACGTGCTAATTTCGATATTAAATTTTTCTTATCAGTGATTTTTAAAATAGGGACATCTGTATCCATTCTGTTCTTTCATTTGTAATAACTTTGTCAACGTGTGTCTCAGAGAATTCGTGAGGAGTAGATTTTTAACAAGAAACGATGATGAAAATGGTAAGCTGTCTAACGTCTACTGGCAATTTATTGTATATTCAGGAAGAGCACATGTTAAAACGATCTAAAATTCTACTTTGAACTAGACCTTTACGCTGAGATAGATTTTTATCGAGCTAGTTCAAGGGTAACTGTCCGTAAGAAGACATGTCATTCTACCCGGACACATTATTCTGACTTCGAACCGACCAGTCTTTAATCTTGCTCCTTGAAGCCGCGAGCAGCAAATATAAAGTCTTTCATTGGATTGATATGGCCGGATATCGACCTCCAGCACTCGTGACGTACACGACCACCGAGGCGGTTATATCAGGAAAGATACTTATGACAAGTTATATCAGTGCAAATTTATTCAGGTTATTTCCAACAATTGTTTTGAATATGCATAAAGCACCGACCGTTCATCTTGTGTTGGATCAAGGTTTTTTTTAGGGGGTATTTTTTTTTTAATAAATCGAAAATTTTTAGATTTTTTGAAAAAAAAGTAATTTGTTTCAGAATAGTTACTGTAGTGATTTTATTAAAACAATAAGTGGAAATACAATTTGAGTTTAAAAAAATTCTTGTTCCTATATGTTATTAAAAGAAATACATTTGTTTTAATGAAGTTTAAAACAATTGTTTTTCCCATAAAAAAAAAAAAAAATGCCCACGCGCACTAATACCCGCCCCGAATGACACATATTTTAACTGATCTATTTTAATTGAATTGTTATTCTTGCAAACGGCATTTTGTAAGAATCTTCTTTGTACATCAATAACAATCTGAATGGAGCCAAATATAATAACTTAATTCCCACGTCAATAACAGTCTGATAACTGGAAGCGCACCTGGTGTCACTATGTTTTTACGGTGAATCATATAGGTATTTAATTGATTTAATGACTTATTGTTACTTACTTGAGCACTCATGTAATCCCACATACAAAAACATATCATTTGACAAGGATGAGATTTTGGCGAATCATAAGTCTATCATGGCTTCAATGAACATTACATTGAACAGCCAATCTGAGGACTTATCTTGTTTGTATTGGATACCCAAGTTTCACAATATTCCGTACAAACAACGGTACTTTGCCGGCTCATCTGCATGTTCTACAAAGGAATTTTCCATTAAGATTGACAAAAATTCTGTCTGCAGTGAAAGAGGGTCTTCAGAAATACTGTGAAACTGTTTACTCGCGTAGTGGTATTAACCATATGTGGATTCTAAAAAAAAAAAACTCTAAAGAACTACTGGATAATTTTAAATCTCGATCTTTCTCTGAAATTAATTCTATCAAAACTTTAGATTTTTCAATATAAAAATAAGGAGATGAGGTATGATTGCCAATAAGACAACTATCCACCAAAGTCAAAATGAAGTGGATGTAAGCAATTATAGGCAACCGTACGGCCTTCAACAATGAGAAAAACCCATACCGTACAGTCGTCTTTAAAAGGCCCTGAGATGAAAAATAGAAAAACAATTCAATTGAGAAAACTAACGGCCTAATTTATAACAAGACAATTTACGAAAAACAAATATGACAGACATGAACCAACGACAACCAATGAACTACAGGCGCCTGACTTGGGACAAGCACATAAAGAATGTGGCGGGGTTAAACATGGTTGTGAGCGCTCAACCCTCCCCAAACCTTGGACAGTGGTGTAACAACACAACATAAGAACAAACTATAAAAATCAGTTGAAAAAGGCTTAACTCAACAGATCGATATAAAGAAAAACATCAAACAAAAACACAGACAGAATGTGGCAGGGTATATATCTATCCCTCATCCCTAACACCAAAAAAGACACCAAGTACAGATCTGAGAGTACTTGCAGTTACTGACAGCTAGTTCAAAGCTAATTACATATGATGAAAAAAATCATGTATCTAAGACTAAAAAATCAACCCTATATACCACCATTCCCCATGTGAAATTGAAAAATCGTCTAAAAGAAATAATCCACAATGCTTTTCAAAATAAAATTGGTAGCATACACTATAAATTTATTACGTTAAGATACCATACGGCAAATTTTGTTAATAGTAAAAAAAAAAAAAGGTAAAACATGCCTCACAGAGGAACAAGTGATCAGTATTCTGGAGTTTCTTATTGACAACATTTTTGCTGAATTTGGAGGTAGCTAGACTTTTTCAACAAATTGTCGGCATTCCTATGGGAACGAACTGTGCGCCTCTCCTTGTCGACCTCTTCTTATTTTCATTTGAGTCGCAGTTCCTTCAGACACTTGTCAAAAACAAGAAGACCAAAGAAGCCAGATCATTTAATTCCACATTCAGATATATTGATGATGTTCTTTCCATTAACAATCCAAAATTTTCTGATTGGGTCCATTAATATATCCTCCAGAACTAGAAATTAAAGAAACAACAGACACGGCTTCCTCCGCCTCATTTTTAGAATTATACCTCGAATTTGACATAAACGGTCATCTCAGTACCAGAATCTACGACAAACTAGACGATTTTAATGTTGAAATTATCAATTTCTCTCACCTTAGTAGCAACATACCAACTTCACCTGCATATGGGATACACATTTCCCAACTCATTGGGTATTCAAGAGCTTGCAGCAGCTACTCAGACTTAATAAAACGTCACCAGTGTCTGGGCAGAAAGTTGATGAACCAGGGTTATGTCAAAGAACGTATCGTCCTTTTTCTAAACAAGTTCATCGGAAGATACCAAGATCTTGTTGATAAATATTCCGTATCGACTTCACAAATAATACATGATGGTCCTGAAGTATAGATTCTAGGTACTGACGTTGTTTATCATCTTAATAACATGTTATAGTGTTCTTTTATTTGCCTTTGTAAATTATTAACCTTTACTGTATAGTCCATTTTTGGTAATATCCTTTTGGCGTGGCTCGGTATTTATATATCCCGCCATTGTGTTATTGTGCTATGGTTATTTTTTGTATTCCTGTCTTTCATTTTTGCCTATGTGCTTTGTCTATCTGCCATTTTGTTTTTCTTTCTTGACATATTTGTTTGTTTTTATAGTGATTGAGATAATAACACAATGTTGACTGCTGTATCCCTATTTTTGACATTTTTACCTATTATGTCTGTTTGTTTTGTTCACACATTGTTGTCAATATAATGGAATTCTATACGACTGTCATACACGTGAGAGGTTTGGCTAGCTATATAACCAGGTTTAATACACCATTTTCTACATAAGGAAATGCCTGTTCCAAGTCAAGACTATGACAGTTGTTTTCCATTCGTTTGCTGTGTTGGATAAGGAACTTTTCGGTTTGAATTTTCCTTGGAGTTCGGTATTTTTGTTATTTTACTTTTTGCTTAACGTCATGTGTTAAAAAATAACCCATGCACATTCAAATTTAAACAAATGACCATTTCTCGGAGGTAGGTCAACAACGATAAATATTAAGACATTTGAAGTGCCACTAGAAAGTGAGAGTAACAGTGTAACGTTGGGTACGGTTAGCAAATTTGTCTTACAACAGACCATCTATGGACCCTCATAGACCGATTTCAATGTGGTTTTACGTGCATTGAGCGTGACCTCCAACCTTAAAGCTGCACCGGATTTAAAGCCGGAACTGGCTGCCGATTTATACATCCCACATAGCCAAACAGACGCCGCAGTTTAACAAAGGTTTTAATGCAGAACGGTAGATGACCAGGAATTACCGCATTTGTTTTCCGCAGTTATCCCATTGGGTTTAACAAATTGTAAGCATTGTTTAATTTGTACCATCCTAAAGCAATATAATTTATTTTTGGATTTATGTTTTGAATAAAGATGAAGTAAGTTATTTATTGTGTTGTCTGTTAATTTTGAATTTTGTATGAAAAGCTAGGATGTAAGTAATCTTGACAGGTTGAGCGACCGTAGCGTAGCATAAGACAATGTGTCTGCGTTTCTCGTATGACGTTTGGGCTACAGTTACTTTACCTTAATGCAACACCATATCTGATTATAACATTGGTAAACCCTACTCTGTTGATAACTTTTCAAACAAATAACTTCATCTGAAATCTATGTCAACAAATCACTTGAATCTTCTTGGTCCGTTAGAATTTCTGCCTTTGTTTACACTTCGATAGATACACCATGTTGCCGGTACTACATTCGTTACCTATGTAAACAGGATGTCGATTTGACTGCGATATATTCATGCCCGATATACATGACTGGAATCCGAGGGTTCCAAGAAAATTTGAATAAAAAAAAAAAAACAATAATGCATGTTTAAGTTTTGAAAATTATAAGAAATAAAAACTTTTTCCAGAGATTATTAATTAGGGTGGTAAATAGTTGTTTTCGTACAACGTGATCGTTGTATTTATTTCACGTTTCGTGTTTTTACTTTTTTATTTGACGTTCAGTCGTGCAAGACAAGTGCCTCGTTTAACGTGTTCTGCTTTTTTAATATTACGTGCATCGTCATTTTCAAATGCTTACTTTGCGCGCTCAGTCTTTTTCAAATAAAATTCAAACACTTGGCAGGGATCGTCAAGAACAAATGGATTCAATTTTGGTTTTCTGGGAGCTACTTTCATGACTGCGGGATATTTGCATTTTAAAGTTAAGATGGTGATGATGGATGGCTGCTTAACGTCCAGCGGCAAATTGATATGCATATTCAGGACGAGATCATGTTAATTTGATATGAATATCAACCCTGCTTTGTACTAGACCAACACGCTGAGCAGGATTTTTAACGTGCTAGTTCACAAGGTAACAGTCCGAAGGAAGATATATCACCTTACCCGGACACATTATTCTGACTCTGAACCGACCAGTCTTTGCTCTTACTCCTTAATGCCGCGTGCTTAGCGGAGAAGCAACAAATACTAATTTTCAAGTCTGGTTTGCCCCGGCCTGGGTTCGAACCCACGACCTCCCGCACTCGAGGCAAACAAGCTACCACGAGACCACCGAGCGGTAAAAAAGTTAATAAGATCGTTATATACTTTTTAAAAGCCGTAAACCATTTATATCATAGATATATAGAGAAAGACAGTGAATCAGTCACAAACGGTTCACATCAAAGTTTTTTCCTTGCAAGCACTCCCCTTTACCCCCTCATTGATGTGTAAATATGACCGCTGACTGCCAAACTTTACGTCAAAGTCCGAATTCTGTTCAGTTTGTGAGTTAAGCGTCCTTGTTTACACATCATTTACTGCTAAATTTCTAGAAAAATGTGTTTAATCAGGCTATATAATGAAAATGTTACTCCAATGCATATCATTTGGAGCTAGATTTGGTGTAAATGATTTTTTCTAGACATTAGACATTCAAAGTCTGTCTATATATTATTTGTAAATGTTTACCATATATTTAGAAACAACATTAATAACAGTTAATTTATATGTTATTTTCATTAAGTAGTCTGCGTTTTCTGTCTGAGTACTATAAACGAATCTTTTTATTTTATCCTAAATTTACACATAAACATTTCGAACACAGAAATCCAAATATCATCATCAATATAATTCATCTTTATTCCGTTCCTTTTTTTTATTCACCTTTTAATAATTCATAAAAAAAAATCAGTGTCAGTGTTTTGATAGGGGATAACATAAAGTAAACATGTAAAATTATCATGTTAATATTCATATATGTATAAAGATGATAAATAAAAGGAAACGTGTGTAAATGTCAAGAAGGCATCAACGCCAAAAACAGTACATTTAATAATTTGGTTACCCAAAGAGTTATTACATTAAGCCAAACATTCAGCACTGTCCTTTTTGGTATAGATCTGCAAACGAGGAAACAATATTCTCTTTCAGTTGTATGTTTTGCTTACTTCAGATCTTAAGTCTCCAAAATATCTTGTAGTGTCTTATATAAACTTTGAATAAGTGGTATGTTTAAGATTTTAGCATACATGCATGTAATCGTATAAATATGACGATGATAAGCTAAAGATCAAAGACAGTGTGTGCGTTTATTGTCAAAGAATGTTTAATAGGTTCGCAAAATAATGATAACTTGTACACAAATCTGTACAAATTATAATTTATACAAAACTACAACTTGTACACAACATCAAACAACAATGCACCTAACGTGAACTCTTTATTCAGGAAAATATGTAATTCAGTGTCTTGTCTCCTCAATAATTCAGTTCCTTTCGATGATTGTAACAATAAGCTGAATGTCATTTCCAACTAAAATGACAGACGATATATCTGTCTCCGATCTGTCACTGTTTGAAATATGTACAGGACTCAGCTGGTGATTACAATCTTATAATTTGTTTTCTTAATGTTATTAAGAGAAACGTGGATACTCTAAGAAAGCTTAAATTGAACTTCAATCACATAAAACCGGTCAATTACCAGCAGAAGTTTAATTTAAGCAAGGAAATAAGATATTACCAATATGAAGTATTCGAACGATTATGATTTGAATACAAATAAGGAAGTGTGAATTTAGATTTACAAGTGCAAAAGATTGCACTGACCACAATATATATATGTTTAAATGAATGTGTTTAAAGAACATATATAGTTGGTTTTACGGGACAATTTTATTATTTTGTCTCCGAAAAGAAATATGAATAAGACATAATTACAATATCTATACTATACATATCTGCCCTCAAAGATTTATACATGTACTCATCAGTAACAAACGAATACAAATGGGTCTTTCTAAACTGTTTTGCATTTTGTCATATACATTTCAAGACTTTTGTAGCATATCAAAGATATTGTTTATCGTGGTAATTATGTTTTTACATTAAATACTTCAGCACTTTGACCAAAATCCCCATGATAGATTAGTTCTTTGAGGTTAATTGGGTTCCTGTTGATTTTTCTTTTGTTTTTCTTCTTAATGAGAGGAGCCGTAAGCACAGGCACTTGTCTCTGAAAAAAATACCTATATACTGTAATATAACTCAAGGTACCTAACTCGTATATTTGAGAAAAGTCACCCGGTCGCGAACTTCCGTTATATTTCGATTTTGCGGTTGTCTATCCCACTGAAACTTGTTATCCCGTAAATCTATATTGAATTATCTACAAAACGGTGTATAACACGCCTATTTCTATTATCGGAATCATTCGTAATAGACCTTCCAAGTATGTCAACCGTAATTATTATAGCCCTTTGGAAATATTAATCTCGCAGTGAATGATTAATTATAAGTATTTCCCAAAACCTGTTACTTTTTCTCGGAATATAAATTATCATCCAGATAGTAAATTTGTAAAAGATTCCGTGAAAAAAATCATATAAGTGTTATTGGAGGTATGTCTAATGAGTTACGAGTTTCTATTTTTAGACTCGAGATCTGGACTTTACATATAAAATTGAGATAACTATAAAAACATTAATTTTTTTGCAATAAGATTTGACCAGTCGGAAACCGAGATATGTACAAGGCAGGTGAAAGATACCAAAGGGACAATTATAATTAACCATTTACTGCGAGATTACTATTTCCAAAGGGTTGTGAGAAGACGAAATAATTATGGTTGACATACTTGAGAGGCCTGCTACGAATGATTCCGACAACAAACTTTAAGGTAGGCGTGTCATACATCATTGTGTAGATATATCAATGTCAATTTACGGCATAACAAGTTTTAGTGGGGTAGACAACCGAGGAATTGACATATAACGAAAGTTTGCGACCTATTGTCATTTTTCAAAATGCGAGTTATGTACCTTTTGTTATATTAACGTACATAGGTAATTTTTTTTCAGAAACAAGTGCCTGTGTTCTTAAGTTTAGTAACAGAATAAAATCAACTATTTCGAATGCATAAATTGGCAGTTGACGTCCTTTACCATTCAAAGGTTAGCGTAATAACTATTATCTTTGAGCTTTTGATTTTGCCATTAGATGAGGGACTTTCCGTTTTGAATTTTCCATGGAGTTCGGTTTCTTTGTTTTTTACTTTTTGCAAGGAATCACTTTTTTATTAATCACTGCTTAAAGAGCTATGTCAACATGTCCAGATTAGAAAACAAAATTCTTACAGTAGAATTTGTGTTTATCTAAATAAGGTGTTTCACCCAAGCAGTTGTTGCGAGTTATAATATTTTGAAGAAGCATGTGCCTAACTCTTGTTCAGTTGAACAAGACTTCATTACCCCGACTTTATACACTGTCTCTAAACTTGATAGGATAGGGATTTTTTTCCATTGTTTTAAGAAATATTTGTTCTATGATATTCAAATGTATAGTTGTATTTAATATAAAACTTTCTTATGCAGAAAATGGTGGATTAAACCAGGTTTTATAGCTAGCTAAACCTCTCAATTGTATGACAGTTGCATAGAATTCCATTATATTGACAACAATGTGTGAGCAAAACAAACAGACATAATAGGTAAAAATGTCAAAAATTGGGTTACAGCAGTCAACATTGTGTTATAATCTTAATCACTATAAAAACAAACAACTATGTCAACAAAGAAAAGCAAAATGGCATATAGACACTCTTTAGACAAAGCACATAAGCAAAAATGAAAGAAAAGAATACAAAAAATGACCAGTAATAATACAAGGGCGGGATATATAAATACCCAGCCACGTCAAAAGGATATTACCAAAAAATGGACTAAACAATAAAGGTTAAAAATATACAAAGCGAATAAAAAGAACACTATATTACGTAATTAAGATGATAAACAACGTCAGTACCTAGAACCTATACTTCAAGACCATCATGTATTATTTGTGAAGTTGATACGGAATACTTATCAACAAGGTTTTGATATTTTTACCTATTATGTCTGTTTGTTTTGTTCACACATTGTTGTCAATATAATGGAATTTTATGCGACTGTCATTCAAGTGAGAAGTTTAGCTAGCTATAAAACCAGGTTGATCCGACATTTTTACATAAGAAAATGTCTGTACCAAGTCAGGAATATGACAGTTGTTTTCTATTCGTTTGGTGTGTTTGAGTTTTGATTTTGCCATTTGAAAAGGGACTTTCCGATTTGAATTTTCCTGTTTTTGTTATTTTACTTTTTGGTATCTTCCGATGAACTTTTTTTAGAAAAAGGACTATGTGTATTTCATTGGATTAATCTGGTATTGCTAGTAACTCAGTGTATAACCGAATATTTTGCTGCCATGATGTTTGAGAAGATATCCGTACACAGTTGTTTTATAAAACGCAATGATCTTGCTGTCGATGTCCTTCCAAAAGAATTGTCATATCTTTTATTAAATTATGTTTGGTCTACCAGGTAAGAATGACATGTATGTATTTGATGTCAGCCCCTAAATCATCCTCCAGAAGCTTAGCCGATATATGGCTACTGGTAATATGGCGACTGATATGAAAAATAAAACAACTATTTATTAGTTTTCCAAACTTTTGCCTTCCAACGTATCCTCCATTATAAGAAGTGCGATACTCTAACATGAAACGGAAAAATACAAATCAAAACCTCGAAACAAAAATATTTACTGTGCAGATTAATATATATTTCTTTACAAATAGCCTGATACCATTATTTGGAGAATAGCTTGAACACTATGGTTACTCGGCTTTAATGATAGTGGTAATGCTTGTAAGTTTGTGGCGGTCACCTTGTAATGGTCACTGATTTTCGCGTATGTGCAGTAGAAACTGCGGTAATATTAAGGCCAGGTCTGTTGTATTATGTACTTGAATATTGAAAAATAAATTGCAATCCAATCACAGGCACTTGCTTGTTTTTTTGTGTTTTTTTCCAACAATAATTATATATTTATTTAAATTCTAATTCCAATGGGAAATAAGAGATATTAAAATTCAACTTAAGCATCAAACAACAAACAGCTTAAAGAAAATATTTACATTTTAGTTTGCATTTGTTTAATCTTATTTCTTCAGTACAACGAGGGCACTAAAATGTGTCACATCGTATGAAAACTCGTACAGTGATGCATTAAATAAGATGAACCCAGTGTCCACATTTGTCACATTGAACCCACATCAAAAAATATAACGGGTGTTGGTTGCATCTAGGTACACTTTCCCACATACACAGCGGAGTTCTCCTTCATCCTCACTTGATTCAGTGCCATTGGAAACAATTCTTATGTGTGTTGGTCCTGGTTTTTTGTTTAAAGTAGCTAGTGCTTTGTTTATATTTGAGGTTGATTTTTATCTGTGGTAATTTCTTTTCTTTTTTTGGGATTCATAGCTATATTTACATGAGTTGTAGAACTTTTTTCTCTTTTGCGGACTCATTCCTTTCTTTGGCTTTAAGTTTCCCTTACAACGAGTCTCTGCTTTCGTCTCTGTTACTACCTTTCCTGAAATAATGCTACATTTTATGTTATTTTGATTTTGTCTTTGCTTTTGTGGTTTTTGATGAGTTTAACTTTAAATGAAGAAGCTGCTGTTTTGGGATCGTTTAGTTCAGTTTTTGATGTAGTATGAGCAAAATTATTCTCATAAATTACAGTAACTTCATCCGTTACCTAAGGCCCCTTTGCGTCATCTTGAGTTGTAAATATCTCTGGTGATTTTCATTTTCTGACATAATTTTTGCGTTACAAGGTAATGTATCTGCTGGCTTCAGTATTGTGGAGTCTATATAGAAGAGTTGAGTGGACATATTCCAGTTTTTCAAAATCCAGAGATTAGATTATCAGTACTGATGACTTTCAGTTACACACCATAAGTTATTTCACAAATATCATACTTGTGTATTTACAGACGATGGCAATCTCATTCTTGTATGACATGCATGATCGTATGTATATCTTCTCGAATTGACCATAACAAGATCGATACATCAAGTGGTTGCAAAATACGAGAGATGTGTGCAGGTAAAATATAAAAGATGAAATGGTGCTGTTTTGCACAATAAACCAAACCAAACAAAAGTAAAACTGGGTTGGATGCTGAAATTTTAAGTTATCTCTGAAGATGCTACCAGTACTCCATCCCGAGTCCGACATCGTGCCTGTTATACCTGGTGTTGTCCCATGTAGTTACCTGTCATACCATCTCTTCGAAGCAAAACCAAGAATGGAGGAATAGCTTCTCCAGCAGCACTACGCCTATGAAGGTAGTAGTTTCAGACTTCCCACTAGTAACACCCGGCGATCGACAACCATTTACACCAACTACTAATGGCGGAATGGGGTTTGGAGAAACAACTTTCTCATCTACATTGAAAATACGTAGATAAAGGTTTTTGTACTACCACCATTTCAGTACTGCTGTTGGTGGTGTAATACCAGAACTTGCCGGTTTTAGCCTCTAGCTACGAAACGGTTCAGTATTGTCACGATTTATATGGTACGTTTTTTCTTTATTTTTAAGGCTGTTTCAATTCTGGTAAAACTAAGGTTTCGGATTTTTCAAAAAGCGGTTTTAGTGTTTAATTTATGTCCTTTTGGGGATTTTATGCACTTAAACGATTCTTAATCCCGACTGTTCCTAATGAAGGTTATCAAAGAAAGTCTGTACATTTGAAAGTTCCGTACCTTGCCTGTTTTCTTTTAGTGTAGAGTATCATGCAGATCGAAGCTGGAACAGTGTGGGAGTTTGCTTCTGCAGATTAGATATCAATCCCCTAAGTGAACAATCCGATATTTTACGTATCAGGTGTTCCGGTACAAGCATGATTCATGAATTTGTAAACATGTGTGTATTCATTTAGTCTGCAAATTTCCAGCAATTCAACTTTTGAAGATTATTTAAAACAAAGTTTGCTTCTTTCTGATGCAAAATAGATCAATGACGGGTTTTGAATGTTAAGGCCTCTTTTGTTACATGCTACGAACGTAATCAATGCATCACTGGGAAATTATTGTGTCAGGGATTTCGATACCATAAATTACTTAAAACTTTTACTAAATTCTTTCATAGATACAAAGATTTGATTAGTAAATTTGGCTGTACTTACTTATTAAAAGTGGTATTTCACATCCTAAATTTTACGGTAATATTGTACTTAAAGCGAGGAAATCACTATGTGATCCGTGTAAACTCATCGAACCTTTAAACAAACTTATAAGTAAGGGTTATCGTACCAATATTGTAATTAGGTCTCTGAATATAGTTTACATTGGCACTAATATCGATTTTGTCATTAGCAAATTAAAACATAACTAAGTTGTATCTTCTTTTGAGGCGGGATGTTTAGAGACACACACACGTTATTTTTATCTCTTAAGAAGTAGCTCCTCACTATCCTACTACCTGTCGATACATTTATTTTGGCATTGCACAAGTCATGTCTTCTCTGACTGTTCATGACGTTAAAATACTAAATCCCTGGGATGTGTTTTAGTTGATTTTAGTCTCTGATGCATGATTTTTTATCATTAATTGTTTTTGGCTTTTAACTAGCTGTCAGTAACTGCGAGTACTCTCAAATCGTACTTTCTTTTAATTCGACCTGTTGATACTATTTTTAATACTTTTTTGTTATTTTATATTTTAATCTGGATCTTGTCTGTATACCAGCTTTGATTATTTGGAATATCTACTAATTTTCACTTCTTCATACTACATTTGTATGAACATCAAGATTATTCTCCTTTAATCTGTACAGGAAGTTTTATTGTTGATATTTACCCTTATGTATCTAGTGTTAAATTAGGTATTTATATGACAGACCTTTCTTGGTATTCCTAATTATTGGAAGATTTTATATAGACAGAAAAGTATACCTAAAACGACAAAGTTATTTTTCATTTACCTGTATATATTATGAAAACCGGTTTTTTCAAAAGTGATTATTTTCTAAGGGTTTAATATTTCGCGGTGGTGTATTGCCATGGCTTTATTTGGACTTGTTTGTTTGCTTTTTGGCCTTGAATGTTTGTCCCTAATATTTTATTAACTATGTATTTACTTTCAGGTATCACAGATCGAATTTATTCGTTCATAGTGTGTTAATTTACGTTTTGATTGAGTTAAGCCTTCCAATTGATGTTTTATCGTGTATTTTCTATGTTGTGATGTTATACTATTGTTTCAGAAAAAGGGAGAAGGTTTGGTACCATTAAAACGTTTAATCCCGCTGCAAATGTTTGCACCTGTCCTAAGTCAGGAATCTGATGTACAGTAGTTGTCGTTTGTTTATGTAATTTATACGTGTTTCTCGTTTCTCGTTTTTTATATAGACTAGACCGTTGGTTTTACCGTTTGAATGGTTTTACACTAGTACTTTTGGGGCCCTTTATAGCTTGTTGTTCGGTGTGAGCCAAGGCTCCGTGTTGAAGGCCGTACATTGACCTATAATGGTTTACTTTTATAAATTGTTATTTTGATGGAGAGTTGTCTCATTGGCACTCACACCACATCTTCCTATATCTAGTAAACGTTTTATAAGTATGACTTTACAAAACTTTCTGTCCGGTTGAACCTGATGAAAATTATTCCAGAAAAAAAAACCTTTTGTGGACACGGAAACGACAACTTATGTTCGTGAAGTTTTGGTGTAAAATATGAGCCTTGCAAATATGACTTATCGATATTAATAAAGAATATTAATTTCTGAAATACGAATGAAAAGTGGCTTTTTGCATAGTTTGTTCGTAATGATACACACAATCAGAAAATTTGAAGACTGAAATTTCAATTAATGATGCACACAACATGTAATAATTACCAGAGCAGAAAGTAGACCGGACTGTTGTAAGATTCGTATAAGCGAAACGTGAATAGAGGATCTTTATTTCATTCAAATTGCTTCCTTATAACACAAAAATCCTATATCATTATATGCGAAGAAAATACTAACTGTTTTGCTCTTAATTAACTACCAGCCATTTCTTTTGTGTATGTTCATTCAATTATCTCCATAAAAAGCTGCATATTTGAGTTCCAACTGACATTTTACATTACACATAAACTTATTTTACTTACTCGTAAATGTTAAATAAAATGGTTCATACAGGTTACATGTTGGTTCAGCAATATTTTCAAAATATCGTTATCAGGCATACCTTTTATAAATTTACACACAACGTTCATTCTTTTTAACGATAGAAAACATTTTGGGCCAAAAATATCCTTATGTGTAATTTTTCAACGTTTACGTGTTCTCCTTGCACATATTGCCTCCCTAAAAGAAGCTTTGTTATTGACATGTAACGCGACCTACCGCAAATCAGATCAACTTGTTTGTTGTCTCCTGTTATTTTCCCCTAGCGGTGGGTGACATCTCATTATAATTGTAGGGTGCATATTTCAGTAAAAATAATATGTTATTTTTGATTTAATTTCAATAGGTAATAATGAAATCTAAATTTGTAAAACCAAAGAAAAATTGAAAAGACGCAAATTCAAACGTTCAATCACAATAAAAAACGTATTATAACTTTTTCTGAGCGAACTGCAAATTTACTGCTACTACTAAAACATTATGTAAGTACAGACGCAATGTCTCATTAATGAATGGTATTCTTGCATACTAACAGTACACCAGTGAACGCTCTTCTAATTGATAGTATGTATAAGGGAACAATATCGATTTCATAAAATGTGTTTCAGGAATTACACTTTTTATTTAATCGCAAAAAAGTATATTATAGTTTTAGGGACTAAAGAATAGAATAAAGACGTATTAATAGAATAGCCAGAAGCAATTAATATGATTTTATTCTATAAAAAGCAATAGTGATTATATTTTTTTACTTTATGTACATTCAACTTGGATAACTTCCTTAATCCTGATGTAAAATTAATATAATTTACCTGTCTCTTGTGTGATATATAATGCCTTGGAAAGTAACTATGTGTAATTCACTGGTATTTTCTTCAAATTGCGTAATATCAATTTATCTTTCCTTACGAGATCTCTCATTGGCTTTAATAACTTAAATCACACGTAAAACTTGAAAAATCTAACTCTTTCTAGAAAAACAAACTAATTAACTACTGAAATTATCAATCCATTTTTTTTAAATTTTTGCTTCATTATCCGATGATGTATTGCGATTTAAAGAAAACAAACAATATTTATTTTCAGTTGTCACGATTATGTCATCATCTGCAAACATTATGTCATTCAATTATTATCGAGATTGCAAACCATTATTGTTTTCCCCGTGGTCGACAATTGTAGGAATTTTTGAGATATAGACTTTATATAAAAAGATGATAATCATGACAAAACTTAAAAATCCATGTTCCAATTGATTTTCTTTCCGCAATTTTTTCTTATCTCCACTGCTTATCATATCGATATTCATTGAATCACAATCTAGTTCTTCTTTGATCAAAAGGGCAAAGGGATATATATTGTGTTCTCTTTGGTATATAAAATATGAAATAATAAATATCGGGTGCACACAACGACCAGTCAGTTTTGCCTCACTGTAAATCCTAAATAGCAAGCTGCGCCCATGGCACTAAAATGTTATTGTAACCTCGGATCTTAATTGGAGCCTGTTAATAAGCTTATACAAAGATATGAATCAGTTCCTAAAATTGATGTGTACCGTAAACTTTCCGACGTTTTTAGTTAAAGGTCTTGTGAACGTATAGTTATGCAAAATATTTGCTGTATTCTAGCTACTATACACATAGCTGAGTTCACTGAGGTTAATTGGGTTTCCTGTTGTTTTGCCATTTGTTTTTCTTTTTTTTTTTAGTGAAAGGAGTCTTCCATTCAGTTATCATATCGATATTCATTGAATCACAGTCTAGTTCTTCTTTGATCAAAAGGGCAAAGGGATATATAGTGTGTTCTCTTTGGTATATAAAAGGTCTTGTGAACGTGTAGTTATGCAAAATATGTTCTCTTTGGTATATAAAAGGTCTTGTGAACGTATAGTATGCACAATATGTTCTCTTTGGTATATAAAAGGTCTTAAGTATGTATTTACTTTCAGGTATCACAGATCGAATTTATTCGTTCATAGTGTGTTAATTTACGTTTTTTGATTTAGTTAAGCCTTCCAATTGATATTTTATCGTGTGTTTTTCTATGTTGTGATATTATACTATTGTTTCAGAAAAGGGAGAAGGTTTGGTACCATTAAAACGTTTAATCCCGCTGCAAATGTTTGCACCTGTCCTAAGTCAGGAATCTGATGTACAGTAGTTGTCGTTTGTTTATCTAATTTATACGTGTTTCTCGTTTCTCGTTTTTTATATAGACTAGACCGTTGGTTTTCCCGTTTGAATGGTTTTACACTAGTAATTTTGGGGCCCTTTATAGCTTGTTGTTCGGTGTGAGCCAAGGTTCCGTGTTGAAGGCCGTACATTGACCTATAATGGTTTACTTTTATAAATTGTTATTTGGATGGAGAGTTGTCTCATTGGCACTCACACCACATCTTCCTATATCTATTGTGAACGTATAGTTATGCAAAATAATTGCTGTATTCTAGCTACTATACACATAGCTGAGTTCACTGAGGTTAATTGGGTTTCCCGTTGTTCTGCCATTTGTTTTTCTTTTTTTTTTAAATGAAAGTTATCATATCGATATTCATTGAATCACAGTCTAGTTCTTCTTTGATCAAAAGGGCAAAGGGATATATATTGTGTTCTCTTTGGTATATAAAATATGAAATAATAAATATCGGGTGCACACAACGACCAGTCAGTTTTGCCTCACTGTAAATCCTAAATAGCAAGCTGCGCCCATGGCACTAAAATGTTATTGTTACCTCGGATCTTAATTGGAGCCTGTTAATAAGCTTATACAAAGATATGAATCAGTTGTTAAAATTGATGTGTACCGTAAACTTTTCCGACGTTTTGAGTTAAAGGTCTTGTGAACGTATAGTTATGCAAAATAATTGCTGTATTCTAGCTACTATACACATAGCTGAGTTCACTGAGGTTAATTGGGTTTCCTGTTGTTCTGCCATTTGTTTTTCTTTTTTTTAATGAAAGGAGTCTTACATTCAGTTACTGATATAAAAAAAAAAACTATGTCGAGTGTATATTAAGTTGGTAAATGACGTTATTTACCATTCGAAGGTTAGCGTAACGATATTCTTTTGCAAGGAATCAATTCTCTATTAATATCTGCATCAAGAGTTATGTCCAGATTAAAAACACATTGTCCTACGGTAGAAATGATGTTATTCTAAATATTTTGTTTAACCCAAGAAGGTTTTAACGCGTTATCATATATAGATGCACAAATGTTAAAATCATTGAATTGTTTCGGGAATTTTTTTCTCATTCTCCAATTGGACTTTGGAACTTAGTAATTTTTCTGCAAACTTCAGTCATATTGCAACCCGGCCATTTGAGACTTTGACATATTTTTTTACTACCCTTATCTTATCATAGTACCAAGGAACTCAATATGATGATATTGTTAAGAAAAAATTTTGTCTATGATATTAATATGTATAGTTTTACTTATCAAACATAATGATGTCTTAATAATGCAAATTTCTATGCGGATTTAATACATTGTTATTGACTCTTGAATCCCAAATTTCCTGTTGCTTTTCCGTCGCCTTGCATTTTGTCTTGTGTAAATACACTCATCATACAGTAGATATCAAGATTAAAATTTTGAACGCCAGATTCTCGTTTCGTCTACAAAAGACTCATCAGTGACGCTCGAATAAAAAAAGTTAAAAGGCCAAATAAATTACGAAGTTGAAGAGCATTGGGGACAGTAGTCAGCACATCTGAGTTGACATGAATTATCAATGATATAGTCATAATTATAAATTAACTGTTAACAAAACGTTTACTTTTTCGAAATACTAAGGATTTTCTATCTCAGGAATATATTACCTTAACTTATTTGACAAAACCTTTATTAATTTTGGGTACTCAATGCTCTTCAACTTCGTACTGTATTGGTCCTTTTTAACATTTTTGATTCAAACGTCACTGATGAGTCTTTTGTAGACGAAACGCGAGTCTGGCGTACAAAATTTAATCTTGGTATCTATGATGAGTTTATTTACAACCACTGGGTCGATGCCACTGATGGTGGAGGTTTACTCCCCGAGTGTATCACCAGCCCAGTAGTAAGCACTTCAGTGTTGACATGAATTTTCATTGATATGGCCATAATTATGAATTAACTGTAAACAAAACTTTGATTTTTTTTTCGAAATCATAAGGATTTTCTAAGCCAGAAACAGATTATCTAAGCTTATTTGGCGAAACCTTTCGATATGTTGGGTCCTCACCGCTCTTTAACTTCGTACTTTATTTGGCCTTTTGAACTTTTTTGATTTGAGCGTCACTGATGAGTCTTTTGTAGTCGAAACGCACGTCTGGCGTACAAAATTTCATCCTGGTATCTATGATGAGTTTATTTAATGAAAGCTAGTTCAAAGCCAATAAAAATTTCTAACTATATGTTCTCCCAGACTAAGGTATCAACCAGTACACATTAAACACAAACGGTTTTAGTACTAGTGTAAAGACGTCATAAACATTCTTAGAAAAGCATGAGTTGGCAGTGCCAAAATATAAGTACATAACATCTTCAGGATGTAGAAAAATCAGTCTTCATAAGTGTATAGCAATATTTTAGTAATGTTTTAGTTTATTCAAAACAAAACTAATGGTAGAACAGATAAAAACAATATTCAAAGATCATACTACGGTTTTAAATTTATATCGTTTAACAATAAGTTTATTCAAAGGATCAACGAGTTTACATGGATCGAATCTAAATTTAAGGCTTTTATTATAAATTTTAACATGTCCTTTTTCAGATCGGTTATGGTATCATCTCGAGACTTCCATAAGAGCCCAAGACGCTAGCCGAGGGCCCACAAGGATCGAGGGATGATACCATGTCCCATATGGAAAGGTACATGTTATAATCTTTTTATCACATATTGTACATGTTATAATCTTTTTATCACATATTATACAAATGCTTAAAAAAGTGGAAAGAATTTAATTACTCTGTCTGGCAAGATCATACATTTTTGTCTCCATTGAAAAACAAAATTCAATATTACGAAGCTCCCCAACGGTGGAAAACTACAGTCCATGATAAATATAATGGCAATGTCAGACTTCCTTTTAGTATTGATGTTCTGTATTGTTTTAATAAATTCCGCTGTCATGTAATCGACGATGACAAAACGAGCATCTTCCTCGTCCGTCATTGTTGTTAGAAACGCTGATGACGTCATTAATAACATTTGCCCGGTGCCGAAATAACCGTTTATTTGCCCCGGGCAGATATATGACTTGTGCAAATCTGTGGTTATTGCATATGCAAAACCCAATGTTTTCGTAACAAATATGTGACAAGAAACGATATTATCGTAACACTTTGTATGTGAAATCCCGTTTTTAATATAAAATTGTATTTCTACAGGTACACCTAAACTTCAGAACCAAATCTTTGTTTCTATGAAAAAATAGTTTTGAGCAATATTTTATTTATGTGAAGACAATTCCTTACTGAATTATTTACCAGTTATACATAGAGTACGCTCATCGAAATCTAAAACGTCATAGCATACACCAGCAAAGCGAACAAATTAGGAAATATATACACCATAACAATTGCCAAAGTAACATCAAAGTTCAGAAAACGAAAATTAACCATAGATAACGAAAAATCGTCTCTTTTGTCCGAAATTATTTTTATGATTTTCTCCTGTGAAACTGAACTATCCAAATCTAGACAAAGGCAATTTTGGATGTTAATATTAAATTTGTTCTAAGTAAGTTCTGTATTCATTTTGTATGCAAATTTTGTAGAATATTTAAAAAGATTTGTAGATGATTTATAAAGCTATAATTGCTTCTTTCTAAGGCAAGGAAGATCATACTAGACTGTGTTTGATTACTCTGTTACGGCCCTTCATGTTCCATGCTGCTCTAAAACGTTTAATAATTATGGCTTTGTAAAACTGTTTGTCCCGAATGTACCTGGTGAATGTTATTTCAGAAACACCTTTTGTGAGTACGGAAATATTATCATTTTTTTTTTTTTTTTTTTTTTTTTTTGTGTTGGTGTGTGTAAAATCACCATTACAAACAGATTTTAACCATGTTAATTAATATTTATTTCTTAAATACGAATGAAAATTGAACTGTTGTCAGTGGTTGTCGTTGGTTCATGTCTGTCGTAATAAGTATTTGAGTTTTTCGTAAACTGAAGTGTTATAAATTAGGCCGTTCATTTTCTCATATGATTTTTTCACATTTTTCAAGACGTAACTTTTTATAGCTGACTATACAGTATGGGTTTTGTCGTTGTTGAAAGCCGTACGGTGACCTATAACAGCTTACATCCACGTCATTTGAACTATAGTGGATAATTGTCTCATTGGCAAACATGCACATGTAGGATATTATTTTTATAAGTATTAAAGATATGGATTTGATATAATAAAGCAATAACTTAGAATCTAATAAAATAGGATGATACTTATAGGTGGTTTATGTGACTAAAATGATTAGGATAACTCTTTTTAATCATAAAAAAATCTGATATACAAAAGGAATGCACTGTTATTGCTCTAAACTGGCAATCATACTTCCTTTTTATACGCTCATTCAATTATTTTCATTCAAAAGATTCATAGACATAGGAAGATGTGGTGTGAGTGCCAATGAGACAACTCTCCATCCAAATAACAATTTATAAAAGTAAACCATTATAGGTCAATGTACGGCCTTCAACACGGAGCCTTGGCTCACACCGAACAACAAGCTATAAAGGGCCCCAAAATTATAGCAGGGGGCAATAATAAAAAATAGCATGCGTGGATGAGTATCAATACATCCAAACGCCGTAATATTGAATACACAATAAAGGTTTAATACTAAGATAAAATAAACATGTGAAAGCTCTCTCACAGGCAAACAACCAATAACTGAAAAATATAAGGGCATACACTACAAGCACGGGGACACATTCTACTGCATCCACACAGCACGAGTAACAAACCCTGCAGTAAATAGATATAGGAAGATGTATGAGTTACAACTTACATTTTACAATACATTGTATTATATTTTAAAAAAAAATCCCTTATTTAATATAGAGTAAATATTGATTCCAGTTTTGATGATAACTTTAATTGTTCAAATGCAACACGAACTGTTAGCGAAAAAAAAAGGAAACTAATCTTCCGAGGTTGAAAACAATACGCATCCGCAGGGTCTGATTGTTTTATGCGAACAAAACTTGTATTATTTGTTTGGATATGTATATATATTGATATATAAATAAACATTGATATACAGTGTGATGGTTCATAAATGATTAAGCTGTGTTAAGCAATGTTTTTCAAATATCATTTTCAGACTTGCCCATGTAAATAATGACACACTATGACTATTTTATTCAATGCTGTCTGTAACAAAATGATTTTCTGCAACATTTTGCACCGAACATGTATATCTAACTATAGATGCGTTTATGTGTTTTCCATGCCCATTTTACATTTCTAAATAACGCCTCCTCGTCAATGAACTGTTACGCGATCTAACGCAAATGAGATTAAGAAGGTTTATTATATCCCTTTATTTTCTCCTAGCGATATACGACTATATAATTGTAAAGTACAGATTTCAGTAAAAATCAAACGTAATTCTTCATTTAATTTCAATAGGTAATCATGAACTCAGAAATTTAGAAAACTAGAAAACCAAAGTAAACAAAAGTTAAGGATCATAAACAAAAGTTTAATCACAACATTTTGAACCAACTATAACTTTCGTGAGCGAACTGCAAATTTCTTTGAAGTACAGGCACAATGTCTCACCAAAGAATGACACTCTTTATAGATATAGGAAGATGTGGTGTGAGTGCCAATGAGACAACTCTCCATCCAAATAACAATTTATAAAAGTAAACCATTATAGGTCAATGTACGGCCTTCAACACGGAGCCTTGGCTCACACCGAACAACAAGCTATAAAGGGCCCCAAAAGTACTAGTGTAAAACCATTCAAACGGTAAAACCAACGGTCTAGTCTATATAAAAACGAGAAACGAGAAACACGTATAAATTACATAAACAAACGACAACTACTGTACATCAGATTCCTGACTTAGGACAGGTGCAAACATTTGCAGCGGGATTAAACGTTTTAATGGTACCAAACCTTCTCCCTTTTCTGAAACAATAGTATAACATCACAACATAGAAAACACACGATAAAACATCAATTGGAAGGCTGCATACTAACATCATACCAACAAAGGCTCTTCTCATTGATTCTAGTACGTATACTAGAACGATGTCGATTTCATAATGTTTTTTTTCTGGAATAACACTTTCAGTTTCGCGCAACAAAGTATATTCGAATTTTGAGGACATCAAATAAGAAAGAGGTATTATCAGAATAGCTAGAAGCAGCTAATTTCGTTTCACTCTAAAAAAAAAAGCAACAGTGATTTCCTTTCTTTACTTTATGCACATGCAACTTGGATAACTTCCTTAATCCTAATGTAAAATTAATATAATTTACCTGTCTCTTGTGTGATATATAAAGATTTGAAAGTAATTACATGTAATTAACTGGTATTTCATTTCTTGAAATTGCATAACATCAATTTATCTTTCCTTACAAGATGTCTCACTGGCTATTAATGTCTTTAATCAAATGTAAAACCGGAAAATATATCTCTTTCTAGAAGAGCAAACTAATTACCTACAAAAATTGTCAAGCACATTTTTTTATGATTGCTTCGTTTTCCGATCATGTAATGCGTTTTAAAGAGGAAAACGCATCTATTTTCAGTTATCAAGCTTATATCATTATCTGCAAATATTAGTCAATTCAGTAGTTTATGGGATTGCAAACACCAATAATGGTTTTTCCCGTAGGCTACAATTGTAGCAATTTTGGAGATACAGCGCGCAGACTTTTTAGAATATGGATTTTTTTTAACAAAACTTTGTAACCCAACAATATGTTCAGGTTGTTTTCTTTACCAAATTATTACTTATCTCCATTGTAATGTCTTTCAATTCTATACTTAAATATCTGTGTTTCGTCAAAGTCTAGAAAGGAGTTATTATTTCCATTAGGACAAAAGGAAATACACTATTTTGCCTTTGGTATTCGAAAGAATTGCTGAGGCGTCTAACAATACTAATAGGGTGCACACAACGACCAATCAGGATTAGTCACACTCTTAATTCTGAATAGCTTGCTGCGCTTTATTGTACCTTCGACTTTTTATCTCGATTTTAGTCTGTCAATACGTTGATACTAAGACATTAATCAGTTGATGAGTACCGTAGATAAAATTCCACTGGAGGGTTTGTGTACAAAATGAATATTGTATTCTAGCTATATTAAAAATAATAATAAAACTGTCAGAAAAGGAAACACTCACGATCCAACGACGATTTCTGTAAAAGTCGTTAAAAAATGTATGATATAATTAAAACTCGCACTTGTGATTTTTACACCTCAGGCAAAAAGTTTGTTAGACCACATAAAAATAAAAATAAAAATTTGATGGTTGGAGTTTCCGAACAGAACCACCGACCTTCGGTTTGAAAACTGCCAATCTAATTCAATAAAGATCGCGATCGAACCTTATAGAATCGGAGTTATACATTGCCGATGTTTTGTTTTTATTATTTACAACAAAGTTCAAGGAATTTTCCTTTATGCCTGCATATATATAGGATTTTCTTCAGGGTTTCCCCTGGGTCTATTTTCTTTTTCGCCACCTCTTTCGCCAAAACAATATATTTTTCGCCACTTTCAATTTTTTTTCGCCAACAAACAAAAACATATTTTTCGTTTAAAATTTCCTTCTCTAACAAAAAAAAATTAGTTTGCCACATTGCTACTAGTATATGAAAATAAGAAGATGTTGTATGATTGTCAATGGGACAGCTCTTCACAAGAGACCAAATGACATAGAAGTTACCAAACTATAGGTCACCGTACAGCCTTCAACAATGAGCAAAACCCGTACCACATAGTCAGCTATAAAAGGCCCCGAAATGACAATTGTGAAACAATTCAAACGAGAAAACTAACTATGTCTTTTATAATTCTAAATATATATTTTTTAATCTCATTGTCATAAATAAACACTCAATAATAACAAACATTTAGTTTTTAAAAGATACTGTAAAATTGCAATATAGAATATCATATCATGAAATCATTATGTTGACTTTTGCAAGGGAGCACGGGATTCATCTATAATAGTTTATAAAATACTTCCCGTCTAGATGAAGGATAAAATCAGAGATATTTCTTACTTCTGAATATTTTTCTTAACAATAGATTTCTTTTCCGGACCATCATTAAAAAAGTTTGGACGTAAAATTATGCCTCAAACACGTGTGTTGCTAAAACGATTGTAAATTACTAATTTCAAAAGAATTATTACTCTCAAAAGTTATAAGATAAAATATAAAGTCAGAGATTTTTCTTACTTTTGAACATTTTGTCATAACAGATTTTTTCCAGACCATCGTTAAAAGAAAAGAGGAGACGTAAAATGTGCGTCGCTAAAAGGATTGTAAAGTACCCACTTCAAAACAATTATTTCAATCAAAGTTGTAAAATATCCTTAAAGTGACATGTAAAGCCATTTAACCTCACCATTTCACGAAACAATACAATCAACACATTTATTAATTATAATCCTTTGTTACCGATGGCTATAAAATGCAATCAGATGATTATTGTCGTAACGAGTTCAAGGTGAATTCCAGTATTGTCTGATCAGGAAAAGTCCGAGAAACACGAAAAAAGTAAACAAGATGGACGCAGTCGAACAGTGATATTTCTTTCGCCAAATTCTTTCGCCAATAACGAATTTTTATCGCCACAATTTTATTTTTCGCAAAGCGGAAACCCTGATTTTCTTCTTTGGAACGATAACAAATTTATTTGTTTGATTTCCATATTCCAATTGATACGATACTCTTTTGTTAACCAGTGACATAAACACTCGTCTTTTGTTATTTCCCCTCCTCTCTACTGATAATTTATAGCTAGTATCCATATTTTTGCAGTTCGAATATCTGCCGTATACATGTATATATTTATTAACCTTACCATTGAGTTTTCTTAAAGCAATTTATTTATATCGTTTGGAATACTTTACCTCCGAAAATTTTATGAGTAATACATATTATCAATTTATATAACTGCTTTTTGAGAAGTCTTAGTCTGACCCATGAAAAAATGGAGCAGATATCTATTCTGTAATTACAGCCCTTGGATGGTGTAAACTTCCCAAAAATACGTGTATGATGTAATGGTGTATGGCATATGGTGCAATGGTAGAAGGTGTATGATGCTATGGTGTATGGTGTAAGGGGAATGGTGTAACGTGCGATCGGGAATGGTGTGAATGAATGGTGTGCGACATTTAAAACTATGCAAAATATTGATAAGAACTGATTTTTAATTTTATACATTAATTTACAATATTGTGATCAAAATTCGTTTCTTAAAATAAATAAATAATTTTGTAGTCGCACGCTTTCTTTGAAATTAAATTGCATTATGGTGTAATGTGTAAGGTGCATGGTGCAAAGGTGTAACGTGTATGGTGTAATGACACAGGTTGTATGGTGTAATGGTGAATGGTGTAATGGTGTATGGTGTTAGTTGGAAGAGTACACAATCCAAGGACTGTAATCACAAACACTGATCAATGTTATTCTAATGAACACATATAATGTCTCAGTAGTCCATTTTCTGTTTTTGAACGCAGGTATTGCTCAGTAAGTTGATGTTCTGTATTTGAACATCACTAATGCCCAGGAATTCAATGTTCTGTTAGTTAACACAAGTACATCTCAGGAAGTCGATGTTCTGTTATTGAACACAAGTAATTAATGACTGTTGAAAACGTTACATAGTGAACAAATCTTCACTACTCACACACGCAGTGCTATACATATCTGTTTTTCGTATATACAAATGACTAATAAAGTCTCCTGTTACTCCGCTTCCATATTGAACAAACGGTAATTTGAATATTTCTTTTTGTGTGACAGTTTATTTTGGGGTCCTCTTGGTGGTCAGCGTTTTAACTATGTCGATTGCCTTGAAAATCAGAGACTTGAAATTAAACAAATACTAGAACACACCCGCGGGCATTTAGAGCGTGGTTGAAAATATGTAAACTGTTGTAGGATGGATTTTGTAAAAGATTTTATGACTGGAGGATTTTCAGGAAAAGTATCAAAAGTGTCTTAAACATGAACTGATATCAATATAACATTTTGAATTTTTCACCAGTTCAAAATATTGGATGTTAATCGAAAGAAGGTCAACGCGAAGGTCAACTATTTGTAGTAACATGAATGCACAATGTTTAGGAGGCGAGTTGCCTTGTCACCATGCTTTTTATTTCGTTGTGCAGAAGACAGAATAATCGATATGTTAACCTTTTCAATTTCAGTCACTCGAAACGGATTCCACTAATGAAATCAGATTATTATGTGATATTTGCAAATAAGATTGGAATTATGAATAGAGCTATAATAAAATACTCAATTAACAATGCGATTTGTGCACAAAACCGTCATATTTTACTGCAATCTGGAAATGGCGTCAGACTTAATAAGGTGTTGACTTTTAAGAAAGCAAATTAGTTCTAATATGGGGTGCTTATTACGTCATATGAATAGAGCCATAATAAAATACTCAATAAACCACAACCACTATAAATCGACGACGTCACAATGCGAATTGTGCACAAAAACGCCATATTTTACTAAAATGGCGTCAGAGTTTTCAGTGGGAAACTTTACCATATTAAATAATTCATGCAAGCTATAGATTTGTTGAAAATGTTCAAATGGCCTGGGTCGTGAAATTGGAATTTTATCCCGAGCGTGATTATATACTGGTTCCAGGGGTCCCAAGAAATCGTTTCCCGGGACCGAAGGAATGTTTGATACCGGTTCCTGTGGCTCAGGTACCCAAAACATTGTATGTAATCAAGTTAGGTTTTAAATGTTGTTTGTAAATTTACTAAAATTCTGTGTAATTTTAAACAGTTCTAAACGGAAGTCTTGTTTATGACTTAAAAGTCCGACCGATGACGGAATCAATATCCTGAATCCTTTATTTTTGTTTTCTTCCCAAAATAACCCAAACGGAATAATCATAAGCGGGGATGACAAATGTGACTATGCATGGTACATATAGGACACAGAGGCATGATGATTAATTTATTGTGGAAGGAAGAGAAGCGACACACAAAATGAGGTCTTCTCATTTAATAGTATAGAAACTTTAAAGTGCCCGTTGTAAATTGCAGGATACAAACAATATATGTACATTGTCGGAAATACAACATTTATTTGTACTCGCTACGAAAAAGGAGAAAGGGTCTCGCTTATAGTCCTGTTTCTATAGCTCGTACAAATAAATTTCACAGTTTCGTACAGAATACATATATTGTTTATTTATCATAATGAGTTTCTATCTAAACAGAATATGTATTATAAATGATATAAAAACGTTTAGTTTTGAATTTAAGGTGGTATTTTGTAGGAACATAATTATATTTTACCTGCAATCAGCTACAATATGTTCGTTGTCTATTCAGCCATTTTTGTATGTATTAATTCGTCCTATACATGTAAATTGGACAACTGTTTGTGACCATTAACATTCATGTTTATCATAAATTAGATGAAGATTTTTGTAGATAGTGTTCATTTCCGAGTAATGTTTTCAACTTGAGCGTGGTTTTCTGTAATTTTATTCTTTTTCAAGATTTAGGTTTTGATTTTATATTTTAACATAGTGACTGCAATTTCTTTTAAAAGTTCATTCTGGACATCAAGCTGTGCAAGATAAGCTTAAAAACTGGCAATAAATAAATATAATATGGAAATATTCATAAATGACGCCAATCACAATTCATATCATATCTTAAACTGCACAACGCAGGTAGGAAAAAAAAATAATTGTCATTAGACTACTTGCACAATAATTTAGTAAAAGTCGTTAGGTTACTGTTGCGGAAGCAATTGTCTTTTACAGTTTGGGGAAATCAATGTGCAACAACCAACACGCATTGTTATTTTAAATTGTTTCTTTATTGCAAAGTAATCATGCAATGCAAGGTTAATCACTACGAACAAGTGCATATTATCAATTACACTCAATTTTAGTGCAGTGAAACAATTCTATTGTCATTTAATTTTGTCCGTGGAGATGTTACATACCATGGTATTTTGATCAAAGTTAAAATTTCGAAACATCACTGAATAATAAACGATGAAGAGGGATTTCACTTATCTACTACAAATTTCAAGTTAAAGTTATTGTTACTTGTAGAGTGAATTATAATTACTTTTGCTCTTTCATTTCAACTACGAACTTACGATAATACTAATTATACTTTGGCTCTGTTTGGTGTTTCGTTCTTCAACGTTAGCACTAGGTTCAGTTTGTTTTTGAAGATAGTTTGGCCCCAAGCAATATTAAAAAGTAAAATAACAAAAATACTGAACTCCAAGGAAAATTCAAAACGGAAAGTCACTTTTCAGATAGCAAAATAAAAAGCTCAAACACATCAAACGAATGGAAAACAAGTCATATTCCTGACTTGGTACAGGTATTTCCTAATGAAGAAAAGGGTGGATTAAACCTGGTTTTATAGCTAGCTTAACCTCTCACTTGTATGACAGTCGGCTATAATTGAAGAGACTACTATTGTAGAAGTGCGCAAATGATGCAATAAAATTTGTGCCGTTAGTGTAATCACATAATTATTATATCAATAAGGAGTAATATACGACTTCACATCCGTAGTTTTCTTTTAAATGCTTTCTAAATTTAGACTTAACATGATTAACAATTTTATTGATAACCCTTTTCTGCGACGATTGCACGTTTACAGCTGTAGCTCTTTCGCATCATATACTATAACTATTGCACTAATATAGAGGATATTGTCCAGAGCAGTATTTCATTTTTCATAAGCGTACGATAGTCTTTTGTAATATAGTACAAAATATTCCAGAAACGTTGATGCTACTTTATAAAAATAAGGAGATGTGGTATGATTGCCAATGAGACAACTATCCATCAAAGTTCAAATGAGGTTGATGTAAGCAATTATAGGCAACCGTACGGCCTTTGTCAATAAGAAAAACCCATACCATGGTCAGCTATAAAAGGCCCCGACATCAAAAATATGAAACAATTCAATTGAGAAAACTAACGGCCTAATTTACGAAAAACAAATATGACAGAGATGAACCAATGACAACCACTTAACTACAGGCTCCTGACTTGGGACAGGCACATAAAGAATGTGGCGGGGTTAAATATGTTTGTGAGCGCTCAACCTTCCCCCTATCCTGGGACCGTGGTGTGACAGTAGAACACAAGAACAAACTATAAAAAAACAGTTTAAAAGGCTTAACTTGACAGATGAATACAAATAGAAATACATCTAACAAAAACACAGAGTGGACGTAGACGGGTATTTATACATCCCCACAACAAAAAGATACTAAGTACAGATCTGAGAGTACTCTCAGTTACTGACAGCTAGTTCAAAGCCAATAACAACTAATAAAAAAAATCATATATCTAAGACTAAATTATCTATCAGTACACAATTTAGTATGGTTTTAATTTACTGATAACAATATCAATATTTATACCAATTAAAACAATGTTCAAAGATTTGATTAGTGTTGAATAGGTAAAATTTAAAAGTGAAAAAAAGTTTCTATGTACAATATCTTATTATTGAAATCCCAACAGTTATTATTCAGTTATTCTTTGTGTTTTCGTTTCTTTTATCCGATATCTATCCGCTCCAAGAATTATTGATCACATTTCCAACCTCACATTAATAACATGCAATTTCTACAGTATAAATTAAATTATAATTCAGATATATTTGTCCAGAGGGGTCTTGTGGACAGAGGTTATTGCTTCTATTGGTACCGTTAATGTAACTTCCACTATTGGGTCGAAACCTCTGCTGGTGCAATGTTAATCCCCGAGGTTATATCCAGCCCAGTAGCCAGTACTTCGGTTCTGGAATGAAAATACGGATATTGATTAATTCAAATGTGTTGTTACATGTTATAAAATTTTGGAAATAATTTTAAATTAAGGAATATATCTCCCTCGTGCAAATCTCTTATTCCTTGTCCGGATTTGGCTATGATTTAGGTCCTTTTTGGTTTGATCCGCTCTTCAACATTTGTATTAGATTTGGATATTTAAATATTTTGGCCTCGAGAATCACTGAGGAGACATTAATTGTCGAACTGCGCATTTGATCTGTTGTAGTATAATTGGTATCGTTAATGTTATTCTGTATTAATAAATATTTGAAATCTAGGGTGTCTTTCAATTCTAAGTATAAGTATTGAAAATGGGTTCTTTATAGGTACCAATTTTGTGATTCAATTATGTTTGATAGATTACAAGTTTTACTGTCACATGGCCTTCTTTTAGTTGATAATGTAAGTGCCACATAGATTTATATATGATTTGGTTTCATTGCTTTATAATATATATGAATTTAATTTTTGCACCTCATGTTTGCGGTATACTATCTTCTCCGCAAATTTATTGTTTTCTGTTTGGTATTAAATTATTAATTAACATCCATTTTGTTACATCTGTGATCCGTTTATTTGGCAATCGCCATTGCAGTCAACAGAGTTTAAGAACATCCGTTGTTCGACCTGCTAGTCAAATGCGTTTTGTTAAAATATACTTTTATACTTTTTTGGTCTTTTGGAAAATGTTGTTTGTGCTGTATTTAGACTCCTCTACTAAGAAATTTGTTTTGCATGCACACGTATAAAAATTGCGGTTTTTATCCTACGCAATCATAGGTTTGAACGTTGTTTTCAATTTAGACTTGTTTAAATTTAAATATTATACATGCAGGCATGCATTTACTAATCTCAATCAAATTTACTTAATGAATTGATGATATATAGATATAGGAAGATGTGGTGTGAGTGCCAATGAGACAACTCTCCATCCAAATAACAATTTATAAAAGTAAACCATTATAGGTCAATGTACGGCCTTCAACACGGAGCCTTGGCTCACACCGAACAACAAGCTATAAAGGGCCCCAAAAGTACTAGTGTAAAACCATTCAAACGGTAAAACCAACGGTCTAGTATATATAAAAACGAGAAACGAGAAACACGTATAAATTACATAAACAAACGACAACTACTGTACATCAGATTCCTGACTTAGGACAGGTGCAAACATTTGCAGCGGGATTAAACGTTTTAATGGTACCAAACCTTCTCCCTTTTCTGAAACAATAGTATAACATCACAACATAGAAAAACACACGATAAAACATCAATTGGAAGGCTTAACTCAATCAAAAACGTAAATTAACACACTATGAACGAATAAATTCGATCTGTGATACCTGAAAGTAAATACATAGTTAATAAAATATTAGGGACAAACATTCAAGGCCAAAAGCAAACAAACAAGTCCAAATAAAGCCATGGCAAAACACTACCGCGAAATATTAAACCCTTAGAAAATAATCACTTTTGAAAAACCGGTTTTCATAATATATACAGGTAAATGAAAAATAACTTTGTCGTTTTAGGTATACTTTTCTGTCTATATAAAATCTTCCAATAATTAGGAATACCAAGAAAGGTCTGTCATATAAATACCTAATTAAACACTAGATACGTAAGGGTAAATATCAACAATAAAACTTCCCTGTACAGATTAAAGGAGAATAATCTTGATGTTAATACAAATGTAGTACGAAGAAGTGAAAATTAGTAGATATTCCAAATAATCAAAGCTGGTATACAGACAAGATCCATATTAATATAAAATAACAAAAAAGTATTAAAAATAGTATCAACAGGCATACTTTCAAAAATACAAATTCAATCCCAATATATTGCTTAAACTTTAAATAAAGGATACTACCAAAACTAGAAGTTCTAACTCATATATCAATCTTTTCTTTGCTATTGCGAACAAGTTTTGATATATAAACACGGTAAATTGTGCCAAAGGAACATCACAGTTTATAAGAGGGACATTAACAATAGGGAAAGCTCGTCCCTTTTGTCGTAAATTTTGTGTAGAGTTGCCCGTGTAAAACTGAAATATCTAAATCCAGGGAAAGGACAGTTATCTAAATCCACCAAGCTTAAAACATACTTAAACAAGTCGGAACTGCTCTAAAATATCTTTACACTGACAAGATTTAGTCATCATGATCAGTTCATACTTGGATTTGTATATATATAGGTCATACCAAACTTATAATTGCAGATTTGAAGAAAGTAGTATAGTTAAATAGAACTGAGCTACGAATTAATACAAAAAGAATAAAATTAAGTTCAAATATCCATTTTTTTAGCCTTAAATCTATCCTAGTTTTGATACATCACGATAGATGTCAACATGCAGAGGTTTCACAACATCTATCATCAATATTTCATGGACAAAAATATATAATATACAACACTACAATTAACATATATATATAAACAAGTCTTAATTCAAAAAGCGTTCAAACCTATGACTGCGTTGGATAAAAACCGCAATTTTTATACGTGTGCATGCAAAACAAATTTCTTGTTAGAGGGGTCTAAATACAGCACAAACAGCATTTTCCAAAAGACCAAAAAAAGAGAAAAAGTATATTTTAACAAAACGCATTTGACTAACAGGTCGAACAACAAATGTTCTTAAATCCTGCTGACTGCCATTGGCGATTGCCAAATAAACGGATCACAAGGTGTAGTAAATGGATCTTACCTATATATTTAATACCAAACAGAAAACAATAAACTTGCGGCAAAGATGGTATACCGCAAACAAAGGTGCAAAGATTTTTTGTACACCATATCCGGATTTCGACAATTAATGTCTCTTCAGTGATGTAAGGAATCGAAACGGTTATTGGAAGGCCATATAATTTACCTCAATTTAGGATAGACTCTTGAATTTTAAAGAGTCGAAATAGGATGAACGGATCATATAAACCCGAAGGCAAATATAATACAAGCCCAAACGAAAAAATATAAACAAGTCTAAATCTAATATATATATATATATATATATATATATATAACAACCACAAGCATAAAACTCTAGAATTAAAGTCACACAGAAATCGATTAAAGAATTGAATACAATTCCCCATAGGCATGCCTACAATGTGTAATAATTTATCCCGGTAACTTGAAATTTTCAAACTTGAAACTTTTGAAACTTTATTTCATTAAAGGCCTCCTCAAATGAGACATGATAGTACAAACAAACATAATGCATTAACAACATATGTACATGTACAGAATTGCGTAGGAAAGTTTACACCACATGAATATAGACATGATAATCTTACAGAATTTGGATACATCAACAAACAATATATTTATCTTTACTATTTATTAATTTATAGAAACTGACAACATTGTTAACTTGACATATCTCTGCACAGTCTGCAGGTACAAAATTTTTGTCTTGTCATTGAAGACAAATAAATATATTATTACATTAAACACCCAACTCTTCTTTGGTACATATATCACAGACTCTTTCCGATCTATCGATGCTAAAGAAATTAACACATCCAATGGGTTACCATTGACTGCTGAATCTAAATTTACGTGATTTGTATCTAACATCAATAGGTAAAACAGTTAAATTATTTTCCGTACCAAATTCAAGTTTCTACATTCTATAATTTAGATATAAAGATGATATTTTAGTCTTACAATCGTTGGTAAATCATGGTAAAACTGTTTCACATGTTTAGATAAATTTCAATACTGTCCAAGAAATTGATTATTCCGGACATCAACATATCCTTATTAAATTAATATATCTGTTACATAATTTAACCATTTAGAATGATAAACATTACCATATAGTCAAGTATATACAGCATTTCATACAGTGTACACAAATTTTATCTTTTTTCTCCGTAAAAATACGTTCCGAAAGACCAACAATTCTTTCTTTAAGTACTCTACCAAGTTTACCATTTACCATGCAATAAGATGTGCATTTTTTACTTTTATAATATTTTTACAAAATTTTAATTGCAAAGTTCAATATAACTGAACTCTGATTGATTTTGATTTCTTTTCCGATCTTCAGTAAAGGGAAAACGGTAGTATTTATTCTTCCTAAATTAACATTTTCTAAATTAACAACTTTTAATAATAAAAACATGACAAAACAGTTATATGTGATTTTCTGTTTAGAAATTGATTTCAAATGGTAACATCACCATCTTCGAACGGAGCTTATTTATGGTATCCATGTCCACCGTCGTTTTACATCAAAGTTTTGAAAATTTGGAAGCCTTTTCGAATAATTCTCATATTCAAAATATTTCAATGTGTTTCAAAATTTATATTGTAAATATACACACTACAGTTATTAATAAATAAAATAAATATTTAATTCCCTAACATCCAATCACAGCGCTCCTCCATTGACCTCACCTGCCTTGGGTACACGAAAAGTAAACCTTAAGCCAGGAAAATGTAATACTAATGTTTTCCCTATGCTGTGACATAAAGATATAAAGAATTCTTATTATGCTACCATCAATGCAATGCTGAGTTATTGTGAAACATTTTGTAATACGGAAAACTTGTCTGTCTCCATTACGTATAGAAGCATGGATCATTTTATGTCCCCATCCCTACATTCTTGCTTACCTCTTTATGTACTTCTTTCAGGTACGGCCTATACCATTTGTTTCATAACCCTAAATCTCAGCACCATATAATATAATAGGTGCAACCATAGCTTCAAACGATTTTAATAAAATATATATTGGTAAGCACAATTGTTTTTGCTTAACGCAATCTATAGCTTTTCTGGTTTGTTGTAGAAGTCTAGACTTATTACTATGAAAGGTATCCTTTCTAGAAAATATAAAACCAAGATATTAAAATTCATAAAAATCAGATAAAAGTTCGTTATTGTACATAAAATGAGCATTTTTAGTCTGTTTGCTTTTGGGAAATATTACAATATTATTTTTGGCTGTATTAACTTAAAGTTTTCATGTTTCACAACTTATATACATTGATTCAGGCAGACTGCAATTCAACAGCAGAGTTAGCAAAAATGATAGTGTCGTCTTTATATACAACATTTGTATAAAATATAATTAGTTAAAATCTTTGCTGAAATTTTGAGAGTTATCTATCGTTATCCACATCTTACAAATTCTGTTTACAGCAAAAAAACGTCATTTTAAATCCTGTCGATCGAAGAAAGAAAGATGGTTACCAGATGATTATATAAAATGTAATCATTAAACAAGGAAAGGTTTCCCAAAAAATGCTAACTTTCAAAAGGTTGACAAATATCGAAAAGATTGTAAATTTATAATCGGATTTTTACGCATTAATAATTATAAACATGAGCGGATAAGTCGAACTCGCCTGTTATTGTATGATAGACAACACAAAGTTTTCCCTTACTGTACAAAGAATCCGACCAACTGATATTAGGATCATACGATTTCAAGAATGTTACAGTCTTTGAGTGTTGTAAACTACCCACTTATACCATACACTATTTCACCATACACCATTTCACAATACACCAAACACCATTACACCATAATCCATTTCCTTATATACCATACCATACATCAAACACTACGCCTCCTTCCCCTTTTCTCCTCATTTTCATCATTCCAGATTTGCACCATTCAAAATTACCAAAAATGTAACGTTATTGCAAATAAACTCATCATAGATACCAGGATTGAAATTTTGTATTTGCGCCAGACGCGCGTTTCGTCTACAAAAGATTCATCAGTGACGCTCGAATCAAAAAAGTTAAAAAGGCCAAATAAAGTACGAAGTTGAAGAGCATTGAGGACCAAAATTCCTAAAAGGTTTGCCAAATACAGCTAAGGTAATCTATTCCTGAGGTAGAAAAGCCTTAGTATTTCAAAAATGTAAAGTTTTGTAAACAGTTAATTTATAATTATGACCATATCAATAATAATTCATGTCAACACAGAAGTGCTGACTACTGGGCTGGTGATACCCTTGGGGAATAAAAACTCCACCAGCAATGGCATCGACCAAGTGGTTGTAAATAAACTCATCATAGATACCAGGATTGAAATTTTGTAATTTGCAAATTTCAATATATCTTGTATAAAACGAACTCAATTTAAAAAATCAACAGTTTGTATTCCCCATACACCACACAACAATACGCCATAAACCATTGCACCATATGCAACTACACCATACACATTATATAGGGAACTCTAAAATGCTGTATGAATGAAGAAACGAGAATTTTGAAGTTATTTTCTCCGTTTAACCCACCATTTTCTTCGACAAATGCCTGTACCAAGTCAGGATATGACAGTTGTTTCAATTTCCACTTGTTCCGTTGCTTGATGAAATTTGATTTAAGCGATGTCCTTATAATCTACTAGTATTATATTGTATTATCATTATATTGTGTTTCAAGAAGTCAAAACGGCGATTTTTAACGGTACACTCATTGGTAACTAAATTTACTAATATAGTGTAAATTATACGCATGACATTAGCCAATCAATTATCATCTTACCAAGAAATTGCACAACTAGAAGTATGTGTAAAATATTTTCGTAAGAATTTTGTACCACTATCAAATTCACTTACACGTCAACAGCATAAAAAATCACCTTTTTGATGCAACCACTTTTGTATAGCAAAAAACTTTTACAACGCATATACACACTTAGAAAACGGACAAACTCTAGTTCTTATCTCCAAAAAAACTGTCATCCTTAACATTGCTCTTGAAGCAGCCCCTACGATAGAACTACATTGTAATCGTATTAAAGGCATTTATTCTACACAACCCGAGCAAAACCATCGATTTGGTATCCTGGGAAACATCTGATAATAGGAGGTTGTAGAATTTACCATATCATACAGCCCGTGACAGCAGACATTTAATTGAAGACGACCTTATCCTCAAAAATTTCTCATGCGCTGGCATTCCGCAAAAAAAAAAAAAAAAAACATCAAGGATATTCATAAGGACCCATCTTAAACTTGAGACCATCATCAGTCCATATAGCCGATGTAGTCAAATCAGCTGTTAATTTGATTTGCGGCTAAAACGAAAATACATTTTTTCAGCATAGTCACTCAAAGCATCAAACCATTTATGACAATAAAAAATATAAAACAGTGCATTGTATTCGTGTTTTAACATATGGATATCATACACTTTGGAAAATGAGGTTTAGTTCAAGAAAAAAGTTTAGCATTTGCGATCTTTTTACCCGAAAAATACCATTGCCCCCTTACTCTATAGCTGAGATCAATAAGACATCAAACTGAAGTTGTAATCACCTTAATCATCAAATTGTTGCGATGTTTTTATTATGCGAATAATGCGACAATGGCAATAGTAAGAACTTGTATTCTGATATCTGATACATATATCTGTATGCAGATTTTCCTGAAATCGCAATAGTAAATCCTGAATCTTGAATTTTTGTCCATTCTTCAAATATCGCAATAATAAATGCACGCATTAATTTCTGATTTTACAGTACTTGTTTTTATAAAAATATCTTCATAACGGAAATTTTTAACTCTCACTTGATCATAAATTATTTACGGTATTAAGGCATTTTGTTTTCTTCTAAACTGTTTTATATTGATTTCATACAAAATTGCAATCGGAAATGAAATCATAATTTATAATAAAATGTATGTGCATTGATATAAGCTTAATCAAAAAGCAATAATAAAGTACAAAGACTGACAAATACAAATTGAACTGATTTCCAGTCATTGCAATTGGATATATGGGACAAAACTATTTTGATCGTTGAATAATGAAATTTCATAGACTGAAATCTAGGTCATCAAAATTTTCGTCGAACAATAATTTAATTCTGTTCCGCAACACAAGACTTCCTAGCATTTCATCATCAAATATCTCTGGAATGTTTTTCGTAATGATTTTGCAAAGGACACAGACATTTTTTCTTCGAAGCAGCTGAATGCTATAGTGTCTTCTAATTTTAGTTTTTTGCATGAATGAAAATAAAGTTCTAATCCACATTCAGCAAAAGATGTATATATTTGGAACCAATTGTCTACCTTTTGTTTGGATATAGTTGAGTTTTTTTGAAGATCTTCTTTCGTACCATACCCGTCGATCAATGATTCAACAAGACCTGGATTATTCGAGTTCTGTTCGATCAGAGATTCAAAATCGATTATTTCCTGGCGCATTCTATATTGAATCCCAGCTTGGATACATAAATCTCCAAGAAACAGCGAAACTGGAGCCCATATATCCATTTGTAAATATTCAAATACGAAATCCTGAGATAGAACATCAGAGAAGTTGTCTGCGATATCTATAACCAATTCTGCAAAACACTCGAACATCTCATCAATCATTGATATGCTTGCATTTCCATTAACTTCTTCAGGAAGTGGAACAGCTTTAGTAGAAAATGTGTTGAAAGAAAGTTGTCTGATCAGGTCAAGATCAAAGAAAGTCTTAATTTTGAGTCTATCGATCAGCAAATTCTGCAGGAAAGTTAAGTTCGAATAAATCTTACCTATATCAATGAAGTTTTTTGTCATGTTTGAATTCATAAAAGCTGCCGTCAATGCATCCACAACAAGTTGAATTATACTCAAAATGTATAATCGATTTGAAGGATTTCCCGATTCAATGAAATTGTCAACATCAGACAAAAATGCTTTAATTTGTGGGACCATTGGTAAAGGATAGTTTGTGACATCAGCATAAACTGACCGTAGACATTTATTTAAAATAGTAAGAAGATTGCCGTCGATGAAGATTGAATGAAGGGAATCGATACATTGTTCAATTGCCTCTTCCGATATTGTTTCAATAATATTTCTTTCCGGAATGAAGTAATCAGGTAGAACCCGTTTGCATAAGAAGTAAAGCAGTTTTTCAATTATTTCATTACAATCTATGAAAATGTTTTCCCATGCCAGTTTTTCCTCGCATAGCCATAAAAATGACGTTTTTATTTCATGGGAAGTCACTAATCTAAAATTTTTAAAACTAGGTCTGCGTTTTAAAAGAATGTTTAATGTTTCTTTAATCAGTAGTTTACTCAGAATAAATGCTTGTCTTTGGTTAAAACTCAAAGAATGTGCTAGTATATATGAAGCACCGGTAAACGATATGCGCCATTCCTTTCGTTTATCGTATTTAGAACTGCATTTGTGACCTACGGGCACAACATGGCAGTCTGACATTAGACACTTGCTGATTAAATCTGGTGATGGCCATCCACTTTGTCTTTTTCTTAACTTCCATTCTTTTGCTTGAGAAGGCCAACCAACACATTTTAATGCTGGTACAAAATCATGGTCGTAAAAAGTTCTGGTGCCTATACTTTCCAATTTAGTCAATGCTGGTCCTATATAATATACAAAATAAATCTTGTCACCGTTGTGTAGTTTATTGAATGAAGAGAAAAACAAACTGTTTTACATTTGTCATTTCGGGGCCTTTTATAGCTGAGTATGCGGCATGGGCTTTGCTCATTGTTGAAGGCCGTACGGTGACCTATATTTGTTAATTTCTGTGTCATTTGGGTCTATTGTGGAGAGTTGTCTCATTTGCAATCATACCACATCTTCTTTTTATCTATACATAAGTAACATTTAAGATATAAATAGGAAGGGTAAATTACTTAGTTAGTAATAGTTAGTTTACCACTAAAAATAGTATAGTTTTGTTACTACTTGCAAAAAGGAATTATGGAAAGGGTCATAATTTACAATGTATATATTTACCTAACAACCTTAGAATAATCATAACAAGCAGTTCAATGTTTGTTTGACCTAAAAATAAGAGAATAAATCTCCAATAGCTGGCATTAAATGTAATGGTCTCTGTCCAATTTTTGCCGGCTATGAGATTGTACATCCACAACAAACAAAGCAAGCATATTGCTTAAAGAGAGATATATGAGATATACAATTAGATTTATAAGTGGAAAAAAAGGTAAAATAAATTAATTATGATTTTTGTATTGCCCAATAGAGATTTACGGAAAGATACGGTACCAACTTGAATTTTATGGCGCACTTGATTCCTAAGGTATTTTTTGTGCAAATAAAAGAAGTCTCCGTGGACGTTGCGTACTATCGCTCCACCGGCAATAAGCAGCAAAATTTGAATTCAGAGTTTCCGTAAACACATGTCAATCGAATGTATCGTCAAGCTCATACACATAATACATGAAACCAGAAAAGTACTTTTGGATATTTGTTTTCCACGACAACAATGCTATAGTGTTCAAATAAAAAAAAAAATCCCGTTTTCTCATACAAAATGAATTCATGTTCTACAGATACGAAAATAAAGGGGACGTTTAGTTAACCAGGGAGGTTGGAGAATCAGGAACAGCTAATCAGTGCTGATAACAATTACTTGCAAATTTGTGCCAACCAATTAGAGGCTGTGTCAGCCATTCTGACAACCGTCATGGTCCATCAGACACAATTAGGGAAAATGACCACCCAGGGAAATTTCTATCAAATTAGTTTTGAATGGGCAAATAAGTGTTTGACAAAACTCTGTCAACAAATGACAGGCCATGGTTGCCAGATTTGTAAATGTATTGGAATGATCAGTCGATATTTTGGCAGAGGATTATCCCAGAAACACTTCTATCATCTAATTTCAAACCTAAGTTTAGTAGTTTTGCCGCTCAAATGCTGTAAATTTCGAAAATTGGATAGGGCTGTCAGACTTATTTTTTGTAGTGTACCATCTTACGAGCATTCCTATATGGGTCATTTTCAAACCATGCCGAAATTGCAAAATTGAATAAAAGTTACTCGTTTAAACCATCATCTTTACGTTGTCTATCCTCTTACTTTAACTATAGTAACATATGATAGACAGTACCACTGTAGACAAATTTATATATAAATGAATGCAGTTGTGAAATAACCACTCCCTTTTTTGCAGTGATAATATTTTGTTCTGTGCTCTTCGTTGCCAACACGTAATTGCACTTTTTGTTGTCATTTATAAATTTGTTGGTAACAGCAGACATGAAAGAAGGTAACGCACTTATTTGTTTTACTAAAGTTTTTGAATTTTCTTTTCTTTACACTGTTATGTAAGAAACTTGCCGTGTTCAATTGTTAGGATGTTTTGTGCTTTTTAAATCATCACTGAATAGTTCCATATTCAAAAGGGGAATAATTACACGGTTGATGTAGTATAGGTAACAGGATAGACATGCACTTCATGTACGCCGTTTGAAATTAGTTTGTAAAATCAATGTTACGTAGAATAATAGAGAAACTCTGATTTTTGCTCAGAATTATTATAAACATTTTTAAATAGTTCATTTTGAAGATTTTAAGGCAATCAGCACTAGTAAACAAACATCACCTGAAAAGACTGAACAGTAAATTGTTAATTCGTGTTCAGTCTTTTAGTCAATTTACATATTTTTCGACTGGGCTAAATTCGGTACTGTTCAGACAATTCTCTTGCAATCAATTCAGTACTGACACTGAACGCACATAAATTACGCAACAATCTGACTTAAGTATATTTAAATCTCATAAAAATAGATCTAAATCGTGTGTGTTATTAATTTTAAAGACTCATAAATGCTACAATCTTTCATTTAAACACTTAAAGCTTACAACTGGGTTTTTTCTTAAAATAAATTATAACAAATAGCATACGTGTACTGAAAAAATTACCCATACTCCACGTTTGAACAAAATGCTTTTTAAGCCTGAAATGACAACTGTCAACGACGGATGCCAAGGGATCATGGCAATATCTCACATTTATCTTTGGACCAAGTGAGCTTACAAGTGTGGAATACGATTATCGAAATTGTATATAGCAGTTTATTGATTGTTTTATTTTTACAGTTATTTGCAACTTTTGCCTTGAAATGCTAATTATTTAGTACATATTTTTTTATATTGAGTTCATTTTCATTTTAAAGTTAGTGTATACAGTCGGTACCGAGACTTTCCGTAAATCTCTAATACAATATTTTAAGTTTGGACATTTGTAGTGACTTGTAGAAACTTGTCTATTTACGACGATACAAAGTGACATGTGAAACTGAAGTTTATCGACAAACACACATGGCTTTTCACAAAATGATTATATAATTGTTTGAACACAAACCAAACCAAAGAAACAAGTAGATTATTCAGTTCTTACTCTACATTTTGCAATTTCCGTATTTCTAAAGGTAATACTCAAAATATGTTAGATGTCGCAAAGAGGCAAAAGGAACCAAAAGAGATTACCAAAATTGGAACATATCCCTAGTTATCTGTGAGAAAAACACTCTGTAGATAATAAAAAATTCATGACGATGACCATAAAACTTCCCCATTTAAACTTCAATTTAACTGAAATGAATATCTGATTAGTATAGCTATCGTCAGCAGCAAATATCTACCTATAAATTAAGATACAAAGTAGTATGCATAGACTATGGAAAATTGTTTGAGTAAGATAACTTAACTTCATATGCTGGTATCAACATTCCGTTTACATCAGTACTAGAGTAGTTTGTGTCACAGTACTTATGACGGTCAAACATGATTTTACATCAGCTATAGGAAAGAATATTCCTTTCATTATCTGTTATCAATTGCCAAGAATACTCAAATCTATACTGATTTTGAATTAACCAATTTCCTTTATAAGCCAGTATATGTAATTTTTCTTACATAAACACATTTGAAAGATACATCATATTGCTGGGTTCTATTATATGGATCACAAGTGTCATCGCTGAATTACACTCAGGGACAGACAGACAATTTTATTGTTTTCTGATTATAATTAGTTTTTCTACAAGACAGGAATATGTTTTGTGTGTTTGTATTTTAGTTATATTTTTAAAAATTATGATGATTTTTTTTCAACAGATATATAAAGATATATTCAAGAACAGTTATACAAGGATTGATTCATTAAAAACTATGCATACAAGAGAAGGTTTCTTTCTATTCCTTATGATACCAACTGTTCATATTTTATATTTAGTATCCTTTACAACCACGCAAATGACTTAAAATCCACAAAATTTGTTTTTTTTTCTCTAAAGGGAGGGAAATGTCACAAATAATAACTTTAGTTGAATATGTCTACCTGACTAGATCCTGACATACATTCGGGGTAACAAATGTACATGTAGTTTCAAGAGATTGTGACTAGGTTTTTAAGTAGGAAAACATTATGCCTAAATAATGAAAATGATGAAAGAATATATAGTTTGAGTTTGAAAAGAGTTAGCCATTTGTCAACTTAATCAAGGCAAAATAAATTATATTTACAGTTGTTGAATTAGTTTACAACTAGACTCATGTGTACAGTGATCATGATGACTGTTATAAGACCTTTACTGTATATTTGTATAAAGATTTCACAACGAGGGAAAATTATGAATCGTTGTAATGAACTAGTGCTTTTGAATAGCAATATCATAGTAAGCGAGCAGCTAGTGAGTCAATTATTTTTTTGCTACCAATAAACAAAAGTTCATAACAAACGATTCTGAGGAGTCGGAAATTTAATAACCCAAGACAAAGGAAAATAAGTCTAAAACTTTGATAAAATCTAAGAAATTTTCTCAAAAGTCATGGATATTTGATGTCATGTTTTAATAAAGTCATTAGGTATTTAGATCGAATTTAATAATGACGTCATAATGACACTGCAATACCACGAAGAATTTGTCTTTTGAATTGATCGACTTGCCCCTTGCTGATGAATATTAACATTGCTAAAAGATTGAGTGAAAACTTTGAAACAACGCGGGATAATTGCAGTATATCTAGTCGTCCAATATGTCGACAACATAAACTAATCAACAGATATATGTGTATCTACGTCGATATAAAATGATCGGGATTTTTATTATTCTCACCACCGCTATATCATTCAATACACAAAATGAGTTCACCTCCTTATTGGAGATCTATATTCTAAATTGGCCACTTCTTTGATTTTTATTAAAACAGAACATCACCATGCCAGTAGGGGGACGATGTAGTGTGTTGACTTTTTGTGTACAGCTTTACAATGTTATAAAATTAAAATTTCAAGAAAGACAAACAAATACACCTATATCATAAAGAAACAGTCATTTTTGTGTCAATGTCTATGAACTTTATTTAGGAGAATCACATATATAATGAGCAATTTGAGCTGAAGACGAAAATGTTTAAAAACGATGCGAAAGATACCAAAGGGACATTCAAACTCATAGTCGAAAATAAACTGACAACGCCATGGCTAAAAGACAAGAAAAAGACAAATAGACAAACAACAGTACACAAACCACAACATAGAAAACTACGGACTGAGCAACTAAAACTTACCTGAAGACTTATCCCCTCTGGCGGGAAATTTTTTGCCACGTCCACTGAGGAATGTATGCATTTGAACTTTGTCTATTATTGTTTTCCAATATTTTTAAATCCTTTACTTGAAATTGTCTGTTTTCCTTTGAATAGTTTGACATATCCTGAGTGAGAACTTTCTTTCATTATGTATTGACGTTTGGAGGAATGTGGTACCTCTGCTACAGTTTGGTATTTATTTACCAGCAAGACATCTATATCAGTTATTGATCTTAGTCCCATCTCTAATGGAGTATTCGGGGGATACTTCCAGTGAAAAGCTAAAAGATTTTGAGCATGACTTCCTTCAATTGAAATAAAAATATACTTATTAGTGAAAACATTCCAAACGTGAGTAAATTGTTGAGATCACAGAAACGTACAGTCTGACTGACGTAGTTACTGAACAAACAAATGGGTACAATAAAATATACGGAAAATTTAATATATTTGATATATCAAAATATGAAGATTTTTTTTAAATGACACACCAAATAGTTAGACAAAGAGTGCAATAAATTATAAAAATTAGTATTGATAATTATTGCTTTTGTTATCAAATCAGCAATTCAATCTGATGTTATCACATCATTTTTCATCCAAAAGTTGAATCTTTAAGTACATGTGTTTTCATTTGTGATTGAATGTCATCAGGTACCTATTTTGACAATAGTTTTTTTTTAATTGTGAATATTTCATTGTGTGTCCCTCGAGCATAGGCAACCTCAGCCGATATTGGCTCTCTGTGAAGATGACTTCTGCATTACTCTTCAACTTTTGGTCTATATTTTGGTATATTTTCCATAGTTGAACTTGAGCGTTACTGATGATGGTAAAACCAGAAACAGCTGTCTAACGCTACAAATTGGTATCTTTAATGCTAATTTTAATTCAAATATATTTGTCAGTGTTGATCAGCTGCAGCCTATATATATTGAAGAGACAAATACTTAACAATGCAAATTTACTCATGATAGTTTTATGGGAACTTGCCTGTGAAGAGTAACTCTATAGCAGTTCTAGATTCTTTCTGGAGGTCATCTTGGAATTTCATGTAAGTGTTCTGCGGGTTTTCAGGTATTGTTTCATTGTCAAAAACTTCGCGGGATGTTTCAACATAGTTCGTCAGAAAATACACAATTGCTCTTCTTCCACCTTCATACCAATCGACCTCGCACACACATCTACTCGATTGGGTAGCATTGTCCACAGTCAATGAAGACGGGATCACATAAAGACAACTGTCGGTTTTAACAGGCTTAAAGAAATAAAAGAGAAGGAATTATCGACTTGGATTGGTTTAAGCGTTTTCAAAATAACCTTATTAAACGTGTTCTTATTTGTTTAAGAGTTAGAGATTTTATTTCCCTGACCTGTCCAGCAATAATATTGTCTCAGTCCGATAGAATTTTTCATTTGATATATTCAGATATTTTGCAGGTTCAAATTAGGAATCTATAATAGAAATAAAGATTAAACTGATAGTATTCTTTTTTGGCTAAAGTTTTTTTCATTCAAATATATTTCATTTTTCGGAGTTGTCATTTTGTCTTTATGAATATTATTTACATAAAATTGAGAATGGAAATGGAGAATATGTCAAAGAGACAACAACCCGACCAAAGAACAGACAACAGCCGAAGGCTGATATCCTTTTGTAGAACATCAATGTAAAATTTACGTCAAACTATAATGATATTGTTAGCAGCCTTATCAGCCGTGACAAAAATATATTCCTTGGCGAGTTCTTTTGGCTTATGTTTGATACGGGAAATTGGGCTATTATGGTTGTTGTTAGGAGTAAAATGATCTTTAAAATGTTGAATACGTATATCAACTATGTTCATTACCGAATTAAAAAAAGAATCTAATGGTTTCTTGTCGGCTTTTTCTCGTTTTTTCCATTTAGAGCAGTAAGTACGGAGTGAGTCGTGGATGATGTTACGACACTCATTCCAATTAATAATTGACGGGGGACGATATTTAGGTCCTTTACTGAGGAATGATTTCAACATCCTCGGTCACGAACGATGTTAAGGTCTCCTGTTATAACATGGGAACTGGGGCCATAAATGTATTCGGATTTACTGCAATTTCATGAGGTAGGTGTATTGTCACTGATATTAACATCTTTACACACTTCTCTGTAATTAAACACATATTTCCGGGTAGATTTTTTGTAAACATAACAAATAAGAGGGAGTCCAGTATTATCAAAATAGCCAGGAATATGTTCTTTAACAGAATGATCATTAAAAATACCGGCAATATTAACAAAACCAAAACTGATATATTTAATTTAAATAAAATGTTTTTTGTGATCTTCAGGGCGATCAATTTTGGAAAACAATTTAGAATAACAATATGCAATTATAATTTGTATGATTTCATACTTAGGACTGCAAAAAGGAATTGTGTTGCATTCCTCCAAAATTTGATGTAATTTATTTACAGGCAAAGAACAGAGCTTGGTTAATAGATAGTGTCTACCGTTGTTTTTTTAAATAGAAATTAGGTCCGAAATATTAGTATAGTTATTACGAAATTTTCTTTGATTGCGATTTATTCTACGCCCATGAGAACGGTTTTTACATACTGTTTTAGAAACTATATTCAAAATGTTAACAGAATCTGTTCTAGATATATTACCAATTCCCATGATATTGTCGTTAAGACCGAGAGGATAAACTGTCTGTAATTTTTTAATCCAATTTAATTCAATTATTTTTCGTTATCGTACAAATTTTAAATGAGATTCCCCAGGATGTTATTAACTACTTCTAAAGGTTGAACTGTTAAATATTTAAAAGGATGATTGTGCTTCTTAAGGTGTTGATAAATGATACTTTTGAATTTATGGGGTCTTTTAAAACGATAAAGGTGTTCTTGCGTGCGTTTTGATAAATATCGTCCAGTTTCACCTACGTACCGAATACCGCATCCCGGTTTGTTTCATGTGAGTAAATATATGATACTGTTAGTTTTTCAAGTGATATCAGTTTCAAAATTTAAGGAAAATGTGCGACCATTAAACGTGGACCTTACCGTATTGTTGGTGGAAAGACGGGGACATGTAAGTAATTTTTTGGCATGACACTTATAGATAGAAGGGTAACCACGATTTTTGTTATTAAAAATGTTAGCGATTGTAGTATTTTCAGATAATCGATTTTGAAGATTGAGACGTGTAGATACCCTTTGAACGAGTTTAGTATTAAGTATTTTTCCATTTCGAAGTTTCATGATTTGTTTTTTGATATCTGTTTTACCAATTGAAAGGAGCAAAGAATGGTGTCCAGAATATGAACCAGCAAACAGGAATATAAAAAAGTAAAAATGATAAAACTGTTCGGCTAAAGACGTCAAACGCTATCCGTCATTAAGTACCAGACAAAATATGTTAACAACAAAACTTGAGGACAAAAAACAAAAGACAGGGTATATCAGGGTAGCGTCTGACGCTAATAGTAGAATGGGGCTGAATAGTGAAAACTGTGTTTTGAATAAATATTCCTAAAGTAATGAACATAGAGATGTTCTCGCTCGGACACAAACTCCATTAACTAGTATATTATAAGAGCATAAACCTGAAGCACGGGGAGGCACTCTACTGTCTCCACACGGCATTAAAGACAAACTCTGTAAAAAATAAAATTGAGAATGGAAATAGGGAATATGTCAAAGAGACAACAACCCGACCAAAGAGCAGACAACAGCCGAAGGCCACCAATGGGTCTTCAATGCAGCGAGAAAATCCCGCACCCGGAGGTGGTCCTCAGCTGGCCCCTAAATAAAATTGTGTGCTAGTTCAGTGAAAATGGACGCCACACTAAACTCCAAAACATATAAATGAACTAAAATTAAAAAACATACAAGACTAACAAAGGCCAGAGGCTCCTGACTTGGGACAGGCGCAAATATGCGGCGGGGTTAAACATATTTTGTGAGATCTCAACCCTCCCCCTATTCCTCTAGTCAATGTCAGTTTAAAAGAAGTCCGAGTCCGATGTCAGAATAGGTAACCAAAGAAACTAAGCAAAATGACAATGATACATAAATGAACAAAGGACTACTAGCAGTTGTCCCCTTAATCATAATATTGCTAATGATATATCTGGCTATGCTAATTGTGATGTTTGTGGCTTTGTTGTTAACTTAGAGTTGCCAGTCCATTTATGAATTTTACAGTCTTTGATATAGTTGTGAGGTGATACATTGTGCAAAAGTCTGCAAGGATGATATTGTTGATGTTGAACGTTTTAGAGGCATTATCTACAAATAATAAGGATCAGTCTTCAGGGTCATAGCAATAATTTGACATTCTTTTGACCCTTTCCACCTTGATATGTGGTTATTGAATTTAGATTTAACTTTTAAAACACATAAGTGCAAACACATTTCAGTAGGTTTTTCGGACAATGTATCCCTAAATTCGTGATTCTTAGACTGACTGCCACTTAAAAAAAATTTAAGTTTCTATTAATAAATGTTAATTTAATGTGTTGAAAATATTTGTGATATCGATATTTATGTCATATAGTAACATAGTAATAAACATGAAAAAAAAACGATTTTTACCATGCGACTGTACAAAAGTTCATGTATATCTTCTCCATGATATGTCTTTCGATTGAAGTTCTGTAAAATATGAAGAAACAATACAATGGTTTGAACTTAAGCTTGTTATTCAGTATTTTCTAAGATTTAAAATCAAACTTATTCCATAGTCACCTTGGCATGTGAAAAAAAACGCATCAAAGATACCAGATTTATTAATTTGTACACCAGACGCCAGACGCAAATTTCGTCTATAAAAGAGGCACGAATGATGCTCGAAACAAAAAAGTTAAAAGACCATAAAGTAAAGTTTAAGAACATTGTGAGAAACTTCTTTTATCTTCTTAATACACGATAAAGGCAAAACAAAAGACAGTGTTATATGGTTATAAAGCATATAAAACAAAAAACATACAAGACTTAAAATTTGGTACATACCGTAGATCAGAATATTTAGGTGTAGAAATACTTTGGTGGTGTTAACCAAAAAAGTGGCGGTAAAAATGTGGTTGTTTTGGCGGTTTGTGTCTATATCGTATTGTGCAAATACCATCATAGAAATCAATTACTGAAAAATTAACTGTTGGTGGCTGGTTCAGACTAAACACCGCTCTGATTAAATCATTAAAGAATTAATATTAAAAAATCAACTCATACTTCATTGTAATAATTAGATGTAAGTAGAATTTTTAAACTTCCATTGCATTAATTTATGTGTTGTAAAAGTGAAATTGTAAGAGGGCATGTTAACTAAACTGTTATATAATTAATGAATCTGGTCAAATTTTACAAGCGACTGTTTTTCAGTGTAACATTCTTGGAATAATGGTAATGTCAAGAAATAATCCGAAAGAGTGTATTGTAGGTATGTTATCGTTCAATTGTTTATATTTGGAATTTGTAAGTGAAATTGTCAAATTAAAAATTTCATAAATGTTGTTGTTAAATATGTTCAAAATATATAACAGTCTCTCTATGTTCAATAATTATAATACAAATGCGTTACTTATGTTTGCGGTGTATTCAAAATATGCAACACCAAATTAAAAGAAAATAAACAATATACCTAATGCGCTTCAAAATCAAGGAACTCAACTATGAATAGAAATTTAAAAAACAGTATACAATAATATTAACATGATGCCAATATATATAATTGACTGAGCTTAACCATTAGTGCTTTTTTGAAGAGCAGAAGACTGTACAATTAAGATGTAAAATATTTGGTGTTATTAAATGTTTGTATAGAATTGAATTTCTAGAGAATTTAACTATGTTATAAAATGGACTTTTCATCTGCTGAAGCAACATCTAATGGGCCTTTCTAGGTTTCTAATTTGTAAAACAAATATAATCTCACTTCGTACCCGAAAATGTTACCACATCTGTTAAACTTTGAAAAATTGGTTCAGGAGTCCATGTTGTACATTCTACAATACGTAACGCCGATTATGGCAAATGTCAGCAAAATATCAGAAATAAAATCTGATAAAAGGATTTGGCACTTTTTCTTCATTGACCTATTTATGTATTGATAATTATAATTTGAGTGATTTCGTGCATCCCTTCACCATATCATCTTTCTTGCAACTGTAATATCAGGGATGTGTGACGTCGTTACTTGACTTTATCAATTTTGACAATTGATAAAGTCAAGTATCGACGTCGTAACTTATCGACATCAAAATGTTTGATCAGAGGTACTACTCAAAGGTTGTACTTCTGTTGGTAACTTCCGGTAAGCTAACATCAATAGAAAAATTTCGTTTTCCAGGTTTATTTTAGTTTTTTGACTCAACTTTTAAGTGCTCGCCCGACAAGAGCCTGTCTTAAGTTTAGTGTTTTTTTCTTATGTTTGTATTCGCTTATATACTGCAGGTTGGCAGAAAACGTAAGCACAAAAAACTTTCTGTCTGCTGATCGTAAGTAGAAGTAATATCGTTCATCGACTGATGCAATCGATGAACCATTATCAACTTCTGAAACCAAACAAAGATAAAGATTCTCGACATTAGTTTAATCGGAATTGAACGTCGTTTATTTATCCCGAATGGAGAGGGGGAGCTTTTTCATGCTTGTGTTCGATGTAAATAAACCTAGCATTACGCATGGGTATTATTGAGTATTTGTCAAGCTAACCACTTGTCATAGCCACAATGAGTTATGAAATAATTATCAACTGAAAGAAACAGACATAGTTTTCAACATATTGAGCATGTTGAGAATGCTTATTTCACATCGATAGATTACAAACACATTTCTATTTAAAAGATATTCAGAATTCACTCAAGACTCATTGGTATTAAGTAGTTTCTTATAGTGCTTTAGAATATGTTTCTTGATAAACACAAAGAAACACTATTTAAGGAAAATGCATATTAACTTTATGTGATGAATGTCTTAATTGCCTATCCAAAGTTGAAATATTAATTCTATAAAAAAGTGCTGTTAATAGATTTTCCAAAATAAAGTTCTTTTTTTGCCGTATATCATATTTGTTTTTGTGCATTTTTTTAACATAAATCAGAACGTTATTTGTTTCGTTTGAATTGTTTTACATTTGTCATTTCGGAGCCTTTTATAGCTGACTATGCGGTACGGGTTATGCTCATTGTAAAAGGCCGTAAGGTCCCTTTAGTTGTTAACTTCTATGCGTCATTTGGTCTCTGGTGGAGAGTTGTCTCATTGGCAATCATACCACATCTTCTTATATTTATATTAGCTCTTAATCTTTTTACAATGTTACTTGTACGCAGATATATCTATGTTACCATGAATGAATACTTGTAGCAGATCTTAGATTTGCTCTTTAGTATCATAAGTTTAATGATTGGTAATTTCATACTGATTAATTTTACGGTACATATTTTTTTTCTTTTGCGAATGAGAAGATGGACATTCGAAGAATGCAATTGTATCATCAGATATTTCATGGACATAATTGATATCATAAATATATACTGAATATATATATTGACTATTCGAGCAAGGCCTATATCAATATAAAAAGGCAAAACATTACTTGACCTCAAATTTATAAAGAAAAAAGATAAATTTATTTAAATAAAGTTATTTTAAACTCAAGACTTGTAATTGCATACCTCTTCACGACTGTATAATATTTCATAGTTATCTTCTTTGGGCTCCATAAGTCTTTTTCCAAATTACATCATTCTTCTTTACTTCCTGTTATAAAGGCGGACACATTTATTTCCTATTGAAGACATCATACACTATTTACGACTTGGCCTATAATAGATATTTGTTTCAAAATTACCGAGCCGTAACGATATTCAATTTTAACAGTAACATGACGATATAATTTATACTCACAACTTGGTCAGTTGTTTGTGTATTTTTTCGTTTAACAAAATGTAAAATTGATGGGAGGTTCATAAAAATTGAAATTATTACATTTGTTTTTAACGTATATCTTGCGATGTTATGCATTCTTGATCATGTGTTTTTTCTCGAAATGCTATATTCTATATTCATTTTCGTTCCTTTGCGATCAATTTTTGTATTGACTTCGGTTTTGTACCAGTTTATCATTTCTACAATTTGTATTATTAAATTAATTATTAATGATCTATTACATCAGCATAAACCGAAAAAGAGTGCAAAAATAAAATAAAAAAGAAAGTGACTAACCTCATTTTCACTGGATATATTAGTATTGTAATGGGCAAGGGATGATGTTTAAAAAAAACTTTGAACTCGGAAGTTAGTATCAATATTAGCAGAACAATAGTGTCTTTACTTCAATTTTTAAAGTTTTAAAATACAATGGTAGGTTTTTTTTAAATAAACTTAAATAGAAAGACAATGGCGTTTTATCTTTTATTTAAAATATACAAAGAATGAATACAACACCAGTCATTTGTTTTAGTTTTATTTATGTTACAGATTTCTTAAGACCCTTTAGTACCGTACTTCCTTATATATTTTATTATAATAGGGATGTTTGGTTATGAAAACCCAAAATTACGTTATACATTTTAGACTAAATTGTATGCCTTACAATTAATAAAATCATTCGAGACAATTTTATGATATTAAGTATGTTTTTTAAATACTGTGTGTTTTATATACCTATGTGTAAGATATTGGTATTTTAAAATGGTTGAAAACACTTGATAATGTTTAACACATAGTAATTAATATGGAACAAAATGGCAATATAAGATACACAGACGCAATTACGAAACAGCATACTAAAACATTAAACATTATACAGCATAATGTCCTCGAGTAACTAAATAGGTATATAGCGATGTAATACAGTATGACTGAATTAAAATCAATTTTTCCCCATCATAAATTGTCTACATCTTCATTATTCATGTTATAAAAACCCATTATGCACCAATGTCAGTAGACAATTACAGCCCTTCTAAAATTCAAACTGACCATTTTTCCGTGCGTTCATCGTGTATCGTGCGAGTTGCGTGCGTGTATAGTGCGTCTGTCGTGCGTGTACCAATTATGTGCTCATCATTCATCATTCCGTGTGTTTTCCGTGTAACGTGCGTGCATCGTTCATTCATTCTTAACCGTGTATCGTGCGCTCATCAATCATTCATTCTTAACCGTGTAACGTGCGCTCATCAATCATTCATTCTTAACCGTGTATCGTGCGTTCATCAATCGTGTATAACCGTCTAACGTGTATTCGTCAATCGTTCATTTCTAATCGTGTAACGTTCATTCATTGTGGTTTTTATATGATAGTCGGTTATAGAGATCATCAAAGGTTGTATTTTATCTGTTATAGTGTATATATGTTCCGACTCTAAATAAAATTTACATTCTTACTTACTTTCTTATGAATTCTTAATTAACTTCTTCGTACATAACGTTCATACAGATTCATGACTTTTTGTGTAAAATTCACTTATCGTCTGTAAATATTTCGTGTTTATTCAGTGAGTCTTGGCTGGGACTAACACATTTTATAATGATACACACAATAACATGATAACATTTCTACGACAGAACAGTTAAAATTGGAATTTCTATTCACTGGGCGAAATGGGCTATAAAATATACTGTTGAACAACTGTTATTTGTTAAAAAATATTCTGTCAATTCAAAACAGAAGTGCTTTTGATTTAGATGTGGGTAGCACCACTAATACTAGAAACTGGAAGGTATAGAAGAAAAGAAGTCAACGAAATGACATGTTGTGTAGCTCTACCATTGAAGATGAACTTCATGTCCTTTTAAAATGCCTATTATATGTAGATTTAAGTAAATTAAGATAAACATTTTAATGAACATATCAGATAGCAAAAAATTATATTTTTATTTAATGACGATGATGTTGCTGCTATAGTTGCCAAAACATCCAACAATATTTTATTGAAAAGAAACGGTATTTTATTTCACTAGTTCTTAAAGAAACAAATGTTTTATTTTCATTTAGTATAGATGGACACTTTAAATTTTAAATGTAAATGAGTAAAAATATGTTTATATGTATATATTGTGTTTTAAAAGTCTCTCATTAATCTTTTTAAGATTGGTACATACAATGCAAATGTTTTAATGTTTTTGTTTATTTCTGTGATTCTCATTTTATGTTTGTATGTGGTGAGACTATGATAAAATATTGAATCTAATAATATTGAAACTATAAACTTCACTTAAATCTATACTTGAGTCAGACAATTAAAACCAACAGTGTTATTATTAGATTTTTAAGCTGACAAATTGTTGTCCCTCAACGGGCGTTTAATACCATTGATATACTACAGCACCAATCGCAATATACATGTACATATATTTTGGACATCTTATCAGTATTAACGTTCAACTTGAGTCATTTCTCCAATGTTGAACTACGCTAGATTATAATTCTTCGCTTATTTGGCAAATGCATATTCTACTAAGATATTTTGAATCATGTAAGTTTTGATAAATACCATTACAAATATCATATTTGTCTCAGTTCCTGATGGTCACATGAACATGAGGGTCTTCCATTAAGAAAATACGGGCAGAATCAATTTGCGCCAATTTCAGTTTTGAAAAGCTATCAATTGCGCCACTTTCTATTTTTCTGATTGTGTTAATTGCGCCAATAAATGGAATCAAATTGCGCCACATTTACCTGTATATTTTTTACCTATATCATACATGTAACATGTACTATAATTAATGTTTCCACTTTAGATTAAACTGAGCACTCATCAAAATTAAGAAAACTCACCAATAAATAAATTTCACCAATAAATAAATTGTTCAGTAATAAAATTGAGAATGGAAATGGGGAATGTGTCAAAGAAACAACAACCCGACCACAGAACAGACAACAACAGAAGGTCACCAATAGGTCTTCAATGCAGCGAGAAATTCCCGCACCCGGAGGCGTCCTTAAGCTGGCCCCTAAACAAATATATATACTAGTTCAGTGAAATTGGACGTCATAATAAACTCCAAATTATACACAAGAAACTAAAAGTAAGAATAATACAAGACTAACAAAGGCCAGAGGCTCCTGACTTGGGACAGGCGCAAAAATGCGGCAGGGTTAAACATGTTTATGAGATCTCAACCCTCCCCCTATACCTCTAGCCAATGTAGAAAAGTAAACGCATAACAATACGCACATTAAAAGTCAGTTAAAGAGAAGTCCGAGTCCGATGTCAGAAGATGTAACAAAAGAAAATAAACAAAATGACAATAATACATAAATAACAACAGACTATAGTTTTTCACATGTAAAGATGTCTGAAATATCGTTGAAGAAAATAGAGTCTGATAGAGGAAAACCAGAAGCTTCGAGAAGTCGACACGACTCGGAAAAAGAAAACTTTGTTCAAGAAAAGTACCAAAAACTAGTGAGATGAGAAGTGAGCAGAAAGGAATATGTGTCTCTTCTCAGCCACAAATACCAGCCTTTGGTTTAATGTTGAATAGGGACATATTATAGTTTTAACTGTATATATTGTAACGTTTATGGGTCATCGTAAATTCCCCTTTTTCTATTTTTAGATATATATAACTTATTTGTCCGTTCACTTTTCGCGGGGATCGTTTTTCTCGTGATTGAGACTCAATGTCCAGACTTGGATATTTAAACCTCGCCTGGTCAATATTTCTTTAGATTGTAGAAAACTTTCGTACTGGTAAGCCGTACTTTAAATTTCATTTTATTCGTATTTCCATGTTTGACTTAAATATTTCTTTCTTTACATTTGATATTTATTTTCGGTTTTAGAGTCAAACATTTCTAAATTTTAATTTACTTTTCCGTTCCAAAATAAATAAAAGGAATTGTACACTAGCTAGATATTTTATGATTTCGGGTTTATAAAGAGATGGAGTTCATTTCGATAGTGATATTTAGACAGATGGTTAATCCGAGAGATATTTTAGAGTAACGGTCGTCAGTCTTAGGAATTGTTCGTGCCTTACTCTGAAATAGAATTTTGTATTATCGCATGTTTTAATTTTGGGTCTTGAACTGGTCAATGATATTGAAAAACGTTTTCAGACATTTTTCTGGTTGGACCGAAAATTAAACGGGTATAGATAAATGCGATGTTTTTTTTTTACTGGATCGATTGTTTTTTCCTAGTCATGCAATGATGAGGTTCATGATCTAGTCTAACAGAGTCGGTGGGAACCAGTGGGTATATTTATTTTGTCTCGGAAGGTTGACGTCACAACTTGATTGATTTAATAATAGTATAGTTAAAAGACGACTAGTGTACAGCTCTCAATATTTTAAGTAAACGGACACCTCAAAATTCTAGTATCATATTATTTTATTCAATTAGATAGCACCAAGGCCAAACGCTTTATTGAATTGGTTAACTTGTTATGGGTATTTTTCACCGCATCGTTTTGTCCAAAAAGGGGTAGTTCGAAAATGTATGGAAATTCTAAAGAGTTTAAATTTTCACATGGAGATAACGCGATATTTATGGATTTATATTATCTTTGTCTATTAAATATGAAACTGTTTTATGAATCTTGGTTATTTGTTATATGAGCAAATGCATTGCTTGGCAAAATCGTCATCTCTGGTCCTTTCTAGGTTTCTTAGACTTGTCATTTATTGAATTTATTGTTTCTTTGTATTGTCAGTATCCTGTCCAAAGTCCTGGAGCGAAAGCACAGGCCGAACCACTTTCTACCAGTAACGTAAACGGCTGAGCTAGCGGGGTATGACGTCATTAGACAAATTATGAAAGAAAAATACTTTTACACACGAAAACCCATTTACCTTGCATTGGCGCCCACGTAGGGACCCGTTATTAATTAAAGTGGGGCCTACATCTAGAGTTACAACCATTTCATTTCATTTTCGAACTTCACCTCATTAATTTGTTTTTTTTTTTTGTTTTTTTTTTATCTCGAGAAAATCAGTAGCGACAGTGGAGGGCTGAACTTGTTTCATAATTTGTATAGATATTGAGAAATATATTCTTGAGTCAGATTTTTTTAAACCGGCTGTGTTACATAAAGACGTTATTATTTCATTTCATGTTCATATAAAAAAAAAAAGGTTTATTTCATGTTTTTTTTACCTTGCCTACAGTGTATGTATTTCTCGTGCCCCCTTATCTGCGAAGTATAACTATAGTCGAACGTTTATATGGATGGATTTATTCTATGGACATTCTATATGTTAAAAGGTTGGTTCTGACACTTGACCAATGTCAGAACCAACGCTTGTGATTTTTATTCTTGACTGCAGCAAGGATGCGTTATGCCGAAGAATTGTTTTATATAAGTGCGGAATAATGGAATTTAGATTATTTAGTCATTGTGTGTCATGAATTGATACTTCGTTAAGATAGGGGGTACGAATTTTTTTTACAAGTCCGCGCGTAGACTTGTTATCATATGTAGGATTTATTTCTACACAGCCGGTGCCTTCATACCTGAATATATCCATTATAATTTATTTTATTTGCTATTTAGGGGTTTAGTTTACGTTTTTTGGGGCTCTTCTATACATTCAGATTCCATATTTTTTATAAATTGACTTCAGATTTGCGTCTAGCGTGAATGGTCAAGTTTGCCTGCGCATGGACGTTAATCTTAGTCAAAAGTATTTATTGGGAGTAATATAAACTTTACAAAATTGTTTTAGGAAGGTAATAACGGGATATGGTTTTTTTTTTTTTTTTCATGTAAAAAGGATTTTTGAAAGTTTAGTTTTGAAAGTTAGCCTTCCACTGGTGCTTTCTTTAGTAGGGATAATAGATTTACAGTGTCTGGTGATGGTATATGTTTATTTATGTATGGTAAAAGATTTATGCAGTGTAGATTGCGTGTGATGATATAAAAAAAAAATGTGCTGAGCCCAATTTGGAACGTGCATAAAAAAAAGTACACGAATACAATATTTTGAATTTTATATTCATGTGAATTACAACATGACATAGTAAATACATGATTTTTGATAAACCCACATGACCAGTTGAACAAGTATACAGTTGAAACTGCCCGGATATAGACGCATATAATTAATAAGCTAAACTCTGGCCATACATCGCTACATTAAGCTTTGGTGGTGCAGTAGTTAAAGCTGGAAATATAGTAGTATGATTAGTATTGATATGTGAACTGAGATTCACAGTATGGCAGTAAACATATAGATAAATATAGAGTCATGGGTGACAAAAATGCACTTTGAAATAGCATTTGCACGAGATTGTTATGTTTCTTATGTTTAGTTTGCTTACTGTACTTCTGAAGTTGGGTTTAGTACACACATCATAAACACTTATATAACGTCAATGCATTAGATATATTGATTTATAGTATATATTATATTGGAGATGCTGTTAAATTACATAATTATTTTGTTCTTGTAGCACAATCATGTAATCGGTACTGATTTTCTCGGATACAACAATTGCTTGGCCTTAGTTCATTTAAGATTACATGTTTCTAAAATTACGTTAATTTGATATTTCTACATTCCCCAATCTCCGTGCTCTGCACGTTAAATGTTAATATATGTGGTTGTCGGTATCTCCAAACTATAAAAAAAAATATGATTTGATTATCCTTTGTCAGTTGTTATTTTTCAGTCTTTTTGCATCTGTTGGAGTAACAGAAGATTCTGGGAATATATATATGGTCCAAATCTTAATTCGTATGGAAATTTCTGTCTACCATTTATGAAGAAATTGCCTTCATCAATGAACATGTTGGACCTTCATCACCGTTTGGACCTTCATCACCGTTTGGACCTTTCATCACCGTTTGGACCTTTCATCACCGTTTGGACTTTCATCACCGCATGGACCTTCATGGACATTTAACAACATTTAGACTTTGATGAACTTTTTGAACTTTTAGATTATATACAATGTACATGTTCATCTGTTTTAAGCCAACCGTGTCTTGTCCTTTAAATTGTCTTACTTTGTTGTCAAATCGCGGACGATTTTTTTTTTTTTTTTTGGATAGGGGGTATTGTAACGTTTATGGGTCATCGTAAATTCCCCTTTTTCTATTTTTAGATATATATATAACTTATTTGTCCGTTCACTTTTCGCGGGGATCGTTTTTCTCGTGATTGAGACTCAATGTCCAGACTTGGATATTTAAACCTCGCCTGGTCAATATTTCTTTAGATTGGGGAAAACTTTCGTACTAGTAAGTCGTACTTTAAATTTCATTTTATTCGTATTTCCATGTTTGACTTAAATATTTCTTTCTTTACATTTGATATTTATTTTCGGTTTTAGAGTCAAACATTTCTAAATTTTAATTTACGTTTACGTTCCAAAATAAATAAAAGGAATTGTACACTAGCTAGATATTTTATGATTTCGGGTTTATAAAGAGATGGAGTTCATTTCGATAGTGATATTTAGACAGATGGTTAATCCGAGGGATATTTTAGAGTAACGGTCGTCAATCTTAGGAATTGTTCGTGCCTTACTCTGAAACAGAATTTTGTATTATCGCATGTTTTATTTTGGGGTCTTGAACTGGTCAATGATATTAAAAAACGTTTTCAGACATTTTTCTGGTTGGACCGAAAATTAAACGGGTATAGATAAATGCGATGTTTTTTTTACTGGATCGATTGTTGTTTCCTAGTCATGCAATGATGAGGTTCATGATCTAGTCTAAAAGAGTAGGTGGGAACCAGTGGTTATATTTATTTTGTCTCGGAAGGTTGACGTCACAACTTGATTGATTTAATAATATTATAGTTAAAAGACGACTAGTGTACAGCTCTCAATATTTTAAGTAAACGGACACCTCAAAATTCTAGTATCATATTATTTTATTCAATTAGATAGCACCAAGGCCAAACGCTTTATTGAATTGGTTAACTTGTTATGGGTATTTTTCACCGCATCGTTTTGTCCAAAAAGGGGTAGTTCGAAAATGTATGGAAATTCTAAAGAGTTTAAATTTTCACATGGAGATAACGCGATATTTATGGATTTATATTATCTTTGTCTATTAAATATGAAACTGTTTTATGAATCTTGGTTATTTGTTATATGAGCAAATGCATTGCTTGGCAAAATCGTCATCTCTGGTCCTTTCTAGGTTTCTTAGACTTGTCATTTATTGAATTTATTGTTTCTTTGTATTGTCAGTATCCTGTCTGAAGTCCTGGAGCGAAAGCACAGGCCGAACCCTCTCTACCAGTAACGTAAACGGCTGAGCTAGCGGGGTATGACGTCATGAGATAAATTATGAAAGAAAAATACGTTTACACACGAAAACCCATTTACGTTGCAATATATGAGTGAACGTTTTAATTCAGCATATATTGAATTAAAATGACTTTAACGACTGCTCTATAGATTAACTTGGGGACATTTTAGCTTACCTGTAAGTTAACTTTATCCCTAGCAGACCAAACCTCATGTCTGCTTTTTTAGGACTGCTGCAAACCAGTCCTGAGGACAAGTTTGATAGAGCAGACCTGTTCCAAGGACAGGTCAGCTAGACCATACCAGACCTGTGGACAGGTCTGCTTGACCAGAACACACCTGTGGACAGGTCTGCTTGACCAGACCAGACCTGTGGACAGGTCTGCTTGACCATACAAGACCTGTGGACAGGTCTACTTAACCTAACCAGACCAGACCTGTAGCCAGGTCTGCTTGACCAGACCAGACCTGTGGGCAGGTCTGCTTGACCAAACCAGACCTTTGGACAGGTCTGCTTGACCGGACCAGACCAGACCTGTGTACAAGTTTGCTATTTAACAGATTTTACTGGTGGCATAGTTGATATTTGTTTTCACCTAAAAAAGACAAAGATCGTATGATTTTCACTGATCGGAAGTCGATACTCATATGACATTCATCAATCAAAGCAGTCCTGTTTACAAGTTAACTTTGGATCATGTTAACTTTATCTTGGAGGAGCAGACCAGACCAAAGTTAACTTGAGATCAAGTTAACTTTATCTTAGAGGAGCAGACCAGACTAAAGTTAACTTGGATCATGTTAACTTTATCATGGACCAAACCAAAGTTAACTTTTATAAGTACAGGTCTGGTTTGACTTTTGATAGCAGACCTGGTCATAAGTTAACTTGTGTGTAGGACTGCTTGTGGCAAAGTTAACTTCGTCCAAAGTTAACTTCAATACTGGCCATGGACCTGTCCTGAAGTTAACTTTTCGAGCAATCATTAAACAGTCCTAGGACCAAGTCTGCTTTTTAGGTTAACACAAATTCTGTCCTAGGACCGGTCACAGCAGTCATAAAACCTGTCCTAAGTTAACTTTAACCAGTCATAAAGTCTGCTTATTAAGTTAACTAGCTGTACCGGTTAGGACCGCACCCATCTGCACATGTGGAAATTATTCTTGCTTCAACATGTATCTTTACTTTGTTCCTCTAATGAGATCCTCATTTACCGTTATATTATAATAATAATAGTTTGTGGACCCGTATGTTTTAGGGAATGTCACTCTCCATGCATCGTACGTAAAAAAAAACTTTTGTATATTTCACGTTTCAGAGTCCTACATGTATATTGAATTTCACTCAGACCACAGAAAGTTGATACCAGCGCGGTTTATGCTTAAACCTCTTATTCTAGATGTCAGGTAATCTACTTGTGTTTATGTTGGATTGCTGTCTGATTGAGAATACCCATCATTTTATATATATTTTTTTTTCTAATTTGTTTTTTAGGGATGCATCCAGTTGCACCTTTTCATTTAAATTATATTTCCGTGACGTAACCTCAAAAGATTAGTTAGTTCAATAACTTAGTTTTTTTTTTAGGGTAATTTGAAACCTCTTCTCGCATGTTGCACTTTGGGTAATTGTTATCTATGTCAAAATACTGCCTTGAATTTCATTTTTGATATAGATATAAAGAAGCTACAATTTGGTTCCTAAATGGGTATTTTTAAAAACCCCTAAAGCTAGGTAAAGCCTATCTCTTGATATAGAATCTTAAATTCGACAACTTTTAGAGACCGACCGTGCGAGGGCTCAGTCTATATAGCCAGTCAAGGTCTTTTAAACTTTCATCATCCTTTTAGAGATTTTTTGAAAATACGATGGTTTTTGCCTTTTTCGAAACTAAAACATGATCAAATATAACTGGTGGCCTCCTGAGGTTATCTGCTCTTCTCGGGTTGTTGTCTCTTTGACATATTACCCATTTCCATTCTCAATTTTAAATAAACTAAAAATATGCTAACCAAATGTATTCTTGTTGTCAGATCAAAATACATTTAACAAGCTAGTGCGTTGATACAGGGAATATTCTACTGAATTTACTATATCGAAACATTTACATTCGTTACTATTACGTAATATATATATATAAGTCCTGTGTCCAGGTGAGATATAACAACATGTGGTTTGTATGTCAGGTGAGAAGTGACAATGGGTGGTATGTATACTAAAATGTTTATCGTCTTCCATTATACATGAGGGTGTGGATAGGGGTTTACAGAATAGAAAATTATTGACAAAAAATAAAGAATACAGAAAATAACCAGACAAATATATAGAAAAGAGAATGATGATGTACTAGAATATATGGAATAAAGAATGATCGGCAAAAGGTATAACGAATAGAAAACATTGTCTAACATGATAGAATACAGAAATAATGAATCCCTATTCAGACCCTCATATATTAATCTGATGATGACATTTAGCTTTAGGGCAATTATGGTCAAACGATACAGTTTTAAACTTTCAGTGATTTTTTTACGAAAGTTCACATACAAGCTCATTTTTACAAAATCAATTTGAATATGTAATGAAAATTATATATTCATGTGCTAAATTTAAAAGATAAATGGGTTTGAATTTTTCGACATTTACTTAAAATTTCGGTTTCTTGAACATTTCTGTCCTTTGAACAGACATCCTTAACTTTTTTGTTTCAAAAGATAAACATATGCGGATTTCTGTAAAGAGATAAGGAATATCTTCGTTACAAAATTGGGCTCTACATTTGTGTAACAATTCGTTGTTAATAATTAATTTTTGTTAAAAGAAATTGATTTTAGAAAAAAAAACGGGCATTTTTGTTGTATAATTAACTAGTTGAAAAAAAGTCGGTTATTTCTTTATAAAGTTGGAACGAATACCGGGAAACCTTCATACAGTATCAAGCCAAATGTCATTTTTAAAAAGGGGGTCCATGTGCTTGTTTTTAAGCTAATGGTTAAATCTCGAAAACATGCATCTTTTCCCGATAATGCACAGTTTAATGTCTGCTTAATATTTAGATTAATTCTGCGAATTGTTTTTGTCTGCAAAAACATCCTAGAGAGAGATAAAGAGAATGACAGCCAATTGAAATGAAGAATGTGTCAAAGAGACAACAATCCGACCAAAGAGCAGAAAAGGAGTCCTTAGTGCACTAAGGACTTATAATATACAACTAAGGACTAAAAGGGGTGCTATACCATGTAAACAAATTTCATATCATGGTAGAGATTTATATTTAATGCATAAACTCAAATTTAATCCATAAAAATCGCAAATAATAATTGAACAATGTTTTAGGCACGTGCCGGTTTTTCTTTGATTTTACCGAAAATCACTGAACCATAAGATATGTGTCAAATTACATAGCTGATTACACTATTACCTTAAAAAAATGAAAAATTTATTATTTGCATAAGAAAATAACCCAGACATTAGATATATTTACCATAAAAATATTTTTTTTAATTTGTTAAAAATCATGTAATATTCATCGGTTAATAATTAAATGAAAAAATATAGAAAATTGTTAAGTGTTTTTAAGGAAGGATAAAAATGTTTGTCCAGAGAAAATAGCCCCTCCCTCTATGAATGATCATTACCTAACTGGGGGCTTAAATCTGGAGACCGATCGCGAGGCCTGACTACCATAAACAACAGATGACGAACAGCAAACAGTGGATAAAACATTTGATATGTATGAAAGACGACGACGGACACAAAATGATTGCACTGAAAAATTTCAACTACCACATGATTCTATTTGAAAATTGGAGTTGAAGCGGTGGAAAATCCTCGGGTTTGACCATATATAGGTACACAAACTTAAAACTCAATTTATTTTTAGTTGAATAATTAAGATTTAATTTGAGATCGTTTTTTTTTTCAAATCTCCTTATCATATTAGATCATATTAGACATGCGTTTTAAAATTCTTTGTGATATCTTTTAATTTGGAATTTAAAATTGCATTTTCCCATAGAGTTTGAGGTAAAACCCCGAGAATCTCAACCTCCTAGATATTTGAAGTGCCAGGATATTCAAAAATATGTATGAATTTATTTACATACTTGAACTTGTAAGGAATATAAACAAATTCAGTAGGTTTACTGTACAAACAAACAGCAGACACCAAGTGATGGATACAATTGTGGCTTATACTGTTTAATTCATTTTTACTGAGAGCAAAATTTGATTGATCGATTATTTGTTGCTTAAACGTCCAGTGGCAAAATTTTCATGCATATTCAGGACGAGAAGTCGTTTCAGAAGTATATTATGAAGTATTAGTATTACAAATGTTAATTTTTTTCTCATTATTTGGTAAATGTTATTTTCTTAGCTATTTCTAATTAATTTGTACGAATCATAATTTTCTGACAAAACACGTTATATCTTTTGCTCTAAATTAACACATACGATTCTGATAATATAAGAAACATTGCAACTTAAGTAAAAAAAAGATAATGATTTTTAATCAGTTGTTATGTAAGTTCGCTCGTGTCAGTCGGATTTTCGGCAATATCAAGGAAACACCGGAACGTTCCAAATATTGTTCAACTACTCATTTATTGGTGGTTCTTTTTCTATAAAAATTGGAATTCATGTAAAAAAAATTTATCTCTACCATAATATGAAAACAGTGTAAAAGTAACACCACCCTTCTTGTCTTTAGTGGCATATTATAAGTCCTAAGTGCACGTACCGGCAGAAAACGACCGAAGGCCACCAATGGGTCTTCAACACAGCGAGAAAATCCCGCACCCGAAGGCGTGTTTCAGCTGGCCCCTAATCAAAAATATATTTTCGTTCAGTGATAATAGACGTCATACTAAACTTCGAAACATACAAATATTTCATAAATTTCTGAACATAAACAAATGATAAAAAATTAGTTAAAGTTACAAATTAAGGCAGATAAAAAAGGGGTTTGGTCCTGGGGGTTGGAACCCTTTTTTTCGACGATAAATTCTTTTGAATGGGGACACATGGTTGGAACCCATTTCATCCTGGGTTGAGAACTCTCTTTTTAAAAATGGCTGGAATCGCCACTCTTTAAAATCTAGCAATTTATAAATATTTTTTTTTATCTTAATATATAATATTAAGTAGAATTATAAAAATCGACGAGTTTTATAATTTGACAACACTCATTGATATTGGAAATACACTAAACGATATACGATAATTAATTTATTTAAGACATGGAATGTTTAGTAAAATTATCGACCAATCAACACGGAAAACGAGATATCTAAAATGTGTATACCCTTATATATTTTCATTATCATACATCAATTTTAAATGCAATTCCAAATAATATGGCTTTGAGAATCGTGTATTAAGCGGTTATCGTTCATTCGTCAATGAATCATTCACCGTGCGTGTATCGTGCGTGTATCATTCATCATTCACCGTGCGTGTATCGTGTGTTCATCATTCATCGTGCATCGTGCGTGTATCGTGCGTTAATCATTCATCATTCATTTTTCGTTAATCCTCCGTATAACGCTCATCGCTCATCATGCGTGTATCGTGTATCGTCCATTCAACGTGCATTCATCGTGCATTCATCGTGCATTCACCGTGCGTGTATCTAGCATGTGGTCAGTTTGAATTTTAGAAGGTCTGTAGCACAAACCCGATTTGATTCTAAAATGAAACGTTTTTAAAGGATTTTATATCAGCTATTGTCCTTTAAAGCAGCAAAAGGGGTCTATTTAATTTGAAGTGAAAAAAACATACTGTTTGTTATTCTTATAAAATTGTTGTATAACATTTAGTTTTTAATCTCGTGAAAACTTTTGACTTCTCTAGTCATACTCCATAAACGTCATACCAATTAAAAACCTGGTTAAAAAATTAACATATCGTTGTTTCTTTACAAAACATGGAAGTCGTATATTCCAATATCTAGTTCCAGGAAGACAAATTTTACATCGTTAAACCCTTATCTGATTAAAAAGTCAGTCAAGTAGACGATATAATCAACATGCTGAATATTTAATCAACAGAGTACCCCTATTTTTTTACCTATTATTATGTTTGTTTGTTTGTTCACACATTGTTTTCAATATAATGGAATTTTATGCGACTGTCATACAAGTGAGAGGTTTAGCTAGCTATACAACCAGGTTTAATCCACCATTTTCTACATGAGGAAATGCCAGTACCAAGGCAGGAATATGACAGTTGTTTTTTATTCGTTTGATGTGTTTGAGCTTTTGATTTTGCCATTTGATAACTGACTTTCCGATTTGAATTTTTCTTAGAGATTGGTATTTTTGTTATTTTACTTTTTGCCTTACCATTGGATTCTTATAATGCTCCCGTAATCGAAGATTTTTCTTTCATTATTTTACGAGGCAGACTTTATTCAAAGTCGTCTACAGCAGACAAAAGACAAGAAACTTGCACATTCCTTTAATTCCAGCTTTCGACATATACATGACCTCTTTTTATTGAATAATTACCTTTTGGGTCCCATTTATACAAATGGGCTGGAAATAAAAGACACAATAGATAGGTTAAAGTTTGTTTATCATTTATATCTTTACGTTACAATCGACAAAAGGGGCAGGTTTGGGCTCTAAGTTATACGTAATGGTGGTGCATTTATATCAGGAGACACTAACCCTGTCGACGCATCCGGTCTCGCATCTTTTGGAATTTACACGATTCCCTCAGTTTTTATTTGCCACCTTAATTTGTATATTTTTAATCGATATACTAGGTTTGAACATCGGTAAACTACTATCGCCTTGAATTGTAGGACAAGCAAGATAGCTTTACCTTTCAAATAATCAATTTTCCCGTCCTGCGAAGTGGGTTTCCTGCAGCACCCGCCGTGTATAGTCCAGATTATAAGATATTCCCAAGCTTGTGGTTTCGATTGTGATTTTCTAAACAGAGCATTGCTGATCACTGCAAGGCTGGTCAAACAAGGGTTTCTGACATTAAGGTGACGGTCGTCCCTTCGTAAATGTCCAGCAAAATATGTTCACCTATCCAGGAAACCTTGATTGTCTTAAGTTGTCATTGGGATTTGCATTGTTATATTGTGTGTTGTATTTGTTATTTTTCTGTCAGCCAACTGTTTTCTGAAACTGTCCTAGTAATGTGTCCATTTGATTACGTCTTAGTATCTCCTAATATATTTCACATATCAGATGATTGTCTACATAAACAGTAATATCAGTTCTACATCCAAACACGGTGAGAGTGAAAATTCATGTCCTTTCTTGGTAGTGAAATGGCAAAGTAAAGCTATACATATGTCATGTCAGAATGATAAGGCGACAGATAATGTAATGTTAAAACAAAAACCTTAGCGTATACAAACGCTGTAGAGGTGTTTATGTCCGATTTCTGATAGGAACTTTAAGTCAGAAAAAAAACATCTACATGAGCTGATAGGACAATATACATAGATTATTAATACAAATTAAATATTTAAAAGAATGAAAGAAATTGAAAAGGAACTCCAATTTTCAGATTACAAATTTAACATGCATTTGATATCTAAATATGGGCAAATGTTTTAATAACCTATTCTAAGACTTATAAGAACATTTAATTTATAGGTTTTTTTTCACTTTTACTATTCTTATTAATTAAGTTAATATAATGCAACATTTTCTGATGTGTGTCCTCTTAAAATGCATATCATATTACACATATAATTACATATATATACTTTTATAAAGTGTAGACTAATGCTGTATATTGACTATTAATCCATTTATGCAATAATTACTACCTATGAATCCTTTAAACAAAGCATGTGGTATTTATCGACTAACAAATTATAATTAGAGTGACAATTTAATTTGAAAAAAGTTTAATCGTACACTCAATAACATGCATAAAGTAAATGACATTAAAAAAAAAAAATACCACGTAATTATAAAAAAGAAGATGTGGTATGATTGCCAATGAGACAACTGTCCACAAGAGACCAAAATGACACAGAAATTAACAACTATAGGTCACCGTACGGCCTTCAACAATGAGCAAAGCCCATACCGCATAGTCAGCTATAAAAGGCCCTGAAATGACAATGTAAAACAATTCAAACGAGAAAACTAACGGCCTTATTTATGTACAAAATGAACGAAAACAAATATGTAACACATAAACAAACGACAACCACTGAATTACAGGCTCCTGACTTGGGACAAAAAAAAAAAAAAAAAAACAGAAGTTGGAACAAAAGTAAACCATAAAAAAAACAGCAAATGACCAGGTCAATGGAGAAGTAAATAGTTTCTGCATCCCGACTGAGAGAGATAACGGCTTGGTCATCTGTTTAACAGACACTACAAGACAATCAAATAAGTCTTGGTGCCATTTGAATTTATTGTAAAGATCCCTGTGTCAGTAATATATCAGTTCCTTCAGACTGAATTACTATGTAGACTAGGCATTTTCAAAAGCTTATGAAGGAAAAGGTCTGTTTTCCAGCCAGGACGGGTGAAAAATAGACGAAAACACTTTAAAATGAGGTTGATATATTCAAGAACAACTTGGAAACTAAGAAACGTCTTCATGTTGATGTAACAATCAGCAACAGTTATATCGATCGTCACTATAATCAAATGAAAGGTACTCGGCTTAAAGGAACGTATTCTTCATTTATTCCTTGGTTGTATGGTAGATACCTCTTTTTGGTGATATTTGTTGTTTAAACCAAAGACAATAAAACATATTAATATTCCCTTCCGCTATATGGAAAATAATTAAATGTCATACCACTATTCTATTTTTAACATCAAAATGCGTACAGTTGATTTCTGCATTTATTTAATGAACTAAACACATGTACAATTTTAGATTTCTTTCAATACATGTACACTATGTGTTTATTTGAAATGCAATCGAAATTTCATTTCCAATTGATAAAAATACATATAAACTGCTTTTATTAAGCTGCTGGATACATTATCTTATTCGCGCAAATCCAAACTGTATAACAAGGTAAAAGGCACGAGGTGAAAGGCATGATTATATCATTGCAGCTTTATTTCTACTAAGTAGATGTAATTTGATATATTTTTTGTCATCCTTGTATCATGTGTTAAGCGATTATTTCTGTAATGTGGACGTGTCATTTAAATGCATTTGTTGGCATTTTCATGAAAGAATGTCCGAGCTTTTCATCTTTATCAGTTATGTTTTCTGGTAATGCTTTATAGTTTTTTTCCTGCTTTTCGATTGTAGGTAGTAACACATATGTGAGATTTATGATTATACTCCCATCGTACTTTTTTCTTATGTTTTTAATCTGTCTATCATTATGATTTATTTTCATCATAAAAGAGTTGGCCTCTTTTCCATTTGAACGCTTTTTAGTCATTTCTCTCTTAATTTTTTTGGCGTTAGTTGTCGAGAAGCACTTGTATTGCATTGTACACATAGCAGGTGATCAATGTAGGTCAGAAATAAGATTCTAGTCTACCAAGACGGATGGATGTTTGGTCAAATATTTTTTGTCCCCCGCGCGACGCAATGCGTGGGACATAGAAATACCGGGTGTTTGACGTCCGTCTGTCTGTCCGTCCGTTCGTCCGGTCTTGTTAGCGCTTTTACATGTACAATTCTTGCAAGATTTTTATAAAACTTTTATTATATATCTATATCAGCAATGTCTCGGACGAGTTTGAAGATCAGTGCCGATCATTTTTTTTTAAGAATTATTGCATCGTTAGCGCGCTCATCTGAACAATTCTTGTCAGATTTTTATGAAACTTTTATTGTAGGTTTATATATCAGCAATGTCGTTGATGACTTTGATAATCAGTGCCGATCAATCATTTTTAAAAGAGTTATGGCCTTTATAAATATTTTTAAGTATATGGAAAATTGCATTGTTAGCGCTCTCATGTGTACATTTCTTACCAGATTTTTATGAAACTAATATAATATGTTCATATTAGCTATGTCTTGGACAAATTCGAAAATCAGTGACGATGAAATTGTTTTAAAAGAGTTTTGCCCCTTAGAAATATAGATTATATGGAAATTTGCAATGTAAGCGCTTTCACATGTACAACTTTTCCCAGATTTTTATCAAATTGATATCAATGGTTTATAACAGCAATATCTTGGACAATTTTGAAAATAAGTGCCGATCAAATATTTTTAATGAGTTATGCCCCTCGGAAATATCTTTTTTATTGCCCTTGGGCAGATAAAATATGTGCAACGCGGGGGACATTGGAACTCTGTTCTTTTATAAACTTAGTTATTCATTATAATGACTGAGCTGATTTGTACTCTCATGGTAGTCTGTATACGTACAACTTAGCTAACTGCATATTAAGACTTAGTATGCTAGTCATTTTACTTTATCGTTAGAACGAATAGGCTAACTCAAGTATTTCCTTATAACGTCTTAGCTTATACTTTATAATGACTTGGGAAGTGGCGTCAATATACCCGAAAGGATGTCATTGAGTACATAACCTGCCTGAAACTTGATTTGCTCTTCAACAACACAAAGCCAAACATATTTTCATCGATTGGAAACATATTTTTACTGTTTTTAAAATGATGAAATTTTCAAAACTCTAAGGTTTTTCTGCTCCTAGAGTTTAAATTGCATTAGTCGTTGCTCTTCAACTTCGTAGTATTTGATTTTGCTTAGCAACTGTTTTGTTTCAATTCGAGCCATTGATGAGGCTTATGTAGACGAAACGTGCGTCACAAGCCTGGTAATTTTGATGAGTTTGTATATTAATATGCAACGTACATTGACGAAACTGTCAACTATATTGAACATTACCTTAACACATCACTTCAAACCTTACCATAGACATACAAGATGTATGCAAAATAGAAACCAGAACATCTCTGTACCTAACTTGTAACTTTGGATCTAGGGACAAAAAAATCGACAGAAAAGGAGTGCGATCTAAAGATTCAAGATGGCCGCCACTGTGGCAAAACGACTTTGCGTTGAAATAATTTGTAAAAACAAGTACAGAACAGTTTCCTGGTCAAGTGTCGGATGACGTCTTTATGATGACGTTATATTATAAATGTGTATTGTGACACTATAGTTGACATCATATCCGTTCCCGCATGGCGCCATCACAAAACCCTGAAGTTTGTTCCTTCAAAATGCATACTCCGCAAATAACAACATGACTTCCAAAATGCAGTGCCATGTCGTTAAAGCGGAATAATTTGGTAGTTAAAACGAGTTAGCTTAGTCTTTATTATATGGAAGCTAAGTAATTATTTATAGTTTTCGTAACGAGTCTGAATTGAATATTGCTTGATATTAACTCGAGTTATTCAATTTCGATATAATGATAAACGAGCCTTCGGCGAGTTTATTATTACTATTCAAATTGAATAACGAGAGTTGATATCGACCGATATCCAATTCTCACGAGTTGTTAAATCTACTTCTCGTATGATCAACGAATCGTTGATCTAGTCAATTGCACATACCAGTATGACGTCATATGTCCTATTCCGGCGTCAAACTCTAACATCAGACATTTGAAACTTTTTGTATGCCTCAGAATGTAATACACTTTGACAAACAGAAGATTTTCATGTGAATTGTTTGAGTGTTTTGTACATTATTGAAGAAATCACATATGTCCGTTGCCATGGAATAAATGTACATCATATTAAGGGCATACGATACAGTTACAGGGGAGGTATTGGCGTTGCTAACGTAAATTGTTATTTTCGCGACGTCAAACTATGACTTATCGGGAAAAGATTCAGTTTTCGACTGATTTTTATCATTCAAACTTATTTAACTTGAAAACGAGTTCATGGACCCCTCTTTTTTAAAATGCCATTTGGTTTAATTACGCGAGAAGATTATGTGTGCCAATTTTCATGAAAACGTAAATAGTGCAATTTTTAAATTTGATAAATATACAGCAAAAAGTGATGTTTTTTTCTACATTCATGAACATTTGATAAATATGAATTATTTCTGAATAAAAAATGTATAAATTTTTAGGATACTTATAAAATACAGAAATTACCAATCATTTAACAAAAAACAATTTGTGTTTATCTTTTAAAACAAAAAAGTTATGTCTTTCTTTCGAAAGGGAAAATACGGCCACAAATCCGAATTTTGAGCAAATATACCAAATTTCGACCTCATTTTACTCAAAAAGTAGCACATGAAGGTATATTTTTTATTACATATTTGATTTAATCAGGTAAAAAATAGTCTATATTGAAATTTTTATCAAAATGTAAATACGGGATCAAAACTGTATCGTATGCCCTTAACCGTTGAAAGTCATCAATGACCTAACGAATAGCCAATGGAAATGTTGTATTATCGTCTATTGATGCTTGATAAGCCAATCAAGTTAACGCACTATTCGTATCACTTTTTTGTATCACACTTTGTGCAGTGTGAAAGACGAACTATTTGATATCGTTTTATGCCTTTATTTCGTCTGCTTAATAAAATGTAATGATCACTTAATTTTATTTCGTTTAGATTTTTAAAAACCAAATTCAATTCTTCAACAAATAAGCATTTACTGGTTTGATTGTGAATTTATTATGAATAAGAAACATTTTTTTTTTTTTTTTGTGTGTAGTCATATGATTTTTAAAAAAAGTTCAATATGTTTTATATACTTGATTACCTAAGTTTTTCGTAAAAAAACAAGAGTACGTGGATTTTTTTGCAAAAGAAAATCCTTTATCTCATCAAAATCTTCAGAAGTGTACTGCCTTTGAATTAATGTCTCGCAAAACTTTTTCCGTATGCAGTGACCTACTAGCTACAAATATAGTTAATTGATTCTGAACGAAGAACAAATTTAATACACCAAATTATTTAACAATAGTTATGGCAAAATTTTAATAAACAAATGTCAAGGCATGTAAAATATAATAAAATATATTGCTGTATCAACTCACTTATTTTCCACATCCTCCTTGATTCTGTGTTGATTGTTTATCAAGGTTCACAATTCGATAACAAACCCGAAAATCAATTACCAGCTAACGTTTGCATAGAACAATCACTGAATGAAATATTTTTTCGGTTATATGTTATGGTCTCGTTATAAATGTAAAAAAAAACGTGCATAGAAGACTTAGTTAAGTATATATGCATGCATTGGTTGGTTCAATAATTTCTTTAACATAAAAAAAAATAAGAGACTCGTTTCATATGACTTTGATTAACTTCACTAACAGTTCATCGACAATCACGTCAGTATTACGGACACTTGAAGATTTTTATCTTAATGGAATGTTAACATTCAAAATTAGATAATTTTAACCATGTAAATAAATTGTGGCGAAATTGGTTTAGCCTAGCTTTTCGCAGATAACAGTATCAACATTATTGTCATGGAGTTATCTCACCCATCACCGAACATATCGTTACAGATTTGACTTGGTAGAGTACCAACATAAAAAAACACCCCGTTCTATACAAATGTCATGTTTTCGTCAAAAAATCTAATCTCAACCTACGTTTTAACTTTTCACTTATGTGGCTAAAGACCTGTTTGAAACAAAGAAGACCGTTCAAAACTGAATAATTGATTGTCTGACGGGATGTTTGACGTCAAGCAGGCAATATTTATATATATTTAGGACGAGAGCAAGTTAATAGACAATTCAAATTAATTTGCGGTAAGGGATGTACTACTGGGCAAAAAATTTGTTCTGGAACAATAAACGTTTAATGGATAGTGTCGGGAAGTTAAGCCTAACTACTGGTCTACAAGTCACTGATGACGAGCCGACACAAGGGATCTTTAATCTGCATAGAACGTGGAGTTTTTAAAAACACAGCACTTGAATTTAAACGTCCCTATGCGAAGAACGTTGGTTGTGAATTTGAAAGTCCCACACACCACCAAACGATTTCCCTGCTATGCGGAGGTTGCACCTTGAAGATCAAGTAACGTTTTGTATGTATCATCCTGCATAACCTACGGTGTAACATTTTATGATTCCCGACGAAGAAGGCTTAGTACCGAATTTCTATACCGCGGGTACCCTTGGTTATGCAATTTGATATTATTTGATAAATATTCATTAACTTATTTTAACTGAATCATGGCATTTAACAGCCAGATCATTTTCTGTATTTCGAAAAAAAAGTATATTTGCAATATTATACGGCAGTATTATGCAGTCGTCAACATTTATATTCCGTTAACCAATTTACGTAATTTGATTTTTTTTTTACTTATTTTTTGTAATACTTGCATTCGTAAATGGATTATTTTACTTAAATAAAGGACTACTCATGAATAATCAAAATGTTAAATGACAGCAACAGCTGTACACCATGTACAAAAAAGGCTAATTATAGGAATTTAAATAATTTGAATTGACTTTACATGAAACATTTTATACATATTTTATTTAATGTTATTTATCAAGCCACTGATCGCCTTTTCTATCGTCTCCCGCACACAAGGTGTGTTAATTCTTTCAACCGTAATAGGATCCTAGAGGAAAGATATTTTAAATGTCAGAAAAAACAGACGTTTGAAGCTATATAATCAACCGAGTTAAAGAAATATAAAGACTCACGTCTAAGCATCATGACCCCCATGACATGAAAATCTGTATGCATTTAGGTACAAGTAGTGTAAACATTATCTGCTCCACACGAAGATTTGTTCGTGCCAGTACAAATTCGATGATAAGTCTCATTCGTTGATGCCGACTATTTTTCAAAAAATCAATTAATTTTTAAATGTTAAATGTTAATTTGATATAACAACAATAGGGAAGGAAATAATAATGACAAAATAAAAACAATATAAATATTGTTTTGTAGAACGATATTAGAAGCTTGGTGTTTTTTTGTTTTGTTTTGTTTTTTCGTTTTTCCCATGTCGCTCAGTTTGTCTTCGAGTTATTAGTTTGAATGTCCTTTTTGTATCTTTCATAAATTTGTAAATATATGCATCATTTAAATCATGCTAAATATAAAAGCACTGGATATTTGATGAATGTTACCCTTCGGCCCTTACACTCAATAAGTGGTGTCACCGATTATGTCTTTCTAACAAAAAAGTAGGAAATTATTTCGAAAGATATTTGTTTCTGAATTAATATGATCATGTGCGATTCACTCGACAAGTTGAGATCCTTAATACATTACAAGTTTGTGTAAGTGCGAAAATACTAGGACCGATATCATTGGCCCGGAGACTGAAAATAAAGGACATGCCCCAGAATATTTATAACGATGTAACAACCGTTAAGTTTCGAAAATAAATCATTAATTACAACTCATGCATTTTTTTGCGTGATTTACAAATAACAATTTGGTAGACTGAAGGTAATTAGATTTATTTGTATGCAAGAATCATCAGTTATTTATGATTTCCTATTACATGGTGTTCTACAACCGAATGTACCTTGAACTTGATTTCGACCTTGGTCTCATCGGAAATTGTGAAAATACCTTTCTGTATATGTTTAATTGGGTTTTTTAAAAGATCTTTCCCGGTTTTATAAGTTTTAATTTTGGCCATTTCATTTTGTGTTTATCTTCGATTTACTATTTCTATTTGCATCCATGATATCTTTGAACCTCCTAGAAGAATTTAAATAAAAGAAGGCAGAACAAAGTGCTAGGGCTCCACGGCTTTCCCTAGTTTAAAACAAAACTATTAAATGGAAAAATATAGAAACATACAGAAGAGTAGCAATCAAATCCAGAGGCATTGCTTTTGCCATGTGTGTCACTTTAATTTATTCATAAACGGATTTATTGAACCAATTACAATTGATTCCAGGACAATTCAGTGTGACTTATCGGGACCTTTTTTACAATATACGTTTGTAGTATTATGATTACATCTACATAATTATGCAGTCTCGATTGGATAATTGTGAATACGATATTCGGAAGTTTGCAGCAAATATATCAGATGTATATATCAATTAAGAGCACGATGAAAGGCATGAACGATTGAAACAATGCATCCATAAATAATTTCGAACATCACTCAAGAGACATTAATTTTCTGAATGCGCATTTGATGCATTAAAACCGTTATCGTTAATGTTTTAATTTTAGATATAGGAACAAAAAAACATACCAGAAATTTGAAAATACTGCAGCAAGTGCTCTAATCACAGACGACTAATTATAGCCTACAGTGATAGGTTCAGAACATTTTAAACACAATTAAAAATATGAAAGTTATATTTAAGTATTTAAAAAAACGTAGACGTAGTCTTGCTCACTTTCGTACCAATTTTAAAAGTTTCATACTGCAGAGACAAGAAGATACACTTTTATTAAAGTTCCAGTTGAGACGCGTTTATGATTCAATGGAACCATATTAGTATTGACTTTGCAGACCACTTTCTAATGGCTTTAAATTTGGGTAATTTGTTTAATTATAAAAATCAAAAGATGTGGTATGAATCAATAGGTAAAAGTGTTAAATAACTTTCCATACCAAATTCAGACTTATACATTCTTTAATCTAAAGATTTAGATGAATTGAATATGTTAGTCTTCCAATCGTTTACAAACAAATGGTAAAACTTTTACACATTTAAGATAAATTACAATACTTTCCCATGATTAGTCGGTGCGTATACTTTTTATGAATTCTTCTTTATTTTTTATTTCAGGCATCAACACATCCACATTCAATTATGTATATGCTACATGATTTGACCATATAGAATGATCATCACCATATAGTAAAGGCTATACAGCATTTCATACAGGATATACGATTTTTCACTATTTAGCTGTATCAATACGTTCCCCCAAAAAAACCCAACCATTCTAGCTTTAATGTAAACAGACATGGTAACACCACTAGCCCAAGTTAGGGGGAGGGTTTGGTGCCAGTAATCATGTTTAACCACCACCACCCCCCCCCCACCCCCCACCAACACACTCTTTATGAACCAGTCCTAAGTCAAGATCCTGTAGTGCAGTGGTTGTTGTTGATTAATGTCTGTCATATTTGTTTTTCGTAATTGTTTATTACAAAGTAGGTCGTTAGTTTTCTCAATTGAATTGTTTCACATTTTTCGTATCGGTGCCTTTTACAGCCGACTATAATGTATGAGTTTTCTCATTGTTGAAGGTCGTAGTGTATCTTATAATTGCTTACATCCACTTCATCTGATTTTTGTTGTCTCATCGGCAAACATACCAACTCTCTTTATTTTCATATACATACTCTACCAAGTTCACCAAATAAATAGCAATTAGATGTACAATTTCTAATTTTCATAATATTTTACAAAATTCTAAATGCAAAGATTCAACTATTTTCCTTGGATACTCAGAAAGCATTTCACATAGATACTTCACTGGTACTTGGAGAGTGAAGTATAATTGTAACAGGCAATCTGAAGAATAAAGAATACATATTTGTTGTTAAAAAAGATCAACTATATACCAATTTGTTCATTACCTCAAATATCAGCACTTCACACCAGAAAAGTTGCGACCATAGTATCAAACAATTGTTATAAAATATTTATTGGTAAGCACAATGTTCTTGCTTAACGCAATACATCCAATGTAGAACATAGCTTTCTTGGCTTGTTGTACAATTCTAGACTAATATCTATGAAATGTATCTTTTTCTAGAAAATATTATACCAAGATATTGAAATTCATCAATAACAGATAAACGTTCATTATATTTCATTAAATGCGCATTTTCAGCCTGTTTTGCCCTTGAAAAATATAACAGTATTAGTTTTGGCTGTGTATTCAATTCAACAGCATATTCAGCAATAATGATAGTGTCGACTGCATTTAATAACAATTAAATAATTGACATAGTTAAAATACTTTGCCGCTAAATTTGAGAGTTATCTCGCGTTATCCAAATCTTACTTCTGTCTTCCATGTTTTATTCAGAAAAAGAAGTTTTCTTGACATCCCGTTTACAAACAAAAACGTCACTCTTAATCCTGTCGAATGTAGAATGAACGATAATTACCATATGATTATATGAAGGGAAATAATTGAACAAGAAAGAAAAATTACAACAACAACAACAACAAAAAACGTCAACTTTCGAAAAGTTGAAAATTTCCTAAAGATTGAATATCTACAATCAAATCTTTAAGCAGTAATTATAAAAATGAGCCGTATCAGGATCAGTTTAATTCGCCCATTATTGTATGATAGACTACACAAAGTCATCCATTAGTGTAGAAACAGTCCGAACCACTGATTCTAGGATCATACGTTTTCAATATTGCTATTGTCTTTGAATGTTGCAACAACCCACTTTCACCATATCCTATTTCACGATACATCATTTCACCATACACTAAATACCCTCACACCATACACCATTACACCATACGTCATTCCCTTTATATCATACCCTCACACCATTACATCATACACTACGCCCTTGTACCCTTCTTCTTCATTTTAATCATTCAAGATTAAAATCATTAAAAATTACCCACAACGCAACGTAATTGCAAATTTCAATATGTCTTTTATAAAACAACTCAAGTTAAAAAAATCTCTAGTCACTATTCCCCATACATCATACATCATTACACCATATACAGTATATCCGGAACTATATTCGGGGCTATAAATGAAGCAATAAGAATTTTGCAATTAAATTCTACGCTGATAAATGAATTATGTTTTTAAGCTAAGATTCCAACCCAATCAGACAGAGTTGATCTCAGATGGATTTAATTCTGATTTCTTTTATGTTTATTTGAATCGAATAGATTTTCAAGTGTTTAGGTAGTCATACATCATTGGCTTTCAAGTAGTACGAGTACGAGTCTTCCTTGTGAAGGTAAATCCATGAAGTACTTCGGAGGCAACACACTTATAAATTGTTATTTTCATTTGTATAGAATCAGTTTAAACTGGAAATTAAAGAATTTTATCAGAGGTATAATATATTTAAACCAGTAAAAGAGACGCAAATAGTCATCCTATATTTCAATAATATGTACATAAAAACTATCGTATATAGATATCGTTGTCTGCTTTTAAATAGCAATGTAATAAATGTACTGTACAAATAAAAAAAAGTCAAACGACAGGAGACATTGATGAAAAATGTGCAAATATAATTGTGCAACTTGCGCATTTAAAGCGTGTTTGTCATGCGATATTGGTTTTGCTCATTCTTTAAGACTGTACGGTGACCTATAATTGATAACTTCTATGTCATTTGGACAATAGTGGATAGTTGTATCATTGGCTAACATACCAAATTTGCTTCTTTTCTTTGTAAATGCATTTCAATGTATGCATATGCCTTTTAATTTGATTTTGAAATACACCCATCCCGATTATTTGCTATAGGTAAGTTATCCTACGGAATATGAACGCATACAACGTTACAGTTAAAACACTTTAAGTGTATGGAAAGAAAGTTACGACTTTATATTTTGACTCCTCATGCCTTGAATTTAATTAATTCCTTTTTTTTCGTTGTGGTTTTATTACATTTATTCACGTTCATTTAAATTGTGTTCTTCACAAATTAATCAGTTGGATATCAATAGTCAAAACTTAAGTATCATTCAACAGTGTCAAAATTTAAATGTATTTCCGTAGAACCAATCGACATTTCGCACCTTTAGTGTTATGGTGTTTATAAAGTCGTGCCTGGTTTGAATATATATACCTGGACACAATGACTATTGGAGAATTCATATATCTCTGCGTTGAAAGGAGTATTATTAAACTGTATTTGTTGGGATGTCAAGTGTTTTATAGCAATATGTTTAAACGCAGCGTATACAACATGTTGCCGATCCTGTGATGAATATATTATATTAAAATTTGCTGTTACAAAATTTTGGAAATTATATAAAGTTAAGGAATGTATCTCCCTCATGCAAAGCTCTGATTCCTTGCCCAGCTTTGGCTATACTTTTTGGTCCTTTCTGGTTTATAGGTCTTCATATTTTTAATAAGCTTTGGATTTTCAAATATTTTGGCCTCGAGCATCACTGAAGAGACATTGATTGTCGAAATGCGCATCTGGTGCAGAAAAAATGGTACCGTTTATGTTATTATAAGCGCGTTGGTATGTGTCGAACTTGAACGACTTTAAAAGAACTTTAAAACCTAGCATGTTTGCCGTACTTAAAACACAGTTTTGATTAGCTATTATGCAAACTTGAAGTGCACATATCGATATAGCTCAAAGTATAACATATTTACTTCCATTCTTATGCAAGTCTTGGCTGGAAATGATACCTTATTATTCAGCAGTTTCAGCAAATGCCTAGTCTAAATAGTAATTCAGTCTTATGGGACTGATGTATTACTGACAAAAACACAATACAAATTTTTGTTAAGATTTATTTTCATCAAATGTGTAAATTGTTTTGGATAAACTTTATTAATATCATCCTATATGTTTGCCCCTTTCAACAGTAGCTCAACTAAAACAATAGAAAAAAAATAAAGTACAGTTGAAGGTAAACTACATGTATAGTTACATGTACATAAAGGCACAGTGCGTGTTTGTCATGCTTTTTGCGTGCGCTAGGACTTCATTATACACTTCCGTGAGTACCTTCACATGTATTTGGTGTTTCAAAATGGATTAAGACGATGAACGTGTATTCTTAAAGAAACTTCTTTCCGTCAAGAAGATGTCGAATATAGTGATGATGTTTTTCAAGCTTTGGATTAAAATCAAATCTGTGTTCAAATATATCCTTTTTCAGTGGGGATTTAGTGATAGCAGCTAAAATTGGCAAGTTTTATATATATATTTTAAAATGTAATCCTCTCCTATTACTTCCTTATTCCTTCAGAGGTTTTATTTCTTATGAGCGAATGTGAAAAAATGAATAACACTTGAAGCTTGAAGACAAGTTCACGTTGCAGAACAAAATTCAACCGTATCGAGTGCACCGCAGTCGATTTTATCTCAAATATATATATAACACTATAAAATATAATGAATGAGCACAAATGCAGAAATAACAAGCGCGCAAGCAATTTGAATTTTTTTGTTGTTCATCGGAATTTCCCCCTCTTATATTATTGCAATGAATGTTACGAGAATTATGATCCAAATATAACATCTTTTATTTGTAAAAAATGAATTAATATAGTCATAATATCTAAATTCATCGCAATGAAATATCTGGAGATCAAAAATTCAGACGTATTAACCAATTAAACATGAAAAAAAATTTAATCATAATTTTCCCGTATGATGAAGACCCCCTCTTTCCGTCCTCGTTCACTGAAATTGACCTTGACTTGGCGGTTATACTGCAAGAGACAGTAATTGTTTACCCAAACCGGACCACCTGAATACACTCCCTTCCCCCCCCTCCCCCTTTTCGGTTGTTATCGCACTTTTTCTTTTTAGTTTATTTGCGTATTGCTGTCTTTTGTGGTTTTTTTTTTTTTTTTTATTACGGAAATATATTTTGTCCCTCGATTTCCCTTTGCAAATAACGATTTCATTTTTCTTTCAAAACAAAGCATTGTATGTGTACATTATCCATGTTTCTGTGTTTAATGAATAATTATTGTATTCAATCAAATTTACTTTTGAGATCTAAACTTAAGTGAAGTGTTTAAAACTATTCATAAATACATTGGACGGAAACATATGTAATTTATATTTCAATGTTATATATAGTCAAAATACCTTTATTAATAACTCTCCGCCCTCTTTGTTAATCAATTCAATACCGGAAAGAGTTTTCTGTATAAAATTATATAACACAATTACAAACTGTTTAAAAACCTATTTAACAAACATATAAATAATCTAACCCCTACGTTTATCAAGAAACTTCATTTGTTTCAACATCAACAAAATCTTGTGCTAATAAAAATAACCTAAAAGCACAAAAAAACTGACAACGATCATTTTCAACCAAATTGGCGCTAGAGGAGGAGACAACCCAAAGTATGAGCAGTGAAATAAGTATTAATGCTGGCAGTGTTAAAATCAATTTGAAAGGTGAAAAAAAAACGTCTTCATCAGTGACGAAATTATTGTATTGGAAGGTGACCTTAATAAAAAAATAATTTTGTGTAATTGTTATCTGTTCTTTCATTGTTATTTTTTTTTTTTTTTTTTTTCAAAATGAAAAAAGCAAATTGTGTGCATTGATGGATTTCTTTTCAGTCCTTGAACTCTCATTTACCTGTAAGAATAAATTATGCTACCTTCAGCTGTCCAATATTTTTAAGAAAAAGGAGGGTTATTCTTTAAAATATTGGACAGTTAAAGGTAACATAATGGTTTCGAAATTCATACAGGTAAATGATAGTCCAATCACTGAAATAAAGAACAGGCAAAACAAAAAATGACGTTACAACAATGTTTTAACGTTGTAGAAACTACTTACCTCTCTACGGCCTAATTAATTCCTGTTTTTGTGGTTTTTCTTTTGTTCAAATTTTGTTTTCTGTTTTTTCAATAATTCAGATACAATTGATAAGCGTTGGTTCGTTCAAAAGATTCCACGAACCTGGAGCGTCACACTGACCATATCAAATCGATTTATACATATTCATTTACTAGAGATTATAAGCAGTATAATGTTTAATGTTTAAGTATTCTATTCCATAGTGGCGTATATGTATCTTATAGTATTAATTGGGTCGCGTGCCTTATATATGACAAGTGCAGATGTAAGGTTCAGATTAAGTACCATGTGTTTAATGTAAGAAGATTTTCAACCTGTAAAATGTTTAGTGTTAGAAAAACTGGGATTGTGCTAATTGTCTACTGATATTGGTGCATATTGTGTTTTTATTACATGAATAATGAAAAGTAAGACAATATATTAGTGTAGACAAATTAACTTTTAAGTTAGTCACACTGGACAATTCACAGCGCTTTATTTATCTTCAGCTACTAAAGCATGTAAGCTGTATAATGTTTAATATTTTAGTATGCTATTTCATAATAGCATATGTGTATCTTGTAGTTTTGTTATCATTTTCTTCCATAATTTATATTAGACATGTGCAGATGCAAGGTTCATATTAAGTTCAATGTGTTTTAATGTCAAGAGATTTTCCACCATATTAAAAATCAATATCTTACACACATGTATACAAAAATATAGTATTTAAAAAATTAATAATGAAAAATAACGACTTCGATTAAGTGTTAGGGTTAAAAAAGAGAGACGGAAGATACCAAAGGGATAGTCAAACTCATAAGTCGAATATATACGAACTGACAATCGCAAGGAAAAAAACGAAAGATGCATTTGGTCTAAAATGTATAATGGTTATCTTAACAAGTCTGTGAAATGAATAACACTAAGATACATGACGTAAGCAATTCAATATGTATGCAAAACTGGTGTTGTATTCCTTCATAGTAGATTTTAAATACAAGATAAAATACCAGTACCTTTTTGAAAGTCCATTTAAAAACACCGACAATTGTATTATCAAATTTAAATTTTTTAATAAAGAAAACATTGTACTGCTAATTTCATTATTAACTTCAGAGTACAAAGTTATTTAAAACATCTTCCCTTTCCAATTACACTACTTTAATATCCAGTGAAAATGGGGCAAGTCGCTGTCTTTTCGTATATTTTATTTTCGCACTTTTTTCAGTTTATGCTGATGTCATCAGATTATTTTAAAATTATTAATTAAATAACACAAATTATAGAAATGACTAACTAGTATAAAACCAAAGTCAATACAAGAATTGATTGCAAAGGAGCGAGAAATATATAACATACATTACAAATAAATATAGATGAAGAAAAACACCCCGGAGGAGGGGGGGGCAGGAGAAAAAGCAAATGGTCTGGAATGCATAGTATTTCAAGACATACAAATAAAAAATGTATGAATCTCCGATCAATTTTTCAGTTTTTTCGTCAACAAATAAATGCACTTACAACTGATTAAATTGATTTCGTTTTAAGTCTAAACTATATCGTTATGTAATAGTTAAAATTGTATAACGTTACGACTCGGTAATTTTCAAACAAATATCTATTATAGGCCAAGTCGTAAATAGTTTATTTTGTCTTCAATAGGACATAAATGTGTCCGCCATTATAAGACAACGTATAGAATAATGATGTAATTTTGAGAATAACAAGAAAATATTTATAGAGCCCGAAGAAGATAACTATGAAATATTATATAGTCGTGAAGACGTATGCAATTGCAAGTCTTGAGTTGTTTAACTTTATTTAAACAAGCTTCGCTTCTTTTAATTTCATAGAGTTAAAGTCAAAAGGATAAGTAATTTTAAATTATCATGTATTGTTTTTACAAAATTGTAATTTGATACAACCCTGTTCTGTTTTCCTTTACCACAGCTATTGGGACTAAAACTGTCAATACTTAACAGGTTTTGCAGGATCTCTATATAAACGACTTCAAGTCTATTCTTCCTGATTGCACCTGTGCTAGTTGCCAATTCATGTATAATTTGGCTTGCCACGTCATTACTGGTGACCTGAACATTGTCAAAAGCATTTATCGGCGAAATGTATTAACCAAATCAATGAAATTTGAGCCATAATTTTGGAATACTAATGGATTCAGTCAACAATTATGCCAGGCAATGGCCTATACGTGGATACTCTTTTCGAATGTATTAAGGTTGTGCAGTCTATGTTACAATAGAGGCGAGAGAAACCAAATTTTTAGAGTAAATAAAAACGTTTGAATGGACCACATAATTTATTTTTTACATTTACAGAACATGTTTTTTTCAAAAACAATCGGCACTCCCATGGAAACCAACTGTGTTCTTCTTGCCAACTTGGTTCCATATTCATTTGAAGGTGGAGGAAACTACAGATTGAGTGTGCCTTATTTTATGACTTACATTTAAAAATTAACATTACGTTTCACTTGAGAACAATACTTTACGACAAAATAGATTATTTTAGTTTCCAAATCGTGAAATTTCCCTTTCTATGTTGAAACATTCAAGTAGCGCCTGCATATGGAGTATATATGCTTCTCCCAGTTAATGTGATGTTCAAGAACTTGCATTTCCTATTATGATGACCTTGATAGAGGGTTGTTGTCTCTTACAACGAAGTTACTAAAAGAAGGATTCTAGTTGGTTGACCATAATAGAATATCTATGTCAAAGATGATCATAAATTTGTTCCAATTGTCATAACCACAATCCGTTCTCATTTCCTGGATTGTGACATGACCGAATGAGACTTATCACTGAAATTATACCTACCTACCATAAGCAATATTACAAGTGCCACTACTAGAATATGATCTGTTTACAGTTCTCAGGTACCCGATATCACTCTCAGTTGTTGGTGGGGTTCTAATTGCTAAGATTTTAGGTTTCTGTGTGGTGTATTGTACAATGGTTTGTGTCGTCTGTCGACTTTTACCATATGGCGTTGTCAGTTTATCTTCATCTAACGTGTTTTGTATGTTCCCTTTGTATTTTTCACTTTTGGTCAACATATAATAGATCATTTTCACATGCCTAAAATGATTGTTGCCCTTTTCTTGAGATCTTTCCTTTTTTATAACAGAGACAAACATGAAATTTTATTAGAACTAAAATGTTACCATTCTCGGATCCAAAAATCCAGGTATTTCCTGTTAAGAGTAACGTCCCTTTCTTATTTGCATGATGTGATATTGATATGATTACTGCTTTAATTGCCAATATATATATTCAGTCTATATTTATAACATTCTTTATGTCCATGTAATATCTATGGTCAGATATATTAATATCATTCATAGTGTTCATGTTAACTAACGATATATCTCTGTATGGCTTGACGGAGATATTTGAAACATTTAGATTTGAATAAACATATAGATGTTGATGTTTTTATGTTCGTTGGTAAACTATTACATAGAATTGCAGAACTGTATGCACAAGAAATTTTCATTATATGCGTGTTTGGCCAAATAACTACCAAATTGTTTTTGAGACAGATCTTTAATTTCTTTCATAAATTTTATAGAGTTCTGAACACACAAATTTTTCGTATAATCAGCAGTTTTATCGTGTAAGATTTTATATACTAAATTAGTTTATGATATGAAATTCTGTCTCGGAAACTTAACCAATTTAATCTGTCAAAAATTTCACCCGCTGTTGTAAAGAAAGGGGTATCTAAAATTATTCTTGCTGCTCTTTTTGGAAACTTATTAATCTTTGGAGGCATTCGTCATTACAATTGAATAATTTCTACATAAGGAAATGCCTGTACCAAGTCAGGAATATGACAGTTGTTTTCCATTCGTTTGATGTGTTTTAGCTTTTGATTTTGCCATTTGATAAGGGACTTTCCGTTTTGAATTTTCCTTGAAGTTCGGTATTTTGATATTTTACTTTTTCCCATATTGTGCAACAGTAGTCAAATATTGGTAGAATATAAGAATTATAAAATAATGGTCTAAGTATTTCTTGATTAATTTGATGTTCCATATTAAGGTGGTGATCTATTTTAATTCCTGATACCTTTTTTGTATTCAAAATGAATAATTTGATCATCTATACTAACATTTGTTTGCTTGTCCAATATATTTTGGTATTTTCAAATACCCAAATGTCCCTTGTGTATTATCCATATTGTCCCTCTCCATATTGGCAGAAAGCACTAAACTATATTTCTGTAGAGTATTGTGTTTTTCTTACTCTAATAAGCTGAAAGGAATTCATGTAATTATTGTAGATGATACAACTGCATTCTTCAAATGTCCATCTTCTAATATAGAAATGAAAAAATAGCTTAATAAAAGTTAATCAATATGAAAATACCAATTATTAAACTTATGATACTAAATAGCACATCTAAGATCTGCTAAAGTATTAATTCAATTTAACATAAGAGATATTTGCATACAAGTAACATTGGAAACGATGTAACTTTATTTCGGATTTTGGATAGGCTTTAAAGACGTTCGTCACATCAAGTTAATTTTCCTTTTCTCTAAATAATGTTCTTCCTGTATATCCAGAAAGATGTTCTAAAGCACTATAAGGAACTACTTAATACTAATGTGTCTTGAGTGAATTCTGAGTTAAAATATGATTTTAATAGAAAAGTCTATGTAAATTTATAGATTATAGATGTGAAAGTGGCATTATCAATATGTTAAAAACTATTCTCTTTCGTTTAATTAATACTTCATAAAACAATATGGGCTATGACAAATGGTAAACCTAACAAATACTTAATAATTACCGTGTGTAATGGTAAGATATTTACATCGAACACAAGCATGAAATACTCTACTTGCATCTAGTTATTGATTTTTAAAATATCTATTCCATAATCATGTAATCAGAACGGTGTTTAGTTTGAACAAGTCACCAACACTTAATTTGTCAATAAATGATTTCCTTTAGGCATTTGCTTAATACGATATAGACACAAAGTGCTAAAATTTAAAACATTCAAATTTTTACCGCCTATTTCTTTGGTAAACACCGCCAAAGTATTTCTACACCAAAATATTCCGATCTTCTGTGTGTAACAATTGATAAGCTGGTATTTTGTTACATTTTTTTGATATGATTTATAACCATATAATAAAGACTTTTGTTTTAATATTAGCATGTATTAAGAAGAAAATAAAAGTCACTCACAATGCTTTGTATCTGTACTTTTTTTTGCCTTTTAATTTTTTTGTATCAAGCGTCATTCATTTGTTTGTTGTAGACGAAATGTGCGTCTGCTGTACAAATTTATAAGTGTGTTGTCTTTGCTGGGTTTTGTCACATACATTTTGTACCAATGTGACTATGGAAATAGTCTGATTTTAAAATTTGAAAAAAATCTGAATAACAAGCTATAGTCCAAACAAATAGTATTGAATCATTATATTTTATAGAACTTCAGTCGAAAGACCGATCAGAGAAAAGATATGCATGAACTTTTGAGCAGTCGCGAAGTGGTAAAAATAGTTTTATTTTTATTTATTACTTTGGTACAATATGACATCAATATCGATATCATAAATATTTTCAACACATTAAACTTACACTTATTCGTTAGTAGAAACTTGAAAAATATTTTTAAGTGCCAGTCTGTCTAAGAATCATGCATTTAGATATACATCTTCCAAAAGCCTATTGAAATGTGTTTGCACATATGTGTTTAAAATCAAACGTTCAATCTAAATTCAGTAACCAAATACCAAGGAGGTTAGAGTCAAAGGAATGTCATATTATTGCTATGACCCTGAAGACTGATCATTATAATTTGTAGTTAGTGACTCTAAAACATTCAAAATTTACTGTAAAAATATTTCAGGCTTTTTCACTATAAAATTGAGAATGGAAATGGGGAATATGTCAAAGAGACAACAACCCGGCCAAAGAGCAGATAACAGCCGAAAACCACCAATGGGTCTTCAACGCAGTGAGAAAATCCAGCACCCTCAGCTGGCCCTAAATAAAATTGACGTCATACTAAACTTCAAAACATATAAATGAACTAAAATTAAAAAACATACAAGACTAACAAAGGCCAGAGGCTCCTGACTTGGGACAAGCGCAAAATGCGGCGGGATTAAACATGTTTTGTGAGATCTCAACCTCCCTATACCTCTAGCTAATGTAGAATAAAGAAACACACAGCGATACGAACAGTAAAACTCAGTTTAAAAGAAGTCCGAGTCCGATGTCAGAATAGGTAACAAAAGAAACTAAGCAAAATGACAATGATACATAAATTAACAAAGGACTTCTAGCACTTTCTGACATGCCAGCTCCAGACCTCAATTAATCTGATTGAAAGATTATGTCTTCATCATATGAATATCAAATACAATCCCTCCCGTTAGGGGTTTAGTATCATACCATCATAAAATATATGAAAAGAACATAACCCGTATCATGCCAACAACTGGTTTTAGAATAAATGTGTTTATTTCCGATGCAAAGACCCTATGAGTGAATCACATTAATACCAAAATATGCAATCCTTAATGACTTGACTACAGTATCGTAACTATATCCCTTCCGAAAAGTCTGTTTATAGGTTTGGTTAGCTTTTGAGGTGAATGCCGACATTTTGTGCTTTGTAAAGAATTTTACCATCAAAGATTGGATGTGAAATACCTGAACGTATAAGATGTCTGCATGTTAATTAATATTTACGAATGATGTCCTTGTACCGATGACAAAATTTAGTAAATGTTTTGACCTAGTTTGTGATATCGAAAATCCTGGTGTAATAATTTTTCAGTAATACAGAGATTTCTTTCGTTAAAATCAAATAAGTTGTTACATACACGAGCGAATCGAACAAGTTGAGATATATAAACACCATAAGATGGTGACAAGGAACGTCACCATCTAAAATGGATAATTAACAATAAGAAATGAAAATCATCTCTTTTGTCACAAATTTTGGTATTAAGCTTCCCGTTAAAGATATAGATACCAAGATCCAGGAAAGGGCAGTGTTCATTGTTAGTATTAGCTTTATTTAAGGTCAGTTCGGCGGGATAAATCTCTTTAGTGTACATACTGAAGTCGTCATTATTGAGAGCCAATATATCATCTAAATATCTAAAAGTGTTATTAAATTTTTAAATCAGATGTTGTTTCGATGGGTCTTTGCTGATTTTAGTTATAAATTGTAACTCATAACAATACAGAAACAGGTCCGCAATATGTATCACATAACCACTAAATGAAAGACTGTATAAATCTTAAATGGACTAGAATCTCGTTGTAAACAACAAAGCCACAAAACTCACATAGTCAGGGAAAACATTAACAATATTAAAATTAAGGGGACATTCAAATAATATTCGTATTAAAGACAAAATGAAAACTAAAAAAATAAAAGTTTGAATGACACAAACTTAGGCCAAAAAATGTGCTATCAGTTGAACTTTTGTTCCTATTATAGATTCCTAATTTGTACTTGCAAAATATCATATATCAAATGAAAATTGTATGTGACCAAGACAATGTTATTGCTGGACAGGTCAGGGATATCAAATCTCTAATTCTTAAATGTTTAAGACTGTTATTTAAAAAAAAACATAAAGCAAGTACAAGTCGTTTATTCATTTTTTATGAAATTTATATTTCTTTAAGCTTGTCAAAACCGACAGTTGCTCTAATGTGATCCCATCTACATTAACAGTGGACACTGATACACGTGCGAGTAGATGTGTGTGTGAGGTCGATTGGTATGAAGGTGGAAAAAGAGCAATTTTGTATTTTTTGATGAACTATGTTGAAACATCTCGCAAAGTTTTTAACAATGAAAATATACCCCAAAAACTGCAGTAAACTTACATGAAATTCAGAGCTGACCTCCAGAAAGAATCTGGCACTGCTATAGAAATACTCTTGACAGGTAAGTTCAAACACAATTATAATGACTTAATATGAATTATGAAGTATTTGTCTCTTCAATGGATATGATCGTCAACACTGACAAAGTCATATGATTTTAAAATGAACATCAAAGATGTCAGTTTGTGAAGTGTCTAGCAACAGTTTCTAGTTTAACTTCGTCGGTAATGCTATGAAATACCAAACCTACACCAAAAGTTGTACCGAAGTCATCTCAACAGAGAGCAAAAATCGGCTTAGATTACATACACTTTAGGGAGATAAAATGAGATATTCACAGATGCACTCTTTGTTGAGATCTTCAATGTACAAATTTAAACATAGCTTTATATAATAACATATCAAATAAGTTTAATTCTCCGCATATGCTCGTTTGTTTGTTCAGAAACAACTTCAGTCAGAATTATAGTGACTGATCGTTTTTGCGATGCCACCAATTTACTCACGTAGGCAATAAATATTATAATTTATAAATATAATTTAATATATTATTAATAGATAATAATATCATTATTAATAAATAGATTTATATTTCAATTTAAGGAAGTCAAGCCGAAAACCTTTTGGCTTTTCACTGGAAGTATCCCCCGAATACTCCATTAGAGATGGGACTAAGATAAATGACTGACATAGATGTCTTGCTTGTAAATAAATACCAAACGGTAGCAGAGGTACCACATTCCTCCAAACGTCAATACATAATGAAAGAAAGTTCTCACTCAGGATATGTCAAACTATTCAAAGTAAAACAGACAATTTCAAGTAAAGGTTTTAAAAGATACTGGAAAACAATAGACAAAATTCAAATGCATACATTTCTCAGTGGACGTGGTAATAAATTTCCAGCCAGAGGGAATAAGTCTTCAGGTAATTTTTAGACATTTCAAAAATTGTAACGTTTGTCTTCTGATCAACTTGCCGATGATATATATTATTCTCCTGAATGAAGCCAATAGACATTGACGCAAAACTTCTGGTTTTTTTTTATGATATAATAATAGGAATATTTGTTTGTCTGCACATAAAATGTCAACACCCTACATCGTCCTCCTACTGGCATTGTGATGATCTGTTTGAAAAAGTGGCCAATGAAGAATATGGATCTTCAATAGGGAGATGAAATCATTCTACCTAATGCGGCGTTTACACAGTGCCGATTATTGCTCCCGTTTGAGATCAGACAGCGCTAATACACGAAAAGTGAAAAAAATCGGTTTACTATTCTCAATGATATGAAGTGTCGTATCATTGTCTGAACGCAGTCGTATACATTCGTAACAGATTCCTACGGATCGGGAATGGTCCGGAGAGGTCGGCCAATCACCCCCGATAATTAGGTGCGTCCCTAAACATTCGGGGATACTCAGGCGATTTTGTTTAGTCGGATTACAATCGTGACTATGTCGTGACAGATTCTGCTGTATCGGATCAAAATCTTAACAATGTTATGTGTTTTCTGAACGGTTTCCTGTAGAACGGCTATGATCTGGAGAAATTTGTCATTGCTGTTTTTGCCGAATGCGAACCGTCTTTGTTCCGGAACAGTCCCGTTATTAATACGAAATTCGGCAATAATACCCACGTCGGAGTCCCGACAATTACAGAACACGATACGACGGAGTCCAGACAAAGCCGTTTGCAATGCGGTACAGCAGACTGTGATAGGATTGCGTTCCTGTAGTACCTGATCATCCCGAATATGGCGATTTTTTTTTATAGGACGGGACTATCACATGAAACGGTTTTCTAACGAATATCTTCCGTCAGCGTCGGTTTACTGTCTGGTCACTGTCTGATCTCTGTCGGATCGCATTCGGCAGAATCGGGACGCTGTCGGGACATATTTGGTCGTTTTTTACTATGCGAAAGATACAAATCGAATTAGAATCGGATTGAAAACGGGATAATCCGGACAAATTCGGCTGGAAACGGCTGAATTTGGACGCTTCCTGAACAATATCTGATTTTTGTCGTGATTAAATAAATGTTTTTACAAATTTTAATTAAAGTTTGAATTTCCAGCCGCAATTTACCAGATCTTGATCAGACTTTTGACAAATTTTAATCGGGAATGGTCTATCAAGGACGGCAGTAAAAATCGTGAATGTGTGACCCCGTCTTTAATAAATGATATAGCGATGATAAGAAAAAATAGTTAGACTCTCGGTCTATTACCTGATGCATTTATGAAAATTTTAGCTCAAATTTCCATTGCTGTTAGGTTTTTTTTTAAATTTCTATCAAAGTTTTAGATGTTGTAATCTTTATCTTTGGTTATTATAGTAGTCGAATTTCCCAACTCCTGAGAATCGTATGTTTTTAACTTCACCTGAGGTTCGTTTTTATTTTATTGCTACTCAAAAACAAGCGATCACTGGCTGTGATATCTAATTACAAGTATACAATTATGGTTCAGTAACAAACACAATGATCACTGTCCGCATTGGTCTAGTATTCTACTAAATCAACAACTGTAAACATAATTTGTTTTGCCTTGGTGAATTTGAGAAATTGCTAACTTTATTTAAAACTCAAACTATATTCTTTCATCATCTTCATTATTTAGGCATATTACTTTTCTACCTACAAACCAAGTCACAATCACTTGGAATTACATTTATAATTCCGAATGCATGTCAAGGCCTAGTCACATAGATATATACAACCAAATTAATTTGTTTCATTTCCCTCTCTTAAGAGAAATAAAAACGAATTGTGTGGATTATAAGCAGACGTGTGCGTGGTTGTGAGGGGTAATTAATATCAAATCCGAACTGTTGGTATGATGATAAGAAATGGAAACCTTCTCTTGTTTGCATAGTTTATTGCATCAATCAGATAGCTGTTCTCAAGCATATCTTTATATTTAAGGAAAAAAACGACATCAAATTTTTTATGAATTTAATTGAAACACAAACATCCTCGTCTCAGAGAAAAAAAAGTAATAATGCAAGAGGAAACAATACAATTAGTTTGTTGTCCCGAGTGTAATATAATGATGACACGTATGATACATGTCATAAAACCCAATTATAAAATATATCTGTCAAATGGGTTAATGTAAAAAAAATGTTACATATCTATACCCTATAAAGGAACTTAGTTACGGAATTCCCAATTCTGCATATCCAACAACGCATGCACAAGAGGAAATATTTGGTCACGATAAAACAGAACAGATTTGTGTTTTCTGAACAACTAATGAAGGAGAATGAAATAAATAGTCCTTTACTATAGGTGATACCAAATTGCGGAGTTTTGGGTCATCAATGCTCTTTAACTTCGTACTTTATTTGGCATTTTCAACCTTTTTTATTCGAGCGTCACTGAAGAGTCTTTTGTAGACAAAACACGCGTCTGGCGAACACAATTTTTATCCTGGTATCTATGAAAAATTTATTTTTCATATGTAGTTACTTTTTTTTCCTAACATGTATACATTGCAAAAGTCAAAACTTAGAATATTGTTTGGGGATATAAAAGAACCTTTTTATCCACTTAACTATCAAATTGTACGTCTCGTATTCCCATAGAACTCTCTATAAGCAAGATAATAGTTTGTTTGTCATGGATGTTCAACCTCATAGCCAGCGACAATTAGACTCAGACCATTACCTCCGATGCCTTATATTGGAGATTAATTCACTTATTTGTAAGCCAAGCGAACATTAAACTGCTCGTAATGATTATTAGGTTGTCAGACTTATTACTGGGTTTGTACTAACATGAGCAACACGACGGGTGCCACATGTGGAGCAGGATCTGCTTACCCTTCCGGAACACCTGAGATCACCACCAGTTTTTGGTGGGGTTCGTGTTGCTCAGTCTTTAATTTTCTACGTTGTGTTTTGTGTACTATTGTTTGTCTGTTTGTCTTTTTCTTTTTTAGCGATGGCGTTGTTAGTTTATTTTCGACTTATGAGTTTGAATGTCCCTTTTTTATCTTTCGCCTCTCTTTGCTAGGTAATCATTTACAATGTATATTTTTTATCCTTTCAATTATTATTTTTTGCAAGTGGTAACAAAATTAGCTGGTAATTTACCAACCCTATTTCTCCATTTCTAAACATAAATTATGTTTTTGTTGACTCTTATCCTTCTAATTTGTATCTAAAATCCTGCTTACATTAAACGTTTTTCCTTTCTCTTCATTCCATAAATAAGAACTACACAAGGATACAATTATCTATTTGTATATTATAGGACCAGCTTTGACTAAATTGGAAAGTATAGGTGATAGAATTTTTTACGATCATGATTTTGTGCCAGCATTTAAATGTGTTAATTGGCCTTCTCATGCAAGAGAATGGAAGTTTAGAAAAAGAAAAAAGTGGATGGCCATCACCAGATTTAATCAGCAAGTGTCTTGTGTCAGATTGCCATGTTGTGCCTGTTGGTCACAAATGTAGTTCTAAATACGATAAACGAAAGGAATGGCGTATATCGTTTACGGGTGCTTCATATATTCTTGCACATTCTTTGAGTTTTAACCAAAGACAATCATTTATTCTGAGTAAACTGCTGATTAAAGAAACATTAGAATTTTTTTTTTAAACGCAGACCTACTTTTAGGAATATTAAATTAGTGTCTTCCTATGAATTAAAAACATCATTTTGATGGCTATGCGAGGAAAAATTGCATGGAATAACATTTTCGTAGATTGTCATGAAATAGTTGAGAAACTGCTATACTTCTTACGCAAACGAGTTCTACCTGATTACTTCATTCCGGAAAAAAATATCATTGAAACCTTATCCAGAGAGGCCATTGAACAGTGAATCGACGACAATCTTCTCACTATTCTAAATAGATCTCTACAGTCATGTTATTCGGATGTCACAAATTATCCTCTACCAAAGGTTCCACACAAATCAAAGCAGTTTTGTCTGAAGTTAACAATTTTAATGAATCAGGAAATCCGTCAAATCGATTGTACATGTTGAGTATAATTCAACTTGTTGTGGATGCAGCTTTAAATAATTCAAATAGGACAGATAATTTTATTGATATAAGTACGATTTATTCAAACGTGACCTTTTTACAGGATTTGTTGATCGGTAGACTTTAAATTTAGTCGTTCTTTAATCTGGGGCTCATCAGGCAACTTTCTTTCAATACATTGTCTCCTAAAGCCGTTCACATTCCAGAAGAAGAAAATGAAAATGCAAGCATATCAACAGTTGATATTGAGAGGTTCGAGTGTTTTACAGAATTGGTTATAGATATCGCAGACAACTGTTTTGATATTCTGTCTCAGGATTTTGTATTTGAACATTTACAAATGGATATATGGGCTCCAGTTTCACTTATCCTTGGAGATTTGTGTATCCGGCTGTCCTTTGCAAAGTCATTACGAAGAGATATTCCAGAGATATTTGATGATGAAATGCTAGGAAGTCTAGTGTTGCGAAACAGAATTAAATTACTTTTCAACAAAAATTTTGATGACCTGAAATTCAGTCTATGACATTGTTTTATTCAATGATCAAAAATGTGTTTGTCTCAAATGTATAAATTTATTGAGAGAAAATCAGTTCATTTTGTCAGTCTTTGTGCTTTCGCTTTTTTATTGCTTATTAAAATTGCTGATATTATTGCACATATATATTTCATTATAAAAATATATCAAAAAGTTCAGCAAATAATTAAATTCCATAATTCCGTGAATGATATTCAATCAAGAGACAATAAGATGATTTCGTAATTAAGAACAAATTGATAGAAAAAAATAAAAAACAAGTACATTTATCAAGCGCGTTGTGACTATAAAAAATCGTGTACTCATAATGCATCTGTAACACATTATTTAGTGTTGCGTGAAAATATTTTTTGCAAGTTTGATTGAGAAATAAATTAGTTATTTAGAATCTAGCAAACAGTATATCTTCAATGACGAAAACAGGCCGACAAACAACAAGGAATTTAAGAAGCCATTCGCAGAAAACTGTTATTGTCACTGAAAAAAAGGTACACTGGAAGAATTATTTTATTTTATATTTGATGTTCCGTTCGTTATATTCAATGAGGCTTTAACGTTTTCAGTTGATATATCTGAAATTTTCACCCTGTATACATGTTGTAGTATTCTAGGGTTTAGAAGATTACACCTTCCGTGTGATGTCCTTTTGATCTTGCGTATTGATAGAGAGGGCAATGGTGCTTTTCTGGGCAAAAGATCGATGCATGCTTAACTTTCCTTGAATAAAATCTCATTTTCCCAAGTGTTTTGATATCCATATGTTAAAACATAAATAAAATTCACTATTTAACAATGTTTAATTGTCATAAATGGTTTAATGTTTGAGGGGAAAATACATTTTCGTTTTTGTCACACATCATTCACAGTTGATTTGACTTCATCTCTTCTTACAAGCTTGTATTTTCATAAAACATTACAGCTATCTCAATTATTCGCTGTAGACTGATGATGGTCTCCAGCTTAAGATGGATTCTAACGAATGTCCTTGATGTTGTATTTTAGCTTCCAAACTGCAATTGCGTGAGAAAATGAAACACTCATGTTAAGGATAAGGTCATCATCAATTGAATGCCTATTGTCACAGACAATTGAAGACTGTATGATAATGTTAATACTGCAACCTCCTGCGATCAGATGTTTTCGCAGTGGGCCAAATCGATGGTTTTGTTTAGCTTGTGAGGAATAAATTCCTTTGATATGAATAGCTTGACCGTAGTGGATGCTTCAAGAGCAATGTTTAGGGTGACAGCTTTTTGGATATAATAACTAGTGTTTTTTGGTTTTCTAAGTGTGTTCATGCGTGGTGATAGTCATTTTTTTTTAAACCGAAGTTGTATCACGAAAGGTGGTTCATTCTGCCGTTGAATTGAAAGTGAATGGGATTGTGGCACAAACTTCTTACACTACAAACTGCTCAAAATCTGAAAAGACCATATTTTGTGCTCAACAAATAAGGTCGAGCACATATTTTACTTGACAAGACTCGACATAATCTTGACAGTACTTAAATAACTTAACTGTACTTGACTTTGGTCTAGACTTCACTTAATAAGTCTGATTTAGTACTTGATAATCTTGGTAAAGTCTGAATATGGTCTCGACAAATGATCGACCAGTATCGACTAGTCTCGCCCAGTCTCAACTCAGTCTTGACCAGTCTCGACTTAGTCTCAACCAGTCTTGACCTTTACATTTAGTCTCGACTGGTCTTGACTAGATCTGAATCAGCGCATCTATTTCAATTATATATTGATCTTACAAAATTCCAGGTTATTTGGTAGATTAGTTAATTGCCGTAAAATTCAAGGATTTCATTAATAGGTAAAGCAAAAAGCTAGAATTTCAGTTTGGAATAAATTCAAATAGTCACTTTTAAAAATTTCTATAACTTTTTCCAAACTATCTGAATTTAGTCCGAACTGAAAATTCTAGCTTTGTTTACCTATTAATCAAATCCTTAAATTTAACAGCAATAAACCAAACTACAAAATAACTTGCATTTTGCAAGATCAATATCTATTTGGCATAGATAGGCTAATCTAAAGGTCAAGACTGGTCGGGACTGGTCGGGACTGGTGTAGCATTGGTCGAGACTGGTCGAGCATTTGTGAGACCACATTCAGAATTTACCAAGATTATCAAGTACTCAATCAGACTTATAAAATAAAGTCTACACCAAAGTCAAGTACAGTTAAGTACAATTAAGTACTGTCGAGATTATGTCAAGTCTGTGCTCGACCTTACTGGTTTAGCTCAAAATATGGTATTTTCAGACTCTGAGCAGTTTGTAGTGTTACGAAGTATAAAACTATGGAGATGTGGTATGATTGCCAATGAGATAACTCTCCATCAGAGTCCAAATGACGTAAAATTAACAACTATATGTCACCGTACAGCTCTCAACAATGAGCAAAGTCCATACCACTAAAACGGCTATAAAAGGCCCCGAAATGACAAAAGTGAAACAATTCAAACGGGAAAACTAACAATTATGTACAAAACAATAAACGAAAAACAAATATAATATAATATTATATACAGCAACAAATGACAACCACTGAATTACAGGTTCTTAACCTGGGACAGGCACATACAGAATGTTGCGGGGTTAAACATGTTTGCTGGCACCGAACCCTCCCCTAACCTTAGACAATGGTGTAACAGTACAACTTAACTTAAAGAACAAACTAAAAAAAATCAGTGGAAAAGAGCTTAACTCATTAGAGATTTACAAAGCACAGACAAAACTAATTAAAACACAAAAGACACAAAGAACAGATCTGAGAGTACTCGCAGTTACTGAATATAAAAAAGAAGATGTGGTATGATTGCCAATGAGACAACTGTCCACAAGAGACCAAAATGACACAGAAATTAACAACTATAGGTCACCGTACGGCCTTCAACAATGAGCAAAGCCCATACCGCATAGTCAGCTATAAAAGGCCCCGAAATGACAATGTAAAACAATTCAAACGAGAAAACTAACGGCCTTATTTATGTACAAAATGAACGAAAACAAATATGTAACACATAAACAAACGACAACCACTGAATTAGAGGCTCCTGACTTGGGACAGGCACATACATACATAATGTGGCGGGGTTAAACATGTTAGCGGGATCCCAAATCTCCCCCTAACCTGGGACAGTGATATAACAGTACAACATAAGAACGAACTATAAAAATCAGTTGAAAAAGGCTTAACTCATCAGATGGACAAAAATACAAGTGGACGTGGCAGGGTACTTGTACATCCCAACAACAAAAAGACACTAGGAACAGATCTGAGAGTACTCGCAGTTATCTGACAGCTAGTTCAAAGCCACTAACAACTAATAAAAAAATCATGCATCTAAGACTAAATTATCAATCCGTACACATCCAACATCCAATGGATTTAGTGTAAAGACGTCATAAACAGTCAGAGAAAAACATGACCTTGTGCAATGCCAAGATACAGGTATCGACAGATTGTAGATCCATGAATGTGTATATGTATATGACATACTAGTAATATTTAGTTTGCTAGTTCGAAGCAAATAACAACTAATAAAAAAAAATCATGTATCTAACATATCAATGTCTATCAAGACTAACATATCAATCAGTACACATCCCACATTCAATGGATCTAATGTAAAGACGTCATTAATAGTCAGAGGAAAACATGACCTTGGGCAATGTCAAAAGTAGGAATTGACAGATTGTACTTCAGTGAATGTACATATGTGAATAATGATAATATTAAGTTGGGTTTTAATTTATTGATAAAAAAATCAATATTTATACCGATCAAAACAATATTCAATGATCTAATTACAGTGTTGAATTGCAACCTTTTTGAATATGTTTATATAAAAGATCCCGGGTCGTATCTAAATTTACGGGCACAGTAAACAACATCACCGTAAAAATTAAGGTGGGCTATCCTGTTTGTGATTAGTTTTCTGCAGGTATAGCCAAACCAAATCTTTGTATCTATGAAAAAATCATTAAGCAAAGGTTTTCAAAGTAATTTGTGGTAACGAAATCTTTTACTTGATAATTTATTATCAGTAATACATAGATTACGTTCTTTGAGATCCAAAAACGTCACTTCTACTGAAACGGGCATAATTATTCAACTGAAATATATTGATAAATACATTATAACAGACTATAAGGACATCGTTTACCTCAAAACTACTTTTCATGATAACTTAGTTTTATTTTTGAAGAATATAAACAGTGAAATAGCATTTAGATAAAAATAAGAAGATGTGGTATGATTACCGATGAAACAACTTTTCACCAGAAATCAAATGACATAGAAGTTAGCAACTATATGACATCGTAATGCCTTCATAGCTTCAAACCAAGCTATAAAGGCCCCGACATGACAAATTTAAAACAATTCAACCTAGAAACTAAGGGCCTAATTTATTAAAAACAAATTAAAGAAAACAATTGCATTACAGGTTCTTGGCTTGGAACAGGCACATACAGAATGCGACGGGGTTTAACATGTTTTCGGGCGCTAAACATTCCCCATAATCTGGGACAGTGGTTTCATTTTATTCTGGATCGTTGATAAGATAACGTTATATCTTATCTATGACGTTCATGTGTTAAAGAAGTCAAATGCACCAAGCGGAATTACAATTTGTCTTTTGTAGACTAATTCACAATGTGCTAGTTCAATTGTTTTATTGTTGTTGAAGATATGGTATCCCCTTCCGCTATATGGGTAAAAAAAACATTTTTTTTAAATTGATTTTATTTTTTTACACAAAACAGCGTATAAGAAACAACTTTTATCATAAACTTAAATTTTGAATAACACATGTACAAGAATATGTCAAAATCCTGAAACTTAGTAGTCTGTCAATTGGTATTTTAAACGATCAATCAACGTGCAACTTTTCACCCAGTTGTTACGTATTATCATGATCATGGTCTTTTGATATTTCAAATTGTCATTGCAATACTCCATATTAACAGTAGAAGTTAAATTCATCCAAAAGCTGATCTTTTATTGGCTCATTTCGTATGCTTCATACAGTTTGATTATGGATTTATTATTTATTAGAAAAACTGATTTCTTAATATTTGTACAGTGAATTAACTTCACGTAATCAGTCGCCGTGGAAGTTAGGTTGTTTACGACAAGGAGTTATCTCAACCAACACCGAACACATCGTTAAGTCTTGACTTGGTAAAGTACCTATATAGAAAACTCCCTGGTCAATGCAAATTCCATTTTGGACATGTTTTTCCTTCAAAATAGTCCAAAGGTCAAAATCTAAGTCTCATCCTATATCCTAAGGATTAGTCAATTGAATGAATGGTTGTTTAACGTCGTACAGTACTTTAGATATATTCAGGACGAGAAAAAGTTATCAAACAATAAATCAATTTGCGATAATATATGGACTACTGGACAGAAAATTATGATTGCCTCTGAAAAAAGAGTAAATCGGATAGAAGCGGGAGGTTAAGCCTAATGACTTGCATAAGGATCACTGATGTTCTGCAATAATGTATCTATAACGTTTAAAGAGGGTGGAGATTTTAACAACACAGCACTAGGATTTAACCCCTTTGCGAAGTACGTTGGTTGTGAATTTGAAATATCACACAACCAAACGGTTTTCTTGATGCGAGGAGGTTTCATCTCGCAGAACATTGTATCATCATGTATAACCTACGGTGTAACGATTTATGAGAGAGGTTTACGGTTTTCAATGTTGAAGGACTAATTCCGAATTTCTATACCATCGGTACCCTCTGGTGCTTTCGCAATTGGTTAATGCAATTTGGTTATGATTTGATAAATATTCATTAACCAATGTATTCTATTTTAATTGAATTATGGAACTTCACAGCCAGATTATTTTACTATATTTTGAAAAAAAGCATATTTGCAATATTATACTGCAGTATTATGCAGTCGTCAACATTTATATTTTAGTAATTAATTTAGGTAATTTGAACTGTTTTCTTTTTATAATTTTAGTATTACTTGCATTCGTGGATGGATTATTTTACCAAAATAAAGGACTAGTCATGAATAATTAAAATGTAAAATGCCAGCAACAGCTGTAAACCGTGTACTAAACAAATTAGTATAGACATTTAAATAATTTGAATTAATTTTACATGAGACAGTTTATACATGTACAATGTTTGATTATCTTTATCAATCAAGCAAAATATCGCCTTTTTCTATCGTATTCCACAGACAAGGTGGGTTAATTCGTCCAGTCGTCATATCATCCAAAACAGGATCCTACTGGAAAGATATTTTAAATGTCAGAAAAAAAATAGAATGAACAGAATTAAAGACATCTAAAGACGCACGTTTGAGCATCATGACAACCATGAAAACCGGTGTGCTTTAGGTACACGAAATGATACATGTAAACATTTTCTGCTCCACATGTGGCGCTCGTCATTTTGTTCATGCAAGTACAAATTCTATTATAAGTCTCATTCGTTGATGCCGAATATTTATTCAAAAATGAAATAATTATAAAATGTAAGGGAAGGAAATGATGACAAAATAAAAACAATATAAATATTGGACCCTTACAGGCGGATGTCATCTCATCATCTTAATGTTGCCTTATCATAAAGATAAATATCATTCTGAATTTAGGAATCCAGGGACAAAAAATGCCCATATCATACTTCTCCATTAATCAATAACGTTAATCATTTTAGGCTCTCTGTTTCTGAATGTCTTTACAGGTATGCTCGAGGCCAAAATATTTGATAATCGAAACTTAATATTCACCTTAAAGTGCTGATTGAACCAAAATAGCAAAAGTAAAGATGAACCCTGAAAATGAATCAAAGCTTTGTATGAGGGAAGTGCATTCCTTAACGGTGGTATTTTGTAGTTCTTATCACAGGCACTTGTTTCTATCCATGGGAAGCCCCACTCAACGTATATTTACGAGAAGGTACCCAACTACTTTTTTCACCTCTCCGCTTCAAACTTTTATTTTGCTGTCAATTCATTCTCAAATGTATTTTGTAGGAGGACTAAAAACAATCACATGAAAATTTATTGACAAATCTTGTGTATTGGAGGTAAGGGGTACCCTAAGGGTAAATACAATCCATACCATCTGAAAGAAAAACTTTTCACAAATCGAATGGTGTATGGAACAATAAATTTGAGAATGAATTGACAGCAAAATAAGGGTTTGAAGCGGAGAGGTGAAAAAAGTAGTTGGGCACCTTCTCGTAAATATACGTTGATAGTGGGGCTTCCCATGGATAGAAACAAGTGCCTGTGGTTCTTATTGTTTTAAAGTATCCCATTTGTTATGGTGACTCATCTTATTGAAAACAATTGTAACAATCTATAAATTAAAATCATACTTCTTATTGAATGTGGTTTACAAATAACAATGTTTTAGATTGAAAGTTATTTAAGATTATTTTTCATACAAGAATTGTCAAGTATCAAGTATTTACGATTTCCTTTTACATGGTGTTCTATAACAGAATGTATCTTATGAACCAAGTTTTAACAGTTATATGACAAAAGGTAACACAGTCTGTTTTAAATTTCTAAAATACACGATTTTGACCATTGTTTCAATGGAAATTATGATGATAAATTTCTTACATATGTTATGTTGTTGTTTTAAAGGTCTTGAGCGGTTTCTTATTTTTTTAATCTTGGCCATTTGATTATGTGTCTTCCTTCGATTTCCTGTGTCTGTCCCATTATCAAACTTCCTTATAATATTTAAATACAAAAAGGAGAAACAGTGTTGGAGATTCAAGGCTTTCCTCACTTTAATACAAATTGTTTTTTTTAATGGAAAAATATTGATACATACAGTAGAGTAGCAATTCAATCCAGAGGTATATTTTTATTCGTAAGCTGATTGATTGAAGCAAATATAATATATTGCAGACTACTCAAAGTGACTAATCGGGACCTAATTTACAATCTACGTTTATGCTCTCTCGATTGGATAATTGTGAATACGATACTCGGAAGTTTTTAGCAAATATATCACATGTATAATTACGAATATCCATTTAATGCACGATGAAAGGCATTAAAGGATGAAAAATAGCATCCATAAATGCTTTGAAAATATTTGTTTTAAGAATGTAGACGATCTCAAAACTTTCTAACAACATGTTATTTAGTTTTGGACAATTGTTGATACTTTTAGCTGACATGCTTCTAGTGTCTACAGAACAATGCAAATCTGGAATTTTTCATGTGAACCCAGACAAGCTTGACACAAAACTAGATGGATACAAGATTCGTACATTTGAGAACATATCCCCGAGAGCATGTTTTGACAAATGTATCCGGAGATCAAAATGTCATTCTTACAACTATAACAGACATATATTACGTTGCGAAATTAACTACCGACCAACATCTGTCTCTCTTAATGACTTTTTAAACGAGGTTGGATTTATTTATGTAGAAGTTGGTCATTACAGAGGTGTAAGTATAACATTTACATTTTTAATTGTAAACGAAAGAATTCTCAGAATAAAATGTAATACGAGTTGAAATTTGTCAGTTCCATGGAGGAATTTCTCTGTTCCAAATGTACATTTTTCAGTTCCCATTCCACACTTTTAACTTGATGTTTCCTACTTCAACTTGACATTCTCATTTCCAAATTGAGATTTTTCAGTTCAAACTTTGAACTGAGAAATATCAACCATACTGGAACTTAGAAATTACAACTTGGAAATGAGAAATGCCAAGTTTGAAATTTAGAACCCGACCGGTCTTTCTAAGATATAAAAGTTTGTTTATATATTTTAAACTTTCATCTCGAATGTACGAATCAACATAATTAAATACACTCACTTATTAAAGGAATTAACGAACTCTGTGAAACAACCTTTACAGACTAAAATATATTAACCCTGGCATTTCAGCTTTCTTCTTGAGAATCTGAATTTCAATTTCTAAACAATATGTCTCATATTAACTTCGATTGTTTTTCACTCTCATTTCAATAATAGCACCTTCTAGTAATAGTAATCCCCTTACCTGTTTTACAGTAGTAATGTATAGCATTGCTAGTCCGAAATATTACAAATGCCTTTCCTTGTCAAATTAAGGACGCAGACCTGGAACATCAAAAGTTCCTTCGTTTTTTGCCAAGTACATTTAAAACGTAATTTAACAAAAGTTATCGTTGGTTGATATAGTCGACAGTATGGTTTCGTACGGTTTCATGGATTCCCCTTTTTTAATTTACTTTGGAGTTTGGTGTTTTTGTTAATAATGTTTAATATAATGCCCAATGACATTTTATGACTGGAATATAAGAATATGATTTGTATGTTGAGTGTAATTTATCAAATTAGAAAACACTACCAGATGGACTTTTTGTTTGATTCTAGTATAATGTAAACTTTATTGGTAGAAATACGTTCATTCGGGAGTCTGTCAAGTGGAGCTCTGTCACATAAATATATATATATATATATATATATATATATATATATATATATATATATATATATATATATATATAAACAAGTCTCAATTGAAAACAACGTTCAAACCTATGATTGCGTTGGATAAAACCGCAATTTTTATACGTGTGCATGCAAAACAAATTTCTTGTTAGAGGGTCTAAATACAGCACAAACAACATTTTCCAAAAGACCAAAAAGTGAAAAGTATATTTTAACAAAACGCATTTGACTAACAGGTCGAACAACAAATGTTCTTAAACCCTGCTGACTGCCATTGGCGATTGCCAAATAAACGGATCACCAATGTATAAATGGATCTTAATTATAAATTAAATACTAAACAGAAAACAACAAACTTGCGGAAAAGATGGTATACCGCAAACAAAAGGTGCAAAGGTTTTGTACACCATATCCGGATTTCGACAATTAATGTCTCTTCAGTGATGTTAGAAATCGAAACGGTATTTGGAAAGCCATACAATTTACCTCAATTTAGGATAGACTCTTGAATTTTGAGGAGTCAAAATAGGATGAACGGATCATATAAACCCGAAGGCAAATATAATACAAGCCCAAACGAAAAATATAAACAAGTCTAAATTGAAATATATGTATTATTCTGAAACATTTTAAAATGGATCATGTTGGCCTCAATCATCTCTGAAGAAATATTTCTGATGGTAGAATGTTAGTCCCCGAGCGTATCTACAGCCCAGCATGAAATTAAGGATATGGTGTAATTAAAATTTGTTGTTAAAAAATTGTAGAAATTATTTTGAATTTGGGAATATATCTCTCAAGAAAAGCTCTGATTCATAGCTCGGTTCTAGCTATACTTTTGTCCTTTTGGTTTATAAGCTCTTTATTATTGTAATGTTTTGGATTTTAAAATAGTTTGGACTCGAACATCACTCAAGAGACATTTATTGTCTAAAATGCGCACCTGGTGTAGTAAAATTGGTATTGTTAATGATGTTCTAAATATAAGAGAAAAAGATCAATTAGAAATTTTAAAATACAGCAGATTGAAGGCCAAGTGCTCTAATCACAGAAGACTAAGTAAACCTTACAGTGACAAGTTCAGAACATACAGGCAATTTAAACACAATTATGAATATGAAAGTTATACATAAGAAGTGAACAAAACTAGATGAAAGACGTATTCTTACTCACTTTCGTACCATTATAAAAGTTTTCATACTGCAGAGACAAGAAGATATACTATTCTTAAAGTTCCAGTTGAGACGCCTATATAAGTCAATTGGACAATATTAGTATTGACTTTGCAGACCACATTCTTATGACTTGTAAATAGCTGCCATAATGGCTTTAAATTTGAGTTATTTCAATATGAAGATCATGGATATGTTATAGCAGTTAAATCCATGAAGCAATTATTGATTTTCGTGATATTGTTTTTGTACGTTGTACACTGCCACATTGTTTGCAAGCTACATTTATTTGCACTTTTCCGGATACGTCACATTTACAGGCAGAAAACGTAGATACACGTAATGTGCGTATATAAAAAATAAAATAAAATAAAACCATTCGTGTAATTATCTTTTTAATTTATTGATTTGAAAAATGTCTCAAATGCTGCTGATGATTACAACTATACCAGATGTAAGTGGTACTCCTTTACAAGGACTCATTAGTGGTGCTCGTATATAAAAAAAACAGTTACAAGGCTATAAGAGATACGAAGTGGTAGAGCTGTAAAAAATGTCTATCATTTCTAATATCAGGATCCTATGTATGACACATGCCTTGAAAATCCCTGTAAACCTGGAGAAATATGTGAAGAGACAAAGGATGGAGGCGTGTTTTGCGTCAAAGAACAAGAAGGTAAAACAGATATTTATATAAGTGATCAAAATTTTCAAATCAATATTTGTATTTTCGTTGAAGTAATTGTTCTTTGCACTGGTTGTGTGGTAAAGCAGATTTATACTAAGCGTACACAAATATATCGAATTACCACAACAATAGGGAACTAAACTTTCTGCATTATAAGTAAATGTTATAATGAGCCATACTTAAGTTTGACTTAACATTTCCTTATTTTGTATCATTTCACCAAACTTTTAAGATAGACAGTTGATTTGTCATTCGCTATTAAGCACAGAACAAAGTGGATGACAAAAACATCGAGAAATTGTATGGCATAAGTGCAGTTTGTAATGTTTTATCCCGTATGGTCATAACATTCTCTAAAATAAGACTTATTGTAATGTTTTTAAACATATTTGGTGACTTTTCTACAGAAAAATAATATATTAATAGTTAATGTAAAGGAGAAAATAATTTCTTAAATTGAAATACGCCATGTGTTATGACTTGTAAATAGCTGACATAATGGCTTTAAATTTGAGTTATTTCAATATGAAGATCATGGATATGTTTTAGCAGTTAAATCCATGAAGGTAATATTATTTTCGTGATATTATTTTTGTACATTATAGACTGCCATTTTGCTTACAAGCTACATTTATTGGATTTTTCCGAATACCTCACATTTACAGGCAGAAAACGTAGAAACACGAAATGTGAGTATATAAAAAATAAATAAACAATTCGTGTAATTATCTTTTTCATTTATTGATTTAAAAATGCATTAAATGTTGCTGATGATTACGACTATACTAGATGTAAGTGGTACTCCTTTACAAGGACTCATCAGTGGCGCTCGAATTAAAACAGTTGGAAGGCCAAGTGAAATACGAAGTTGTAGAGTTGTAAAAAATATCTATCATTTCTAATATCAGGATCCTATGTATGACACATGCCTTGAAAATCCCTGTAAACCTGGAGAAATATGTGAAGAGACAAAGGATGGAAGCGTGTTTTGCGTCAAAGACCAAGAAGGTAAAACAGATATTTATACAAGAAATCAAAAGGTATACAAAATTTTCAAATCAATATATTTATTTTCGTTCAATTAATTGTACTTTGAACTAGACATGTGGTAAAGCAGATTTATACTAAGTGTACATTAATATATCGAATTACCAAGAAAATAAGGAACTTCAACTTTTGCATTATAAACAAAAATTATAAAGAACCATACTTAAGTTTGACTGAACATTTCCTTATTTTGTATCATTTCACAGAACTTTTAACACAGACAATTGATTTGTCATTCGCTATTAAGCACAGAACAAAGTGGATGACAAAAACATCGAGAAATTGTATGGCATAAGTGCAGTTTGTAATGTTTTATCCCGTATGGTCATAACATTCTCTAAAATAAGACTTATTGTAATGTTTTTAAACATATTTGGTGACTTCTCTACAGAAAAATAATATATTAATAGTTAATGTAAAGGAGAAAATAATTTCTTAAATTGAAATACGCCATGTGTTGAGATAGATAACGAAATTTCTTTTGTGTGTTGTCTAAAATAAAATGTTAACCTTGTATATGGCCGACTTACTATTCTTCTAATTCTCTTGAAGTGCTTTGAAAGAAACGTAGGTCACAGTTTTATAAGGGAACCTTCTGCATCCGTTGCATTTCTTTCAAAAGGAAAAAGGTTTAAACTCCTTCAGCAGGATTATAAAGAAGAACGACTTAAATCGACACAACACAAGATTTACAGTTGCCATCAATGATTGGTTGACAGATATAATATATCTGTACAATACATGGCATACTTGTTTTGAAATCTTAATTCTCAAAATTTACTGATTGTGAGTTATTCCTTTTCGAAAAATTTTGAACGAGTCACAATTTGCACGGCAGATAATGGGTGCATACCAGGGCACACTTACCTTGTCGGCGTTCCGTTTTCAGTTCAAGCAATTATTTAATTGTTTAAAAGTTTTCTGTCGGAATTTGTACGTTCAAAATGGATTTAAGAGTTAAAGTCAGTAACGTGGTTCCTTTTATTCATTGAAATCATCTTTGATTGATATTTGAAAGCTTGTTAATCAGTTCAAGTTTTAAAGCTGCGACTGTTTTACACATCTCTAACACATCTCAATAACTGGTGGATGTCATGTTTCATGAAATACTGTAATTGTAAAGTTTTAATTTTTCATATCAAGGTACACAGCCTTTTGTGGGTCAAAATGGAACGTCTATACTACAGTTAAGCTGTCTCATTAGAAAAATTATATTGGTAATTGGTATATGTTCAAAGGCCTCGCCCGTGATATCTTTCAAAATTACTTTATTTTTATCAATAGTACAGCTTAAGTCGACGCTAGGGGCCGTCTTGACCTTGTTGTGGGGTATGAATGATTTGTTCATTGGTGAAGACCCTACATCAACTGTCAAGATGAAGAACAGGAATAAAAGCCCTGTTCATTGATAATTTTCTATGTTTTCTATGTATTGTGTGCGATTTTGTCCCATGTACATTTACTCCATATCCTTTCATTTTCTATCGAATGAATCACGCCTTTATGTATACTGAATCAGCCCTTCCATTTTATCATAAGTTTTGGATCTTAAAATATATAAGCCTCGAGCATCACTGAAGAAACATTTATTGTCGAAATGCGCATCTGGTGTATGAGAAATTTTGTACCGTTGTTACTGAACACGATGTTTATTTAGTGTAATTTTACAGCCCAAAGGTTTAGACCTAGACAAATCGTCATTGTCCGATTGAAAGTGCTCTCATATTTGTGTTTATGTTTATATCAAGTCATATACCATCGGTATTTTACAGAGTTCATTGTTGATGGGTAATAGATGGCGTCTAGCTAGTCTAAAATACACACAAAATGCGGATACATTACAACGACTCCATTCATTTTTATTTGTTTCTTTTTGGACTTTTTGTAATGCATTTACGTTTTAATACGTTATAAATCAAATATTATAATTAAAGCCAAATTCGTGAATATAAAATTAGGATATGTGGTGAATATGAATATTAGGATATGTTGAACGATTGCCGATCAGACAACCATCAACAAAAGTCCGATGACGTTAATGTATGCAAATATAGGTTACCTCACAACCTGCAATAATGAGCACAACCTATACCGCACAATCAGCTATAAACGGAATAACAAAACATGAAATATTTCGAACTAGAAAACCCAAAACCTGATTTATGGCCAAACAATAAACGAAAAACAATATGACAGACTGGTTGACATTTGCGCTCACTCATAAACATGCTAAATAAAAATAAAATCGTTTAATTGAAAAGGAGTTTCAACATAAGATAAAGAGTGAGGCACAACTTATCACTTGGTTTATAATTTTCGTTTTTCCGGAACATCGCTATTCTATATAATATCCTTTTTAATATTTATTCAGATTTGTTCGTTGAATTTATATTATATATTCATGTCTGATTTAGAAATCCTTATTAAGTGATTTTTACATTTCAGAAATTGATGAGGACGATTGTACTAATTTGAAAAAATCAAATCCAAAATACGAAAATGGAGTTTATACAATATACCCAAGTAACACTGAAGAAGGGTTACAGGTGTTTTGCGACATGACGAACGGCGGCTGGACGGTAATATCAACAACATAATCATACAAGACAACCATCATAAAATTAGTAACGATTGTCTAAAAATTAGTTAAATTTCAGAACGCTGTCAGAAAAGTCATCTTTTTGAAATTGTACTATATAGCTCGTGGGCAACTTAAGAAATAATTACAATGAAAACAAATTAAAAACTGTAATCAATGAATTTCTGTTTAAATGTTGTTTTTGTTTTTTGTTTTTGTTTTTGTTTTTGTTTTTTGTTTTGGTGGAAGGGTGTTTTGGTTAATCAAGTCTTTTAACAACAATACACTGAATTACATGTTAATTTACATTTATTATGATTACCTACGTAAAGCTTATCTTCCATGCCAAATAAAATGACTACTTTTTAGGCAAAGAAAACTGCGAGCATTTTAACAGTGCATTTAACAAACATTTTTATTTAGTTAACGAAACCATGCCAAATAAACCACAACTTTAAGCAAGCATGCAAATGTGTCTCTTAAGACGAATAACGATCATAGTTATTTTCAAAACGCTTGTTTGTAATCCTTTGAATGCGTAATGTTTATAATTTAATACACAAGCTTTTGATAAAAGGACAGATTCATTTGCGTTCAACAATATGATAGTTTGTCATAAGATGTAGAGGTGATATAACGGGGTTCATGTGGCTAACAAAACCAATCTAGTAAAAGTTACTAAATATATTATTGGCACCAGACGTATTCAGTATAAAGCAATAAACGCCGTACAAGCATAATATATATAATTATATATATGTATACTAATATGTGTATAACAAATCTAAATATTACATTCAACATTTATAAACGCATTTACATAAACAATATGCACAATAAAAAATAATACGTTGTATTTCTCATATTTTCTAATCTGTTTGAAATAACTTTAAAGTTAAAATGTTCTCGGAACTTTAGGTATAAACTCCCGTGAATATGGTTAACAACTACATATGATCTCTACAATTGTTATCACGCACGCTCATGAATGCATCTATTAAATGTAAATATACAAAACATACCTCGACTTGAAATTATGGTTTGCGATGGTATCACCAGCCCAGTAGTAACCATAAGAATTATCATTGATAAGGTCATTACTATAAATTAGCTGTTTACAAAACTTTGAATTTATCGAAATACTAAGGATGTTCTACCCCAGGAATAGATTACCTATGTTTTATTTGGCAAAACCTATCGGTATTTAGGGTCCCCAATGCTCTTGTATCAAACTAAGTAAAATATAATTATTTTAGTATTCTTGACATAAACATGATAAAGGTGTCGGCAATCAATGTATAAAATGTGTGTTAACAATGAAGTATTTCTTCACGCTCATGCTGAACTCTGTATGCAATTTGCTGATCGTAAAACGGTCAAAATGACAAACTTTCTAATTCATAAATACTTTTCAATGTCATGAAGTAAAAAAGAACAAACAAAACATTTTCTACCTCAATATACACATTTCAACGAAAAAAGTAGGCTATTCTAAAATAATATGTTTTTTTATAAAACATTACATAGCAAAATTGTGGATTTAAGGCTCACTAATAAATCATACTTTTGCGTTCACTGTAGAAATAAGGAACATGCATACAGTGAAGTGTTTGTTTAACAAGAATAGTGAATCTCGCAATACTAGAAATAATTTGACAAATGTGCTATGTGTAACCGACAATTACGGAAACCTGACAATAGCAATAATCCTACGCATACCTGATTATTCTAACTACAAAACCACAAGTCTTTGAACAAATCTTCATTACAAAAGAACATGCAACCCTTCAACTTTCAGCAGCGAACTATCTAAACCGTTATCTACCCGTAAAACGAAAACCATAATTAAGCACTTTTTAACATTTATAACGAAGCCATAATGCATAATAGACAAACAATATATCATTCAGTGAGTGTTGATCGGCAAACGTTTGCATCTAATAAATCTTCGGGTTTGTTGCCGAAGTTTACCTGATCGTGACATTGAAAACAATCAACACAAAGCACGTGAAAATAAGTGAGTTGATAAACGATGTTAATTTTGTTTTGTATTTTCCATGCGTTTCAATTAAACTTTGCCATGGCAGTTGTTAAATGATTTGGTGTATTAAACTGTTCTTTCAGAATCAATTTACACTATTTACCTTCAATGCATGTTTGTTTACATTCTTACATTCAGGGATTTTACCTTGCACTTGCGCTGTGCGGGTGTCGAAGTTCTAACGAGAGGTCTCGTGGTTAAGGTCACTGCATACGAAAAAGGTATCGGTGAATAAGAGTACGAGAAGACAATAGTTCAATAGCAATACATATCTGAAGATAAATGATGTTATGTTTTAATTCACTTTATTTAAACAAACATAAATATTCCTATATCTATAAAATATATAAGTGCTTAAATGCTCCAGCTACTTTGAAACCAAGTGAACATAATTGAGCATATGCAATTATGTTCAGTTTTTCACTGAATACAACGAAACACAAACACAATGTTTGGGTACTGAATGGCGCAGTGATCAGCTCGAAGCACAAAGAAAGCAGGACTAAATTAAAGCTAAATTCCAAAATTCTTAGAAACTGATAAACGATGATGTGATTTTTTAACAACTATCCATTGTTAGATCAATTTGATTTCCAGTGGCCGTGCATTAAAGATTATCTATCAGATGTAACATTCTGAGCGGCAGCTGTAGCCTCGCCAGCTTTAAACTATGTATACTGGTAAACCGAAACCAGTAATACTACAGCCAGTAGATCTTCCGTTCTTAATGAACATGATAAGAGACTGAAGAACGATATCGATCTAAATATATACCTATCATATGTCATACATCAATATTAGCTACATCTTTACTATTTTAAAAGTAACTAAGCAACAAGAATCAAGCTTTGATTTCGTAACATGGTTGCCTTTACTATAACCATCCGTTATGCTTTTCTCGACAAAAATATTTACGTAACCATCACAAAAATGTATATGTTCACTTTAATATGTGATATTTCATAGAATCGTACTAACATGTATAAGCTAAAGAACGCATAGTTAGTAAGTGCAAGTCCGAAGGATCTACTGTGAGTATACTTTAGCAAAAATAAAAACTTAATGATATCAAACATCATAGGTTCCCTTTTCTCGATAGTCCTAGAAATTGATGTCCTGGGTGACTACCATTCAAGAAATATTATCTGAATCACAATGACGTTTTTATGTTTTCCCACTCAGTTGTGTGTCCATATCAAATTATAAAAGTAAACCTATATATACTAGTTCAATGCTTTGCAATATTCTTTCAGTTGTTGAAGATAAACCCAACACCATGGTCATAGGGTGGTAAAATACAAGTTATTGCTCGATACTATTCTGTCCATTTTGTATATCTTTATCAATAATTGATTGATTGTTTGTTGCTTAAAGTCCAGTGGCAATAAATCTTTATAAAAACAATTCCGGTATATTTATCCACTGATGATATAACTCATACGTAAGTTGCAAGTTAAATATGCTATCCAGACGAAGCACTTGATGTGCCACTTATGGTTTTTGACCAAAATCCAATAGAAAAGATGTTCTATGATTACATAAAACTTCGAAAAAAAACATATATTATCAATACATACTGTTATAATTTCAATCTTGTCCAGTGACCAACATTACACTATGTCTATATCTCATTAATTGTCAGTCCTGTAACCCAGTTAAAAATGGTCCAGTGAATTCTGAGTGTCTACGGTTCAGTGACTTCGAATGTCTCCAGTCCACGACTTCTGAGTGTCTACGGTCCAGTGTCCTCTGAGTGACTACTGTCCAGTGACCTTGCCCGTTTATAAATTTTGAAATTATACAGAACGTAAGGTTTCAACTCCCTCAGGCAAAGTTGGCCTTAGATGGATTTGGCTATTTTCTTAAGTCCTGTTTGGTTTATAGCTCTTCAACGTTTTCGGTCCTTATACATCCTCCTTGGCTTTCAAATATTCGGCTTTGAGCGTTCCTGATGAAGGTAAATCCAGAAAAGCGCTTCGGACGCATGAAATTTATAACGTGTTATTATTATTTTTAAGGCTGTCCAGGATACACAGTATGTAAAAACACCCAGTGGTGAAAAATCTTTACATACAAACTGTAAATAATTAAAAAAACATATTTAATCATGTCTGAAACTTAAATTTCCTGTTCGCAAACATACAGGTCGTATAATTGCCCACAACGAAAACTATCATGACAAAAGATTCTAAAACGTCTTACACAAACTGAAAATTTTCTAAATTTATCTTAAATAGAAGCGACCAAAACACAAACAATGGCCATTCCGGAACAACTTATGTTCATTCTGCCTTGCATGTAACTAAATGATTGGTGCCTTTTCTATCAATATTAACAGGAGGACTAACTAATTATTATTACCGTTCCAATTACAAGTAAAAGCCGAAATAGAACTAGTTCTCGGATTCGTTAAAACAAGGCATTAAAATTTGCTAAGCTTCGTGTAGCTTATATTGGCAAGTCTTTCAACTGTATGATGACCCCAGAATATATCAGGAAGTTGAAAACTCAAGACAAAAAACCCTAATCGTCAATATTAATGAATCTGCTCAAAGCATCTGCTTTTTTTTTTCTTTTCTTTTTTTTTTTTTTCTTTTGTATCCCTCCTGGGATACATTGTTGATATAACTAAATGTGACCAACATAAAATACTAAAATTAATAATGCTATAGTATGCAACTCTAGTACTTTACTACCTTTATGATTAATACCTGAATTATCTAAAGCTGATTTTTACTTTTCAAAACTACAATTTAACTTAGGTTCACGCATTTATAAAAGAAATCTTTTAACCAGAATTAATAACATCTAGAATAAAATCTGAAGTGTAAATCACTCTCTAAAAGAAATGTAATGTTTCAGTTGTTCAGTCTTACAAATGTATGTACATTAATCAAAGATTAACCAGATTCATATTCAAAATAAGTATGAAAACTGTGTAAGTTTTATACTTGTAGTTTATCCTAAATTCCTGTGAAAACTGTAACGCTATTCCTCTATCATTGCAATCGTTTGCCTAATGCCCATGCAAACCTTACTTGTTTTGTGTTCTTGACGACTCTGCTCTCTGCGTCTTGAATGTTTCTTTCGTTTTCCGAATTATTAACTACCTCGTCTGATAGATATTTACCGACGGGTTTCTACCCTTTCTCCGATTTGTCCGCTAAACGTAAAGTTTGTTTCACTTCTTCAGGAACTTTTCCGACCTTTCCACAAAAGGGACGACATTGGACTATCTCTAATGATGAATGGAGTCTAAGGCGACATTTATATTGTCTAAAAATCAGTGTTTAGCTCAAACTACATATGTGTCCTTGTATAGGAAAGTACTGTCCGTCTTCTAAACTTTACGGGCCAATTCGTTCTGTGTTGTGTCAGTCACATTCCTTTCATTCCCGACAATTTGTTGCTGAAATAGGTTTTCCGTAAATAATCCCGTCAGCAGGATTTTCAGCATGTAGTTGTACAGGATTTAATAAGTTGTCTGGTTCAAAATCGGACAAGATAAAATTAAACTTCTAACTATAGAACGTGTGCTGGTTTAGTCACTACCCAATCCTCGATAACTTAAAACTCGTGCAGTTACCTTATATACTGACCGCCAAACCGAATAACAACAATTGTTACATAACCTATTTAAATTTCAAATTTAAACTCTCCCGTTATAAAATCATTTGTCTTTGGTAAATAATTTTATTTTATTTGCAATCATACCACATCTTCTTATGTTTATATCAAAGGTTATTCAAAGAAGAATAAACGGAAGTGAAAACTTTAGGAGGACCTGGGTAGAATATGAGAATGGGTTTGGTGATCTTCAGCATGAGTTTTGGCTTGGTGGGTATATCTTAATTTAAATATAAATGTATTTTTAAAATGTTATTTATTCTTATATTAAATCTCTTATGGGCGCATTTTTTTTTTTTCTCGACTGTAATGATATGATATGCTGATGTATGAAATTTCTTTAAAATTACATTTGGCGAACTACATAAATGAAATGAGGAAATAGATTTATAATTGTAAAAAGTAATTTGAACATCATATACCTATTTTATTGCGCATGGCATGGCATGTGTTTCTAAAATAACCACATCAGTTTCTTTCTGCATTTTGATAACTGTAGTATCAAGTATCGTTCTTGTAGCTGTATTTGAGTATTTGTTGTTTGTGGATCTAACCATTGAAAAAAAAACATGTCAATGCAAAATCAAAATAAAAGGAAACCACTTAATTACTTCCATTACTTAAAATGCATGAGCTAGCGAGTCCGTTATTAAAGATACACATGCTTTCATTTTGAAATTCAGAAAACCTTGTAAAACTAGAAGTGTTGATGCAATGTTCATCATTAATACATTAGTATATTAACATGTAATACAAACGTACCTGAATTTTGCATTATGCTTAATTTACATAGTTTGAAGTCTTCATCAAAGATTTTATCAACGTTCTTACTGTTACAGTGCATGTTTCATTTCTACTCAAGGAATTGATGTGAAATTTGTCTTTGTAATATGTCAATGAAATATTTCACATAATGAACGATACCGATTTCAGTACGTACAACACATGTTTCTGGAATAAATGTCATCATGTATGATCGAAACCAAAACTTTGTGAAACCATAGTTAGGCAAAGATAGGAAACGTTGGCAAGCTTTAAAGTAGGATTGGCTCAAACTGAAAAGACAACATCATAAAACTTACAATTTATAAACATCTTTTATATTTTGTCGATTAAATCGTTGTTTTCCTCAATCCATGTCATCTAAAATATTATTTTTATCGCTCTAAAAGTAGCGTCCACCTTTCTCAAAGTCATTGTATAATTTTGCAATCTGCATTGTGTATGAATTTTATCACCTATGATTAAAACAAAATTATATATTTATCTTTTTGTAAATAGCCATCCTTTTGTCAGTTTACAGCATAAAATTGATCATGTCAATTGTGAAAATGTTTCAATAAGACTTGATTTTTAATAAGATTCTGTCACTAGTAGGGATGAGAAACCGAAAACTCTTTCGGACAACTTTAATTCATCCCTCGTTTTTAAGGAGTTTTACTTAAATCAGGCCGCTAATTGTCCCTATTGAATTATTTTACTTTTACCGGTAACTGTTCTGCAATAAATCACCACGCACTATGAATTTTGCTCACCATAAAAGGCCGGTAAATACCGTCCGTTGACCTTTATGGTAGATAATTCAATTTGAAACTAACCACATCTCCATATTTCTATTTACATCAATAAAATAGCGAAAATATTTATACATATTTTACTATCATTTACAGACAGCAGTCTATTGTGATGATATATCTCTTTTCATGTCTCAAATGGCACTCCATGGTGATTTCAAATGTTTTTTCATTTTAAATATATTTACATTTCTTTAACTAGGTAACAAATACCTAAATCTTCTTACCAGCAGTGGATCATATAAACTACGGGTGGAACTTGTTGACATCAACGGCAACATTAATTATGCTGAGTACAGTACATTTGCAGTCGGTGATGCAGCATCAAGATATACATTAACTATTAATGGATACAGTGGAAATGCAGGTTAGTTAGTTGTCTCATGTCTTGTAAACGCTTGTTATCAAATTACCTACTTACTATGTCATTATGTCATAGGCTGGAATGTCATCAATAGATTCAGTCCCAATGAAATGACCACATTTTAAGAGCAGCCTTAAATGATTGCAATTAGATCAAACCATACAATCATGTAATATATAAAAGACTTCAGACAATTATGCTTGTTGGGTATGATAATTGAGAGAAGAAAATTGACCAAGTGGGTAAAATGTGGCTTAATCATACTTTCTCCTTTCAGCAAATATTAGTGTTTTACCTGTAATTATGCTATTCTGCATTATATTTAAAATGATAAACATAAAAGCGTTCCTATTAGTGTTGATGATTGTACATCTGTACACAATGCAAGAATATAGATAGATAGTTATGGCTGAATCTTCTAGAAGAATTTGTGTAACCCTTGTTTTATAAAGATTTGGGTTGATTAAAGTATTCTGTGTTTTACTTTATCGACACTCTTTTTCATTTTTTCTTTTTTTTTTTTTCCATGATGTTGTTTGATTTCATAGCCCCTTTTATATAATCATACAAAGATGGACAACATTAAATAATGAAAAGAAATGCACGATCCAGATTTCAGCACATTTCCTGGAATGACACTGGAAATCTAGCATACTAAAAGCTCTTGTAAGCCAGAAACACACAACATTTAACAAAAACTAAACCAACCAAACAGAGAGAAACCGGATTTTACTGTCAACCAGCAGCAAATGTAAAAATATGTTCACTCTCCATTTCTAACTGTTGTATACCTGGATTTATGGAAGATTAATTTAACATCGGAACAATATTTCTATATTTTTCTACACTTTTCAAAATTTAACTTTGACCAGTCGATACGAATTGTCTTAATTTAGTTACTATGTCTTGACTTTTGTGAAAACTGAAGTAACTTGAAACAGTGTTAAACTATACTATCAACTGTACTTGGCTCAGTTTTCACATTACTTGAAGTATAAATAGTGTTTAGCTGAATTTGAAATATACTAGATTTGAGTTTGATCCGAACTTCACAGAATCAGAATTTGTGAAAAATACACATGTTGTTTAAATTCAGTTATATCAATGTAAATTTTAGATTGAACAGTCCGAATTGTTTATTGAAGTTCAAAAAGGAAGTTAAAATATGATTTGTCTGGTAAACAGGTGAAACAGTTTGCATAACACGTTAATCTACATATTAATTCAAATCTTAAATGGTGAAGAGTAATTTAATATCAGAAATTGAAATGTGAGCAGCGAAAATCTTTATATATCAAATGTAAATGTGAGCTTAATATAATTGCAGGAAACTGGATGCAGAACAACAATGGGTATCGTTTTCGACCTATGATCGTGATTATGATACTCATAGTTATCATAATTGCGCTGGATCTTCAGGAGCCTGGTGGCACTTTTCCTGTTCGTATGTATATTTGAACAACGACCATAGCAACCAGCTGTATTGGTGGCCTAGGAATTACATCAAATCAGACATGATGATACAAAGGACCACATGAAAGCCTATGATTCAACACAAACACATGACTAGATTTTTCCTTGTGGATGGTATTAGTTATGTATATGCCGATTTTATTTTAGACTCTTTTTAAACATTTTTATTTGCAAAACTCTCCGCGGAGATTCTACAAGCTCGGTATATGAAAGTATCATGTGATGAAATTCTCTTCGAGAGATGTTATCAGTTTGGCATATGAAAAGTTAGGAATTTCTTCCATATTTACATGTTACATTATTAGTTACGTAAATAAAACGTTCTAGAAAGAACCAAAGATTAAACATATTTGTGTTGAATCATGAAGTCGTTTCGTTTGAGACATTTACATTACTTTTAAAGCTAACAAAGTAGAGTGCAATGACACGAATATTAGTGAAAATTATCCCCAGAAGAATATTATATTGCACGAACTATTCGAGTGTAATCAATATTCCACAAATGTAACATTTATACAGCTTTGTGCAAAAACCCTTCAATCATAAATAAATGAGATGTTGGGTATTCCTTAATGAGATAGCTACCCAAAAACATGAACCCTCTATGACAAAACTTTTTATATGACAAGAGCACCCTCTTTCTGTAATAATAACTTCACATTTTGATTGATATTGATCAATGTATGCTTTACCGGCGAATTCACGGGAAAGTGTGGATACGTTTTACGGGAAATATTCTAATGCTACCCTATAAAATTAGATATTGGATTGTTGAAATGATTATTGGATAAACTGTGTGTGTCGCTTATATGATTATGTAGGTTGTGCGTTAATGTTTTACTTTTCAATATATTTCAAATTATAAGTGTATTTTTTGTCATCGAAACTTTAAAACATGTGTAATGTGTAACAATATTGATACTCAATTGTTTAGATTCATTTTGGCAACAAAAGAAAGAAACATGTATAACAAAAACAATTATTTCCCATTGCATCTTCCGTAGTATTAAATTCTTCAATTCTTTCAAAATGAGGTTAATTTTATTGATACTTGTCAAGATATTATTCTTATTGTACCAAGTCAGGAATATGACAATTGTTTTCCATTTGTTTGATTCGTTTGAGCTTTTGATTTTGCCCTTTGATAAGGGACTTTCCGTTTTGAATTTTTCTTGAAGTTCGGTATTTTTGTTATTTTACTTTTGAACAACGCTGCGTTCACACCGAGACTTAAACAAGTTTAAAACAATTTTAATCAAATTTTAGAAAATATTCATAAGGTATCAATCCGTTAATTTTGAAACAGCTAAAAGCTTTCAAATTACTTTTGAATACAGAATTGAATGATTGGTTGGTTTATATCACTAATATTACACAAATTAGAAGATTTCTGAATTATGCAATGTTGGCAGTTTTGCCTAGTCATACTCTTTCCCGTCAATATGCATAGTAATTCATAACGTATTGTTTTCATTTTTAAGTACTTATTGTTGTAGTTGCTTATTACTTCTTTATGTTCATTAACATTATTGAATAAATGTAATTATGAAAAATGCATAAATGAGACACCCGACGAGGCAAACAAAAATCAAAAGGCACACGGAGATCAACATACGTGTACGGTTTTCATCAAAAGACAAGTGTCTATTGTTTAATAATAATGGCATTCTAAAATCTTTACATTGGATACTTAAATTTTCACACAATTCATCATGATCCTTGTGAAGAGTGATATAAATAAGACTCGCTTTGATGTTCCACTAAACGTCTTACTACAATTCTTTCAACAGTAACAGTTAGAATTTAAACATAAAATTATTATATCTAAATTTACCTGTGTGCGTTATTTTATTTAACGCCATTTTGTCCAAGGTTATAGTTGTCTTTTGACATTGTGTAATAGATCAAATTTATTCGTTCAGTGTATGTTTACATGTTTTTGTTAATATGTCCTTTTGATTGAGTTAAGCCATTTCAATTGATATTTTATAGTGTGTCTTTCTGTGTTGTAATGTTACACTACTATTTCAAATTATGGTGAAGGTTGGCGCCTGTTAAAACGTTTAAACCAGCTGCATTTGTTTGCACCTGTCCTAAGTCAGGAACTTGTTTCAGTGGTTGTCGTTTGTTGATGTGTTTCTTAAGTGTTTCTCATTTCTCGTTTTTATATAGATTAGATAGTTGGTTTTCCTGTTTGAAATGTTTTACACTAGTCATTTTGGGGCCCTTTATAGGTTGTTGTTCGGTGTTTGTCAAGGCTTTACTTTTTATACATTGTGACTTTGATGAAGAGTTGTCTCATTGACACTCATACCACATCTTCTTATTTCTATATATTATTGTGATATATACTCAACACACTTGTTAATCAGAGTACTTAAAATATTCTAAATATCTGCTCCCGAATCTTTATTAACAATTTTGCAGCAATGTCAATACTTTTGATTTTTCCACACTCTACACTACTACTAAAGCTCAATTGAAAGACCGTCTATATCTTGTCATGAATAGTTTTTTTTCTGCAACAATTGGAATCGTAGCTTCAAATTTCAAATTTAAGGCCACGAAAATCTGATTTGTGAATATCACTATAGATTCAAACAACAAATACACCGAATACGATATAAGCAAAATACTGGAATTTTTGTTATTCATATGAAGCAGAATGTATCAAAATCCTAGCGTAGAATATCATATTGACTGTAAATAATATTCCACACAGGCATAAAGTAACAAAGCTTTGTGCAAGAACCTTTTAATATGAATTTAAAGAGATGTGGAGCATTCGTCAATTAGACAATGCGACAGAAACCAAAACAAAGCACAAAAACAAACACATTTATGACAGAGTGTTCATAATGACAAGAACATCATATTTTGTGAAGATAATTGAATTACTTGACGTGATTTTGTTCAATGTGCTTTAGCTGCGAATATTGAACGCTAAAGTTGTTGAATATGTAGTTGCTGTGGAATAAAACTGAATATTGCATCTTTTGAAATAGTTTTTTGTCAATGTATTATTATAAGATGATTATATCAGTAATTTGTGCAAATATTTATGAACTCTCCAAATATATTTTGACAGTTTATTAAATGTGATTCAAACTTTTAAAAATGTGTAATGGTTATAGCAATTTTACAATTTTACAATATTGGTTACAAGTAACTTACTTTAGGGCCTTTCAATACCAAGCACAAAGGTATGTTAAGAGCTATCATTTGATCCTTGTGGTTGCAGAAGTAGCCAATTTCCCCCAATCCTTTCAAACTAGTGTTATTTTAACAAATAATTAGATAAAGCTGTATTCAAGTGAGAGGTTTAGCTAGCTATAAAACCAGGTATAATCCACCATTTTCTACATAAGGAATTGTCTGTACCACATCAGGAATAGGACAGTTGCTTTCCATTCGTTTGATGTTTTAAGCTTTTGATTTTGCAATTTGATAAGTGCCTTTTCGATTTGAATTTTCCTTGGAGTTCGGTATTCATGTTATTTTACTTTTTAAAACTGAGGCTTCAACAAGATTGAATCAATTGTAATTGAATTGTCGAACAATTATTACAAATTATGAAATTAAATGCATGCCAAACAATCGATTAATATTATAACAAAACCTTAACTTGCGTAGGTCACAATGTTTCACAAGAGCATTGTGAACGCAGTCGTGCATGATATATATACATATTTTTATTTGTTTGCACCTGTCCTAAGTCAGGAACCTGTTGTTCAGTGGTTGTCGTTTGTTGATATGGTTCATAAGTGTTTCTAGTTTCTCGTTTTTATATAGATTAGACTGTTGGTTTTCCTGTTTGAATTGTTTTACACTTATTTTGTTGGGCCCTTTATAGCTTGCTGTTCGGTGTATGGCAAGCCGTTTTATATTTATTCACTTTCAAAATATCTTATAAAGTTAAATCAGATATCTTTATAATTAAATAAGATATCTTATAAATTAATTGAGATATCTTGATAATTAAATAAGATATCTTATTAAACTGGTTATAAAGATATCTTATTTAACATATAAGATATCTTATTTAGTTAATAAGATATCTTATTTAGTTTAAAAGATATCTTATTAAGTTTATAAGATATCTTATAAACTATATAAGATATCTTTTATATAGTTTCTTATAAAGATATCTTATAAACTTAATAAGATATCTTTTAACTAAATAAGATATCTTATTAACTAAATAAGATATCTTCCTTTCTTTTACGAATTGAAATAAAGTATCCCTTTATGTTGGAAAAAGATTGACCAATCATAAAATCAATAGCAATTCAGATCGAGATTGCTAATTTGTATCTGTATCTGTATAGATTCTGCCAGTGTAGGCACACCTCCAATGGAGTAGAATAAAAATTTAGTGTCCTTCACCACCCACTTGACAATAATATATCAGTAAAATGACTTCTGTTTCGCCACCGTTATGTCGGTTAATATATAATTTCACAATAAAAAGAAAATTATCTTTGATTTTAATTGAATGCACCCATATAATAACCAAAATTTATAATTGGTTAACAACGGTCTATTTGATTTGATTACAACTGATGATACCTGTGGAGATTCCAACCCTGATCATCCGCATAATGTCAAAATAATTACTGTGCACTTAAGCTTTATTTCAATACTTGTTTTCTCCATTTTTGTTATCAATTAAGCCTTAAATTTCATTGGCCAACATTTATTCTCGGCTGTATTAAATGGAAGTGCATGTTGTTGACATACAAATTACTAAAAATGGTGGTTTGGGGTATGTGCATTTCCACGGAGGTTGTAAATGATCAATTCACGATAAATGAAAGAAAACAAAGCAATTCCTTGCCCTATCAATATGAATGAAATTTGTTTAATGTGCTTCAAGCAGGAAAAATTGCAATGATATGAAAATAACAGTTTACTACCAGCAAAGAAAATCCCAATAAGAAAACAGGGATCTTTCTTTTGTCTTTTTCTAAGTAATCCTGCTTTTAATATCAAAAGATTCAAACGAAAAAAAACTTATCACATTTAGTTTGTAAGAAATCTTAATTGTAATTGTTTATTGTTTTAAAGATTCTTATTTAATATATGAAATATATATAAGATATCTTATTTAGTTTATCAGATATCTTATTTAATATATAAGATATCTTATTTGATATAACAGCTATCTTATTTAATATATAAGATATCTTATTTAATATATAAGATATCTTATTTGTTAAATAAGATATCTTATTAATATATAAGATATCTTATTTAATATATAAGATATCTTATTTGTTAAATAAGATATCTTATTTAATATATAAGATATCTTATTTAATAATTAAGATATCTTATATATTAAATAAGATATCTTATTAAATAAAATATATAAGATATCTTATTTATATATAAGATATCTTATTTAATATATAAGATATCTTATTTAATATATAAGCTATCTTATTTAATATATAAGATATCTTATTTAATAATTGAGATATCTTATTTAATAATTGAGATATCTTATTTAATAATTGAGATATCTTATTTAATAAATGAGATATCTTATTTAATGAATAAGATATCTTATTTAATATATAAGATATCTTATTTAATATATAAGATATCTTAATTACTATAAAAGATATTTTATTTAAAATGAAATATATCTATATAAGTTTCACTTAAAATGTATTGCCAATTTCATTTCAATCTGTTTTCTGTTTATTGTTTATCTAGAAATAAGAATTTACGAAATTATTATAAAGAATTAAAATATTTTATGAAATGAAATTCAAGTTGTTTTTTTTGGGGATTTCTTTGATAAATTCAAAATGTTCTTCCTTTCAGAATTCGGCAGCCAGAAATAGTTAACAGGAATGAGATTTAGTCCACAAACTGACATGATACAAAAATTAGGGATGTTTCAAATTCTTTAAAGCAGTCACTTGTGCTGGCATGGTCATATTTGATCTACATTTTTTATAAACATACTTTTAATGGTTAACATACCTCTCTTTTATTCTATCCAAATATGACAAAAACGGTTTTGTTAGCTTACTTTTATTATATTTTGATGGTGTTTTTCATCACGATCTTTCCTTGATTATCACTTGCTTCAAAGTCAATAGATTTTTTATACAGTAACTGGTTTTCTTTTTTAGATAATTTGTCATATGTCAAATAGCTTGAAAAAATACCAAATCACAAAAATACTGAACTCCGAGGAAAATTCAAAACGGCAAATGGCAAAATCAAAAGCTCAAACACATCAAACATAAACTATACAAGATAGCTCAAGAACCATACTTTAGGACGCCAAAAAATCATTTTTATTCTGATTGTAAAAGTTAATATACACTTTTTGATACAGCTAACGTGTTTGTAGCGCGATTAATCTCAAGGCCAAGAATTAATTCAGGTCGCAGTTTGTCATTTCTAATACACCCATATGCTTTCTGGATATTAACATCACGAATATTTATTAATAACCGACTCTTCTCAACTGCCATTTTGAAAGTGCGATCACATGATATATTTACTGCCGCGTAGTTCCAGAGGGAGCGTTCATTGTTGAATTTATTTACTTATGCTATTTTAAATAAGATATCTTATATAGTTAATAAGATATCTGATAAACTAAATAAGATATCTTATTAACTAAATAAGATATCTGATAAATCAATCATATAAGATATCTTGTATAACTTATAAGATATCTTATATAGTTAATAAGATATCTTATAAAGTAAATAAGATATCTTATATACTTTTAAAGATATCTTATAAACTATACAAGATATCTCATAAAGTATTTGTTTAAAAGATATCTTTAAAAGATATAAGATATCTTATAAACTATACAAGATATCTTTAAAGTTAATAAGATATCTTATAAAATAAATAAGATATCTTATAAAATTCAAATTAAATAAGATATCTTATAAACATTAGAAGATATCTTATATACTTTATAAGATATCTTATTTACTTTATAAGATATCTTGAAATTGAATAAATATAAAAACGGCTTGCCATATCGGTGTGAGCCAAGGCTCCGTGTTGAAGGCCGTACTTTGACCTATAATTGTTTCCTTTTTACACATTGTGACTTGTATGGAGAGTTGTCTTATTGGCACTCATGTCAAATCTTCTTATTTTTATGTCATGATTATCCGTTTTAGAATTTAACAAATTATGGAAAATAATTTCAAAATTGTACACATTTACTTGGTTCACGTGCTTCATTTGTATCTTTCGGAGTTTAGTGTGGCGTCCATTTTGCGGAACTAATATGCATCATTGTTTAGGGTCTCTGACACATTTTCCGTTTCCATTCTTTATTTTACCTGAATGTTGTCATTTAATTAAAAGTCCTACACAATGGAAATTCAGCCAATGACGTGACGTTCTTTTCATTTTATGGGTACGAATAACAAAGTTACCCAGTAGTCTTCACTTTCTGAAGCAACGAATTGACTTATTTGTCAAAAAAGCCATTTTACATAATATTTTCGTTGAATTAAATACGAACAAGAACCTTCCTCAGAATTATTGACTCGAGTCACCATCCTTGTAAAAGACATCTAGGTTGTGACGATGTGGTTATGGTTGTTACTCAGTTCGAATTTTGATATGAATCTTTCGGAATTCTCTAAATGAGGCAATGGTAGGAGTTTGTCCTAATCATACCATGTCCGTTCAATATTAACAATAAGGCCATTTTACAAGGTAGTTAATGTATCTAATGTGTATCATGGTTTCAATGTTTTCCTAAAATAAAGAATTAAAATTCTGCGACGATATATTTAAACGTTGTTGTATTCTTAGTACATGTCCAAAGCTAAGTCATACAAACAGCATGGTATATATAAGATACGTTGATGGAACACCAGAAAACATCGATTTTGGGCTGGAGTATTTATGTGTGGCCAACCAATTCTAGTGCGATGTTCAGCAGATCCAGTTCTTTTAATCATTGTCAAAGGCGTCGAATTGTGCTCTGGTTAACGTTGAATTGTGGTGCGTCTTCAGTGTGACAGTGTCCAGCCTGAAGACGGCCAATGACGTTGTTACGTGAAGCAGGGTCCAATCTTGAAATAGCGCATTTCAAAGTAGCAATAAATAAACATGTAAATAACCAAATATACGTGAGAGAAGTGTTAGAGTTCTACGATTCTATTTTAAGTGTTATACCACCAAATCATAGTACGTCACATCCGGTTTCATACGAAAAGGGTCGAAAAAACTTTCCTTGAATTTGAGAGTTGTAAAAATTAACCCTGCATTTCATAGCAGAAAAAATTTCTGAGTCATAAACATATATCTTTGGTGTTTCAAAGCACAACTCTTTTTCTTTGCTGCTTCTATAAAATATTTTGGAAACTTCAGGTGACATGGTTACTAAAGCTTGTGAACAGGAAAAAGAGGTGCAAATTTGATTGGTTTACTTCTGGTGATGGTTATTGAACAGATATATCATGTTATGGAGGGTATTTGCGAAAATACCAGTGAAGGGACTGTGAAATTTCCAGAGCTGCTGTCCTAAGACTGGTATTTTCGCAAATACCCTCCATAACATGCATATGGTATATCTGTTTTAATTACACCTTATATAAGAAAGCCAGATTTTGATTGGTTGACAGCCAGTGTATTTTTCGCATATTCTAATATTTTTCCTCATTTCAAACGAATTTGCCTGTTTTTCAACACTGCTGGTGAATTTGCCTCAAATACTATGGTATTTGCCATTTTGGATATTCCATTGTTTACCCTCTTGAGCATTTTCCCGCCAAAATGTTCGGATATGACGTTACATAAAAAGCGAGCTAACGCGTACTATTACATGTATAATTCCGCGGTTCTATGATAATATCCTTTATCCTCAAAATTATGCATAAACATGTTAATGAATTAGTTTCAATCCAAATCTATTCGGTGTAATTAAACAGATATATCATGTTATGGAGGGTTTTGAGAAAATATCAGTCTTGGGACAGAATTTCCCTTGACTGGTATTTTCGCAAATACCCTCCATAACATGATATATCTGTTCAAAGTACACCGAATAGATTTTGATTGAAACTCTCTGTACAGGTGAAGGAAATCTTGTTTTTGGGTTTTTTACTAGAAAGCTGTAATCCATTAACATGTTTATGCATAATTTGCATTTGTGGATAATTGCAACATCTCATTAGGAATAATACCACAAACAAAAATTTTATGTGAATAAATTAAGTGTGAAATATTGATAAACTTAATTTTGTTTAATAAAACACTATATCATATGAATATTTCAAGTGTAATATATAATAAACAGAAACATGAAAAGTAACAGTGTCAACTATGAATGTTCAAAATATAATTATGAAATATTGTGAATTGTGATATTACAGTTATTAAACACGATAGAGTGCTTATTCATTCCAGTATTCTGTGCTGGTAGATTTCTTTTGGTTATGTCGGAAAGAAGGTGTAATTCAGCTTCTCCGTAATAAATAATATTGTCATACTGAGCTGCATTTAAATCTGATTCATTAAAATCAACTATAGAATTATTCAAATTTTCATAGTTATTGTTTTGATGTAAATGTGTAGTTGAATTTGCAGCTGTATAAGATGAAATGGAAGCAGATAGGTCATGCTTTCTGTGACATAGATGTGTCACGAACATAGTTTTGAACACTTTGCTCATTCATATGGCCTGACATAGTAACAATATGTCTAGCTTATATGTTTTGCAGAGATTTGCTGATTGAGAAATGTTTTTCATCATACTTCCTAAAGTGTTCTTTCCGAGGAGTTTATTTTCATACCATATATCGTCCTCCTCATCAACAGAATCTCTGGGTCTTTGCCAAAATGCAGTTTGGTTTGGGTTAAGTTTTTGAAGATACATCTTGACAGATAAAACCGGGTATATTCGGGTACCTGTGGCATACACTCTACCCTCTTCGGGCTCAGAGTCTTCTTCTTCTATTCCTGGTGGTTTTTGTTACTTCAGATCTAGATGAAATTTTATGCACATATTCCTTACCTTCATCATCTTCAGATATTTGAAAGTCTGATGGCTTCATTTCACGGAGGTTTTCTTGCCCCTGCGGAAAAATATCGAAGAACCTCAAACCACACTTTATTTAACAGTCCAGAAGACAAAATTAAATACACGTTCATGTTCATACAGTTTCTTGATGTCACCTTTGCAACTGACTTTAAATGTTTAAAATGTTTTTCCTTCCTTCCTAAGTTTTTTACACATTGCTTTAAAGACGTTGTTTGCCGTAGTAAATCAGTATCAGATATAATGTCAAATGGTTTGTTGTGTGGCGGCTGCTTTAGATGCCTATTAATGGACTGTCGAATGACACAAAAGCTACTCCTGGAATAGAAATCTCCATTTGCTTGGCGAATATTTACATAGAATTCCTTTAACAAATTGTTCAGACTAGCTGGGCTTCTGTCCTCGATGTTTGCGTCTAACCCTTTTGATACACAGTAGTCATAAACTAATTTTAGAGCAAACTTGGTTGATTTTGTGTGTTTTTGCCAAAACATCATTCAATATATCATCGATGTCGTCATCTTTCTCCTTCTCGACCGCCTGCAGTCGTGTTGTCTGACATTTTGTTTACAGTTTTGGGATTACCTCTATCAATCAATATTGCTTCATCATGTTGCCTTCGTAATCGGATAAGGTGAGAAAGGTTCCGAATAAATTTAGCGGGAAGAGGCTCGCGAGGGTAAAAAAGGAATATCCAAAATGGCAAATACCACGGCATAGAGGGAATTTGAGGCATATTCACCGGCAGTGGTGAAAAACAGGCAAATTCGTTTGAAATGAGGAAAAAAGGTAAGAATATGCGAAAAATACACTTGCTAACAACCAATCAAAATCCGGCATTCTTATATAAGGTGTAATTATATCTTATGTGCAATGAAATGTTATGTGAAATTTTCACTGTAGTACTGGACAGGATAAAACTTTACTCATGCCAAGTATTTCTTTATTTGCAACAAAGATAAATTCTGCACATTTTTTGAAAAGTGCCAATTGATCAAAGATTAATAGGGAAAATTAATGGTGGTATTACTCCTAAATGGCAAGCTACATATGCATCTTTGACCTTGTATGTACTCTCATTATTTGTTAAATTCATGCCTTTTCACTCAAATATAGCAAACTTGAAATATTCTGAGTGGATTGAGTCTCAAAACACATTTTAGGAAAATTGCCTTGAAGTAGGGCTATACCATGAATATGAGTAGGCAGAGCAAGCCAAACTCAGTGTTTTGGGAGCTTTTCCGACTTTTCTCCTTATTTCCTATATTGGGCTATACAATAAAACTGTTTCCCAAGTAATTCTTTAAGAAATATACAGTAATAAGCAATTATAACACACTTTGAGTTCACTGAACAACAAAATGGAAAGTTTGAACTCTTTTAAAAATCCAAACTAAAAAGCAAATTACGCATTAAAACATAATTTATCCAGTTTAACTATTTAACTCGTTGGTGTGTTTATTTGCCTTACAAATAACTATAACAAACACTGACGGAAGTATTGAAAATCAGTGAACATCATAGAAAATATATACCTCAAGTGTTTAGAAAATATAAACCAAGGGTTGACTGTAGTATAGAAGTATGGTCATGTGGTATAGAAATATGGTCACATTACCACGTCCTAGCAGAATGTAGAGGTAACACCCGACGCCTCGTGTAGGGAGAGCGTCGAACTCTCTGCACGTAAAGAACACTTGTTATTACTCCCTTGGAGTTCGCAAGTGGTCTGATGCTAGACAAACTGTCTTCCAATATCCAATTGTCTCGCATTATCCAGTTGCATGCCGCAGTCCAAAGGAGAAGGTACACTTAACTATGATAAGGCCATATTTGAGCCTCCTCAATTTAAAAATTAAAATATTATGAATCTGCCAAGTAACGTCTTCCCCGTTTCCCGAATGTGACCTACCGAATTAGACTTATTACCGGGTTTGTACTAACATGAGCAACACAACGGATGCCACATGTGGAGCAGGATCTGCTTACCCTTCCGGAACACCTGAGATCACCCCAGTTTTGGTGAGGTTCGTGTTGCTCAGTCTTACGTTTTCTATGTTGTGTTTTGTGTACTATTGTTTGTCTGTTGGTCTTTTTCCTTTTAGGCATGGCGTTGTCAGTTTATTTTCGACTTATGAGTTTGAATGTCCCTCTGGTATCTTTCGCCTCTCATTGTCAGTTGTTCATAAAGACATTAGTCTGTTATATTATATATTTATATTTTTTAATTTTGTTTGACATATTTGCATTAGGGCTTCAAATTTCTTGCATTAAGGGCAAACTGCAAAAACTGCCAAAATAGCCTCGAGCTCATTTTGAGATATTTTGTTATTAATATTTAGATATGAGGCAAGGCTTTACCTAATAAATGTTTTGCTATAAGATGTATTTAACACAGATGCTAGTGTGTATAAAGCATTTTTGTGTAATGCCTTGGCTCATATCTATATTGACCAAAAAATATGTGTAAAACGGAAATGTTTTATTAAATATAACAATTTTGACATGTTTATAACCGCATAGTGACATCACAAGTGACCATTCTGCAATAGAGTGTCCAGATTATGTTATTCTGTTTATTTATCAATAAATTTAACATCATTTTGAAAAATTGGAATCATTTTACTATTTTCACCAATTGCAAGAGCCAAAAAAGAGATTGCCATACCTCCATCCTTCCTGATCTTCATCACGGAAAATGAAACCTTACAGAAACTATATTAAATCAATCGTTTATTTGCTTTTGTTTTGAATAAGCATGGAATGTTTGCCACAGAACGTAAAGCAAGCAACAATCAAGCAATTTAAACAAATACACGAAGGGAGATAACTCTAATTCTTTTTGTGTTCTAACAGTACGGCTGGTGCTTGAAATATTATATACGAAAAGTAACTGCGTATTAAATGACACTGTATATTCTTTACAATTCGTAAATAGAACTAATAAATTGGAAAATGATATATTTATACTTGGGAGTTCTGACATCTTTCAACAAGGGCTTCTGGCCTAATATTTAGTTAATTACTGAACTGATGATTCTACATACTGGTCTCTCACAACTACTGATAATTTCAAATAAAGTTTATGTTTCTTATTTATATAATGACTGTTTTCCTTATGAAGCATCCCATGAAAACAGATTTTGGTTTAAGTTGATAAATGCTTTCATGTTCGATCATGTCTTTGACGATTGAGAATTAAAATTGAATTAAGCTTCAAGTTACATGAAATACTTTAAATATTGAAATAAATGAATTACGGCAAGGACATAAAAAGAAACTACAGGATCCTGTTTAGATATCACTAACACAATAGTTATGTTTGATAACAAATGACCGTCAGATCTCTCACACTCTTATAATTCAAAAGACTGGTTAAAGTAGTTAATATAAAATTAGGTTGTCTAATAAAAAACTTTTAGGAAAGATGTACATCAACTGCAGCGATTGACAATAACTTATATACTACATTTGAGTTTTTGTTAAGAAAAGTGATAAGCTGCAGCTAATACAGTATGTTAAACTTATCTTTTACCAGCTGATCGATACCTATGATCGAGGTGTCCAAGAATATTATCCAATATTAGACGATGCTTTGGTAATGGTCACGACACTGCCTGTTACTTAGGCCCTTTAGCCCAGATTGCTCTTAATGTATTCATACATGTTTTACTTGCATAACTTCTATTTCTGGGCGTTCCTGAAAATGGTTAATCAACTTGGCAACACGTTGCGAACGATGCAAGTTCTAAATTCTTTAATTTCAAAAAGTACAATAAACGTATTATACCCATTTCTTTGCGCACGACAAATTTGCTTTTTTTTTCTAAAAATTTATTTATATTTAGATGACATAAAGTTCCAACGAAACACAATGTTTATATTTTATATCCAAACCTATCGATAGTAAGACCGGTAAGTACATTGCTCAGACTGTACGTCCGTCTGTAATCTTGTATTCAATTGACGTCATCAGAGTTATAGAACATTGTTTTACATTTGATTAAGGTAGTTCAGGGGCCTGCTTACTAAAATTTGCAAACCTTAAGAGAGAAATACAATTTACAACGACAATTTTTATTTGCAATTATAACACACTTTGAGTTCATCAAAGTGTTAGAATTTGGATTAAAGGGTATATCATGCTGCTACTTTGTTGTAAGCAATGATACAGCTTAGTGACGCCCACTTTCACTTTATGTCTGGAATTATATCAGCTAGTTTTTTTTCAGTTTCCATAATTGAGCGTTGTTTCCTTTATTATTACTATACTGTATATAAAAATAAAGTTTGTGGTGAACCATTTGGGTCGGAAAATACCTCCAGATTTTTCAAGAGTAGGGAGAGAAACACAAAGAATGTGAATACACAGAACCTCGATCCAATCCTTCTTTTCTAAAAGAGTTCATTATTCCCTGTTTTATATCTCCTAAAAGCATTACATTTTCTATAATTTCCATTTTAGTATTCGAATAAATGCATTAAAAATAGATATGTTCAAAATCAAATTTCCGCTGATTGGTTGTACACTGTGACGATCCGAATGATTAAGCCGCCTCACAAAAAATCCTCCGTTCAAATGTGATTCCTAAGTGAAGTATACTGTTTAGGTAATATATACATCTTTACAAAGATATATATAAAACGTATGTCATGCTTATATATGTTTATATTTATTTACGCTGAAATATAGTTTAATGGAATTCTATAACAATTTTGTTATGTAAAGCGATAGTGAGTAAGGATCTCTCGCGCTAAAAAAAAATCCATGAATGGCATGATTGATACATTTCAATGATATTCTATTGAAAATGTAACCTTTTGTTATACAGTAACATGAGTAATTTCGGAAAGCATGATTTATTATTGTTTTGTATTATATTTGGGTTCCGTCGACCTTCTGGTAAGTGAACCGAGCCGATTCCAGTAACGGAAATTTTCATTTTATTCTGATTTAACTGATCAACATAATTTCTGAATTTACTGTATATGCTATCTACATGTATCTTTGTATTTAATGTGTAACCGTGCACATATCTTTTGCTCGTCATGATTTTTGTTTAAGTTAATGCAAGGTAAATGGGTAAATGGCGTATGCATGTATGAGGAATTATGTAAGGACATAAAGATGGTGGAGTATACTCTAGAATTAGAATCACGTGACATTATTATTTGTAAACAAACGGGCACCAAACAGAACACGTGTCGGGACTTTCCATACCAATTACCATGTGCAATCCATCTTATTATACGCTATTTTATGTTATTTTTTTGTTTCTTAGTAGGTGTCACAGTTGATTCAGTATTGTATACACATACATATTGGAAGTGAATAGAAACAATGTATAGAAGGTTAAAGTCTAAGTTTATAAAACATATTAAATAGTACACTGTATTTGTGAAAAAGAGTTAACATTCCTCTATTTTTCAAACACAATCATACTATAAAGAGTGACTGGTTAAGAATTTGATCCCTTATTGGCAAATTAAAAGCAATACAAAAATTAGTGTTTGTGTCGGTGGTACATGTACATGTACAATAAAGAGTTGAAGTCAAATATTTTCATAAAAGAATTGGGATATTGTTGACAGCATATAGAAATATGCTGGTGAGTTGCATAATTCTTGCATAAATTCTTGCCCGCATTTTGAATCGATTGGCTTGACTATTGAAATTTTTAGTATCTTTTTTTTTTTTCTTTTTTTGTTCAAATGGATAATGTGTGTGATCGTTAAACACCTGTTAAATTCTTTGAAAAAACATGTAGTGAAGATATTCTAGCTAAAATACCAAAACAATGTTTAGATTTTCACTCGATCTCGCAGTTGGTAATATTTGTCATAGTTGGATGTTCAAACTGTAATTTACATGGTAGACAAATTAAAACTATAATGAAATCATTAGAAAACATTGTTTTACTTCAATTCTGTTAAAACTGTTGAAATCAGACGTTTTTGTCTTTGCCTGCCCAACTTCTGATAATAGAATAATATAATGGACGTCCATTGATTTGACACTTCTACAAGTGTATAATACTCTATATGTAGGAGCACATCCGAATACGATAATTTTGTTCCATTATATATTTATTTCTATTAACTAATGAAATGCTGAAAATTCAAATTTAACTACACAATGAATATGTTTTCTCCTAATAAATAACTGCCTTAGTCTTATAATGTTAGCTGCTACGCAAGAAAGGTTTTTTTTTTTGCTCATGCAAAAGTGACTAAAGCCCTCAAAATCCTAGCTTTAACCCTGTACATGTATGGTATGGGTCATCATACGGCCTACAATAATGAGCCAAACCAATACCCCATAGCAACCTATAAAAGGTTCTGACATGATAAGATGTAACACAATTCATAGGGAAAAACCCATTGGCCTGAATTTTGTACAAAACAACAAATGAAAAACAAATGATGACCTTTACGAATAAGATTATTGAAAGAATCAAATAGTTTACATTGGTCGTATCTAAATTTACGGGCTCTTTAAACAACACCACCATCAAGATCTGATACTCCGTTTTTAATAAGGTTTCTACATATAAAATGGAGACAAGGAACATCACCTTCCCAACAAAACTGAAATGAAGTATGGTTCACAAATAAATAGCAGGTACGTGTTGCAACTAAACTAGACAAAAAAACTATGCAAAAGAGCTTAGTATAAAATGGTTAATTTTCAATATTATATACTTTTGTGGTGATTATAACATTAAAACAAACATGTCTCACATGATGGCATCATGATGAATTTCCGATGCTGTTGTTTAAGTTTATTCAAGTTTCGAATATTTGTAATGTATGTTTATTTTAACTGAATCAAGAAAGTACTGTGAATTCAGAATTTTTGCGTGCATTATTTTTGAGATTATTGAACAGTGGACAAAAATGAGAGATTAATTATTGGGATTTCAGGAAATGCTGCATACAAATCATGCTATCAAAATTTAAAATGCGAGTAATCCTACGCAATTTTGGAAATAATTAAAACATCGCAAAAACAACCTGATGATTTTATAGTATTTACTGCTAATTTATTGTTTTATTTTGATGAAAGAAAAAGATTTGAGTTAAGATTATTCTAAGAGGATATGATGCAGTCGGCAGTATTAATATTTAAACAAATCACCTTGCGTAATAAGAATTTGTTTTTTTTTCAATGATTTGATGGTGCTTGCATTAGTGAACGCCATTATCTCAGTAGTTTGGAACAATGAACTCGTCATGAATTTTAAAATAGTTTGCATGGATTCTACATGAGTATGCACATTTTATGTATTTCTTGTTTTTACTTTTCCATCCAGAAATAACGCCTTTGTCATCATCATCTGTTGACATGAATAGTGAATTCGTCCTGTTCATCTCTTTATTCATTTTTATTTCTATGTTTTTGAAGCGGTTGTAAATTCTCCCTTGCCAATTTTGCTTCAGTTTTACAAAAGGCAATAGTTGCTTCCCTTACCTTTCTATTAGAAAAAGTAAAATCACAAAAATACTGAACTCCGAGGAAAATTCAAAAGGAAAGTCCTCAATCAAATGGCAAAATCAAAAGTTCAAACACATCAAACGAATGGATAACAACTGTCATATTCCTGACTTGGTACAGGCATTAGATATATCCAATGCCAAACTAAAGATTTCTTTACTAACGATTCTAGCATTTTATATAAAAGAATACAATCTAAGGTATCCACACTGAAGATCGCATCATTTATAAAATAGCATTGTCTAAATTCAATACAGATTAATGAAAGGATCAATTAGTTTACATTGGTCGTATCTAAATTTACGGTCTCTTTAAACAACATCTTTACAAGATCTGATATTCAACAAATTTATTACTTTTGTAAAAAATGTTTACTTTCGTACTCCTAACAACAAAATTATTATATTTAAATTTACCTGTGTACTTTGTTTTATTTAAGCCATTTTGTCCCAGGTTAGAGTTGTCTTTTTGACAATCTTGCTACATCTTTTTATTTCTACCTGTAACGTCTATGTTATATAGGTACCTACGTTTTAATATTGTATTTATATTGTGTCATAGGTCAAACTTATTCGTTCAGTGTATGTTTACTTGTTTTTGTTTAAATGTCTTTTGATTGAGTTAAGCCATGTCAATTGATATTCTATAGTGTGTCTTTTATGTTCTAATGTTACACTTCTGTCTCCGGTTAGGGTAAAGGTTGGCGCCTGTTAAAACGTTTAAACCCGCTGCATTTTTATGCACCTGTCCTAAGTCAGGAGCCTGTCGTTCAGTGGTTGTCGTTTGTTTGTGTGGTTTATAGGTGTTTCTCGTTTCTCGTTTTTATATAGATTAAACCGTTGGTTTTCTGTTTGAATTGTTTTACACTAGTCATTTTGGGGACCTTTATAGCTTTCTGTTCCGTGTGAGCCAAGGCTCCGTGTTGAAGGTCGTACTTTGACCTATAATTCTTAACTTTTATACATTGTGACTTAGAACTTGTAACGTCTATGACAATGATTTTGGTGTCAATTTTTTTATCTGATCATTGACTTGGCCTTGAGCAACCCATGCCCCGGAAATTGTGCAGTTCATGTAGTCCAAATAATTATGACGTCTTGAAGGCTATTTTAAATTTTTGCTTTGACGCTTTCCTGCGACGTCATAATGCTGAAGCCACCATTTTCGGTTGGACTTTGAGAGCATATTTTGCTCTCAACTTTGAGACCCAATTTAGCCATAAAATTTCAATTGTAGGCTAAAAATTTTCATATATAAAATTCTTACCTTTTAAGTGTTTGTTTGTGCAAAATATTTCCAATAAATCCCTACAGTAATAATAAAATAAGTTACAATTCCATCCGAGGCGGAGATTGTCTACTGCTATTTTAAAACGTTTATCTGATTTCTTTTCGAGATTATAAAATAAATTTTGCACCAAACTCGGTTACTTTTGACAAACCCGAATTTCCGGAACCTTTGTTTTATATTATCCGGAAATTCAGTTCCGTAAACTTTACCGAGTTTGGTTCAAAAATATATTTTATACTCCTAAATGAAGCATCTTGAGGAGAAATCAGCTATACGTTTTAATAAAGCAGTAAATTCCTCTCAAAGTCCAACTGAAAATATGAGTTCGGCGTTATGACGTCGATGTAAGGCGTCAAAGAAAAAAATATAATAGCCTTTCAAGACGTCATAATTATTTGGACTACGGTTCATGATGCATTTGCGTTAATATTTCTTTGTTTCACGTCTCCGTGATTGTTATATGTTATGTTTTTCTCTGTCTCGTCCTGAAAACTGTTAGTATCCTTAATTTCAACTTTTACATTACATATCGTCTTGGGGTGTAAAATTTACAAATACCGATTATTTATACAGTTTGGAAGTTATACAAGTAACATCTACTATTATTTGCCTTTAGAGGATTTCTAATCACAGAACCAGATTTAGCGCAAATAATACAACGGTGGCACTAGAGGAAAATCTAATTTTGCAATTGTGTCGTAGCAGTAAATGCGATGTTAATTTTGTATTTAATGTTTCAAGTTTTACCTCTTCTGATTGCTAATATATGAGCTTTCGAAAACAAATTGATCAAAGTAATTATCAAAGTTTGTATGTCTACATATTAGTGACCAATTGGGACCTGGTTTACATCTGCGTTTGTCACTTCATAGTTATGCTTCTCGATTGGATAATTGTAAATCCGATATTCAAACTTTTTCAACAAATATATAATACGTATAATTAACAATATCCGTTATTTCCATACTGCAAAGAACTGTGAGGTGCACATTATCCACATATGTTCCTGCAGATAACAATTCTCTGAGAAAATTCATTTTCTAAAAACTAACCAGCAACATGTTAGTTTGCCTTGGACAATTGTTACTTCTATTGGTTGACATTGTAGTGACGTCTGAAGATAAATGCAAATCTGGAATTTTTCGTATGAACCCAGACAAGGTTGATACAAAGCTCGATGGATTCAACATTCGTACATTTGAGAAAATATCCCCCAGGGTGTGTTTTAACAAATGTATCCGGAGACCCAAATGTCATTCTTACAACTATAACAGACATATATTGCGTTGCGAACTGAACTTCCGACCTGAATGTGTCTCTGTCGATGATTTTCACAACGAGGTCGGATTTGTATATGTTGAAGTTGATCATTACAGAGGGGTAAGTATAAATTTTTCATCATTCTTTGTAAACGATTATTAAAAGAAGACACAGTAAAATATATTGATATGTAATCTGGCCCGATATATTTTTCTTATAATAATTACAAATGTACCATCTGCATATTAACTTTGTCGCACTTTTGCTGGAAAACGTATTCTTTCAAAATATCAACATTGATAGATTTTGAAAGATCATACTCCATCCCCGAAAAGTTTCCATGTTTAAGTGTAGATACCAGTTCCTGGAACATTTTGGTGTTTTTTCTTAACAAACCTTAGAATCAAAATTTAAAAATGAAAGTCATGTGCCTCGTATTTACGCTTTTGTTTAATTTTGATATTCAACATTTATGTTAATAATATAGCTCTTGATTGCTTTATCTAGGTAGTTTATCGCTTTCTGATTTACGAAATATATAGTTTGTTAAGACGCAGTTAAATAAATATTTGCCTAATCAATATTTCTCATGAAGAGGCCGACAAAAAAGTCATGCTAGACAATCTAGGGCATCATCACCAGCTTCTCACAAAATATGAAAATAAAACGGGAGAATTGATAAATATTTGGCCAGATTTTTAATGCAAATGAAATATTCTCTATATAGATATAAGAAGATGTGGTATGAGTGCCAATGAGAAAACTCTCCATCCAAGTCACAATTTGTAAAAGTAAACCATTATAAGTCAAAGTACGGTCTTCAACACGGAGCCTTGGCTTACACCGAACAGAAAGCTATAAAGGGCCCCAAACTACTGAACATCAGATTACTGACTTAGGACAGGTGCAAACAAATGCAGCGGGTTTAAACGTCTATGTTTGTAATGTCCATACAATGACTAGCCAAAGGCATCTTGCACATATAATGCAGGTTTTAGGAGTCGTTTTTCTTTTTATTTCGGCATTCAGCACAATTGAAATTCAAACATGCTCTTCAAATGAATGACATTTTTTTTAGATCAAAACAGAAACAAGAAAGAAGTGATTAATTGAAACTTAACCAATGACATTATTTGCATTAGTATTTTCTGTTATTTTGTGTAAAAGATATATCAGAGATCAATCTCAAATAATATTAATTTCCTCCCCATTCTGTTCTAACATGTTACTTTTACATCTCCATCATGAGTGAAATACTGATCATTCAACAAAAAGTCTTCGGATCCTAATTTTGATTTTAGCCACTACCAGTTGATAAATAAAGGCAACAGTAGTATACCGCTATTCGAAATTCATAAATCGATTGAGAAAAAACAAATCCGGGTTACAAACTAAAACTGAGGGAAACACATCAAATATAAGAGGAAAACAACGACACAACAGAAACTCAACACTAAAATGCAACACACACAGAGAAACGAACTATAATATAACAATGGCCATTTTCCTGACTTGGTACAGGACATTTTAAGAAAAATGGTGGGTGAACCTGGTTTTGTGGCTAGCCAAACCTCCCCTTTTATGATAAAATTGTTGATGATCCAATACCTTATAAATTAGTGTTCCATATTAAAAACAAAGTGAAGTTGTTTTTATAATAGAGGTTTATACATTAGATTTGAATTTAGTTTTAAAGATCAAAATATATTAACTGTTTGTGATCAGTGGTCGCTCTGATTTAAAATTTGTAAAGAAATAAGAAAACATGAGCATATTATTTTAATGACCACAAATTATGAATAAGGTTTAACCTATTTCCCTCATTGTCATTCCAAACTGACCATCTTGTTATAGTAAACCAGTATTTTTAACAGGTAAATTAGCGAAGACCGTTTACAACTTGATTATTTACATTATCAATCCATGCTTATGTGAAATTGGCCATTCAGGTTTACAAAAACGGCAAAATTGTTAACCACTTGTGTTTAAAATTCTAAGTATGACGTACCGTTTGTAGCTCTGTTTTATTACAATATCTGACTGGATAAAAGCTTATGAAGCCTACAGAGCTTATTACCAAATTGAGTTTCACGTTTTTTTTGTTTGTAGACAGTGCCATATTTTACATTGAGTCCTGTCATTTTCCTACAGCAGAGCTTCGGGCCGTATTTAGCTTTAATCAAATGTATAACAATTTTCCTCACCTTATTAAAATGTATGATTGGTTAAACGCTTGTGTATGTTCCGGACCATATGAGTATTTGGACCATACGCGTATGGTCATGACCATATGCGTATATACTCATATGGTCCGACCATACCCGTATGGTCCGGTTAGTTAACACGATGAACGTTAAAAAGGTGTCCCATGAATTAAGAAATCCTAAAGAAATTTGTACTTATTCAATCATATCGTAATCATTGCTACATGATTAATGAAATAAAGTGAATTTTACTTACGAGTAAGAATTATAGTAAAATCATTTTACATGGTCATTATTGATTTGTCGTTATATTTGTACGAAGCGTAATATGTCGACTAATGAAAAATACTTCGATAAATAAATAAATAAACTCCCAGGAACTTTGGTCATGTAACCCTCTTTCTTTTCTTTTTTAAATTTACTTTGGTGTTTTTATTAAATCAAACTTTCTTAAATATTTCAAATTATTTTTAGTTATATAATGTGTTCTTGCTCCTATTTATACGATCTTACAATAACAGAAAAAATGGACAAAAATGATAAAGAGCACAATAATATAATTAAATGAAAAAAGGTGAGATAAGAAGAAATTTTGTTTCTGAAATAATACTTTAAACATTAAGAAAAAAATATCCATGTCTCAAAAGCTTGTGGTTTAACTTACGGACGAAAAAGTCGACAAGATACAACGCTCTAAATTGATTCTAGCGAAGGCAAGATAACAGATACACCAAGATTCAGACAATATGTAAATATTAAGGAATTCAGTTAGTAACTTGAGCTATTTTTGGGTTCGGAGAACGAGCTGTGTGCTCTTGCGAAGGCATTTAGAATTTAATTGAAAAATACTTATGTGGTCCAAATACTCATATGGTCCGGAACATGTATATAATTAAAAGTCTATTAAAGGGTTCTAAAGTTCTAAATTTATTAGTCTCAATATTATAGGGTCATTGCACTAAAATTGAGTAATATTGTCTCGAGCAGTATATCACATCGCACGATCTTCCGAGTGCAATGTGATGAAAAATCAATTTGCGCTATCGTGTTTATCTCTCGTCGGCATGTGTGCAAATATACTTTTTCCTGGATCCTTCCGCTCTAGTCTCGGGGGTGCTTCCATCCTTTTGTAAATAACAAAAACACATACACTATCATATATTTTCAAACAAAATATACACCTATAGCTATCATGATTAATCTATTTCATGAACAGATAAATATATTTGACAAATATCTGATGCAATTACGACATTGGTTTTAATCGCAACTAAAAATGTTGAAATTGATTAGTTTTCGATACTTGGGATTTAATCAGCAACCTTATCATATTATATTTCATCTTAATTTCTTTACCTAATCTTAAACACCCCAAGTAAAATCACTATATGGAGTTCATTGATTCGATTGTTGAGAACGTGTTAATATGCAGACACATCCAACATATTTGCTGATGTGAAAAAAATTATGGCATGTTTGAAAATTGCCTCACTCTGATGCTATGTATACCAAATAAAGCCTAGTCTGATTTCCAGTTTCAGTCAAATTATTCTGCCCACTCTAGATTTACTAAATTTTCAGATCATATATATTGATTTATTACATTGGTTGCAATGAATTACATTGATTTCCAGTGAAATAAAACCGATAATTTCACATGTGAAATAAACGTGGTTATTTCACCCTCTGACGTCATAAAACAATAGGCGTTGTCAAGACGTCGATAACGACGGATTAAAACAAATTGTGAATGCGTAGAAAACGATAAAGTTCCTTACATTTTCTACTTTAATTTCACAAAAAGCCATTTGCCAATGTAATAAAGAATAACTAATCAAAATTCAAATATCGAAAATATTCAACTCGTGACCGAACAACACTGATAATTAACTCATGCGCTACGCGCATTCGTGAATTAATGTGTTGTTCCACTCGTTGAATATTTTCTCTATTTGAATTCTTCGATTAGTTATTCTATAAATATTTTATTTTGTTCTTGTCCTTAACATGACTGAAATATTTACAACTGGACGTAAGATCCAACAATAATATCGTTTAAACCTCTATATTTTGACATGGCATGAGCAATTATAATTTACCAAGATATAATAATAATATTGGAAAGGTTTCTTTCAATGAACATACTTATTTTGTGATATTTTTTTTTTTTTTTTATCTTATACAGCGTAATTCGTATTTATACGTGAAAACCCTTTACAAATCATCGGTTTTAATATGTTATCTAACTTTGTGTCCACTTGTTTGTTTTCGTTGTTTTTATTCTATTCTTTTCAATATCAGGATTCTATGTATGATATATGCCTGGGAAATCCCTGTAAACCTGGAGAAATTTGTGAGAACAAAAAAGATGGAGGTGTGGTTTGCGTCAAGGACCAAGAAGGTAAAACGAATATTTATACAAGGGTTTAAAATGTTAAATCGAATTAGTTAAATCAATTTATTAAGTTTGGGTCAATTTGAGTAGCCAATTTACACTAAATATAGAACAATATAAATGAAAGAAGATGTGGAGTAAACATCAATGAGACAGCAACATATCGCCACAAATAGCCCAAGTACATTTAGTGTACAACATACAGAATTCAATAATAGACAGGTGTCTATACAATATGTCAAGCTCAAAATCGTTCTGAGTCTACAAAAAGTTGTGAAAAAATAAAACAGAAACTATGAAAGATCTCACATCAGCATAGAATTCTCCAATTGACAAAAAAACATAAATATATAACAGATGTCTGTATCCATGCTAAATATTTGAAATATTATACATAGAAACAAACGTCCTTTGTCAATCAGCATGCTTTAACAAATTATGTACATATGAAAACTTAAGGATAAACTGGTTTAAATTATTGATACCAGTAATGCGTTTTTGCTATAGAAATAAACAAAACGGTAACTTCCCAGGGAATGCATCAAAGTATCATCACGAATTGTGTTGTTATACGATTTAATAATAAATGTTTCTGCTAGAAACAATAATAAATAGTTACTCAAATCTTTTTATTCTTTGAATGTATAGTGTCAATTTCATGTGCACACTATTACTGAAGTGTACATTATTCGTAATTAGTTTTAATATTAACTAAAATATATCTGATTTAAATATAACATATAGGAACAGAAGAAACTATCACAATCTAGCGTGTTAATCATACTGAGGGTGTTTCTAACTTTAATTCCTAATAATCATATGCCATCTGATATCTTGACCCAAAGAGGAAACATTATAACTATAATCTTAACATGCATTTTCGACAAGGTTTATCTGTTTATACATGTATCAGTAAGTTCTTATCTAGCTTTCTACTTGCTAGTTCTCGCTGTTTTATGAACTGACACAACATATTAGTAATGATTGTAACTCCTGAATTTTTTTGCCCAACATGCAATGGTTACATGTACATCAGGTTTTTTTAAGTTTATGTTGTCAATCAACTCTTTGTCATTTTCATCACTAATTTTTATGGCTTCGTTTTGAGTTGTGATTTCTTCAAATGTTAACATAAAAACTATAATCCAGTTTCTATTTCTTTTAACTCTGTGAAAAATTCATGTAATCCTAAGAATCAAACCTCGTTTTATTTGATTGATAACAATATCTGTGGTACATATTTGAATAAAATACAATATTTATGTTAAGTTAAAATACACGAGACAGCAATTTCAGAGTATCAAGTGTGCGAAGTTTCTTGATAATTGCATTCCGTAAAAGATATTTGTCCGACTGGAAAATGACAAAATTCGTTTCTTTCATGTGTTTTTTTTTTTTTTTTTTATTTCGTTGTTGGTAGTTGACTCACCATGCTACACTCGCTTCTTGCTAAAATGTGATGGTCACTTGCTTTCATTTCTCATAGATTTTTAAAACACAGCATTCAATTCTTATATTTAAAGATTTTGAAACTAAATATACACAGGCAATTTTTTCCAACGTGTGTTTCACGTTTGTGCTCATCACGTGAGAACAACGTTTTCCCACGTGTGTATCACATCGGTTAAACGTTTATATCAAGTGTATTTTACAAACATGATATTCTCACGTGATAATCACGTTTTAATCTGCTCACGTGTTATTCACGTTTAAATATAACATTATTATCACATGTAAAAATTTTAACGTGATTTTAACGTGTAAATATTGTGTTAATTTCACATGTAAATTTTTAACGTGATTTTAACGTGTAAATATTGTGTTAATTTCACATGTTGATTTTTCCATGTTATTTTAACGTGTAAAAGTTGTGTTATTTTCAGGTCTATTTTTCACATGATTGTGATGTGAATTTCATATTAATATTACATGGATTACATACATGTATTAAGTGCAAGTTGTTTTGCATAGGCCATGTTGGATGTTCGTGTATCAAGTGAATATATAAATGTAAGGTAACGCATCAGGCATATAAATTCTACCTTCAAGTAGTACTGTCACCAGAAAAGTAGTAATCTACATGTACATGTACCTTAACTTTCAGTTTAAGCAAGACTTAAATGTACAGTTACTATCACTAGTGTTGCACTGATTTGAGGCAAAAGTTTAAAATTCTGAAGTTTTATTCATATTTAATACAAAAAAGACTACTGTCATGATTGTAACCATAGTTATGATAGTACAACATAAAAATTCACCAATTGAAAATAATTTGCTTTGCTAAGCGCAGCTGGATACAACTGCAAAGGTCCAACCCTGAATAGTTGGGAAAAAATGGACACAATATTAGCACTTGATACAGGTCTGAATTTGGATTGTAATTAAATATTTGACACATAATAGGTTTCTGACACCCTCCCCTATAAATATCATATAATATCAGAGATGCATACACTTAACACAAGTTATTGTCTGGAAACTACTAAAATGCTATTCTGGGCCCCTTTTTTGGCCCCTAATTCATAAACTGTTGGGACCATAACCTTCCATTTGAGGTTATAAACCTTGTGTATAAATTTCATGAATTTCTATTTACTTATACTAATGTTATTGTCCGGAAACCAACTGTCTTTGGACGACGACGATGAAAACTTGATACCAATATATACGACCACAAAATTTTTTGTGCGGTCGTAAAAAAGTGAAATTGTATAAAAAAGAAGATGTGGTATGATTGCCAATGAGACAACCCTCCATAAGAGACCAAAATGACAATTATTGTATGTTGTTTACTACATGTACAATATTATTCCTTCACACAAGTTATTCTGAATTACCAGACTAATTAGAAATATACATTTTGCTTTGTTATGGTCTTTGATGATTGAGTTTTTTTCTTCATTTCCTGTTCTATTTTTTAAAATCTTCCTTTACTTAAAGTTGACAATGGTCTTCAATAGAATTACAAGAGGTACATTCTGTAGCAAGTCTTTTTTACTGAAATTAACTCATTTCATGTTCTGATATCTTCTTTTCACAGTCTTGTTGTTATAATGATTTACTGCTTCAGACACTTATTTCCTCTTTTTATTCCTAGAAGATGTTTCACTCTGTCAATTTTCCTGCAAACATACGAAAATCTAAGTAAGAACAAAGAAATTGTAATAATAGCTTATTAACTTTGTCATTGAATTCTACTGGTACTGAACATGCTCATAGTATGTTTTAGTTTATGATAATTTTATTTGTCAATTGACAAAAATAGGATAAGACACAAGTTTAACTTCTGTATACAATAGGATATAACATTAAATTGAGTATGCATATACATACAAAAAATTTGATTCTAACACGAGTATAAGTAATTTGAAAATAAAGTGCAGGGCTCAGTTTGATATGAACGACCGCAGAGGTTGAACCCTGAACGGTTGGGACAAGTATGGACAAAACAGTCAATCTTGATACAGATATGAATTAAGATTATAAAGAAATAAGCAACATAGCATAGGATGGACACAGAATGAATGTGGCCTAAGAAATTAAAAATTTTGAAATTGGACATTTATGGTTACGGTACCTATTATGGTCCAATTTCCAAAATCTAAAACAAGGTTACATTCAGCATATCAAAGAACCACAAGAATTCATTTTTCTATGAAATCAAACAAAGTTTTATTTTGAACCTTATGAACCCCAATGTGGACCTATTTGATAACAGGGCCCAAAATCTAAATATGTGCCAGGTTAGATTCAGCATATGAAAGAACCCCAATAATGCAATTTTATTGAAACCAAAAATAGTTAAATTTGGACCCCAAGAACGTGATATGTAGACCAATTTTAACATCCGCCAAATATCAGAAAATCTACCTGCATGATTAGATTAATCATATCGAAAAAAACTAAAATTCAAACAAATTTTACACTTTGGACATGTTGGTTCTTAATGGGGACCAATTAGAAAACAGAGCACAAAATTAAAATTCTAACTTACCGTAACACTGTTAGATATGACATATCATAGAAACCCCAATTATTAAATTTAATATGTCTTGACATGACAAAGTCTGCATCCTTTTGTCCTAAATGTGGACCTTCTAAAAATGGAGCCCAAAATCTAGATTTGATAAAATAAAGAAAATCAAGACGTTGAATTAAATCCAATTGAAATTATATTGGTCAAGAAAAGAGCAATTTGTACAAAGTATTAAAAAGTATTGTTTTGGCCCTTATGTCTAAACTGTTAAGCCATAACCCCTAAAATCAATCCCAACCTCCTTTGAGGTATGGAACCATGTGGTATAATTTCATAAAGATCCATTTAGTTACTAAAGTTATTGCCTGAAACAAAAGTCTTCAGAAGACAACGCCATACCATAATATGGTTGCAAAAATTGAGGTTGTATAAATCATGGATAAAATAAAATAAATAAACAGCTGCGCCATGAGCGCATGATACGCCCTTCGCCTTATGTGAGAAGTTTTATGCAATAATCATAAATAGTTTCTGAGATACAGCGCGACATGTGAAAAAAAACTCTTTTTACAAAAAACTCAATAACTCTAAAATAAAATTTCGAATCATCACCAAATAATATACAGATCTAAAGATTAATATAACTAAGAAGTGTGTAAAGTTTTAAGCAATAGTCATTAATGGCTTTTAAGATACGATGCAACATGTGAAAACCCCTCTTTTTACAAAAACTCAATTACTCTAAAATAAAATTTTGAATCATCACCAAAAGTATATTGATCTTTAGACTAATTTAACTAAGAAGTGTGTAAAGTTTTAAGCATTAATCACAAATCGTTTATGAGATATGGCGTGACATGTGAAAACCCACCCCCCTTTTTTTACAAAAAACTCAATAACTCTAAAATAAAATTTTGAATCATCACCAAAATGTATACAGATCTTTGAATTAATATAATTAAGAAGTGTGTGAAGTTTAAAGCAATAATCAGATATAGTTTTTGAGATACAGCGACAAGTGAAAAATACACACCCTGTTTTAGTTATAAAGTCCCGTAACTCAAACAGTTTAAACCTATTTTCACCAAAAGTATACAGATCGTTTGACCATCATAAGAAACAACTATTTTAAGTTTCATGAAATTTGGATAAGCGGTTCTCAAGTTACGGTGCGACATGTGGACACCGGACAGACAGACGGATGCGGACATTTTATACTATAATACGTCCTGTCAAAATTTTGACGGGCGATAAAAACTGTATTTAAGGGATTTGAAAGTAAAAGTAATGAAAAACAAATGAGGATGAAAATGAATTTTGGAGGTTGAATGCAAGATATTTACCATACCCAATGAAATAAAAACTGCATAGACCTTTATAGATCTAAATATATAATGTACAATGTATATACATTAAATGACAAGCCTGCCTGATACAAAGTTATCAGTAAACTGAAGAAAATTTTGTGATGGATGATGAGACAAAAACAATAATACTAGTACGCTTTGGTCTCCTCAGATACATAATGAGATTGCATGGACAAGGTAATATATATAGCCTTTATTTATATCTCTAACCGCCAGTCACTTTTGGTCATTTTTAAAGAACTTCTGCTAAAGACAGATCTTTGGCCATCTCTGATACATGTACATAATGTTCATGAGCAGAGACAGACAAATTGTTTTACATTTGTCATTCTGTGGCATTTTATATATTTATTAAAGATGACTATGCATTACAGGTTTTACTCATTGCTGAAGGCCAAACCTATAGTTATTAATGTCTGTATCCTTTGGTCTCTTGAGTAGAGTTGTCTCATTGGCAATCATACGTACCACATCCTCTTTTTTTGACATTTGTATTGACACTTATATTGATGTCTTTGTATTAACTAACAGATGCCTCTACTGATTTTGTTGTTTGTTTACGTTCTGATTTATTGAAATATAGACAATATTTCTGTTCATTTATCTCAATGGTTTGATTGTTACAGCCAAGTTAATCAAGTACATAATACCTGCTACTTTCACTTCTCCTCCTTATAGAAAAGTACATTTCCTTTGTTAAGTTTTTCCCCCCAATGAGCTCCTCAACAATTTTCTCTGTTCATTATCTAGGGACTTGCAGACTTGCTGTATCACTAAAACATATATCAAATTATTCAATTGATGGAAAAAATCTTTCATTTTAAAATGGTTAATAATATTTATTACACAATAGAAATATAACTTTAAATATTTTTCCACATGTAGCTTTAAAGTTTGTAGTAATGTCATAAATGTTTAGGCTAAACATAAAATAAAAGATAGCAAGCTGTTCAAAGCTGACCGACATGATATCCTATCATCAATTAGATAAAATAAATTATATATATTTCTCTAAACTACACATGCTTCAGCTGACAATGTAAATTAAATATGAAGACAAATAATTGTTTACAACTTACCTACCCAATATATAGTTAAAAGCCTTAACCTTAGGCAGTCAATTCCCCTTTTTATCAAACTTTATGGATCCACCACTGAATATGGAAAATAGTTCGTAAATCTGCTTGACTTGTGTCTTATCGAGTTTGTGTTAAGTGAGGTGTTAAACGTTATTTCTTAAACTTAGCCCAGTTACTGAGTTAGGGCAGAGACATATAATATGTCTCTGGTTAGGTAAACAAAATCAGAAAAAAACGGTAATTTTATCGAACTTACCTGCACTGCTAAAGTTCCGTTATCGTACAGTACACACATTGTCAGTTTTAAAGAAACAGGTACCACACATGGACAAGGAGATTGCTTGCCAAAAATAACCGCGGAAATACCGCGCACCTTGAAAAATTTCGGAATCGGTGTGTTCCCAGAAGAGGAATCAATTTATTAACATTGTTTTGTTATCCAGCTGGTAGCATAATATGATTTAAATTTTAAATTTAATCAATATTTTGAAAGTTTTAATATGAAATGCAATCGATAAATGCAGTTTAAATGAGAATTGATGTGCGTCGTATCTCAGATAATTATCCCGTACAGTTCACGGAAACGAGCGTCTCCTCCAGACGACACATTTGGACGACACCAATATTGACACCACAGTACTGGCAACGGAGAGTAATACAGATACTCTTGGAGATATATATATCAGGTATATTTTTCACAAACCCGTTCTGAAGGCATGTGTACAGTAGTAAATTATAATATATCATTCCCAGAACAAATGCAGTCTTCATGAAAACTTGACAGCCCGAAAATTTGAAAACCTGTCATAAAACCAAAATTTAAAATTTCTTAAATTTAAATCATATACAGCTGGGACTATTATACTAACGGGACTGGAAACTCTTACACCAATCAGTGTAATCATACTCAACATCACGGTCGTTAGAACGAGACTTTACCTGCGCGAGATTTATCGATACGCCATATTGTTTTGACAGTGATAGCGTGTCTTGATCGCATAATCTTGTAATTTGTTTTTATTTTAATAGTTATTCGAAATGATAATCCTTAATGTAAACACGATTACTTTAATGATAAACGATATCTCGATCTTTGACAGTTGTTATTAATCACCAAATCTCGGCTTAAGTGTATAAAATGACATCTAAAGGTTGAATTTTCAGGATGATAATAGCGTCGGGACGCTGGGAAAACAAGTATGATTCATAAAATTTCTTAAAACTGTTGATTGAAAAGAGATACGCGAGTTCGGTTTGTTGTAAAATCACACTTATAGGTTATAGGTTGGATTGGCCTATTTTTATTGTCACTTTTTAAAGTGAAAAGTGGAATATAAATCTCATTCTCATTACAAACGGAAACCACATGCAGGGTTCAAATAAATTATACTGTTCCTATAAAATTGCTTACTCCTATTTATATGTGCAATATTTGTATTAAAGTCGGGGTGTTTTTTGCTTAGTAATGGTTTTCGGGTGGCATAAGCATATGACTTCGTGAAAATATGTTCAAGAAATTCCACAATCAGAACTACAAAAGTAGGCCCTTTCACTGCTATTGCTGCCATATTGAAATTTAGGTGTAAACACGAAATTTAGAAAAGTTCAAAACAATGTGGCCAGATTTTTATTAGACCCCGGTAACTTTTGTTATAGGGATTAATTATGAACTGAAATTGCCAATATTGTTTTTATTGCACATTTATTGTTTTATTAGGATTAATTATGATCTGTTATCTTTCGCGACACGTTGTTTTCTTAGCGGTCAAGTAAAGCGCCGCATTTCGACTATATTTGTTTTATTTTCCACACTAATATATTGACTACTTATTAATAATTTTTCGTTAACAATAAGAAAAGTATTTATCTTTCAAAACTACTTCTGCCAAGAACTTGTCCCAGCTTTAACCGCAGTAGTTTATTCCAGTGTGAAAACATTTATTTCAAGTAATTTAAATATATTTAATTTGTTAAAATAGTTTTATTATTCATATATTTTATTTTTTGCATTTAATTATTTTTTCAAATTCAAATCCACCAATTTTAACGGTATTCTATAAGCTGACTTGTTCGCGAAATGTATTGTTTACATCAGAGACATATAATATTGTCATTATATGTCTCTGTTTACATGTACCGAAGGCTAATTAACCACGTGGTACGATAAGCTGTCAATCAAAACAAAAATCAATAATCCGCTATCGGGACAATGAAATCTCAACAGATCGATCAGTTTCCAGTCCCGTTAGAATAATAGTCCCAGTATACAGATATATGGTTTGTGAGTTGTGTGTCCTTTTCATTAAAATTTTACTGTCACAACAACATTTTTACGTGTCTGGGCGGTATGATTTTTATATATATGAGTTAATCATGAAGACCAATAATGATCACAAAAATACTCAACTCTGGAAAGAAAATTACCACAGGCCACATGCACTTGTTTCTGACGATGTGGGTTTACCTCCACACCTGTACAAAAATCACAAGGCAGCTAACTGGATCTGTCCTTGCTTGACCTAAACTAAAGCCCTGCAGATACTCTTGAAGTCAATGAAGATAAAACAGGTATATATTTTATCTCACAACCCATTTAGGCATGTTGACAGTAGTACTAATAAATTCTCTTGGTGGGGTGGGGGTGGGGGTCTTGCTGGGGACTTCAATACTTAATTGATAGGGTGTACTGCGGATGTTCTGTTACCCTACCCTTTTCATATGAATTAACCTTTAAAATGTAGACCTTTTCATATTTTACGAGGTAAAATGTTACCTTTTCCATATTGACTTTTATTATTACATGTATTTGGGTTTCGTGCGGTGTGAATGTAAAAGTGGAGGGCAAAAGGAGAAAATTGGTTGATAAAAACACAGCCTTTCTTTTGAAAGAAAATTACCAAAGCACTACAACTTTGTATAATCTCTGTAAAAAATATCTTGATGCCCCTTTTAAAAATCCTGGATCCCCTTTTCCCAATAAAATATACATGTACTCAGACACATGTCTCTGATTTACTTCAGAAGTTTAAAAGAGAACTAAAGGTAGTATTTATAGATAGATTTAGTTTATATTTATATATCCAACTAAAATAAAATTATGAAAAGATTGATTGATTGTTGGTTGCTTAACATCCAGTGGTATTATGAAAAGAAAAGAAGAGCTAGGTTATCAGGATTTTTATTTTGGAATATCATGGATAAAGCCAGAGGAATCTGAATAGCTCGCAAAAACTCATATACAGGAGGAGCAAACATCCTTCGACATAGTAATATGTTGGTTTTGATTTTACAAGACTTGAACAATGAATAAATAGCGACTTTTTTATATTCAGCTGCAGGTACTGAGGACCTATGATATACATGATCTGTCTGGAGTGGTATATAAACTTCACTTGTCATGCTTGTCTCATACTGAACATTTAACTCCTTTCCTTTAACCAGATAAATATATGTCAAGATTGTTCACAGAATGACACTTGAGTTATCAGGCAATTAACTTTCATTGTCCCACTATTTATCACACAATTTTGGTTGAAATCAAATTATGTGATACCCCAATTGCAACATGACTATAGTTATCATAATATGCCTTATGGTAGTCCACTGTAATGTTCCTTTAAAGTTTTATCAGACTACGACAATAACTGTATTAGTTACTGTAAATGAAATGCTGAATATTTATGCATTTCTTTTTTCTATATGACAGTTATTAAGCAGGGCTTGAATGAAGTATGGAGGATCTGTTTGTAAATTCCTGACAGGAAAAAGAAAATGACAGAGGGAGAAGTCCAGGTCAATGTTAGAAGGACAATTCAGCAAAGTTCCAACAGATATGTATGCACTTTTTCTATTTTATTAAATGTTATGCATTTAATAAAATAGTATGCTTCAAAAAAAACCATTCCTTTTGGCTTGCAGAAATGTGCAGAGAAAGAATAGATTTCATTTGTTACATTAATGCTACATATGATATTTAAGTAACTTTGCAGAACAAAATGTTCTGAATGTTAGCATTAACTATTTGCCACTTGTCAACTGAAGGATGTTATGTAATGCATACAAAAATTTATAAATCAAATGTTGTACAAAAATGTACTGCCTTCTTCAACATTTCATTTTATACTTTAAACAAAATTGATATGAATTTGGAGGGCTTGCAATCGTGCACTCCTATCACAGCTGTTTATTTTATTTTTAACACACTGTACAATAAACCTGCATATATAATTGGAATCATTTATATATACAAAAAAAAAACTACTGTTAATGCTAAAAAAAACAAACTAATGGACATTTATTGATTCATTGATGTCTTTATTTCCTCATACTAAAAAGTAATTGAGATATTGAATGATTGGTGTTTAGCGCCACTTTAAACACTATGATGCTATTTCTTGGTGTCCTGTTTTTATTAGTGGAGGAAGCTGGAGAGAACTAAGACCTTTATGAGGAAAACTGAGAGAAGAAAAAGAAAGTTTATACATACAGACAAAAAATATTTGTCTCTCAGCATAAAATCCTGTGCAATGATGCCAATCTTTAATGATATAAAATATTCATAATATTAACATTACTAAAGATGAGTATGTGACATTTGTTTTCAGTCTGTAGAAGTGTATTAAATTTCATGTTAATATACATGTATTTGAATATAATTATTTTTCCAGAAAATAAAATCTGAATTTGAGGTAAATATATACTGATATGTATATATGTAAGATGAATAGAAGACATGATACTTTAGCAGTGCTTCAGAATCACACTACAGAAGTTTGTAGAATTTTGATTGCAATCAAGTTAAACTGAAGGTAATTTAATAGTAAAACAAGAAAACATTTCCTATTCAAGTATACTGAAATAATTTTTGATGTTTAGGCTGGGACTATTATACTAACGGGACTGGAAACTGTTACACCAATCAGTGTAATCATACTCAACATCACGGTCGTTAGAACGAGACTTTACCTCTGCGAGATTTATCGATACGCCATATTGTTTTGACAGTGACAGCGTGTCTTGATCGTATAATCTTTGTAATTTGTTTTATTTTTAATAGTTATTCAAATGATAATCCTTAATGTAAACACGATTACTTTAATGATGAAAGATATCTCGATCTTTGACAGTTGTTATTAATCACCAAATCCCGGCTTAAGTGTAAAAACGACATCTAAAGGTTGAATTTTTCAGGATGATAATAGCGTCGGGACGCAGGAAAACAAGTATGATTCATAAAATTTCTTAAAACTATTGATTGAAAAGAGATACGCGAGTTCGGTTTGTTGTAAAATCATATTTATAGGTTATAGGTTGGATTGGCCTATTTTTATTGTCACTTTTAAAGTGAAAAGTGGAATATAAATCTCATTCTCATTACAAACGGAAACCACATGCAGGGTTCAAATAAATTATACTGTTCCTATAAAATTGCTTACTCCTATTTATATGTGCAATATTTGTATTAAAATCGGGTGTTTTTGCTTAGTAATGGTCTTGGTGGCATAAGCATATGACTTCGTGAAAATATGTTCAATAAGTTCCACAATCAGAACTACAAAAGTAGGCCCTTTCACTGCTATTTCTGCCATATTGAAATTTAGGTGTAAACACGAAATTTAGAAAAGTTCAAAACAATGTGGCTATGTTTTTATTAGACCACGGGTCACTTTTGTTATAGGGATTAATTATGAACTGAAATTGCCAACATTGTTTTTATTGCACATTTATTGTTTTTATTAGGATTAATTATGATCTGTTAACTTTCGCGACACGTTGTTTTCTTAGCGGTCAAGTAAAGCGCCGGCATTTCGACTTTATTTGTTTTATTTTCAACACTAATATATTGACTACTTATTAATAATTTTCGTTAACAATATGAAAAGTATATATCTTTCAAAACTACTTTTCCAAGAACTTGTCCCAGTTTTAACCGGCATTAGTTTATTCCTGTGTGAAAACATTTATTTCAAGTAAATATATTTAATTTGTTAAAATAGTTTTGTTATTCATATATTTTTTTTTTTTTTTTTTTTGCATTTAATTATTTTTTTTTCAATTTCAAGTCCACCAATTTTAACGGTATTCTATAAGCTGACTTGTTCGCCGAAATCAATTGTTTACATGTACCGAAGGCTAATTAACCACGTGGCACGATAAGCTGTCAATCAAAACAAAAAATCAATAATCCGCTATCGGGACAATGAAATCTCAACAGATCGATCAGTTTCCAGTCCCGTTAGTATAATAGTCCCAGGTTTAGGTCACAATATGATAAGTTCTTTTTCTGTCTTACTTTCAATCTCCTTACATTTTTTGGTCATTTTGTCGAGCCTGCAACTTTTGTCGCAGAAAGCTCAACATAGGGATAGTGATCCGCGGTGGCGGCGTTAGCTAACTTCTTAAAAGCTTTATATGTTAGAAGCAGGGTTTCGCTGGCGGTCGCCATTTTCGCATTTTGCTAAAAAATAAAAATTGTGGCGATTAAAATTCATTATTAGCGAAAGAAATATAACTGTTCGACTGCGTCCATCCATCTTGTTTACTTTTTTCGTGTTTCTCTGACTTTTCCCTGATCAGACAATACTGGAGTTCACCTTGAACTCGTTCGACAATAATCATCTGATTGCATTTTATAGCCATCGGCAACAAAGGATTATAATTAATAAATGTGTTGATTATATTGTTTCGTGAAATGGTGTGGTTAAATGGCTTCACATGTCACTTAAAGGATATTTTACAACTTTGATTGAAATAATTGTTTTGAAGTGGATACTTTACAATCCTTTTAGAGACGCACATTTTACGTCTCCTCTTTTCTTTTAACGATGGTCTGGAAAAAATCTGTTGTTATGACAAAATGTTCAAAAGTAAGAAAATCTCTGACTTTAAATTTCATCTTATAACTTTTGAGAGTAATAATTCTTTTGAAATTGGTAATTTACAATCGTTTTAGCAACGCACGTGTTTGAGGCATAATTTTACGTCCAAACTTTTTAATGATGGTCCAAAAGAAATCTATTGTTAAGAAAAATATTCAAAAGTAAGAAAAATCTCTGATTTTTCCTTCAACTAGACGGAAGTATCTTATAAACTATTATAGATGAATCCGTGCTCCTTGCAGAAGTCAACATGATGATTTCATGATCTTATTCTATATTGCAATTTTACAGTCTCTTTTAAAAACTAAATGTTTGTTATTATTGAGTGTTTATTTATGACAATGAGATTAAAAAATATATATTTAGAATTATAAAAGACATAGTTAGTTTTCTCGTTTGAATTGTTTCACACTTGTCATTTCGGGGCCTTTATAGCTGACTATGTGGTATGGGTTTTGCTCATTGTTGAAGGCTGTACGGTGACCTATAGTTTGGTAACTTCTATGTCATTTGGTCTCTTGTGAAGAGTTGTCCCATTGGCAATCATACAACATCTTCTTATTTTCATATACTAGTAGCAATGTGGCAAACTAATTTTTTTTGTTAGAGAAGGAAATTTTAAACGAAAAACATGTTTTTGTTTGTTGGCGAAAAAAAATTGAAAGTGGCGAAAAATATATTGTTTTGGCGAAAGAGGTGGCGAAAAAGAAAATTGACCCAGGGGAAACCCTGGTTAGAAGGTAGAAGACCTGGATGCTTCATACTTTGTATATGGATGCCTCATGTTACGAAGTTTCTGTCAGTCACATGTCCAATGTCCTTGACCTCATTTTCATGGTTCAGTGACTACTTGAAAAAAAAGTTAAGATTTTTGTAATATTAAATTTCTCTTATTATAAGTAATAGGATAACTATATTTGGTATGTGCGTACCTTGCAAGGTCTTCATGTCCGTCAGACAGTTTTCACTTGACCTCGACCTCATTTCATGGATCAGTGAACAAGGTTAAGTTTTGGTTGTCAAGTCCATATCTCAGATACTAGAAGCAATAGGTCTAGTATATTCGTGTAAGGAAGCACTGTAAGGTGTACATGTATAACTGGCAGGTGTCATCTGACCTTGACCTCATTTTCATGGTTCAGTGGTTATAGTTAAGTTTTTGTGTTTTGGTCTGTTTTTCTTATACTGTATGCAATAGGTCTACTATATTTGGTGTATGGAATGATTGTAAGGTGTACATGTCTAGCTGTAGGTGTCATCTGACCTTGACCTCATTTACATGGTTCAGCGGTCAAGGTTAAGTTTTGAGATTTGGTCTATTTTCTAATACTATATACAATAGGTCAACTGTATTTGGTGTATGGAAATATTTTATGATCTATATGTCAGTCACGCAGGTTTTATTTGACCTTGACCTCATTTTCACGGTTCATTGCTCAGTGTTAAGTTTTGTGTTTTGGTCTGTTTTTCTTAAAACTATAAGCAATAGGTCAACTATATTTGTTTTATGGAAGAATTGTTAGTTGTACATGCCTGCCTGGCATGGTTTATCTGACCTTGACCTCATTTTCATGGTTCAAAGGTCAATGTTTAGTTTTCTTGGTTTATGTTAAGTTTATGTGACAGTTGTAATAAAGCTTTATATTTAGGACTATCAACATAATATCAATGATAAGTAAAGAAGGCGAGACATTTCAGCGTGTGCACTCTTGTTTTGGTAAAATACTGGTAAAAGTCAAAATTTGTTTGATAAAGCACCATTTAAGTGCAGAATATGTTGTATATAATCTATTAATTATTTAGATAAAAGAAAAAAAAAGAAAATTATTTTATCTATATATATTCTATAAAAAAAGATGTGGTATGATTGCCAATGAGACAAACTCCACAAGAGACCACATGACACAGAAATTAACACCTATAGGTCACCGACGGCCTTCAACAATGAGCAAAGCCCATACCGCATAATCTACCATACACTTTCTGCCAGGAATCCGCAAACAAGTGTATACATTTTTTGGCTTCATTGTTCAATAATGTTGTTACAACCCATAACCAAATATTGATTAAATCCTTCATACTGCAGGTTATTTATATACTTGCATGCTTGAAATCTCATCAAAGATAATTGAATGTTTAGAGTTTCAGTAATTCATAAATTGTTTTATTGGCAGCTCATTCAAATTGAAATCTAAAGTTATGACTGTCCAGTAATTGTGGAATTTACAATGTTGACAGCAACAATAGCTTAAAAGCTAAATTGACATAAAAGTTAACAGCAATCTGAAACTGATGCTCAGAACCTTGAGGAATATCTGAATTTCATTTTATTTTTAAAAACTGTATAATATAATCATTTTCATGACCTTATTTCATTTTATGAACTATTTATTAATTCATTGACCTAGATTTAAATGGAAGGATCAAAGCATTGAGATCTAAAAAAATATTTAAGATTTCAGATGAATGTTTGCCTTTTTCTCCTTATTGCTTTGTTTGATCCTGTTCTTAAGCACATATTGACAATCTGATGTTATTTTTTTTAATTTACAGCTTCATAGTAAAGCAGATGCTAGGAACACCTTCACTATTCAAGTCAGACTATAAAAGGAAGCTTTTTGTTGATAGCTGAACTTGTAAGTAAATATATCTTATGTGTATATTGTACAAATTAAAGAAGGAAAGAAAAATAAGAAATGATTTTCAGAATCTAAAGGATTATGGGTAATCTTATTGTTTGTACACCAAAATGAAAATAATGTTATGTCATTGGTTGAATTTCTATTGTTTTAGAACATTTTAAAGCAACCACAACGTTTTGGTGTATGCTTTTGAAGATATAATACAGAATGCATTTATTTAGATTCTGAAAAGGTGAATTAAACAGGCGATAATAGAAATTATTAAAATGAGGAGATAAGGTATGATTGCAAATGCGACAACTATCCACCAAAGTTCAAATAAAGTGGATGTAAGCAATTATGGGCTACTGTACATCGTACATCCTATAACAATGAAAAAAAATCCATAATGTATAGTTGGCTATATATATAGTTCAGTCTGTTGTTAAAGTTTTTTTTATTTAAGAAATAATTCATGGAAAGCCATAGATTTGTTGAAAATTTACACATGGTCTTGGCTGTGATATTCAAATTTTATCCTGAGCGTTAGCTGATGAAACAACTCTTCACAAGAGACCAAATGAAACAGAAATTAAGACCTATAGGTCACTGTACAGCCTTCAAGAATGAGCAAAGCCCACCTACCACAGTTGGCTGTAAATCACAAATTTTAAAGAATTCAAACGAGAAAACTGGCAGCCTTATTAATGTACAAAACAATTAACAAAAACAAATATGTAACACAGCAACAAACAGCAACCACTGAACTACAGGCTCCTTACTTGGGACAGGCACATACATACAGAATATTAGATGGATACAAATAGAAATACATATATAACAAAAGCACAAAGGGACATGGACTGGTAATTGTACATCCCAACAACAAAAGACAGTAAGTAAAGATCTGAGAGTACTTGCAGTTACTGACAGCTGGTTCAATTGAGAATTTTATCAGGCCTTTTCCAGGCACTTTTATTAAAATTTGACAGGTGGAGGTTATTTAAGAAGACTGCTTGAACATTTAAATGAAATATCCAAATTAAAATGTATGCATGGTGGGGTCAAATACAAAAGTGCCTTCCTCCCCTTACATTTATTTTTGGAACAGCCCTCACATTGTTGTTTACATTTAAGCAAAAGCAACATTCATAATAGAAGTAAAATAAAGCTTTCATTATGTATGCTAAAATAAGATAATACTTATAACAATAAATACAATTCTTTTTTTATCCTTTCAGATGAAGAAGATTTCCAAGAGTGGAGCATTTAGAAGATAGAACATTCAAATATTATTTGTTACTATTTCAGTAACTTATCAAATGTTAACTGTTTAAAATATTCTTAAATATAAATATAATTGAATTTCAAGTTGGAAAGTGTTTTTTTATTTTACATTTGGTAATATTTGTCTTTGATAGGGACAATTTTTAGTCATAAGCTGATTATTTTAGATCATGATAAACCTACAAGGGACACAACTCTTGAAGAATGAACATTGTTAAATAGCTTGTTTGTATTGAATTGTTGAATTGTTGTTTGGTATACATTTGGTTTTGCATAATTTGTTGTGCAATTTCAATTCGACTTCCATTTAAACATTGAAATAAGATTTGGATTAAAATATATTGTAATGATAGTTAAGTTTTGATGGATGCTAAACATCCAGCCGCAAATATTACATACATATTCAGGATGATAACAGGTACATTAAACATGCATATGAGGTAGCTGATAAACAGTTATAACCTACAAGACAATTTATTGATGTTTAACTCACTTTTACCGTGCTTTAAAGATAAAGAACCAGAGAAACATCTTCAAATAGAGATGGCCAGGAAAAAAAATGATATGTCAATGAGTACAACAAAGACAATATTTCATTTTTCCAAGTGGCTGCTTCACATAAATGTCCTGTTGTATTATCACGTTTATATCACGTGGTATATATTTAACGTGAATATCACGTTGTATTATCACGTTGATATCATGTGGCATTATACACAACGTGAATATCACGTGTGACCAACGTTTTAATCACGTTGTGCTCACAACGTGAATATTACGTTCTGCTCGTTTCACGTTCTACTCACGTGGTGTGGACAGCGTGAATATCACGTGATTCTCATGTTAAAATCACGTTGGAAAAATTGCCTGTGTATATGTAATTCACATCTTGAATATAAAAGATAAACTTTAAACACAAAGCGTCGACAGAAATTGTGTAGTGAGATGAATGCAATATCATTCCACATAAAGTCAACACTAATACGTCATATAGCTGAAATTGGCATATGAATATGTCGATTTCAAAGGGAATAGCTCGTTAAAAGATATTAAATTTCAATCATCATTGTACATGTGTATCATAAGATAAGATTTATTGTTATACGTACATATCAATTATCTATTTTTAGAAGATATATTGTCAACTACTTTTTTCAAATTAATAAAATTTGCGATTTTTTTAAAAGCATAATCGTTTGCACGAAGTACACGAACAATGTTAAAAAGTAGTGTTGTTTGATAAGGTAGGTGGAGCTAATTATTCTTTAATCGAAGGTTGCTTTCATATGAAATGAAAGCGTATGATTGAATCAAATGATTCGTCTTTCAGTTAATTAAAGACCAGCATTTGTTTGAATTTAGCACCTACTGTAAATATAGGGATATGTATTTCCATCCGAAACTAAGTGAATGAATTTCTTCAAGCTAGTCTGAAAGTAAAAAGGAATAAAACATATTAGCAAATGAAAAAGATATTTGCTCATATGTCCTACAATTAATCCAAAACTGAGCATGAAATGGAAAACTTAACTTGATTAAGATCTTGTCAGTTGAACATATTATTAATATTATAATAATAAATTATCCTTTTCGGATTGAGAATAGACTTATTATGTAATGTCTATTTTTCAGAAATTCATGAAGATTTACCTGAAGATTGTACAAAATTGAGAAAATGCAAAAACGAAACGGGAGTATATACAGTATACCCTTCCACGTCTGATAATGGACTAGATGTGTTTTGCAGCATGACCAATGGTAGCTGGACGGTAATACATACACAAACCTTAATACCTAATGTGGATAATAAAAAAATCAAAAGGTCTGATACAGTAGTCCCTCTACTCGTGCAATTGATAAACACATTTAATGTCTCTACCTTTTACACAAGTATTCCTCCTTTTAAATTTAAAGGATGCACGAGTCCTATAGTTATAAGTTGTCTACAATTTTTGAAAAGGCAAATACTTTAAAAGTGTTGGTAGCATGTGGATGAAATTTTGCACTGTTGTATTTAGATATATATGTTATTTTCTGTTCGAGAAATAAGAGAATTTATTTTGGTAAGAACTAAGTTTTCTTTTTTTTAAAATCCAACCTTTAAAGAGATACTTTTTGCGAATTCACAATCTTTAAAAGTTTTAATAGAACTGGAACGCAATTTTGTACATTTGGTGTGCTTCATATGTTGCTCATGTTCTTTTTTGTAAACATTTGGACATGGGACAAAACACTTTGCGGTAAAAACTTAATTTTTCTTTAAAAATCACAAATTTCCGAGAAACATATTTAAGTTTTAGGATACGATATATACATAAAACATAATATAATTACTGGTGTCAAATCAAAAAGATGTATTTCGTTGGATGCTAATTATAATGTTTCGCTTGTATCACAAAATCTATGAAAATTGAAACTCCATATTTCATGTTCATTCCGTACATGCTCTGCAATAATCCACTAAATATGTATTGGAGTGTAACGGATATGAACTCGATGCCGGAGATCATTTCTTTTACCCTTTCGGTTATAGCTCCTCATATAATATATTTAATAGATATAGGAAGATGTGGTGTGAGTGCCAATGAGACAACTCTCCATCCAAATAACAATTTATAAAAGTAAACCATTATAGGTCAATGTACGGCCTTCAACACGGAGCCTTGGCTCACACGAACAACAAGCTATAAAGGGCCCCAAAAGTACTAGTGTAAAACCATTCAAACGGTAAAACCAACGGTCTAGTATATATAAAAAACGAGAAACGAGAAACACGTATAAATTACATAAACAAACGACAACTACTGTACATCAGATTCCTGACTTAGGACAGGTGCAAACATTTGCAGCGGGATTAAACGTTTTAATGGTACCAAACCTTCTCCCTTTTCTGAAACAATAGTATAACATCACAACATAGAAAACACACGATAAAACAAATTGGAAGGCTTAACTCAATCAAAACGTAAATTAACACACTATGAACGAATAAATTGATTAAACATATTTGTCTGTCCACAATTGTCGTTCTGTGCGTTTCAACTATACTGCGAACTTATCTAAACTTAGAGATATCTGTATTAACTATGATGTAGTAAAATGAATGATTAGAAACATCTGTCCTGCAATGAACAGTTTCAGTTTACCATAACAACAAAAACAAATATAAATTAAATTTGCCAATCACGCTCCTAAGAATGAGTGGAAAACAACCATCATAATTTTCAAACATAATAAGATAATGTAAACAAAGAAAACATGATTACATACAACATGATTACATTTAACATGATTACATATAACATGATTACACATAACATGTATTAACGCATTTACATAAGCATACGGATGTACATTTTTCCTATAATGAGTTTTCGCAAAACCATAATTTTTTCTGTTCATTTTGATTGTGGGAATTCAATCACATTGACTTTTTCAAGAATATCAAGAAAGGTTGAAATGGGAAATTTATACCGAGTTTCACTAAATGATTCAAAGTTTGGTGACTATATAGAACGCATCTATCCCATCGAACTTGAAATGACGGATACAGTTAAATCTGTCTCATATCTTGACTTACATCTAGAAATCGTCAATGAGGGTCGGTTGAGAAGAAAACTTTACTACGAAGGAAATGATTTCAGCTTCCATTTCTATGTAGCAACATTCCAGCAGCACCTGCCTATTAAGTATATATCTCCCAGTTGATACGATATTCCAGAGCTTGCATTTCCTATCATGATTTCCTTGAATGAGGTTGCTGCTTACAAGGAATTTATTAAACCAAGAGTTCCAAGTGGTGAAGTTGAGGTCATCCTTCGAAAATTTTACGGACGCCATCACGAGCTAGTTGACCGTTACGGAATATCTGTTTCATAAATGATGAAGGATATGTTCCAATAGTAATAACCACAATCCGTCCTCTTTTCCTCGAGTGTAACATCGCCGGATTGGAATTATCTTTGAATTTGTACTTGACCAACACGACTGATGCCACCTGTGGAGTACCTGTGATCAGCCCGGTTTTGGTGGGGTTCATGTTTCTCAGTCTTTATCTTTCTGTGTTGTGTTTTGTAGACTGTTGTTTGTAGTTAGATCGATTTTCGTTTTTTTGCTGTGGGGTTGTCAGTTTGTTTTGACTTGATGGTTTGAATGTCTCTTTGCTGCCTCTCCTCTATTTCAGAATACATATGATATATGGAATTTATCGCCAAATAAAACAAAAAGGAGGTATGATAGTAGCTATTATTTGGCCCTTTCGTAATTATGTTAATTCAATTTATAAATGAACAAGCTGATATAATCTGAACTTTAGTGTGTAGAAAGGTCACTTGTGGTGTCGCTATATATGAGCAACAACTGCCGCTGGACTTTAAGCAGTCATCCATCATCATCATAATTATATGAGCAACAGCCTTACCCAAAAGATATTTAACACACATTTTCACCTTTATAAAATGGATCTTGTAGCAAAATTTCTTTTCGGTAAAGTTATTGCTCATATCTAAATATTGATGACAGGATCTTAAAATGAGGCTATGTTTGGAGTTTTGCAGTTTTTCACCAAATGCAAGAACTTTGAGGCCCTCGCAAATATGTAAGACAAATTCAAAAATATAAATACTGATGATTGATATTTTGTTTTCTTATGACATAAACGTGCACAGAACGTGACAATATTTGTACACGAGGCATCGAATGTAATGTCCTCATTGTGATCGTGTGTGGCTGCATATGTATACATCTTGCTCGCCCAAACACTCCTCTTGAGCATGGATTTGACTTCCAGATTAAATAGTCAAAGCGACTACATTTCTATACCGCCGTCTTATATAAGTAGGTGTTTCATTTGTAATCATACAACATCTTCTTATGTTTATATCAAAGGTTATTCAAAGAAGAACAGACGGAAGTGAAAATTTTAGAAGGACCTGGGTAGATTATGAAAATGGATTTGGTGATCTTCAGAATGAGTTTTGGCTTGGTGGGTATATCTTAATTTAATTATATCTGGGTTTTGTGTTGTATTTGTACCTAAATTGAGTCTATTGTGCGGCTGTAATGATTTGATACCGGATAATTTTTACATGTATCTGATTTTTTTTTCTGTGGGAATTTTGAACGTAGTGCACGGATTCGGATTCGTATTCTTTTACAGTTTTCAATACGTTGATGCAAGAAATCTATTTAAAAGTACAATTGGCGATCTAGTTATTTAATAGAAAGAAGGCATCAATCTATATTAATTTTGTAAAGGTAAATAGTACCAGCTTTTAGAAATTGAACATCATATACCGATTTCATTTTGCACGGCATGTGTTTCATAAATAACTACACCAGTTTCTTTCAGCTAGTATTATCATTATTATACATGCAGCTGCATGTGAGTCGTTGTTGTTTGTAGTTCTAACCAATCAATAAAACCTGTCATGATAAATTCAAAATGAAGGGAAACCAATGCATTGCTTAAAATGCATCAGCTAGCGATCAGATATTAGTCTGGCAAAAAGTATACAGTCACATGGTTTCATTTTAACATCCAAGAAGCCTTGTCAAAAGCCATGTTTATCGTTAACACATGTTAATACACTATAAATATAAAAATAAGGAGATGTGGTATGATTGCCAATGAGAGAACTATCCACCAAAGTTCAAATGAAGTGGATGTAAGCAAGTATAGGCAACCGTACGACCTTCAACAATGTGAAAACTAGTATGTTTTATTACCAAGTAATATAAATGTACCTAATTTTGGTACTGTTACAACTCATGCGAATTTTACATTATGCTTAATTTACATTGTGAGAAGGCTTCTGAAAGTTGTCATTCAATTAATGTTTTTTACTGCAATAGGACATGTTTCATTTCAACATAATGAACTGATGTGAAATATGTCTTTGTAATATGTCAATAAATATTTCACCAAATGAACGATACTGATTTCAGTGCATACAACACATGTTTCTGGAATAAGAGTCATCAGGTACCCTGGGAACCAAAACTTTTTGAAACCATAGATAGGCAAAGATAGGAAACTATTGCAAGCTTTAAAGCCTAAATGGCTTAAACTGAAAAGACAACACCATCGAAAGATATCTTTTCCAGAGGTATAATTTGTTTTCCTCAACCCATGTCATCTGAAAGGAACATACAAATTTCTCAAAGTCATTTTTTCATTAAACATTCAGCATTTTGCAGGATTTTTATCATCTAATATTAGAACAAAATAATGTGTATACGGTTTTCTAAATAGCCATTCTTGTTGTCAGTTTACAGCATAAAAATTGTTAATGTCAATTGTGAAAATGTTGTAGGGAAGAGAAACCGACAACTCTTTCGAACCACTTGAATTCTTCCCTCTTTTTTTAAGGAGTTTGTGTTGCGTTGTTCTAGTGTTTAGTGTTGTAGGTAGTTTGAGTTTTTCTATTTTCAATGGCTTTGTTTCTTTAATCATCGGTCTTGCTAATTCTTTTTTTTTTTTTTTTGGTGAATCTGTGTTTTGTTCTGGAACTTTCATATTTGGTCCTGAATGACACAGTCTTAAGAGTATGTTGTCCGTCCTACATTTATTTTACTTATTCCGTAATTGGGATCCTTATCCAATGTTCGGCCATATTTTACTTTTTTTACTTTTAAGAAATCTACTTTGATATTAAGAAATGGTAAAATAGGAAAAACTCTTCTTCGCGAATATACTCTTGCCTTAAAAATCTCAATCCAGACATAATCGCCCCCAGTACAAATTAAATCAATGTAGAAGAACTTCTCGTCATATTGTTACATCTTCGCTGTCTAAATTTAGCATGTTCATCAACGGTGTTAAAAGAGGCCATGCATCTGCTGTCAAATTATCCAATAAAAATGTACATGTATGTGAATATCCGAAATTTCCATGTGTAAATCCAAAAGATGACAAACCAGTGACAGATTATTTCCTAAAAGTAATGTCCAATTGATGTAAGAAAAGCATTTCAATCTTCTGCCTCAAAAAGATGCAAAACTGTGTGTCTATTGTAACTTATTTAGTTGTTTTGTGATTAGAGCAGAACTAATGTGTCATGCTATTGTTAACTGAATACAGTTGTTGTAATGTTGAGTTGTTACACTATTGTCTCAGCTGCTTTTTAGGGACCGCTACTAAAAAAAAATTTAAATCTGCCTACCTAGTTATATGCCTTTTCAAGCTAGGAGACTGTAGTCCAGTTGTTTCCCTTGGTTGTCGTCTGCAGTGATTAGTTTTTCTTTTTTGAATGGTTTAACTGTTTGCCGGTAATTGTTCTGCAATAGATCATCATGAAGGGTGGATTTTGCTCATCATTAAAGGCCGGTAAAGGCCGTCCGTTGACCTTCATGGTCGATATTTTAATTAAGAAATTTACCACATCTCCATATTTTATGTACATCAATAAAATAGAAATATTTATACATATTTAACTAAAATTTATAAGTACGTCTAAACAAGTGACAACTCTACGACAGTTCCATCCATTGGATCACCAGTGAAGGTGATACACGGCTGAAAACACATATTATATTCATAATTACTCTAAATATCAGCACAACAATGTTAAAATTTGCAGATTGAACATTGTTGTGCTGATATTTAGAGTAATTACTATCATTTATTACAGACAGCAGTCTATTGTGATGATATACCTCTTTTCCTGTCTTAAATGGCACTCCATAGTGATTTCAAACGTTTTTTGCATTTAAATATATTTACATTTCGTTAACTAGGTAACAAATACCTACATGTTCTAACCAGCAGTGGATCATATAAACTACGTGTGGAACTTGTTGACACCAACGGCAGCATGTATTATGCTGAGTACAGTACATTTACAATCGGTGATGCAGCATCAAATTATACATCAACTATAAATGGATACAGTGGAAATGCAGGTTAGTTAGTTGTCTCATTTTCTTGTAAACGCTTGTCATCAAATTACCTACTTACTATGGCATAGGCCGGAATGTCATCAATAGGCAAACTTTTAAGAGTAGCCTTACATGATTGCAATTCTATACATGAAGTCTTTAGTATATAAAAGACTTAAGGATACTTACTCCTCTGTTTAAAAAATAAAACTCGTTTTATAAGACTGTTATAAATTGATAGTATTTAAATAACAGAACTTAAAAAGTAGAATAAAATGACAGTTCCTGGTCCTTGTTTTTGAGATATAATCAATTGAAAATTTGTTGGGAAATGATTCTCTCCAGACTTTTCATACATTTAACATTGACACATTTTTCTATCAAAAAATAATGAAAAAGTATGTATACTTCGCCGCCATACAGCAAAAGTTTCGAATGAAAATAGATATTTCATCTGTTGTTCTTTGTAAATTTTCATTAGTTAATAGGCTTTTGATGTAGTTTCGAAGTTAAGGATAAATAAGATGATAAAATTATTGTGAAATCATGCAATTATCGATGACAGAAGACAGATTTTCTGCCAATACAAATGCATGCAGCCAAACAAGTCGTACTTTGATTTGTTCTTGCAATTATAACAAAGCAATAGCGAAGCAGTATACAAAAATAAAACTCATCAAATATACCAGACTTATAATTCTGTACGCGCGTTTCGTCTACAAAAGACCCATCATTGACACTCGAATAAAAAATTAAAAGGTCAAATAAAGTACGAAGTTTAAGGTGGCTCGGGTGTCTTCCTCCATCTTGGATTTTGAAGAAGCAGATAACTTTGGTCTAGATATTTGATGAAATATGCAAATTTTGAGAGTTGTATGTAATTTATGTAAAGACTTTTGATATAAATATAGAAAATTGTGTGTTTTATCATAATTACAGCTGTAATTTCTCAAAAACACCTTGTTTGTGTTTGATTAGATTTTTTCAACTTTGCCAAATAAGGAGATAACCCAGATAAAGTAATTTTATAATAGAAAGTGTAATGAATTTACCTATTTTGATATGTAGCAAGAAAACAAGTTCGGTGACCCCATTTTTCTTTTTCTTATCTGAAAGCATGTTATAAGAGCAATCTTCTCACATTTTATCTTTAAGTTCTGATAGTACGTTTTCTTTTATCACACAAAATTTGATTTTCCATGCATAATCTATACAAAATCTGACAATTTTGCACAACCTGTAGCGTGAAAAAAGTCCAATGACCCATACTTTTAATATATTTTGAAAAAGCATTAAAAAACTTCATGTTGACAAGTTATCAAAAATTCTATCAATTTTAATTAAGACTCCTAGCCACCTTAAAAGCAATGCAAAATAAACAAACGGAATCCATGTGTTTTTGTGTGTTTTTTTTTTTTTTTTTTTTTTTTTTTTTAATATATAGAGCAGAAAACCTTTTAAATGCTGTAGATAGCATTTCTTTTTTTATAGCGCAAAATATCGTCGTAATGCATTTGTAATGCAACATCGTCCTATTATCATTCTTGCCGTATACCAAAACCTTATACGAATCTCCGATATTTATAAAACAAATTTAACAATAAAGTAACTCGTTGTTTATTCAACTCGATATTTTGGCCCACAGTGAATATAACATGCCTCAATAAATATATATGTTTTACTTTGAGACTGCTTTCAAATTCACGTGTCTAGTTTGATGACGTCAGTGTGTTTTCAGTGATAGTTGAATGCACAATATTAGCAACGTCGCAAAAAATACGTTTAATTTGATGAGTTGTTATGCCTGGCACCAGTAGTGTATGCCCTAAAGTATCATACTTAAGAAATAAGATTTTATATGTTAGTTTAAACATTTTGCAATACATAACCACATGCATGTGATGTATAGCTATATTTTTAAAAGTAAAATATTGTTACAAAAAGTTTAAATGGATCATATTAAAGACATTTAATTAATCAATTGCAGGAAACTATATGAGCTCTACCAACGGAAGATATTTTTCGACATATGATCATGATAATGATGTTTACGATAAAGTTAACTGCGCATCTAAATATAACGGCTGGTGGTACCACTGGTGTTCGAATTCATTTTTGAACGAAGACTTCAGCGACGGATTGAGATGGGGTGGCACCTACTTCCGAACATCACAAATGATGATACAAAGAACCACGTAACATCATGAAAATCACGAAACGTATTTCAGTATAGCCATGGAATTTCCATTTGATTCTTTTATCTTCGTTTCTATGAATTATTCTTCAAAGCACTTCCCACAATTGTTTTACAATACTATGTGTTACAATGGTAGATTAAACAATGTTATAATTTCGACAAGTCAAAATTATGTGGCAAAAATCCATCAGAGATACCTGGCTTCTTCAATTGGATCCCTTTTGGATAAATTAACTCCCTTATTTAACTAAAGATTTCATGTTTTATAATAATTGTTTGGATTTATGAAATTGTTTGGTTCCGTGAAATTCATTGTATTTTACTAATGGTAATTTGATTTTAATAGAAATTTAGTTGAATTGGTTCCTGTTAAAATTCCAGGAAAGAACCTTTCATATTTTTAATCTTGATAAGATTACCGTATCAAACGAAATGAGGATAAACAACCAGTCCAGATGTCAGTAAGTACTATTCCTCCATGTTGAGGTTAGGGCTTTTTCATAGACCAACCTTTCCTGTGTAGTTAGCTTTATTTCCCTTTGACACATATGTATGATTTCGATATTAAAGTTTAGGCTGTATTGATGGAATAAATTATTTTAAAATACTTGAGCTTATTCTACTATGTCTGTCCGTCATCAATAAGTCTTCAAAACCTTTTTTGAGTGGATATTGCTTTCATGTCTGAAGCCATCTTGGTCCTTAAAAAATCTCAGTATTATGAGTTAAATAGCGATATAATTATTTAGCATCTGTGATGTGAATGTGATTTCCCATCGCAAACATTTAATGGAAATAAAGATTAAATACATTTTTGTTTTCCTTCGGTACACATTTTACGATAATAATAATGTTTATGAAATTTCAAAGAAATAAAACAGTCAAAATGCATGTGCTGATGCAGTCCCTTTCTAAATTTAACCAAGAACGCAACTTTAAAAAGAAATAATAATTTGTATGAAAGATTTGAATAATTTTTGGCAATCATATTGTTATATTTTTAATGAGAATACACCAAAAAGGAGAAAATTAGTAAGAAAAACAAAATATCAAAGGGGGCAATACAAAAGTCAGTCAAAATACCATAGCCATAAGAAAAAGAAAGAAATGACGGTAAGCAAACCATTACATAGAAAACAAAACAATGCGTAACACTTGTCCGACAAGAAACCAGGGTAGAATTGATGCAGTTCCGGTCCCTCTAGTGGCTCCAGGGATTTTAGTCATGACAAGTTAACATTTATTTAGGTTATCAATCGTGTTTGATAGTAGAGGCCAAGATTGTAGCTTACTAAAATAGAACATACATGTCATCAACTATGATACAGGTTCTCTCAACCAAGTCGATAAAACGTTCAATAAGATGGCTTTCGCATTTATCATTCTGCTTTTCAGTAACATAAACCTATAAAGAAGAACTTAAAGTTAGAGGGTAATTATTCTTGATTCTTTCCATTCGTCTTGGGTAGCTCCTGTATGATGTTGCTCCATACAAATAAAGGAACAAGTCATCGAGAAGAGTGTACAGTTTGTTTCCATCGGATTGACGAACACAGCTGATAAACACGACCACTGAGTATAAGAAATGTTTTTTTTCCATCAACAAATGAAATATCTTGATGCTGTCTGTTCCAGAAAACTCATTTAAAAAAATGTTTTACACTAAAGCATTCGTAGGTAACCAAATTCGACAATTGTTTGTATAATATGTCTAAATAGAGGTAACCGGTGAGATCACGAACCGACGAATAATGACGAACGAACGTATTGGGAGCAGTGATTTTCATATTGGGTAAAGCTCATTAAAATCGAATAATCGACTAAAATACCCCTTGACACCTCACAAAGTTTCCTTTATTAGAAAACATTGATAAAATACGAGCTTTCAAGTATAAGGATGGATATATAAGACTAGGTATTTTAACTTATATACCGGAAGTGCCTATGTACGGATTAAAACGAAACAGTACGTATAAATGTATACATGTGGTGATCACCTTCTACACTTTTAATAGTCACGTGGAATGATAGCATGATTTAATCATGGGGACAATCTTTAAATACCACGGTGCATGTGTTTGATAGAAAACATATAGAAGATATTGAATATATATTTGTTCAAAATAAACATTTAAACTAGTAGGGACCGACCATTTAACTTGAAGGTTTTTTATGCGGCGCGACAAATTATTTTTTCAAACTTAACATTATTTTTGTGGTTATTATCAAAGATAAGATTTTTTCTTCCTTACCTGGCCAGATTAATTGTTTTCTCAAAATTCAGAATCAAATATATTATTTCTGAAAGAAACATACCCCACCCCTCTTCATGTTAAATGGTCGGTCCGGGACAAATGATTTTTTTTATTAATTGTTGCAAATTTCTTGCCAGGGACTGTAAGGGACTGTCCCTTACAAGAAATTAGCAACAAATAATAAAAAAAATCATTTGACACCCCACCCCATTTTTCCTGTCTTTTCCTATATATTATTTTATATCGCAGTTATAGCGGTATTGATCATCTGTCTTTGAGGAGGGTATAAGGAGGCAACCATTTGATTCTGAGGGGGCCGGCCTGGCAGATTTGGTCAGTCAGATTATTTATTTTTAAAAAAAAAATTCAACTGCTACACGCAAGATTATTTATTACACATGTATCATTTTACTGTATAATAGAATTTGGAGGCCAGGTTTTTTTTAGATGGAAGCCAGCATATTTATTACTATTTTTTTCCTGGCCAATAAATTTATTTACAAAATCTGCCAGCTCCGATCCTAGAATCAAAGGGTCTTCCCTAACCCCATTTAGTATGCGGTATTGCTGGTATTATTTCAGATATTTGGCTCTGGAAAAAGAATAGTACGCCGAAAAAAAAAATTTGGAACTTAATACGCGGAATTATAAAATTATATTATTATATCTTATTTGGTTATTCATCGTTCATTCAGCGAAAGAACACATAGTATATATGAAGTTTTCTGTTAAGTATTTGGTATTCGTTTTTTTTTTCTTTTTTCCCTAAGTACAAAGAGTACAAGGAATCCCCCTTTTTTTTGTTATTTAGCTCATTCTAAACAATGATCCGGATTAATACAAATTTTCTTTCTTAAGCTTTGCATGTATGCACCCAAGGAGGGGTCACTTCCTATATAAAAGTATATACAGACGTTCCGCTAGAATTGGTCATTTTTCAACTTGTCAAATACATGACTGGGTATGAAATTTAAACCTTATTATATGACTAGGCCGGTAATTTCAGGCCTAATATATGACTAGGCGAAAATTATCAGGCAAATCTGTGATTGGGGCAGAAATTTTGAACTAAAGGACCAGCCATTTAAATTGAAAATGGGGCTGGGGGAAGGTCATGTTCAAGGAAGGGCATGTTCAATTTTCTCGTCAGAAATTATTTTTGTCTCTTCCATTTCTAGCCATTTTTTTTTTCGTTCAGTCTCTTAAAATTTGGAATCAAATTATTTATTTCCGAAAATACCCTCCCCTTTTCCATGCAAGTAAAATGGTCGGTCCTTAAACTCATGTTTTGGTCACAATTTCAACGCGAAATGTGTGTACCGTTTGGGAGAGTTTGGTACTGCATCCAATTAAAGTTGTTACTTGTTTTTAAAAGCTTCAAGTTTGCAGGTAGTTGTATATTGTCAGATATCACTTTTCTATCAAAGGAGTTGTTATTTGCATACATGAACTGTTGTTCTTTTTCCTCTCCCAGCATGTTCATGCATTATTCAAACCAAGAAGTAAATATAGTAATACAGATGACAGCTCCATGGTGACAAATGAATAAAAATACTAAAGCAAACGTGATCTTCATTTTAAATTTACATAAAACATAGACTGACTAAATATTCAATCTTGATTGGACGGTCTATCAGACCTTCAAAGTTTACAACAAAATGTATATATACATATATAAGCATTATTAACACAATGCTGTAAGTGATATGCTATATCTGCAGATAATCAGCCCTTCTTTTAGAAAGAGCTGCACACAGCTCTACAATTGATGCCATTTCCCATCTTGGATGACGATACAAGGAACCGATCACTTTAAATGTTTTAGCTCTTTGATTACATGTTATACATACACTCTTCTTTTTGTGAAGAATGTTATATTTTCGTTTGCGTCGTCGTTCCATATGTTGCAATATTAAAAGTTCTACTTTCTTATATAGCGTAACAAGACGGGCGGTATTTGGATAAATACTATTCGCAAGTATATAACAATTGTCTGGAAAATTTAATTCCATGCCCGGTCCTATAGGTTTCATTTGCTGGTACGTAAATGCATCATTGTCGTGACCTAGAAATCCAGAATGTATATAGCAGATATTTTGTTCTGTTGTCTATAATAATCTGCAAAACATAGGGTGATATTTAAAATTCATCATATTCTTAACTTTTGTAAATAGTCGTTTAGATAGTTTTCATTTTACTTTTGAGAGACCTTTTAACTTTTAACTTTTAAAAAGTAATATTTGTCTCAAAGCTATGTTTAGTTTGAGTTGTTTTTTGTGTGTTTATTGTCTGGTTTGTTGTCTATGGGAACGACCAATTATCTCTGATGCTATTTTTTTATACATTTTAATATTTTATTATATATCTGAGTTAGCACAGATTAACAGCGTTTTTTTGTAAGTTGTGTACGTTGTTATTAGTTTAAATTAATACTGTACAACAGGTCAAAGTATAGCTCATTCTCTGCATTAAATCAATTTAGAATGTTTTTCCGACAAAAAAAATCCTCATCACATTTAAAAGATAGAATATTAACACCCTTTCAATGGCGATTTAACATGGAGGTTCCTGGCAGTTGGGCGAGATCCATCTAAAAACATAACCTACAGATGTCCTAATTCCAATGTACACATTATTTTTGGTAATTTCTGATAGTTAAAATAAGCAAATAACAGAATTAATCAACAGTTGAAAATTATATTATTTTTTTTTTGGCAAAGGTTAAAGTCCATGCGGGTCACAATTTAGAGTGTTAAATTTGACAGACGTACAATAATATAAAAACATTGCTTGAAAATCCATTAGAATTTATATAAAGGCACCATGAAGTTCAATGACTGGGCTTTGTAATTTTTTTTATGAAAGTGAAAAACACGTTTTCGTAGGTCCTGACTCAGACTATAAGTAAGTTCAATGATCCCCCTTTAACATTTAGGACCTGGATTATCTTCCTAAGAGTGCTAAGTTTCACCAATATCCACCAAGCCGTTTAGGAGACGATGCAATGTACACTTACATCGACAGACATTGTGACAGGCAGACAGACGGACGGACAGAGGGATTCCTGTAACCCCTACACCAAAACTTTGTTCGTCAGGTTATAAAAACACAACCATCCATAGATGTACATTTGTTGTTCCATAATGAACTTTCCCATAATCAAAATAATATGTATACAAACCTGGGTGTGGATGCAGTGATACTTTCGATGACCACTGTAAATTTCTTCCTGTGGCTCATTACTGGGGATAAGTATTTCATGGGAAGTTCCATCGATGGAACCCACAACCCGGTCACGGGTCATTTCTGGCCACTCTCCTATCCTCTGTCTCCAGGAATTTATATCTGGCCATTCTACCAATGGTACACAGACTTCCCATAAGATGAGCCACATATTGTTAACTATGTCTCCAACCGGAGAAGTGCCAATTCCAAACATTAATGAAAGCATTGGATAAGTAGGGTATTGTCTTAACCAAATCAAAGTTTTTAGCAGTCTGTTTCTCGGCTCAACCGCTCTATGTTGAAAGTTGACCATTCTGGGTGCAATGAGGTCTTGGAGATCTTGAAAGGATTGGTTTGATTTGATTTTTGGTGTTTTAACGCCACTTTTAAGCACCGCTTTTGGGCTATTTCGTGGCGGCCAGTTTTTATTGGTGGAGGAAGCCGGAGTGCCCGGAGAAAACCACCGACCTTCGATGGGAAAACTGACAATCCTAGTCAATTAATGAAAGGATTGGACAGTTTCTCCTGACAGCCTTAAAAAATCATATGGTCTGGACACAAGTGTACTTTACACATCTACCAAAACCAACTGATCTTGGTTCTGATCTTCTAGAATTGTAGATCTCATCCTGTCATCGTGAAATGGCAAGGGCCTACTGATTTTCCTAAGGTATGTCTGGTACATGCTTATCATCAATAAAAACATAAAACGTTGCTCATCCTCGAAAAATGATGGCGGTGGCAATGCATGCATTTTCAGGTGCATATACATCATCATAAGCAAAGCGAATGTTTGATTTTGTCGATTCATTTTTCTGAGTGACCTGTGTGTGTAAATGAACATAAGAAAGAGTTTTGAATAATAAAATGAAAGTACTGTACAATTTTAATTGAGAATATCTTATAAAAGTAGTTTAAAAAATATCAGTACAATGTTCTGATTTATCAACATTTCTACTTTGAAAATGAAAAGATTATGCCTCAATTAGTCCATATTTTACAAATTAACTTGTATATAGCCCCATTCAGGTGAAAATTATAACAAAAGAGCACGGTTTGATCAGGTAAACCGCATGGATCATTCAATCATGGCATCGAGAACCCATGTAGAGGTGTCAATTTTGGAGCAAACTCTAATTCTGCAAGGCTACTGCAGAAACAGATGCAACTGGCCGGCTGTTATGGAACATATGAAACAAAACCTTGACAAATTGCCAGCAGCAGCCAGAGACCTTTACCAGGACGGCGCCTTTACTAAGTTGAGAAGAAGGATGGGTGACCAAGTGAAAAAATGACGAAGGATAATGTCATCTATCCTAGCGAGGAGTTGAAGGAACTGGCCGCAGAAATAAGAGTGGCGGAGGCCAGATATTCAACAAAAGGAACCCCGCACAAAGGAAAGAAATTGCGAAAAAGGTATGAATTTTTAATTGGACTTTAATTAACAATTGTCTCCCACACCTCCACCCCTAATCCCGATTCCAACCCCTTTCCGCCAATGCTCCCCATCCCCTCTACCCCCGTATTCCCGCTTCCTCTGACTTCCCCATTCCTTCACTTTTTAATTTTAGTCTCCTCGACTCCTTTACCCACTCACCGATCCCTCTTTCCTGCTCCTCTACCCCGTACCACCCTCTCCACATACATGTATGATCACACATGGATGACAAAGAAGAAGTTTCCATACATGCGTATTAAATATGATCAACGGGCATCGTAAATTGCATCGTATGTGGCATCATGGTTCAAAGAAAATTGGGCCGTGGACTCGATAAAATTATTTCAAAAAAGAACATCCCCTTATGAAAGCGAAATGAATTTGTTATAGAAAATGGCACCCAGTTTTTGAATATTTTTCAAAAGCATAACAATACAAATTTCACATCACATGAGCATTAAATATTACGACAATTAATGTCTCATCAGTGTCCTTGACGCTGCTATATTTCGTTTGTTTTGCAATACTTTCCTCACGAATACATTGTAAATAAACAACATTTTAGTAATGCAGCGCGGACCTCGCCGAAAACACCCCTTAATATTGTAAATTGAAGCGGATTTATTAAAAGAATTTTTTGATTGTTGTCTGTTTTAAGGCTGAATACTGTCAAAGATGAACACACCTGTTTTTAGTTTATTGTAATTTTATTGATTTTTGGAATATATCACTGTGCAAGTATGACAATTGCGTTGTTAAAACACAGGCCCGTTCCGAGGAATTTTCGCAAGGGAAGTGCGCTAGTGTGCACATTTCTTTTAGAGGGTGCGTTTTTCTAAAATTACATTTTCCTCATACAAAACACTATGTTTGCTTTAATAAAGGGGACAACCTCCCCCTCCCCTCCCCACCCTAGCCCCCTTTTCCCCTCGGTACGGGCATGATTAACCGAAACACATCAAGTGTTAAGATTGAAATTTTTGGTTTTTGTTTCATAGATGTTTCTCTCTTGTCTGTACGGAAAATAATAATGTATAATTTTTACTACATTTATAGGTTGTAGCAGACCAGGCTCCTGATCAACCAAACCATGCAGATGATGAATTTGTCCTTCCACCCATTGATAATATTTTTGCAGTTCCAGTAGTTCAGCCCGTTGCACAAGTTGTACAGCCCGTTGCACAAGTTGTACAGCCCGTTGCACAAGTTGCGCAGCCCGTTGCACAAGTTGCGCAGCCCATTGCCGCAGTTGACCACAGGGCACAGGCTATCCCTATAGCCGAGGACTAGGAAGAGGTCCAGAACCCCACACCACCAAAGAAGCTAAAAACTAGCGAAGTTGCACGACAAGCATACGAAGAGTACATGAAAAGCATAGAAAGGAGCCAAAAGTTGGAAGCCAAATTAGACAAGTGTATGGACAAGTTTTTGAACAGTGATTAAATTAATTTACTTTAATTGTTTCTTTTAAAAAATTAATACATAAAAAGAGCTTTATCATTTGTTTTCAATTGTTGGTCTTAAGACTGACTAGCTTTAGTCACCTCATATGCCCCTATGTGGAGATGTTTGACAAAATGTTCGTTATATCGGATACTGTACAAAATGTGGCTTTGAAGTCATTTTGATATTATTGGCCATTACACCAACAACGAGTCGATTATTTTTTTTTAATTTGTAGGGCGATAGTTTATATTTTGAGATCCTTTCCTTTCGATCATTCTATGAAATTGAAGTGTTAATCCAAATCGGATTGGAAAATCGCTAAAACTATTTTTAAGAAAATTACAAGATTTTTCGTCCAATTTATACCATTTCATTAAAATGCTATACATATTTTTTTTTATTATGAAAGTTAACAAAACAGCAGCCACCCCAATTATTGGAAACTATATTGGTCAAGCATGGATGTTGGTCGAGTGATTTATCGGTACATTTTCGAAAGAAGATGAGAGTGGCCAAGTGTGTTTGTATTCCCATCATCAGTTTCATAGGATACAGTTGGTTAAAGTTACTAACCGCTGACAAGAAATAACTGAAAAACAAATTAACACTGAAAACACTTTGCGCGAGACAAAAGTAAACACGGACCCCTTAAAAACATGTGTGACATCGTGATCGGGTCATCCGGAAGGGTAAGTAGGTCCTGATTCTTGCAACACACCCACTATGTTTCTCTCGAAGGTAGAAAGAAATCTACGGGGGAGTATATATACGCAAAAAAAGTTTAGCAAAACATCCATTTAAAATAGTGGAGGTTAAGCTTTGCAGGCATGTCTCTTTCTTGAAAATTGACCAAATCTGTTCAAATTTCAACCCTAATGTTTTGAATATGTCTGAATCGAATTACCAAGAAAAGAAAAAAGTGTCAGACGAAAGAGAGCGGCACAAAATTGTCCCTCCGGATTTTTTCAATTTTTCTCCAACCAAAACTAAATTTTACATTCCCAAGTTAGAAAAGATGTCAACTTCAACAATAAAGACCCAATTCTGTTATCTGTATCAAATTTAACAAATATCCTGTCTACAAAATGAATGAACTTGTGAACTCCAATTTTGAACCTCAGCAAAATCGATCAAAGTGTATAAATGCAAAATGGTTTTCCTTAAACAATTTTTTTATAAAGAATCTTTTAAAACCATTTTGAAAGGTGAATAATGACATTTTCCACCTTTTTTCAATGCCGAATATGTGTTGCTAAACTTTGTTTGAGTAGTATATAGTTGCCTAATGTCTATCATGTTGTCATTTATGTGTCATGCATCATACCTCTGTATGAATAGTGTTTGTGTCAGCAGCTTGGCTCTGTCCAAAAAGTCACTGTAATTGTTGCATTTTTAGAATGGGCGAAATTTTGAGTTCATAAAATGTCAAAATTTCTGTTATAGGTAAAATTTCAAGATTTAAAAGTCAAAAGATCAATTTTATATATTTTTTAACTAATACGCTTTCGTTTATACATGTATGAGGGCGTGGATTGGGTTAATATTTACAGAATAAACAATGAAAATGGCATATAGAATAAAGAACAGACAAAAATATAAAAATAACTATAAAAAAATGGTTAAACATTAACTGATAACCGAATAAAAAAAAGAATGTGCAGTATACAGAAATCAAGTAATTACAAAATAACCTTTATTTCTAAAGATAAAAATATTGACTGAAAAAGAGAAATAAAATTAAAGACCTTATTGATTAGAAACGAGGGGAAAATGTTCAGGTTAAGCTCCTTTTATGATAAAACCAAAACACGACTCTGTGGCGGACCTATTTAACAACTACTGCTTTTGTATGTGGGAAAATATTGTTGGAACACCCATTTAACATGACTTGCATGTCTTGGAACCCGCCCTTTTCAAGACAGCCCATGCGACTTGTTTCGAACGAAAAGATAACACGCAATTCTTACATACATTACAAATAATAAATAACAAACTTTATAATGGTCAATCACGGACCATTTGCTTTTTTGGAGAAGGGCTATGATTTTCATGCGGGCCAGAATTTTTTCGCCCGCTATATGTTCAATGTAGAAAATCAAGGTGGGGGTGGTCTAGGATGAAATTTTCTATCCTGCTTTTTATTTTGAAAAAAATATGGTGCTGCCTTTTTCTTCGGCGCTTAGCGTCGATTTAAAATAGGTAACACACGGCCACCGAAAGCTTGATTTTGTCGAGCCTAGGTGGTCGAGTGGTCTAGATCGCCGGACATCTAACATGTTGTGCTGTTATTTAGAGTAATTATGTATATAATATGTGTTTTCAGCCATGTATCGCCTTCACTGGTGTTCCAATGTATCAATCTATCGTAGAGTTGCCACTTGTTCAGACGTACTTATAATATATATATATATATATAATTTCAATTTAGACTTATTTTATATATATAATAAGTACATAATTTATGAAAATAAGAGAGCCTATCTTTTATTTTTTATGATTTCCTTATGGCCTGTCCTGCGTTTTATTTCAGCCCCTCCTTACAAATCAAACGGTCGTTCCCTACTCTAGGTGCTGGCCAGAATTTTATTTTTTACCAAAATCAGAATCAAAGTATTTTTTTCTAAAAAATATAAGCCCTCCCACCAGAAAATGCTCCGTGACTGACGATGACATACAAAATAAAAAGAATAAAACAGACAGTACGCGTATCAATCAATAAAAAATGCACTTATAATCAAAGCGAGATAATCATGAACACTTAGGCATCCTAACTTGAAATTAATGATCCCGCTTCGTGTCATACGGCAAAGTAGGTGATACGTTCGTGATTCGTGACCTCTAATAAAACGGAAGCTTCTAAAGAGACAATCAAAACTCTGGAAGAGTAGACAGATTCTGCTCTACATGCGTTGCCCGTAGTGTTGCTCATTGTAAGTACGACTTCGATGAAAAATCTCAGTCGGTGATGTCGTAATCGAGAAAAAATAGGACGGTATTGTAGGTTCAACAATTATGACATATCCTTGGTTATAAGTACAAAATATTCAAACTGATAGTTACATCCGTCTATCTTCCGAAGGATGGCCTTAATTAGGAACCCTTGGTTTAAAATGTTCCTTATACGCAACAACTCTCTATCAATGAAATCATAAAAGGAAACGAAAGCTCTGGAATGTCGTATCAACTTAGAGATATATACTCCATTTACAGCTGCTGCTTGAATTTTGCTACACACAGAAAAGAATAGGCTATAGTAGAAAAGCTGCATTTATCTTTTTTTCTTAACGTTCTGTTCTCAAGCGATCGTCCCTTTCAATTTCTAGACCTATTTTGCTTTTCTTTTTATTGTTTCGTTCACAAATTAGGCTGTTAGCTTTCTCGTTTGATTTTTTTTTATATTTGTCATTTTGGGGGCTTTCATGCTTAACTATGCGCTTCGGTGTGAGCCAATGCTCCGTGTTGAAGGCCGTACCTTGACCTATAATGGTTTACTTTTATAAATTGTTACTTGGATGGAGAGTTGTCTCATTGGCACTCATGCAACATCTTCCTATATCTAGGTACATATTTTGCTCATGAAGGCCGTACGGTGACCTAAAGATGTTAACCTCTATGTTATTTTGTCTCTAGTGGAGAGTTATGCATTTGGCAATCATACCACGTCTTTTATTTTTATATTAACTGTATATGTTGTATTCTTTATTTGAAGTGAGATAGATGCGTTAATCACAACCGCCAACCTCTGGATTGTTTAGTGAGAGAACATCATCTTTATGGCAGAACGTTAAGATAAAGGATAATACTAGGTTATTTTCATTCTTCCTTAGGAGCTTCTGTAGGTTGCACTTGTGTAAAACCAGCAATGCAATTTTCCATAGGAACTGCCTAAAATGCATATGCAGTCACACTTCATTCAGGAAGTTTTGAGGAGAATGTTATATTTCCCTTGAAAGGAGACATGCACTACTTTTTTTTGCACCAATAAAAACATATAGCTGTGCGGCATATTTTCAAGTTTTACTGGCCTCCATTTATAAACATTGCAGGATCGCACTGAATTTTTCCATTAAATTTGACTCAACACCCAAATGTCTTCCAGTCCTCCTGAAAAATAAGTTAAATAAAAGACATTTTTATTTATGTCCATTTAATTCTCCAATAGTTTGCATCCATGGCAACAACTATGTAAACAGTAGCAGTATTGATATGCATATTCAATTTCTCCCCAAAGAGGCGTAACTTGCAAATCACACGTGATTTACAAAGTGCAACCTATACTGTACTTTCAAACCCTTTTAGGGTCAAAATTTTCTTATATTCTTGTTGTTATTTATGTAAGTAATAGAAAATACTAAGTTACAATGGTAGTTTTTCATTATTATTTTTTTAGTACTTCTAGTAACTATACCCAGTTTGCGGCAAGGTGTGTTTTTTTCCTTTTCACTAGATTTTTTTTTGTATGCAATATTTTATTTTTTTTTGTCTTCTTAATAAACTCATTACATATTTTTTTTTTTTTTTTGTGCCTTGATGTAATAGCTATTTGAATCATGGTTAGTTTTTCTACAATCTGTCTATTTTGTAGAAATTTTGTCTTCTTTATGTACTATACCATAAAATGCATAAAAAGTTGCATACAAGCTTCAAAAAACTATCCCTATAACAAAAACATACACCTTATCTTTCCTTTGTGTTTATGTTATAGCACACAAGCCTGTCAGCACTGATAAAAAAAATAAAATGAAGAGAGGTCGATTAAATGACAAAATAATGTGATTAGCCATCATGATGATTTTTATATGATTTATATAAAAAATCTTACATCTGGGGTCACCTTCAGTACCATCAGATATAAACAAAAACTTAGTCATTCATGATTGTTTAGTTGTAAGGTCCTATATTTGATGTTTAAATATTGAAATACTGGAATAAAGTGCATTTTAAACAATTCTTACAATAAAAATGGGTCTAATCCCATGGTGTCTAAGGAAATACAGATTTCAGAAAGGAAACAAGCCATATAATAAGGGGAAAAAATACAGAAATAAGACTTTACCTGCTGAAAAAGGCAAATTTGTGAGACTACCAAAAGACTTGTATGACTTAGTAACTAAATCTGTTCATAAAAAGAATGTTCAAGTAATTCCTGCCTCTACAAAGTCAGCTCGCTTTCTAAGGCCGAAGCCTCCGACAAAAACAGAAGTTGAAAAATGTGCTGAAAATGAAACAAAAACAGGGTAAGAATACTTTTTTTGTTATTAAGCTTTCAAAAATAATTAAACTTGCTTAAAAAAGCCACTTATTAACAACTATGAAGAAATAGGCATGTGTGTTATATGCCAATTCTTAAAATGTGACATCTGAAGAAAATGCAAGCTAGGATTATACTTATTTTAAAATTTCTAGTCCTATATATATTTTTACAAGCTAAATTGTGCATGGTTTTTATATATTCAATATATAAAACACAGACAAAGAAAAAAAATATTCACTTTTGAGAGTAAATTTTGTCAAAAAGCTTATTTGAAGAAAATACCATGGTAAGGGAGGTAATTCCAAAAAGATTCATTTTCACATTTTTCAAACATAGTTTTTGATCATGAAAAATATTTCATTTCCATTTTGGCTTCATTTTTCAACTTCAGGTCAGAAAAAATAGTTTTCGACTTCTTGGAACAATGAACTGGAACAGATGTGGAATGAGGTTTCATAGAACACAGACAAATATCCCCTATGTGCACTGGGTTCATATCATGGGATTTAAGTGCAGAGCAGCAAAGAGGAGCTGCCTGGAGGGAACGGGCAAGCTGCAATGAGTGTTCTTACCATTCAAAAATGTTCAACCTTTACAATGAGGTGGTCACTAAGAAACGTGGTCGACGAACAGCAGCTATTAATCTATCCATACAAGTCGCACTTAATCACATAGCTATCAGCACAACTGGTCTACAGAAATTATTTCTTGGTTCTAATATACCAGCTCCTTCCACTTCAAGTATGCAACACAGTGCTAATGTTGTTTCTGAAATTATAGAAGAGTACAATCAAAAGGATTTGGCTCAGAAAAGAAAATTATTAAAGGAAATAAACATATTGAGAGGCGATAATCCTAATATTATTAACATTCAGGCCGACGGAATGTATAATAACCCTATTTATTCCGGAATGGGTAAAACACCATTTCAACCAGCTACTCAATGTACATACAACATGTTAGAAAATAATACTTATAAGCACAGTATTGTAAGCACAAGACAAGTTTCTAAGCTTTGCTCAAATAAGAGTGAACATAAAACAAACACAAAAGTTAAATCTCACATGGGCCACTGTTCCGCAAACATTGAAATGCATGACAGCATAGGCAGTGAGGAGCGATGGGCTAAAGACTGCTTGTTAGACCTGAAAATGATGGTCTTGAAGTTCAAGAAATTACTACTGACCCTGACAGCAGTGCATTTATGGCTGCAGAGTCTCTTTTAATGCTGGTACTACCAATACTCAACCAATTCATTTTCTAGATACAAGACATGTGTCTGCAAATCATAGAAATTTTATTAAAAAAATGTCAGGTCTGAAGGAAATAATGCCGGCACGATTAGTTTCAGAGAAAGATAAAGTGCTAAAACGGTTTGCATTAGATATGGCAGCACGTTGTCAGGCAGAATACAATGCTGCCTTTGAAAGATTCAATATGGACTCGGTACGGATAAAAGTTCACCTATCATACGCATGTCATGCTATAGTTTCTTGCTATCAGGAGATCATAATGGTGTACAAAATATTCCTTGTTTGTTCAAATAGGAATAGTTTGAAGACATGGACTGAAAAATCAGCTTATCTGAAAAATAACTTCAAATTAAATAAATCAGAGAACACAGCAGCATTGTTACGTGAATGCGTAAAATATCGACTTGGACCTACCATGCTAAACCGTACATGCAAAACACTAACACACAAAAGCTGAAGCAACTAACCGTGCAATACGTGCAACTGTACCTAGCAATGTAACATTTACCAGAAACTACAAAGGAAGGGTACATACAGCTATACACAATGTAAATAATGGCCCTGGAGAATCCATCGTTAAACTCTGTAAAGCGGCTGGGGTTCCCATTGAACCAGGAAGTCGTGCTGCACGAGGTCTGAAAATATTCAACGACACAATGAAAACATAAATCATACAAACAGTCAAAGCGATACACAGACCAGAGATGCTCAAAAAGCATGAACTCTATGAAATATATGATGAATATCAAGAGGAAAAATACTATGAGAAAACAAACTTTTACAGACAAAACGATTGGCCGCAAAACAGCCTCAAGAGTATTTGTTTGCCAAAAACTCAGATCAAGACATGTTAAAATAAATAAATTACCTGCATCAGATAAGACAATACGGTAAATGACTTTTGTACACTGTTTTATCCGTCTACAGAAAATTCTATCTATGTTTATACTGTGCGGCTCTAAAATCAGGTGCTCCGGATTTATACATTTAGGGTTATGGCAAAGGTGTGAAATATCTAAATGATCACCGTTTGAGAGTAACGGGAAGATTTTCTTTAATATTCTTTTATCTAGCATATAAGATAATCTGTGAGCTCTTTCAAGAGTTCTAGTGCCATCAGGCCAATTAACAACTTTTTCCCATAGACCCCATACTCCAAAGCTTCTATCCACACTGTACAGTCATAATTTCCATAATTTTTTCACTTTTCTTATACAAAGCTAAAGCCAATGCATTCCAAAATGATTCCATGTTGTTTCTGCAAAATGAAAACCCAAAAGGGTCCAACATTTGGTTCCCAGGAGGCTGAGTGATGAATTCCATTATTTACCTTATAGGTTGCACTTGTGTAAAACCAGCAATGCAATTTTCCATAGGAACTGCCTAAAATGCATATGCAGTCACACTTCATTCAGGAAGTTTTGAGGAGAATGTTATATTTCCTTGAAAGGAGACATGCACTACTTTTTTTGCACCAATAAAACATATAGCTGTGCGGCATATTTTCAAGTTTTACTGGCCTCCATTTATAAACATTGCAGGATCGCACTGAATTTTTCCATTAAATTTGACTCAACACCCAAATGTCTTCCAGTCCTCCTGAAAAATATGTTAAATAAATAGACATTTTTATTTATGTCCATTTAATTCTCCAATCAAGTCTTAATTAAAAAAAAAATAGTTTGCATCCATGGCAACAACTATGTAAACAGTAGCAGTATTGATATGCATATTCAATTTCTCCCCAAAAGAGGCGTAACTTGCAAATCACACGTGATTTACAAAGTGCAACCTGTATGAGTTCTGCATCATATTAATAAAGGAACAAGTCGACCAAGAAGATATGTCCTTGAAATGGCGGTTGTCTGTTGAAAACACATCATCAAAATGTCAAAAACAAGTTGTCCATCACAAAATCAAACATCTTGTTGATGTAAGTTTCAAAGTAGAGTTTTTAATAAGAACATTTTTCACAAAGTGTTATTTATCCATTCCTAAAACAAGACATCCGTATTGGATTGAAATTTTCAGTTATAAAATTTAGAAATCATTTTGAATTAAGGAATATATCTCCCTCATTTATAGTTCTGATTCTTTGTACGGATTTGGCTAAGCCTTATGTCCTTTTGGATTTATCAGCTCTTCAACTTTTGATTAGCTTTTGGATTTTAAATATTTTGACCTCGAGCTCACTGTTAAGAAATTAATTGCCAATATGCGCATCTGGTGCATTAAAATAATCACCTTTGATGTTATTGTATCTGGGTTGTTCATTCCTTTATGAAACACAGTTGGACTGCATATTTTGATCTTTTTTTAATAAGAAAAAGGAAAATAGTGTAAAGAGTAGATAAGTTAAATGCTGTTATCTTTGGTTACTTTTTCCTTATAATTAGAAAATAGAAAATAGTGTGAAGGGTAGAGAAGTTAAATATTTTTATCTGTTGTGTGTGTGAGGTCTTCAAAATTGTATAAGGTTGTGGACTATCAAATATTTAGGCCTCAAGTCACTGAATAGACATTAGTTGTCGAATTCACATCTGGTGCAATACAATTGATTCCATTAATATTATTGCAAGCGGAAAGTATGAATGCTTACAAAACTTTGCAACTTTGTAGTATTCAAATACATAGTTTGGGTAAGGCATACTTGTTTAAATGGTAAAAATGTGCATTTCTTAAGATTTGATAGCATAAGAGAGTATGAGTATAAATACATTTGTACGTGAATAGATTTTAATTTTTAAGAATCCACATCTGAATCACGCGGCTACTATAGTAGGTATTTTGAATGTAACTCTTGACCCCGCAGTATATAGTTTATGTTAGGTATTATTTTTTTACATCCAGTAAAGTCAAGAATGGTCCACTTGTTTAAATTCCAATATTTTAAAAACTGATAAACATAAAGATTAGATAGATATCTAGTAACATGTGAGTCTTTGAAGATAAATGTGGTATGAGTGTTCGAATTTCTTTTTGTATCTGCGACTTCCCGTTTATAGCCTATTGGAAAAATTGGTGTGTTCCCTCTTACATTTTGCCCATGATCTTGATTTATCCACGACAGAATTCATTTGAATTTTTAAAGTTTCCAATTATGGATTAAGGATCGTATTGTTTCACCCTTTTTCCGAAAACTTTCAAAAGACAAGTATTGAAAAACGTTATGGTAATCAATTATGACATTTCCTGTGGGATTATACATGTGTATGAAAATGTTATATATGCATTCAGGCGGTTTATACATAAATCATTAATGTTGAAAACAAGAAACAAATTGTTGTAGTTGAAAATCTTTGCTGCAATAGGTCTTATATAGGTTCAAGAGTAATTCAAATTGACTATAAACCTTCATCGTATTGAGGAAGTAATCATATGGATGAATTGTAATAAAGATATTGCATAATTTAATGGCATCAGGAAGTTTGTTGGTAAAAGAACGTTTATATAAGGAGCATGTATATATGCTAACAGACCATTGGTGTTATCGGAATTCTCTGTGCCTGTATAAACCTGCTCAGCTCTTCATACAATTGCATATCACGACAATATGCGTTCAATATGTCTGACCAACATGAAAAACGTCTTTTTTTTTTTCTTTTTATACAATAAACATACAAAATTTTTTCCCTGTTTTATTTTTCAATCAATATTACGAACAAGTATGAAACACTTTCAACATTATTCCAAGCGCCCAAAGATTAGAAAACTCCTACACGTTCATAATGTGCATTCAAAATGCATTGAGTTTACTCACCTACACCTACAGGCGCTGAGATGAACACGTCACTTTAAAATATTGATTTTATGTTTTGAAAATGCTTTCCTTGTGCGACCGTTAGTCCCACATGCAAAAATGTAAGTATGTTACAGGGTTGTAAAATTAATGATTTAGTAAAATCCCTAAAATTTCATGAGGTGTGTATTTAAATTGACTAGGAGTGCCAGTTTTCCAGTCGAAGAATGGTGATTCTCTCTGAATACTCCGGTTTCCTCCATCAATAAAAACTGGCAGCCACGATAAAGCTAAGAGTGCTGAAAGTGGCGTTAAACACCAACAATCAATCAATCAATCAAATATACCGGGTTTGCATCTACGTCGTCAAAACTCTCCGGTGGTCTTGTGAAAGCGTGCTCCCTTCATTGCGGGAAGTCGTTGGTTCAATCCCCTGTCGGATCAAACCAAGACTTTAAAATTGGTAGTTGATGCTTCTCCACTTAGCATGTGGCATTTAGGAGTAAGAGCATTACTGGTCGGATCATTAGAATTATGTGTTCATGTACAGTAGTATGTCTTTCTGATATGACCAAGCACGTCAACAATCCGGCTGCGTGTTGATGTAGTTCAAACGAGGGTTTATATTCATCTAATTAACATGTTCTCATTCTGAATAAGAATTTAATTTGTGACTGGACATTAAACAACCAACCTTCATCATCTAACTCGACAGTTTTAGTTTCAACCAGACATTTAATATCGTAATTTAGTATCAATTCTATGGAAACTGGAAATACTTACTTTTTATTTTAAACGACAAAAGTTCAGAGTAGAAATTTTGAAAGTCGCACCATTCAATGTTCTGTTCATACAATTACAATGGTTTATTCATATGTGGATCACGTGAGTGTTCACTTAGACTCTGTGGGTCTTGTAAGATTCTGCTTCAATCGGAATTGAAAGTTTCGATTCTGCTGGATCACGCGAGTTCTTTTTAAAGATATTGATGGGTGTAGTCGGACTTTTGGATTTGCTAGTATTTCTCGGCTTCATTAGTACGCCTCGTTATTCTCTTGTCTTTTTCATTTTACATGACTCGTTATTTCACGGTTTCATTTCGTTTTTATTATGAAGAGGCGGTCTCGCCAAAATTAACTTTCTTTCCTCCTTACTTGTTTTTTTCTTCATAAAATGATTAAGTTCTATACGTATTTATATGCATGTATGTGAGCAAAAATGTATACAAGTAACTATAGAAATCAATCAGGATCGTGACATTCAGTATTTTATTGTTGGAGAAAGCCGAAGAGGACCACCGACCTTCGGCAAGAAAACTGGCAATTTTAGTCAATTAAGATCGGAGTCGAACGCACCTGCCACGTGCGGAGTTCGAACTTACAACCTGTGTTGACAGGCTGGTGATTGCTGTAGATAAACTACTTAGACCACTCGTCCATCGAGATACCTTTATGCAAATAACACAGCAACCCAACGACACAAAAAGAACAAAGACTTCTAGAAGTCAACAATCAATCTTAAACATTACAGAAGTTTCTATAGAATATGTAAATCTCTCAATCGTTTCGAGTCTAGAAAGCTGTGAACAATTAAATAGAGAATATGAAAGATCTGCCATAAACACTAAATAACAAAAAAAAAACACATTAAGATTCAGTAAACAACAACCACTGACGAGATTCTGACTTTCAACAGGCATAAGAACATGTGGCAGGATTTATTTATATATTTGTTATGTATATAGTTATTACCGGAAATGGTGTTTTGCTATTGTAGAGTCGTGTTGAGCAATGAATCTTGTTTCAAAATGATTCAGATGTTGTTTTTACATTTGCTCTTATAATGTTTGCTTTTTATTATGATTGTCATTTTTATATGCAAGAATAAACAATGAGTTGGAAGTTGTAAGTGTCTTGAAAGAACATTATAAATCTCTTTGTGTCATTGTTTCATGCGTTTGCATATGAAAATATATGTTCTTTAAATCGTAAGATGTTTAAGGGTACGAACCAGCCTGTATTACAACTTCAACTCAGTGGCGTCATACCGTAGTTAACTTTCATTTGAGGCGTGGTTATATTCTTGTTGCATGCACGACTCGTATATTTCCCCGCCCCTGCATTGTAATTCAATTAAACCCTTAACTGTACTGTAAATGTTTTGTGTTATCTACATATTTATGAAGTGTTTCCTGCGATGAGTGGTCATTACTAGTTTTCGTAAAGTGTAAAGATTACAGATCCGTGTTTTCAGACGTATGTATGACTTGATAAAATGTTTAATTTTGGAAATTTGGGAATTTTATTTTGTTTCATGTGACCGTTGTTTTAGACAGAGAATACATTTAATTTGTACATGTGGCATATTTCTTTGTCTTTTTTTTTTTTAATGGGAAGCGCTTTAAGGGGAACTAAGAACTTCCCATATTTCAATTCTATAAATTGGAAGCTATTGTATAATCTATTATGACCTCACTAGTTTGAAGTTGTAGTACAGGCTAGCTTCTCCCCATAAACATCTTTACGATTTATATAAAACAGATATCTTGAGATCACCCCAGTTTTTGGTGGGGTTCGTGTTGCTCAGGCTTTAGTTTTCTATGTTGTGTTTTGTGTACTTTTGTTTGTCTGTTTGTCTTTTCTTTTTACCCATGGCGTTATCAATTTTCGACTTATGAGTTTGAATGTCCCTTTGGTATCTTTCGCCCTCTTCATAAGCAGACACATGAAACCAGGACACAAATTACATACTAGTATACATTTTGACATTGAGGCTCGACTTTTATGTTATAAGGGCGCAGGTTTTTTCTCTCGTAAAAAAACAATGTGTTTGACTTAATTCAAAACATTTTTTCGTAACCATACAGGAACAAGATTTTTGTTAGGGGATTTAATGTTATAATGTTATATTTATTTTCCCTTAATTTTGAATGGTAACAAACTATTTTTTACTTGTGTTATAAAATAAAATATGTTTTCATGAATTTAGAATCAGACAAATTTTTTAAACTCATGATATCCCAAAAAAAGTATGAATGGTATATTCCTATATATAATTTTGATTCAAAAGCAAATATCTATAGAAGGATTTAAATCTGTTTAACTTTACATTGTCCCCATTGCTAAGACTTTTTAACAAATCACAAAGTCTTGGTTTACGATTTTGAAAATACCTCTGAAATACATATAAGTGATTCTGAAATTGGCAAATTGTTACAAATAAGGATCAATTGAGGGGACATTCTGAACATGCGTTTATAACAAAAGATAAAAGACAACATTTGTTTATTCATTTCATCTTTATTCGAATACATGTAATTCATCGAATTTGATAACCAGAAAACATACAGAAGTTGCTTGCAGGTTCACTCCAGATGCGTTTCTCTGATCCCCACTGCTTGATATATACCTTGTCCCCTTTGCTGAGTTCTAACACCATATTAAGAGTTCCCATGTTATAACCAGAATTACCAGGATAAACACCTGCTGTCTTTGTGTCATTTTTCCATAGGAAGACACGAAGTGTTTGATCATGTGGTGTCATAACGGTGCATGAGAACTGGTACACCCCAGGTTTTGGAGCCGTGTATACACCAGTACTTGGGTGATAATCATTATTGACATTCGTCCAAACTTTGTTAAATTTATTAATTTGGCTAGTTCCCAGGGTTTGTCGATTAGTCAAAGAAGCTGCAAAGGCTGAAAATTTCTCCTCATGTTCTCTCATACCTATACATAAATCAAAATTGTGTTTAGTATCTTTTACTAACTAATCAAGTGATCAATTTTAAAGGTCTTAGTTGGTCAAGAAAACAATCGGAGACAAAAAACCTGTAATAATATTATTAATTGGTGTGTGTACTTATTTCATATAAAATAAGAATATATATATATATATATATCTTCACCAGAGACCAAATGACATAGATATTAACAACTATATGTCAGCGTACCTCTGGTCAGCTATAAAAAGCCCCGTAATGACAAATGTAAAACAATTCAAACGAGAAAACTAACGGCCTGATTTATGTACAAAACAATGAATGAGAAACAAATTTGATTTAAAGTCCAACGACAACCACGGAATTACAGGCTCCTGACTTATGACAGGCATAAACAGTAATGTGGCGAGGTTAAACTAGTTTGCTGGCGAAAATCCTTCCCTAACCTGGGACAGCGGTGTAACAATACAACATAAAAACAAACTATAAAAATCAGTTGAAAAGGGCTTATCTCATTAGATCGATACAAAGCAGAAAAACAACTAACAAAAATACTCATGCATTCGTAAATGTAAGTACTAACAGATTGAGAAATGCATAATGTAGATAGTTATGATAAATTATGTGAATAGCATGCAAGAATGAAGTAATTGAATGAAATTAAAGTTTCAAAACAAACCTACTGGTGGAGAGTTCTCATTAGCAATCATATCATATCTTATTTTTATATTTGTTCATATTTGAACGCTGTATCAAACGTTAGCAAGCACATGTTCTCATTTTTTTCATATCCCTGTATAAACAGCCTTTACTGGAGTAAAACACGTGTTATCTTTTTAAATTATGTTCTGTGATGAAAATATTCCATTTAACCTCAGTGTGATTTTATAATAAATGATAAAAACTGTAAAAATGAATGTAGATCCATCCTGTTAAACTAGTGAATTGAATTTCTGTAAAATACGAATTTCTAGATTAAGATAATTTCTTACCTTTCCTTGTTCCTTTAATTTTCATGAACATACTTTGAAGTTCTTCGAAATTTGCGTTTTCTATTTAAGAAATAAAAAAAAAAATTTTTTTTTTCAATTGCAATGTACATAATTATTACGGTTATACATTTAACACGAATGCAGAGACGAAAGATAGGATATGTATAATAATGCACAAATGATAATATATGTATTAACAGTTACTGTTTTAACGTACAAAATTACTTATGGGAATATTTTTAAAATTGAGAGTTACACCGTAGATGCTTAATATAGTCGGAAGTATATGGATAACTTTAAAAAAAGAAAGGCGAAAGAAACAAATAGGGTTATTCAACCTCAGAAAAACGAACTGACAATGTCATGTCAAACACACGAAAAACGACCAAAAGACAAACAAGAGTATAAACAAGGAAGTCTGAGTTATGTACATGTATGTCCTTTTTAATTTGTGCTCCCCAAGGGTGAGAAGTTCCTGGTGGCAACTGTCGTGATGCTGATGCAAGTATATCGACATTAATGAGTTAAATTCATCAGAATCTACTACTTGCACAAATAGATTTTCCTTCTGGCCAAAAAAAAAAATGCCTATGATTTTGAGCATAATAGTTATTTATCGCTTTAGGAGCTATTTCACTAGATCTTTTCTATAAAGGAAGGAAACAATGTCCTCCTTGTTGCCGTTGAATTCGTGCATAATAATTATTTATCTTTTCAGAGCTATTTAACTTATCCGTTTCTATAAAGGCAACGAAGCAATTTCCTTGACAATACTTTATCATTGCCATCATTGTAAGGACATATATATCAATAATATGATCAGGATAAGCTCATAAAGATGGGAAATCTGATCTGATAAACAGGTCCTGACGGCACCATTTTGTGCTTCAAGTTTACAAATTTATTTTGACTGAAATTGTTTCCCGTGTAACAAAGAAAGATTTCCTGGCAATTTTATGGTTACCTTGAATAACTTTTGCATAGTTCTTTTTTGTTCTTTCTAATATATAGTATATATTTGCTTATCGTGTTTTCTAAGTAGATCATTTAAACCATAATGATTGGGGTTTTCTTCCACAGAGATTGAATAATAATTAAAAAACAGAATTGTTCTCTGTTAAAATTAAATAAGCGTACAGTTGAAAATACTAATCAGGAGAATACTTTAAAATTGTATAGTTATACCATTTGAACGCAATTACAATTTCAGATAACTATTGGTTCGTTCATTTCTTCTCAACCCTCCCCCTAAATATCCTCAACCCCTACCCAGCCCATGTATGCATTATCTTCTGCTAACGAAAGATTGAAGTAAGCAGATTTGTCTTTTTTTGTATCTTTAAAATTGAACGTGTGATAAAGAAATCAGCTCTTTTAAAGTGTCAAAATTGTTTTGATGACAATTCTCAACATTGCTGAAATAGAAAGAGAGGGGAAATGTATTAATTCTTGAAAAAAGAATTGTAAATCAAAGGAACATTGATAGAAGGGGAAAAGGTATTAATTCTTGAATAAAAATCCCAAATCAAAGGTACATTGCTCTTATAGCGTTCTTGATTTCAAAGTCAAAATATAAAATTTGTCATGTTTTACGGCCAAATCCGATGACTCTCATTTAGAGATATGGTGGTATATTACCATACTATGTCAGCCTCCTTAGAAGCTTGTCAGGTAGTCAGGTTATTGTCTAACGTGTTGACTTCACAATATATGGTCATAATGTACTAGATCCTAGTGATGTTCTAGTTATGACTGGTATAGGCTCGAGAAAACAAATGACCAGAGACTTGCACGTTGTTTCATTTAACACAAGCAACCACATGTTAAATATTAGTTTAGAAAAATAGCATCAAATATTGGAGTTAGCAGAATAAGGACGAATACCTCTGGAATATTTGAGTGTTTTCACAGTCTTTATCTTACTTACGGTTTAAATTTTGATAATAAAATTCCTCCACTGAAAGATGCATTTATATTGTCAAAACTGCTAAACTCTCATAGTGTATATTCTTCCTATATATATGTGACGAACAATTCACCCAACCCAGACGTTTAAGAAACTCATCAAAGATACCAGGCTTATAATTTGGAACACCAGACGCGCGTTGTGTCTACACAAGACTCATCGAATTAAAGCGGTCATAAGACCAAATCTTGCAAATACGAAATTGAAGAGTCGTTTAACCTGAGGCCATAAGTATCCTCATTATTTAATTGTTATGTGTTTGTTTATAAACAATTCAAATGTTATTTAATTGTTATTATATTTTGTTTTTATTCTTTGTCACCAACAACTATATGTTTATATGACAAAGAACAATATTAGGAATCCCATAAAGCATACTCATTATATATATATATCATAAAAAAAATTATGAATCTACCGTGTCGTACAGTAACTGATAATCTATTGACAAAATGTGTAAGCCAAACATTTGGCTTTCATATATTTCTAGCACAAGTTGAAAGGACGTTGGGTATTTCATTGAATAAACCCTACCATATTCGACTAATGAAAATTTTAAAACGCTATGCGAGCCTTGATTTTAAATCTGTTCACGATATATTTTGCAATGAATGTAGATATTTTTTTTTAAATTAAAGTAAACCCTTGATGTCAGAGTCAGGTTAATATTAGAATTCAAATTTTCATCCTGGAACATGTACAGATCTACTCTTCAATTTGAAAATGAACTACATTATTTATATTCATTCGAAGTTATTTATAGGAAATGAGGACATTTAAATTTAGATATACAGGTGATGATGTGGCAATGTTGGATTAGACAGGTCTTACGTTCTCTAAGCAGTAACTATGCACATTAATGTAAGTAAAATGTAGCAATATATTGACCTCAGATTTAAATATATATATTATATACATGTGTATATAATTCTGTTATATCATCCCAAAATACCAAACAAAAGAATAAAAAAACACAACTTGTCTTGACCCCGGAAGTAAATATGTTAATGCAATACTCTTATAGCTGGCACTTTGAAATATAACTGATTAACACACCAAGACTTTATTGGAGAGATACATAATATTGATCGATATTTTTCGTGTGTTAACCTTATGGTTCACAAATACAATTGCCATGTTTCATCTCATAAAGAAGCAACTTAGGGACTTTACCAGTATAAACACAGGTGGATAGCGGTCAAAAGCAAACCTCAAAAAGACTCGAAGTAAAGGAAAGGGTGGGTCACAGATGACGACGGATATGTTCTAATAATAACTACAACCCCGTCCCCTTTTTCACGAATGTGACTGACCTACCGAATTAGAGTTATCATCGAGTTTGTACTTGCATGAGCAACATGACAGGTACCACATGTAACACAGGATCTGCTATAACCATTCCAGCACAAGAGATCACCCCCGGTTTTGAATGGGTTCGTGTTGCTCGGTCTTCAGTTTTCTATGTTGTGTTTTGTATACTGTTGTTTGTCTTCTGGTCTTTTTCGTTTTTTGCCGTGGCGTTTTCGGTTTGTTTTCGACTTATGAGTTTGAATGTCCCTTTGGTATCTTTCGCCTCTCTTGGTACACAATTTTGAGTAGAATCTTGGTAGCCTTGATGAGTTTTGTTTTTGTCTTTCGCAAACGCAAAGAAATAAATAAATCAATCAATTAATAAAAGTACAAACAAAAATAGAACGAAAAATACAATCAAACAAACGAAACAAAATACAAGATTATATTTGAGTTTATGTTATGTTAATACTATCAACAACAAAAAAACCCTCAATTGTTCTATTACATGTTCCTGTGTCATGTTTGGGTATCTTGACCATGTTTTTCGTGGTTATTTGTCTATGTTTATTCGTTTTTTTCATGGTGTTTATGAGTTTTTTGTGTTAAACTATCCAAACTTTTTAGTAACGCCTGATATCCTTTTTATGTAATATTTATCAACAGAATATAGTTACGTAGAAAAATTGGTAGTTATGGTAGAAAAATGCTGCAAATACAGAGATAGGTATCAAAATAATGTTACTTTTTAAAAGGTGATCCATAACAACTCATTTATATAAGTATGAAAATTTTAAGATATGTATTTTTTCTTTTAAGTTACTGTGAATGTTAGTTAAATGTAGACAATGTTTAAATTTATTTTGCCATTGTATGTATTTAAGGAATGACTAATATTTGTGTCTGTCTATGAAGAAATAACATCAAATATGTGGTGCACCACAATTTTAAAGTTATTTCGAATAGACAGGAAAAAAATATTGCAGTCATTCCTTTAAATTTAATTCTAAATTCCATTCCTAAGGAGTAAATCGTGAGAAAAAAAACGTTGATGACGTCAAGTTCACATGACAAAATTATGTCTGTGAGCTGATAGACAAAAAACTTTCAGCCAATCAGAAGACGTGTTATATCCACAATTATATTATTATTAATAACGGGGATATCTGACGACAAATGCCCTGGAAAAAAGCGGACAGACACTCTAAGTCAAGAAAACTGGAAATGGGATTCCAAAAATTATACTGATTCAATTATAAGAACAATTAATATGAAAAATAAAATCAATTATACATTAACAAAAAGCCTGTATAAAAGTTTGTTTATTATACATATATCCGACGTCAGAACATTAGCACGTTGGATTCCTATCTACACTTAATTTAGATCTCATTTGAATTACCCAATGCATACAATGTTGCAAAAATAACAAGAAACGAATAAAGAACACATCCTCAGAAAACATAAATGGATTAAGATAAAAAATTTAATGTTAAAGTATTTAAACAATAAATAAGGAAAAACGGATTATAGTACGTTGCAATGTAAGAGATTGGAATTTTCACAAATATTAAGTTGACACCGTTTCAGATTAAAATGACTGAAATGAAAAGAAAAACAGAGAAAATGTCTGTATAATGAAATTCAAGAAACAATTGATAAGAAACGTTATTATAGTTGGGTCCAGAAAATAAATGAAACATGTTCAGTCAAATATTTCCTTCCTTATTAAAAGACACTCTTCTAGCTAAATTTACACGACCAGTCTTATATTCGAGTGTAGAACCACTAATTCGGACCCGCTCAAAAAGAACATACCAAATATTGCCTACGCATAACTGTATCTCCGAAAAATAAGTAAAATATTTTGGTAATGTTGGTATCAAATGAAAGCTTAAGGGAGAATTCAGAACTCTTAATGATAATAACAGAAATATGAAATTGAAATAGGAGGTCAGATTTGTCTGTTGCTCAGATCAAAAGTACCAGTTTTTGTACTATTAAACTTTCTGGAACCCGTGCGCTCATGTATGCAATTAAAGCATGTTAATTTATTTTTATCACAAGCCAGACTAAGGTATAGTTTTTAGATATAATGACTGTCACTTTTATTAAAACTAAAGACAAAATAGTTTTGAATATTTAAAATTGCAGAATTAAACATGGAAAGCAGTGGGGCAATGAATTAGTGATTTTATTCCTATTACTGAAAATCCATGTACGCATAACGTTCAAATTTAGAAATAATACCCATTACAATAAAAATTGGTTACAATTGTTGTAAGTTAAATCATTTTTTTTGAAAAATTATGTTGATGTCAAATCATGCCCTTAAATTGCTACAGTGTGTTATTTCAGCCTCTTATACAGCGTTCATACAGTTCAGAATTCCATATGAGCATTATTTCCGATTGAAAGATAACGTTTGGTAAAATTATCTTATTATAATTGTTATCATGTTTTATTAGATTTCATAATATATCATTCTATGACTTTGAAAAGTGTTATATAGTTATATTAAAATTCCAAAACGTCTCTAAAAATGCTCTTCTTTAGGACGTCATAGTACGAAAACGGCATATGATACCAATGAAATCATTGTTGTTTTGAAGGCTTCACATCCTAAATATAATTTGAAACTAATATCAATAGAATCGGAGATTGGCCAGTTTTGCACCTTGTAGCCTCTTCTCCTTTCAACTAGTATTATACCGATTTGTGCTCTTTTTTATTCATGTTGTACCACAGAAGTAATTTATTTTTTTACCCTTTTTTCATCTGGCAGAAAAAAAAAGGGGACACGATTCTCAATTATATTCTTTGTTTGGACTATTCTTTTTATGCCCTGCCTCAACTGAGGGGCATTAAGTGTTACCCTTGTCCGTCTCTACGTCCGTACGTCCCAAAATTAGTTTTCGTTCTCTAGTCCGAGATTACTCTGACGTCCAACGGCTGTTTTGCCAGACAAGCTGGGGCCGTGGGACGTCAGAACTCGTCCCATATCAAAAAGTGGATATTTGCCCGTCCAAAATAGATGCGCTGCTTCGTCGCTTCTGGTGCCAACGGACGGCCTTGGAATTATATAAATCGGGTATCAATTTGTTCATTTTTCATTTATCTCTTCATTTATGTAGTTTCACCTACCTGCCACCCTTTATTTTCTCATATTTAGACAGTTTTCACAGTGACCCACCGATTCTGGCATTTTAACCTTCATTTTGAAAGATTGTCATGTGATCACGAGAAAAAGTAAGGCACAATGGACTATGGAAATGATGTATGCATATGACCCTAGGTCAATATGAATATATAATCTAACACCTCGCTCATTTACGATGCAAGCAATGTAAATATCCGAGAGCTTCCGAATGTTATCGTGGTTGGCACTAAATACTTAATACCGATCTCCTGTAAAGGAGGTGAAAATCGTGGTTGGCTACTAAATGTTAAATATCGATCTCCTATAAAGGAGGTGTAAAAGTATAAATATTTGCATATTTGAGTCTCGAGGTCGCGAAATCTCTCGTAACTTGATGTCTATTTGAAAATAAAAGTAAAAATGTCTGAATCGATGGGTCACTGTGAAAACTGTCTAAATATGAGAAAACAAAGGGTGGCAGGTAGGTGAAACTTACATAAATGAAGAGATAAATAAAAAATGAACAAATTGATACCCGATTTATATAATTCCAAGGCCGTCCGTTGGCACCAGAAGCGACGAAGCAGCGCATCTATTTTGGACGGGCAAATATCCACTTTTTGATATGGGACGAGTTCTGACGTCCCACGGCCCCAGCTTGTCTGGCAAAACAGCCGTTGGACGTCAGAGTAATCTCGGACTACCGTTCTCTAACTTACGTTTATCTCAACCAAATGTTATGAACCTTATACACAATGCTTATTACCACAAAACACTGATCACTTTCGAATTTGGGTTGCGTCACTTTCACTGTTCTTGAGTTATGTCCCTTTATAACATTATATGCAAGCAGGGGCATCATCTGTGTCCCAAGGGCACATCCTCCATTTATTTATTTAAGGAACACTCTGATAAAATAAGACACAGTAAGGACATTTTAATTTGAGAAGACAATAACAAATTAGAACTGCTAATATTGGAAAAACTCTCATTTTGGTCACTATTGTTATCCAAATGTAGTTTTCATCTATACCCAAATTCGACGTCCGATCCTAAGCTCGTCTGATTTCTACACCACACCTTATCTGAATAATCTAATACATGTTATACATGTCATAGTACACAATGAACTAGTAACAAACAAAATACAAAAGGGCATAAAAGAATGAAGATAAGAAATTGAATGTTAAAGTATAAAGACAATCGACGAGGCACAAAAGGATTATAAAGCACTGAATGTAAAAGTGTGTAATTAGCATAGTTAATTTTTTTTCAAATTAAATTAAAGAAATAAAAGAAAATAGAGAAAATGTCTGTATGATTCATTGAAATAAAATAATAGAAAAGTTATTATAGTTTGACACGAGTGATAAATGAAAATGAGCACTGTCATTATTATGTCAAGAATAAAACAATATGTATATTATTCCGGAGGAATAGTAATGATATAGTTTCACTCCGCAACAAATAACGGGTAAAGTAATATTCCATTTATATCATACATGTTTTTGATAACAAGCAACAATAATAAAGAACTTTATTAATAGATTACTTCAATTTAAGTTATATTTAAAGAATGTTTTTATAACTATAAATACAAATTTATGACGCTTATATTTAAACCAAAAAGGAATTTCAAATGAATTAAAATAGGATGATTAGTCATTTATTTTCTGTCGTCAACCCTGTAAGTATATGGAACGAATTTCTTAAAGTTAACTTAGATTAGTGTAAATATTCAGATGATTGGTGACATATTCTATTTAATATCGAGATAGTATTGTTTGTTGAATTAGAACTGCAGGGTTTATTTTTACAAAAATAAAAATACTATAACTCGAATCACTTTTTTCACCTGTCCATCCTTTAAACAATACAATGATTGTCGTTTGCTTGTCGTACAGTAGCAAATATTTCGCACATTTTCATGATGATTTCAAAGATTAAGGTCCTATAAGCATTTACTCGATATACACTCACAAGGCATTCATTAGTTTTGCATTTGTTTATCACTCCCCATCATATGGTCCTAAAGTATCAGTTCTAGTAAAAGTGCTACCATGAATGAAATATGGTAAAAATGTACTAAGCTCATGTGTTAGTTGAGCGATCAGATATTAATGAATTAACATAAATTCTTTATATGTTAATATTTAACGATCGATGTTTGAAATTATTTTTAGAAAATTGGGAAATTTAAATTTAAAGTGGTAATATACGGGTATTTCTAAATATCTATTTAAATGAAACTTAAAATTGAATAAAAAAGAAAGTCGCGTATTTTTTTCAATCGGTTTTTAACCTATTACTAACAATGTAAGTTAAAATTAAGATTCAATCTTAGTATTTGCCTTACCATATGTTGTTTATGGAATTTCACCGTTACAAAACAAATAAAAGAATAAAAAGCCTCAATTTGAATTAATGCCGAAGTAATTATTCTTATTCTTTTGAGAACTTGTTGATTTTTTCATCGTCCTTTGTTTTGTTTTGTTTTGTTTTTTTTTGCCATGGTGTTGTTAGTTTCTCTCGATTTATGACTTGAATGTCCCCTTCGTATCTTCGGCCTCATTTTTACAAGGATCTTAGTTTTTTTTTTTTTTTTTTTTTTTTCATCTGTCCGCCAACCACAATGGAACATTGTCGTTGGCTTATCGTCCTGTAAAATTATGTCATACAAAAACAAAATGATTTCTACGGTAAAAGTGGATAGCTTATTAGTTCGACAACCCAACTTAAAGTCGGCTATTTGTTTAAAATTTGCTGACAATTTTGTTATGTCTACATAATAGTGTTTGTTGACAGGTACAATAAAACTGAACTAATATAGTGGTTAGTAAAAAAAGCAAACAAATATAATTATGTTTGATAAGGGAAAATGAAATACAACTGAACAAAATAAAAAAAACTGATATATATGTTATTGTAATATTTCTATAGAATTGAATTACTGAATAAAGGAAGCCAAGATAGAAATAAAAGTAATCATGGGAGGCATGTTCAGCAAATCCAGAGGTACGTATCATATTATCTAATTTTGGACACTAATGGGAAGGTGATGAAATCAAAATGTTTCGCAAATACATATAGACGATACGGAATCAACCATGAAAATTGAAAACACAAGTTTATATTTTTTGATAATATCACTACAAAGAAACCAACGAATCAGCAGTACTAAACAAAAATCGAAGAGAAATACACATTTGACTCGAAAGAATACGCAGCTTATTTTTTCGATAGCTGCCGTCTTGCTGCTCATGACAAGTGAACAGTCGGTGTTTTTTTTTGCATTTTATGCTAAATAATTCTTTAAAACTATAGTGGATGGAGATAAACTTGAATTGCTAAAACGATAAGCTATACAAGATCTACAAATAAGTCAATGTAGCCGAATCTTCAGTCGACTTCTTACACTAATTTTATTGCCTAAACTTCATCAAAGTCAATTCTTACCGTTTTTTTTTTTTTTTTTTTTTTTGCACACTTTTGTAAAAATACTAGAGTAGATAATAGCACAAAGTATCAGCATATTAAGTCAATATGACCGAAGTCCACTTCTATAGGAATGCAAATAAATAAAAACGTTTTTGATGCTTGAATTTCAAATTATTAAACTTGCATTCAAACTAAGTACACCATGAAAAATTCAGGAATTCAGAGATTCTGTATTGGTGATGTAAAATAAAAATGATGTTTCTTCAATAATAATGCGTCTTTTTGTATTTACTATTTTCGTATGTATATCTTCAGGACCCAAGAGATTGGATATCACTGTAAGAGACTTTATACATGGAGATGATAATGTCATTATTGATCATACATCTCCACAGGATCCAATTCCACAACCATATTGTTCTTCGGACACGAAAGGTACTTTATATTTTTATTTGCGATAATAAAAGGAAATATTTAAAAGGATTTTATTTATATATATCAAACATATTTGACGACTGTATAAAAAGAATCGACCATTTATGTTATTACAAGAACATTTCTTTTTTCATGGATAACATGTTTGTTTGTAGGAGCCTTGTCTTTAATACATTTGCTATTATAAACATCGAATTATAATAATCTTTTCAAAAATGCACCAAATCTTTCTAGGGCTAAAAATCAAAGTTAGAAATGAATGAATTACAAGATAAGAGGTCTCTCGAAAACGAGATATCTCTAGATAGTTTTGTTCTCTCCCATCCACACACCATAATCTCTCTCGTAGACGTATGTTTCAGCTCCTATTTTATCCATGTTTCATGAAATATCTTTTTAATTGAACTAACTTCCTAATTAAGTATAAAGCAGTGACCTCTCGATATGTAAGGAGGTAAAAAGAAAAAAAAAGGTGGGGGCTTAATATTAAATTCAACACTAAGCAAACAAAAATAAGAACACATATTTAAATTTAATCTGAATATAGTGTAACGAAACGAAGCATAGTTACATTCGTATCATCTGCAAAAATGTATATCACTTGGTTTTGTATCATCCCCCATGTTAACCCTAAAAACATAAACACTTCACTGATCATGTTTTGTTTTGTAGGAAGTGCAATAACTATGTGTGCCCAAAACATGATCAAAGGGAAAAGAAACCGAATTGAAAAAGGACCACCTACTAGCACACATAACGGTTCATCAGTTAATTCAAAACCACGATGGAATCGTAAGTTCATTATAGTGTATGAAAATAAAATAA